>JAHDYR010000012.1:1297779-1872840 GCA_019828565.1 Carpediemonas membranifera
AGTAATCGCATCGTCTCCTGATCACGTAGCGAGTAATCGCGCCTAGGCAGCAAAGCGCGCGAAGGACGCTCGCATTCCGCCTTTAGCGCCGCATGCCGCATTGATCTTGGTCACATTAGCTCCTTCTTCTCGAACTCAGTGGTTTCTTCCCAGCCAAGTGAACAAGTCTAGCATCGTATATCGCCAAGAGACGTTAAATGGTTACTAAAAGTTTATGTATATCGCCTGCGGCTTGTAAGCACTCACACCGTGACTACCACCAGCCGTCATCACACCCCTAGCCCTACCCACACGTCCATTCTCGCCGATGCTGATTAAATCGTCCGGCCAGCGAGCCTTTCGCAAATTTAATATGGCCAAGAGACGTTATCTGCGGCTAAAACGAGCCCCATATAACCCCCTATGAAGTTATATACGGAGAAATCATCGCCGATTTTCACGTTTTCGGCGAGCTCCGGCCAAGGGTCCAGGAGTCAGCTTTGGGGAAGGTCTGTGGTGCTATAACGTACCTCGGGACGCACTGTGGAGGCCCCTAGAGTACTCGGTCATGGCATGTCAGACCAAGGGTCCCTCAAATCTGGCCCCATTCAGGATGCTCCCCCTAAATGTTCCGTTGCAAGCGTCTGACGGAGGTTCTCTGGATACCGACCAAGATGGAGGTCACGTGGATCAACGGACGATAATTGCGGTATTCTGGCCATGCCTGGTACTTTCAAATCATCTGTACTGATCTATGCTCCATTTATAGTTCATATCGTATGGACGTGGTGGACTTCTATGGTACTTGATGTTGTTTAGGGATTATTGTTGCTTTAATGATGCTCTGCGCTCGCTTACTGATGTTTCTTAATGTTGTGTACATGCCTACTACGTTAAAGCCGCCAGCATTCTTTCTATTCTTAAGTTCGCCATTTCCAATCTCGTTGCGAGCATAAAGTGCGCGAATGCGCGGGTCGTTCCCCCGTTTTCAGCGAAGCTGATGCGACAACACAGAGGCAAGCGAATCCTTACACCCCCAGGCGTCGCCAGGAAGCCGTTGTCTGCTGCCATGAACACTAAGCAGTGGTGAGATAAACGGAATTCAGACTCTTTCTGCCTGCACGACCTCAAATTTTGACTCCTCGGCACCGAAAAGGCACCTATATCCATGAATACCCTCTACAGTGATGTATCCACCCGATAAATGGATTTCAAATTTGTCGGGTCTCATGATAAATGGATTTCAGACTTTCGTACTGTTGGCCATCTGAGAATTTATGAACGACCTCTAGAATATTTTTTTGAAATGCAAGAACGTGCCTATGGCACTCTTTTTGTACCCTGAACACGGTTTGACCACTGTTTTGGGCATTTGGAGAGATTCGAATTTTTGTGCATGACGAAAGTCTGAAATCCGTATATCGATGGAAGGAAGCCCGCAGGAGATGGAAACAACCATGGAAGCTGTGAAGAATGCTTGGTTGTGCACCATCAGCAAAGAAATCTTCCCGGAAAGCGGCCGCAAACAACCTTTCGCGGTTCGTTCAATTCGTACAACGTGAGCGAGGGAGTACCGAGGACGAAGCGCTCTCCGTGATCCGATCCGAGGAGGTTAGATCGCTTGTGCCCGGTTTTGCTGCATCATTGAACAAGGCAACCGCTGCTGTCACTCTCAGTGCCGTCAACTCATTCCGAAACTCCGGCAGAGACAATGTCAAGCCGCTTGGGCAGTTTGAGCCTGTCGCATCGGAAGCTATTGTCCGACTAGTCTTCCCCTACAATGCGCTGGCTCTTATCATCAGCCACACGGGCATGACAGCTATTTCCGCCCGCGATATTGACATCAGTGAGCGAGCTCTTCAGCTTCCCGAAGAGCTCGCTGCCTGGATAGTATTCTCCAAGGCCTCATCCGCACTGTCTCATGTAGCGCCGAGCACCTTCTCGGAGGCTCTCAAGCAGGTCGGGCTCAGTGTCAACCAGCTTCGCTATGCGCCCCCCGGTGCATGTCGATGTCAACCAGCTTAAGACGCGGGAGATTGAGAGAGAGAGACGGACTGGCAGGCCCAGAGACTTGACCAAGGTTCGGAAGGTCATTATGGACAAGCGCATCAGCCTCACCGATGATCAGTTCCGCCACCAGCTGGCAACCAGCCACCTGACGACCCTGCAGCGCCCGACGATCTTTGATCTCAACCCGGAGATCACAAGCTCTGCCGACCTGGTGCCGCCGATGCTCGATGGCTGGCTTTTACAACAGGCTCAAGGCCAGAATGATCGAGCTTCACGATACTAAGAAGAAAGAGAGGCAGAGCGAGGCTGACAAGGAGGCGGAGTTCGGCTCGCTGACTCGCGAGACAGAGATGCCAGAGGGCGAGAGAGAGGGCGATACTGACGAGGAGGCGGTGTCCGACGAGCCAGCTTACCAGGCAGAGTGGATGCACTACGAGGTGCCAGCTCGCGAGGAGAGCGAGGAGGGCGCCTTTGGTGAGGAGGTGGACTTATGCAAGAGTGCCGATGAGGAACCAAAGATCGACCACGACGAGCATGGCGGGGAGGTGGCGGGCAGAGATGGTGATGGGGAGATTCAAGAGAATGTGATTGATGAGGAGCGCTCAGAGAGCGATACTGCCGACAGTATCGTCTTTTCCTTCATCTGACATTGTAAAGAGGAAGAGTTTATGATTGGAGCATAGCTGATGTCCATAAACACCATTCATAAGCCAGTCCTGGCTTGTTTTCCACTGCTACTTCTCTCGTTAGACGCACAGCTAGCTGTCGCGAAATGCACTTTAAGACCGAATTTCACACAGCTACCTGTGCATGGTGTTCGAGCTAGATAGCGACAAGCTGGAGCGACTTACTTCCCTTACCTGGCAATAGTAGACAATATCTGCACGACTTTGAACCTGAAAAGCTGCAGGTCGTGATCAAAGTTGATGAGCATTATGGTATGGAGGTTCCCACCCCTGCTAGCGCTCAAGGACAGTCCGCATGTCCTCCCCTGTCGTCGATACAGGTTTTGTCGACCGTGATCCAGCCTTCATGGCTCCTTTGGTCAACTGTACCCCCTTCGCTGGCATCTGCAAGGCTCACTCCAGCGTGCAGTTCCGCTATGTTTCGCATCTGCTGCAGGCAGTATGCTACATGCATGACCACGGGGTTGTCCATTGCGATATTAAGCCAGACAACTTCCTCTTCAGCAAGAGTCAGAAGGGATACCTCATTGATTTTTGGGTCTGCAATGAGGAAGCCGGCTAATGGCGACGACAGGTGGGCCATACAACTGAGATTCGCATCCGAGTATCGCGGCACCCATGGATATTTGCCCCCAGAGCTTTTCTACGAGTACCTTGTCTCGCGCTCAGTGATTCCTGCTGCACGCGACACCTCCAAGCTCGCGCGCATGACGGCAGGGGCTCTTTCCGTCACTTCTTATGTCGTGACACCTGCATCGGACATTTACTCTTGCGGTATTGTCATTATGATGCTCGTTAACGGTCTCTCTAAGTCCCCCTTTGCCGCGAAGGTGACTGACATGGGTGCAAACATGGCGCAGATCGACAACAAGAAGAAGAAAAAGATGCTGAAGCTTGGTAGCTTGCTGAACTGGTGCCAATTCTATGGTGGGCAGTTGCAGTTGTCACCTCAGGCACAGACACATTTCAAAGATTGCCTCGAGTGTGTCAACGTGAACTCTGAGCTCCCGATTCGCGGCACCACGCCACCTACTTGTCTCAGCCTGTACGACCTGGCAATGCAGATGCTCCACTTCGACCCTGCGAAGCGTCCCACTGCTGCCGAATGTCTTGACAAGCTCAAGGTCATCATGCGCGTGCATGAATGCGTCGCCAAGCCGAGTCCGCTTCCTGTTAGATGATACAGAAGAGGTCACCCTGTCTGCAGCTCAGCGAAAGAGACTGACCGACTGCTGTCAGCGAGGGTTTGAGGGTCAAGTCTTCTATCGGCGCTGCATAGTGTGTGGTAGAGACCTTCATGGACGCGAGAACGTCAGCTGTGACACATGCCACAAGGGATACAGGCAGGTGAGCACCAATAAGTGCGCAAAAGGTGTGCGCGGAAGACTGCACAGGCAGTTTATTGCAATGATTGAGCGGACGAAAAGAGATTGATACTTTCTGTGATGCAGGAATGAGATCAATGCTGCTGACAGGTCTCGAGATGGCAGAGGTGCTGGAGAAGAGAGAGCAGAAACAGAATCAGAAGTAAATGTCCTAAGGAGATGTAACAGAAGTAGCAAGCAATGTTTAATAACGTATGAACAGTCCTTTTGATGTTGTTTAGTGATTTTTGTGCATTAACGACCGAGAACAGTGGAGTGCAACGCAGATGTTGGTTATTGATGGTAGATGGCGCGCTTTTTGACGACAGCTGGTTGCTTTTTGCAGTATAAAGAACCGCATAGCTGCCACTAGTTCCTTCCAATAATGCTTTCCCGCCATTTTGAGGTTGGAATAAAAATTCCAAGCACCGTGCACTTTATGTAATTGCCCAATATCAACGCCACCCCCGCCCCCCAGCGCCTCCACGCCCCACGCCAACGCCACCTCCGCCCCCTGGCGCTCAGTTCAGGAGATGTCCGGTCGATAAGCCATAAACTGCACGGATCCACAAACGTGGATTGGCCTGAACGACAGCGCTGAGGCCCAAACAGGTGGTGAGACATTAAAAAGACTCATTTGCAATCCATTTTACTCAGTCCTCACCCTCTTACCACTTGTCTCGATCTCTGAATCATCCTCTATTGTGTTGTCCGCATGCTTCTGCTTTTCGGGCGACTCATGGGTCACCGCCGCGGTTTGTCCGAGACCAAATGCCATTCTTGCAAACGCCATAAGGTCTGGCGGGAATGTACTGCTTGTCGTCAGAGCATTGTAGATCTCAGGACGGATATCTTTCGCCGTTGAGTAAAACCATGCACAGATGACTGTGAACAATGAGGGTGCTCAAGCCCCTGACTGTATCGTTATCCTTCGGGATCATTCGGTTCTTCAGCAAGGAAGTGAAGTCGGCGAAGTGGATGATGATGACACCAATGATGTTGTGGAACTTTGACATCATGCTTTCTGTCTCACCCATCAGTTTCAGACGCTCCACAACGTTGTTGTAGAAGGGGTCTTCGTTATGTTAAGGCGTGTGGAAAGTGCACCTTGCTTGTTCGCCTGGACAAAGATCCTCTGCTGCTGAAGAGCCACTGAGAGCAGGGCGTCGCTGGGGGCCACGTTTTCGTTATACTTAATCTTCTGGCTTGACAAACAGTCGTAGAGACAAAGCTGGTAAGCAATCCAGGCCCGAATAACTCGGACGTTGTTCTCCTGGAATGAGTGTTCCAGCTCGTGAAGGGTCGACTCACTGGCGTTGAAACCATCCATCCCAGAGATATCGATGGTAATGGCAGAGTTTTTCGGCACGCTGCGAATCCACGTTTCAAGGCTTGTCTCTTCCTGGCGGCTGAGGTTCTTGAGTGGTACGATGACCTGCTGTTGTGTCGGGGCAGGCGTACCAGCGCGTCGCGGCGCCAGCTGTCTCAGCTTCTTTGTCTGCACCTTCTTCTTCGCAGACTTGGTGGTCTTGGGCTGAAGCTTGGATGCAGGCTTGGCGGTTTCTCCTACCGCGACAGGCACATCTTCAATGGGCTCTTGGGGAATCTCCGCCAGGAGATCTAGCTCTTCATGATAGACGGGCTGTCGGCGAAGAGATCGCGCAAGAAACGGTCGAATGCTCTGTCAAACTCACCAGAAATGACCGCGGCGATCTTTCGGGCCTGTCTGTTGTTTCTTTCTGATGGGACAGGGCCACAAGTAAGCTCAATAGCAGCAATAAGCTGCTGCAAATGCAGTTCTGACTCCAGAGTGTCCATTGCTGCATAAGCTGCACATGAATCCAGCCTGGTCGATTCCTTCACGCGGCAGACAAGAAGAGAGACGTGCCAGGCATGGCACTCTCTGGCAATGGCAAGTCTTCAACGGGAAGCCGCGAACGCCTCGTTGATCTGTCTTGGCATTTGTTGAGGACAACACAGCTGTAAACGACAATAAGATGAAACAGAAGTAGCAAGCAATGTTTAATAACGTATGAACAGTCCTTTTGATGTTGTTTAGTGATTTTGTGCATTAACGACCGAGAACAGTGGAGTGCAACGCAGATGTTGGTTATTGATGGTAGATGGCGCGCTTTTGACGACAGCTGGTTGCTTTTGCAGTATAAAGAACCGCATAGCTGCCACTAGTTCCTTCCAATAATGCTTTCCCGCCATTTTGAGGTTGGAATAAAATTCCAAGCACCGTGCACTTTATGTAATTGCCCAATATCAACGCCACCCCCGCCCCCCAGCGCCTCCACGCCCCACGCCAACGCCACCTCCGCCCCCTGGCGCTCAGTTCAGGAGATGTCCGGTCGATAAGCCATAAACTGCACGGATCCACAAACGTGGATTGGCCTGAACGACAGCGCTGAGGCCCAAACAGGTGGTGAGACATTAAAAAGACTCATTTGCAATCCATTTAACCACATCACTCTCTCTGATCATTCATATTTGAAGGTTAGGGCATTAACAACCATGTGATCCTTCGCGCTGGAGTTAAGACGATAAATGATGTAGTAGGTAAACTCTTCTTCATCGATCTTCTCGTCAACAAGCGCCTTATACCAAACCATGAACTCATTGGGAACGGTGACCATCACGAAGACAATCTTGCGTTCAATATCAGAGACACGGAAGGGGAAGTGCTGAGTCGCAAAGTCAGCTAGCGTCCTGCCGCTACAGGAAAGGGCGATCTTGCCCCAATGCAGGAACTCCAAGTGACGCTGCATGACGCTTGATGCTCGCTCAATGCTCGATACATGCTCGACACCACGAGAGGAAGATGATATTGTTCTCGTGATGCTGTCCGTACCCGAGCACCGCACAACTCCGTCTCCATAGCTCTCCTGCAGAGCAGCCGTTTTCTCGTTGTAAATCGTCGCCGCGTTCTCTGTAGTTAGCCAGAACATCACAAATCGTTCCACACAGGAATCCTCGATCATGTTGATGCATTGACTTGCGGTCTCTATCTTACCACGCTTTATAGTGGTGTATAGAGCCGCAAGATGCTCAAATGCGATCCACTGTTGGCTGTCTGTCGTCATCGTTCAAATCCGATGTGCAGGTTATGGAACAGAGAGCGAGTTTCGCAATTGTGAGTGACAACAGGAATGCACACTATCATGATCCCGCATGTTGCTACAGATGGATCAGAGGAAGAGGAGAACATTACAATGTCTTTAGATGATTACGAGAAATTGATGTCTCTGAAAAAGCTCTCTAAGGAGGATAGAGAGCAGTTCCTCGGTGCAGGTGGCAAGAAGGCGGACTCTGAGCATGCAGGCGAAGAACTACTTGAGAACGGCATCGCTAAGACCGCAGATGGGATCCTTCTTGAGCCACAGAAGTCCCTCATGGGCACCGATGTTGGCCAAGGGGTCATCTCGTCGCACCGAATCGACGTCGGTTCTCTGGTCGGTGTCTATGCTGGTGAGGTCATCCATGAGCGCCAGTCAAATGGTAACTACGACTACCTCATCGATGGAACCCAGTTTTGCGTCAGCGCCAACCCTGAAACAATCGGTGTCCATCGCATCAACGACAACCCTGGTCGTGACCAATGTGCAGTGCCACATTGGTCACGTTCTTGTTCGTGTTGCTGCTGATGAGACGAAACTGCTCCCGCTTCTCTTCTTCGTGTGCGTTCGAACAATTCACCCCTACGAATATTTATCACTCGAGTACGACCATCACTACTGGGCCCAAGGAGAGTGGGAGCGACTTCCGCTGTTCGTTGTGTCGTTCAAGCGCCTTGCCCAGAACGCATCCCTCCATGGTATATCTTCTGCCCGAGAGACGGCGCGTCAGTACCTGCGCCTGGCTGAATAGGTAAACGGACGTCTATAGTATCTATCTTTTTGTTCCTTTCTGATGTTGTTTAGTGATTTTGTGCATTAACGACCGAGAACAGTGGAGTGCAACGCAGATGTTGGTTATTGATGGTAGATGGCGCGCTTTTGACGACAGCTGGTTGCTTTTGCAGTATAAAGAACCGCATAGCTGCCACTAGTTCCTTCCAATAATGCTTTCCCGCCATTTTGAGGTTGGAATGAAATTCCAAGCACCGTGCACTTTATGTAATTGCCCAATATCAACGCCACCCCCGCCCCCAGCGCCTCCACGCCCCACGCCAACGCCACCTCCGCCCCCCTGGCGCTCAGTTCAGGAGATGTCCGGTCGATAAGCCATAAACTGCACGGATCCACAAACGTGGATTGGCCTGAACGACAGCGCTGAGGCCCAGACATGCACATATACATTCATTTATTCCTGTCTCGCTCTCTTGCCTGTCTGATCGCGACGTTTGACCCACTCAAATGCCTCATCTGTGAGGTAGACAGAGACGTCGCGAGTATTCCCAGTCCTAACCTTCCGAATCAACGTTCGGCAAGGATCTTTGGGTGTCGTCGTTGAGGTACGACGGCAAGCCCACTCTGAGGTCTCGCATGAGCCCCCGCACACGATGCAACGTCCTGACAGGACAAGCGGGGGGTCATGCGTTCTGGCCATAGCTAGCTGGTCCACCTGGCTAGCAGTCAGTGTGCGGGACATGAGCGTACCGCGCGTCTTGCCCGTGTCTTCGGGCCTGGGCCTCGGCTCATCCAGGTCTCCGACGTCCGAAGTCGTCATCGTTGCCTGCTCCAAAGTGGTGGGCTCCGGCTGAGACCTGACACCTGGCAGCCTGAGCATGGTCTTACGGCCGCCGCTACGCAGCCTCTCAATCTCATCCTCAAGAATGCTGACCTTCTTCGTCAGAGCATGATGTTCACTTGTCGCAACGAGCGACACTGGCGACTTAAGCAGCGCGATGAACGCCCTGACGTTATCGTGCAATGGAACCGAGAAGGCCTGGGCCAAGCTCTCGACCAGCTCCAGGACCTTGGGCAGGGTGTCGGGCTCAAGCTCATTGTGAGCTGCGCGGTTCCGGTACTCAACGAGATCACGAATGATCTTGGCATGGGCTTTGTTGTACGCCGCTCGATTGGACATCTCACGAAGGATTCTTGATGAATCCACGTCCTGTTCGAGCTCTTTGCCGAGGAGGTCCTTCTCGGTGCTATTGGGCTTGCACCCGGGGTTAAATGCAGGCGAGGCCAAGATCTTCCGCATCCAAGGGACCATCATGGCGAGCAGCTGAAGAACTCGCGCATTATCGCCAAGGATGCGGAGCTGCTCATCGTTCCATGGTGAAATGAACAGGTGATGATCTTGTCGAGCGGATGATTGCCCTTTGAGAGGTGCTTGGCGATGCTTAGCGCGATATCGGTCCATCCACAACTGTGGATGACGAGCAATTTAAGGTAGGTGCCGCATCAGTCAATAACCCCGTGCTATCGTGCAATAGAACACAGTTAACACTGCTTTCCATGCGCAGCAACACAGCCTGTGGCGGAGAGACGCCCGGTATGGACGACACCAGGTGATCCACAAACGTGGATTGGCCAATTACGTCGGCCCCTCCCATCCCGCATCCCTCAGGATACGCAAGCACAAGCTCTCTCCCTGCAGCACCTCTCTGGCGCTCTCTAAAATCGTCGTATAGCGTAAACAGAATGTGCCGCATCAGTCATTCGTTCATTTTATTCCACTTATCACTCTTGGTCATCCTCCTCATCACTCACCTCCTCGCGGATACTGACATCATCACGAGCCTCGTCATCCGCGAGTGTCAATGGCTCTGTAATAGCGCGGGCAGCGTTGGTATACTCACCGTTGAACTGTCGCTGGCCTCTCTGAATGCGAGGAAAGCAATTCACGCACACCGGAACACGACGAGAAGGACGCTTCAACATGTCAGTTCCAGTGTCAAAAACGGTGTCCGCGATATGATCCGGACAGAACCAGTTGGAACAAAAGTAGCAGAGCATGCTGGGTCCATCCTTAATACTTCTACCACAGTCCGCTGCTTGGGTGGTCTCGGTTGGAGGTGTACGATGAAAGCACTCGTCGTTACCATTGATTGCCTTACAGTCATCGCAGATGGATATCTTCTGCTTATCGGCCCTGTTAGATGCCGGGTATGCCATTCGCTCCTCCAAGTAGCCACTGACACAGCTATAATGGAAGTACCTCTCGCATTGTTGGCACTGCAGGGAGTTGTCGTCCTCAATCTTCAGCAGCAGATTCATCGGATCGTGACAGACCCCACAACACATGCGCAATGAGTTTCGTAGCTGCTGATAAGTGAAGTTGTCGAGTGCGTGGCGCCGGTTCATTCCTGTCTGGATAAGTGCCGTTGCCTGCGCCACACATGTGGAAAATTGGGAAGCGACTTGGTCGATGTGCGCTGCTTCCCGCTGTCTGTGTTCACTGGCCAGATTGTCACGAACAGTTACGACCGACTGAGGGGCGGGTTGAGACTGTTTCCGAGCCCTCTTATCCTTCTTCTTCGAATAGGTCTGGAAGGGGATGCTGATGTAGCGCGAAACCGGAGGCTGCCATACCACAGTGCTAGTGGTACCTGATGCTGCCTGCAGGTTGTCCTGCAGCCTTGATAGGTTGATCTCGCCGAAGTCCTTGAGGAACACACCCTTGACCTTACCCTCGGTGTTGATCTGGTAAGACGAGGGGGCGAGTCCATCCAGAGCGTGGATAAGGGCATGACGAAGAGAACAAGCCATCGCTTGCTTCTTCTTGTAGAGAGCTCGGATATCATCTGGCAGAATAGCCCAGCACACCTCTGAAACCGCAACAGGCATGGCTTGAGCACAATCGCGTTGAAAGTAGAATACTTCTTTTGCAATTGCAATCAGGATTTCTCGTTTTTGGGTCTTTTCCATGATGCCTGTATGTGCACTTTAAGGTTGAAGATTGCTCACACAATTTGACTTTTCTTTATCGAATGGGATAAAGTTGAAGTAAATAAAGTACTATTCCGTTGCTAGGACAGCAAGGGGATGTTACAGTAGGAGTTTCAACACTTTTTGAGAGGATACCCCTCAGAGGTGACAGTGCAACACCCGAAATTTTGTCTATACACGTCATATACAAGGTCTAATGCATCTTTGCCAACCACTTTTAGCGTTTGTATGTGTCAGACGATCGAGTTCTGAAGAGCGACTTTGGCCAAGTCATGCGACCTTATCCTGCACTGACGATACGGAAAACGATCATAAATATTTTTTGTGACATCGACATGCGCTAATAATGTTTCCAGAGGTAGAACTAGGCTAGTAGAAGACTGTCACCCACTTTGGGGATGATCCGACGACATCGATCAAAATCAATCAAGGATTCCGGGACTTGATTCTGGGACTTTAAGTCCCGGTAAGAGTACCGGAAAACGCAGCATGTTGATGGCGCGGGCGAGGCGTTACAGCCGGGAAGACGACAGGCAGGGGAGAGGGCGGGGTCGTTGCTGACTCTCTCTCGGCTGAAATTGGCGAAGGCGACAAGATACACTCCTTGTCCTTTGCACCCTTCTCCTTCTTATCCTTCTTCCCTGATCTTTCTTGTAAGGCTTGTCGGTCTGTCTGTCAGAGTTGGTCTTCTTCTCGCCCGACGTCTCGCGGGTACTCAGCCCGGCGGATGGCCTCGAATGATACGATCGAATCCGGAATACTGTGTAGACGCTCCGAGTCGTTCAGGCCAAGGCACTCGAGGCCGAATGCCTTGGTGGATGCGGACCAAGTCGTCGTGTGCCAACGCATAACGGCCAAGACGGTTACGCTCAGTCTCAGCCGTCTCGACCTCTTCTAGCTGCTGTACAAGCCACTTGATGACTGCCTGGAGGTAATTGTGTTTATTTGTTGTGTCGCGGGTTTCATTGCGCTCTCACTTTCGGCCTGGTGCTACCGGGACATGCAGAGGGTTACCTCTGTCGGTTCCAGGAGCTCTACGCCTTGGTGCAGGCGCAGTGCTCTTTCCCTTTCCGCTGTGCGGGTCTCTTTGCGCCCGAAGTCGTGATAACTCGGATTTAGTGTGTACTAACCCAGATTTTGACTGGCTTGGGATCGCATATTCGTTTGTGTGGTAGTGTGATTTGGGTGCTTGAGCGTTTTTGCTGCGGCCTGGTGCTACCGGGACACGCGGGGGAGTTCCCTCGCTGGTCCCAGGAGCTGT
The DNA here is from genome assembly GCA_019828565.1 of Carpediemonas membranifera. NCBI lineage: Eukaryota > Fornicata > Carpediemonas > Carpediemonas membranifera. Next base: position 1,309,922 of record JAHDYR010000012.1, read on the forward strand.
ACGCCCCAGCTTGACCGTCAAGAGCCTGCTGCCAACTCCTCTGGTGTTCTGAAGGACACTGCTGCCATTCTGAAGGCCTTTGTCGACGAGCTTTGTATTCCAAGGCCGTGTGGCAAGAGGGACAGTTTAATTTGAGTAATTCGGGAAACTTTACTGGAAAGATTTCTTAAATTGTTCTCCCTGAAACTGCCTGAACTACATTGATGTCAATGTTGTTAGTCCTTCCGGTTGGGGGCGCTCTCCTTGCGTGAATGGAAGGGACAGGTGTTTCGCATACCTGGACGATTACTCCTTCGAGAACTGCAATGCTAGCCGCTATCGCATGCGCATTGTGTTTATTTGTTGTGTCGCGGGTTTCATTGCGCTCTCACTTTCGGCCTGGTGCTACCGGGACATGCAGAGGGTTACCTCTGTCGGTTCCAGGAGCTCTACGCCTTGGTGCAGGCGCAGTGCTCTTTCCCTTTCCGCTGTGCGGGTCTCTTTGCGCCCGAAGTCGTGATAACTCGGATTTAGTGTGTACTAACCCAGATTTTGACTGGCTTGGGATCGCATATTCGTTTGTGTGGTAGTGTGATTTGGGTGCTTGAGCGTTTTTGCTGCGGCCTGGTGCTACCGGGACACGCGGGGAGTTCCCTCGCTGGTCCCAGGAGCTGTACGCCCCAGCTTGACCGTCAAGAGCCTGCTGCCAACTCCTCTGGTGTTCTGAAGGACACTGCTGCCATTCTGAAGGCCTTTGTCGACGAGCTTTGTATTCCAAGGCCGTGTGGCAAGAGGGACAGTTTAATTTGAGTAATTCGGGAAACTTTACTGGAAAGATTTCTTAAATTGTTCTCCCTGAAACTGCCTGAACTACATTGATGTCAATGTTGTTAGTCCTTCCGGTTGGGGGCGCTCTCCTTGCGTGAATGGAAGGGACAGGTGTTTCGCATACCTGGACGATTACTCCTTCGAGAACTGCAATGCTAGCCGCTATCGCATGCGCATTGTGTTTATTTGTTGTGTCGCGGGTTTCATTGCGCTCTCACTTTCGGCCTGGTGCTACCGGGACATGCAGAGGGTTACCTCTGTCGGTTCCAGGAGCTCTACGCCTTGGTGCAGGCGCAGTGCTCTTTCCCTTTCCGCTGTGCGGGTCTCTTTGCGCCCGAAGTCGTGATAACTCGGATTTAGTGTGTACTAACCCAGATTTTTGACTGGCTTGGGATCGCATATTCGTTTGTGTGGTAGTGTGATTTGGGTGCTTGAGCGTTTTTGCTGCGGCCTGGTGCTACCGGGACACGCGGGGAGTTCCCTCGCTGGTCCCAGGAGCTGTACGCCCCAGCTTGACCGTCAAGAGCCTGCTGCCAACTCCTCTGGTGTTCTGAAGGACACTGCTGCCATTCTGAAGGCCTTTGTCGACGAGCTTTGTATTCCAAGGCCGTGTGGCAAGAGGGACAGTTTAATTTGAGTAATTCGGGAAACTTTACTGGAAAGATTTCTTAAATTGTTCTCCCTGAAACTGCCTGAACTACATTGATGTCAATGTTGTTAGTCCTTCCGGTTGGGGGCGCTCTCCTTGCGTGAATGGAAGGGACAGGTGTTTCGCATACCTGGACGATTACTCCTTCGAGAACTGCAATGCTAGCCGCTATCGCATGCGCATTGTGTTTATTTGTTGTGTCGCGGGTTTCATTGCGCTCTCACTTTCGGCCTGGTGCTACCGGGACATGCAGAGGGTTACCTCTGTCGGTTCCAGGAGCTCTACGCCTTGGTGCAGGCGCAGTGCTCTTTCCCTTTCCGCTGTGCGGGTCTCTTTGCGCCCGAAGTCGTGATAACTCGGATTTAGTGTGTACTAACCCAGATTTTGACTGGCTTGGGATCGCATATTCGTTTGTGTGGTAGTGTGATTTGGGTGCTTGAGCGTTTTTGCTGCGGCCTGGTGCTACCGGGACACGCGGGGGAGTTCCCTCGCTGGTCCCAGGAGCTGTACGCCCCAGCTTGACCGTCAAGAGCCTGCTGCCAACTCCTCTGGTGTTCTGAAGGACACTGCTGCCATTCTGAAGGCCTTTGTCGACGAGCTTTGTATTCCAAGGCCGTGTGGCAAGAGGGACAGTTTAATTTGAGTAATTCGGGAAACTTTACTGGAAAGATTTCTTAAATTGTTCTCCCTGAAACTGCCTGAACTACATTGATGTCAATGTTGTTAGTCCTTCCGGTTGGGGGCGCTCTCCTTGCGTGAATGGAAGGGACAGGTGTTTCGCATACCTGGACGATTACTCCTTCGAGAACTGCAATGCTAGCCGCTATCGCATGCGCATTGTGTTTATTTGTTGTGTCGCGGGTTTCATTGCGCTCTCACTTTCGGCCTGGTGCTACCGGGACATGCAGAGGGTTACCTCTGTCGGTTCCAGGAGCTCTACGCCTTGGTGCAGGCGCAGTGCTCTTTCCCTTTCCGCTGTGCGGGTCTCTTTGCGCCCGAAGTCGTGATAACTCGGATTTAGTGTGTACTAACCCAGATTTTGACTGGCTTGGGATCGCATATTCGTTTGTGTGGTAGTGTGATTTGGGTGCTTGAGCGTTTTTGCTGCGGCCTGGTGCTACCGGGACACGCGGGGGAGTTCCCTCGCTGGTCCCAGGAGCTGTACGCCCCAGCTTGACCGTCAAGAGCCTGCTGCCAACTCCTCTGGTGTTCTGAAGGACACTGCTGCCATTCTGAAGGCCTTTGTCGACGAGCTTTGTATTCCAAGGCCGTGTGGCAAGAGGGACAGTTTAATTTGAGTAATTCGGGAAACTTTACTGGAAAGATTTCTTAAATTGTTCTCCCTGAAACTGCCTGAACTACATTGATGTCAATGTTGTTAGTCCTTCCGGTTGGGGGCGCTCTCCTTGCGTGAATGGAAGGGACAGGTGTTTCGCATACCTGGACGATTACTCCTTCGAGAACTGCAATGCTAGCCGCTATCGCATGCGCATTGTGTTTATTTGTTGTGTCGCGGGTTTCATTGCGCTCTCACTTTCGGCCTGGTGCTACCGGGACATGCAGAGGGTTACCTCTGTCGGTTCCAGGAGCTCTACGCCTTGGTGCAGGCGCAGTGCTCTTTCCCTTTCCGCTGTGCGGGTCTCTTTGCGCCCGAAGTCGTGATAACTCGGATTTAGTGTGTACTAACCCAGATTTTGACTGGCTTGGGATCGCATATTCGTTTGTGTGGTAGTGTGATTTGGGTGCTTGAGCGTTTTTGCTGCGGCCTGGTGCTACCGGGACACGCGGGGAGTTCCCTCGCTGGTCCCAGGAGCTGTACGCCCCAGCTTGACCGTCAAGAGCCTGCTGCCAACTCCTCTGGTGTTCTGAAGGACACTGCTGCCATTCTGAAGGCCTTTGTCGACGAGCTTTGTATTCCAAGGCCGTGTGGCAAGAGGGACAGTTTAATTTGAGTAATTCGGGAAACTTTACTGGAAAGATTTCTTAAATTGTTCTCCCTGAAACTGCCTGAACTACATTGATGTCAATGTTGTTAGTCCTTCCGGTTGGGGGCGCTCTCCTTGCGTGAATGGAAGGGACAGGTGTTTCGCATACCTGGACGATTACTCCTTCGAGAACTGCAATGCTAGCCGCTATCGCATGCGCATTGTGTTTATTTGTTGTGTCGCGGGTTTCATTGCGCTCTCACTTTCGGCCTGGTGCTACCGGGACATGCAGAGGGTTACCTCTGTCGGTTCCAGGAGCTCTACGCCTTGGTGCAGGCGCAGTGCTCTTTTCCCTTTCCGCTGTGCGGGTCTCTTTGCGCCCGAAGTCGTGATAACTCGGATTTAGTGTGTACTAACCCAGATTTTGACTGGCTTGGGATCGCATATTCGTTTGTGTGGTAGTGTGATTTGGGTGCTTGAGCGTTTTTGCTGCGGCCTGGTGCTACCGGGACACGCGGGGGAGTTCCCTCGCTGGTCCCAGGAGCTGTACGCCCCAGCTTGACCGTCAAGAGCCTGCTGCCAACTCCTCTGGTGTTCTGAAGGACACTGCTGCCATTCTGAAGGCCTTTGTCGACGAGCTTTGTATTCCAAGGCCGTGTGGCAAGAGGGACAGTTTAATTTGAGTAATTCGGGAAACTTTACTGGAAAGATTTCTTAAATTGTTCTCCCTGAAACTGCCTGAACTACATTGATGTCAATGTTGTTAGTCCTTCCGGTTGGGGGCGCTCTCCTTGCGTGAATGGAAGGGACAGGTGTTTCGCATACCTGGACGATTACTCCTTCGAGAACTGCAATGCTAGCCGCTATCGCATGCGCATTGTGTTTATTTGTTGTGTCGCGGGTTTCATTGCGCTCTCACTTTCGGCCTGGTGCTACCGGGACATGCAGAGGGTTACCTCTGTCGGTTCCAGGAGCTCTACGCCTTGGTGCAGGCGCAGTGCTCTTTCCCCTTTCCGCTGTGCGGGTCTCTTTGCGCCCGAAGTCGTGATAACTCGGATTTAGTGTGTACTAACCCAGATTTTGACTGGCTTGGGATCGCATATTCGTTTGTGTGGTAGTGTGATTTGGGTGCTTGAGCGTTTTTGCTGCGGCCTGGTGCTACCGGGACACGCGGGGAGTTCCCTCGCTGGTCCCAGGAGCTGTACGCCCCAGCTTGACCGTCAAGAGCCTGCTGCCAACTCCTCTGGTGTTCTGAAGGACACTGCTGCCATTCTGAAGGCCTTTGTCGACGAGCTTTGTATTCCAAGGCCGTGTGGCAAGAGGGACAGTTTAATTTGAGTAATTCGGGAAACTTTACTGGAAAGATTTCTTAAATTGTTCTCCCTGAAACTGCCTGAACTACATTGATGTCAATGTTGTTAGTCCTTCCGGTTGGGGGCGCTCTCCTTGCGTGAATGGAAGGGACAGGTGTTTCGCATACCTGGACGATTACTCCTTCGAGAACTGCAATGCTAGCCGCTATCGCATGCGCATTGTGTTTATTTGTTGTGTCGCGGGTTTCATTGCGCTCTCACTTTCGGCCTGGTGCTACCGGGACATGCAGAGGGTTACCTCTGTCGGTTCCAGGAGCTCTACGCCTTGGTGCAGGCGCAGTGCTCTTTCCCCTTTCCGCTGTGCGGGTCTCTTTGCGCCCGAAGTCGTGATAACTCGGATTTAGTGTGTACTAACCCAGATTTTGACTGGCTTGGGATCGCATATTCGTTTGTGTGGTAGTGTGATTTGGGTGCTTGAGCGTTTTTGCTGCGGCCTGGTGCTACCGGGACACGCGGGGAGTTCCCTCGCTGGTCCCAGGAGCTTTACGCCCCAGCTTGACCGTCAAGAGCCTGCTGCCAACTCCTCTGGTGTTCTGAAGGACACTGCTGCCATTCTGAAGGCCTTTGTCGACGAGCTTTGTATTCCAAGGCCGTGTGGCAAGAGGGACAGTTTAATTTGAGTAATTCGGGAAACTTTACTGGAAAGATTTCTTAAATTGTTCTCCCTGAAACTGCCTGAACTACATTGATGTCAATGTTGTTAGTCCTTCCGGTTGGGGGCGCTCTCCTTGCGTGAATGGAAGGGACAGGTGTTTCGCATACCTGGACGATTACTCCTTCGAGAACTGCAATGCTAGCCGCTATCGCATGCGCATTGTGTTTATTTGTTGTGTCGCGGGTTTCATTGCGCTCTCACTTTCGGCCTGGTGCTACCGGGACATGCAGAGGGTTACCTCTGTCGGTTCCAGGAGCTCTACGCCTTGGTGCAGGCGCAGTGCTCTTTTCCCTTTCCGCTGTGCGGGTCTCTTTGCGCCCGAAGTCGTGATAACTCGGATTTAGTGTGTACTAACCCAGATTTTGACTGGCTTGGGATCGCATATTCGTTTGTGTGGTAGTGTGATTTGGGTGCTTGAGCGTTTTTGCTGCGGCCTGGTGCTACCGGGACACGCGGGGAGTTCCCTCGCTGGTCCCAGGAGCTGTACGCCCCAGCTTGACCGTCAAGAGCCTGCTGCCAACTCCTCTGGTGTTCTGAAGGACACTGCTGCCATTCTGAAGGCCTTTGTCGACGAGCTTTGTATTCCAAGGCCGTGTGGCAAGAGGGACAGTTTAATTTGAGTAATTCGGGAAACTTTACTGGAAAGATTTCTTAAATTGTTCTCCCTGAAACTGCCTGAACTACATTGATGTCAATGTTGTTAGTCCTTCCGGTTGGGGGCGCTCTCCTTGCGTGAATGGAAGGGACAGGTGTTTCGCATACCTGGACGATTACTCCTTCGAGAACTGCAATGCTAGCCGCTATCGCATGCGCATTGTGTTTATTTGTTGTGTCGCGGGTTTCATTGCGCTCTCACTTTCGGCCTGGTGCTACCGGGACATGCAGAGGGTTACCTCTGTCGGTTCCAGGAGCTCTACGCCTTGGTGCAGGCGCAGTGCTCTTTTCCCTTTCCGCTGTGCGGGTCTCTTTGCGCCCGAAGTCGTGATAACTCGGATTTAGTGTGTACTAACCCAGATTTTGACTGGCTTGGGATCGCATATTCGTTTGTGTGGTAGTGTGATTTGGGTGCTTGAGCGTTTTTGCTGCGGCCTGGTGCTACCGGGACACGCGGGGGAGTTCCCTCGCTGGTCCCAGGAGCTGTACGCCCCAGCTTGACCGTCAAGAGCCTGCTGCCAACTCCTCTGGTGTTCTGAAGGACACTGCTGCCATTCTGAAGGCCTTTGTCGACGAGCTTTGTATTCCAAGGCCGTGTGGCAAGAGGGACAGTTTAATTTGAGTAATTCGGGAAACTTTACTGGAAAGATTTCTTAAATTGTTCTCCCTGAAACTGCCTGAACTACATTGATGTCAATGTTGTTAGTCCTTCCGGTTGGGGGCGCTCTCCTTGCGTGAATGGAAGGGACAGGTGTTTCGCATACCTGGACGATTACTCCTTCGAGAACTGCAATGCTAGCCGCTATCGCATGCGCATTGTGTTTATTTGTTGTGTCGCGGGTTTCATTGCGCTCTCACTTTCGGCCTGGTGCTACCGGGACATGCAGAGGGTTACCTCTGTCGGTTCCAGGAGCTCTACGCCTTGGTGCAGGCGCAGTGCTCTTTCCCTTTCCGCTGTGCGGGTCTCTTTGCGCCCGAAGTCGTGATAACTCGGATTTAGTGTGTACTAACCCAGATTTTGACTGGCTTGGGATCGCATATTCGTTTGTGTGGTAGTGTGATTTGGGTGCTTGAGCGTTTTTGCTGCGGCCTGGTGCTACCGGGACACGCGGGGGAGTTCCCTCGCTGGTCCCAGGAGCTGTACGCCCCAGCTTGACCGTCAAGAGCCTGCTGCCAACTCCTCTGGTGTTCTGAAGGACACTGCTGCCATTCTGAAGGCCTTTGTCGACGAGCTTTGTATTCCAAGGCCGTGTGGCAAGAGGGACAGTTTAATTTGAGTAATTCGGGAAACTTTACTGGAAAGATTTCTTAAATTGTTCTCCCTGAAACTGCCTGAACTACATTGATGTCAATGTTGTTAGTCCTTCCGGTTGGGGGCGCTCTCCTTGCGTGAATGGAAGGGACAGGTGTTTCGCATACCTGGACGATTACTCCTTCGAGAACTGCAATGCTAGCCGCTATCGCATGCGCATTGTGTTTATTTGTTGTGTCGCGGGTTTCATTGCGCTCTCACTTTCGGCCTGGTGCTACCGGGACATGCAGAGGGTTACCTCTGTCGGTTCCAGGAGCTCTACGCCTTGGTGCAGGCGCAGTGCTCTTTCCCTTTCCGCTGTGCGGGTCTCTTTGTCACGGTAGTTTAGACCATTTTTACCTTTAGACGGTTTACCTATAAACAGTTCGCTTCACAGTATTAATACTAGTCATTGCGATGTCCCTGACGTTTGAAACTCCGTCAATCGATACCGAAACAGCTACCTTTGAGTCCCTCCAAGACTTCAAGGCCAAAGCCACAATATTCCTCGACACTCACAAGAAACTCCCCTTAAGCATCCTCCTTTCCCCGTCAACGCGTTTAGAGCTACAAGCGGATGACCATGACCCCGCTACCATCAAGTTGGACGCGTTCATCGCCTGGGTGGAGCAGCGCCTTATGCCTGATGACGTCCTACAACTGACGAAGGACCTAGCCGCCCTAAAGGCCCCTACAGCAACCCCGGGCCCTCACGCGCTCCTCAGCATCACCCGCCAACACGCCGCCACCGTGCGTACCCGCCTCCAACTCTTCGATAAGCTGGCAGACGATGACGACCTACTCCAAGATCTACCTGAGGACAGTACTCCCGGCGACAACTTCTCTCGCTACGCGGGGAAGTGCTTCGTAAAGGGCCTAGGAAAGAAAGAAAGAAATTTATGGTGCTTGGATTCTGACCCCGGACTGAGCTTGTTTCCCGTTGTCTTGGAGCTGAGTGCCCCGGGGTACTGCCTATTTCCCGTGGCAAACTGGTCAGCAGCGTTTGCCTTGGGCTTTCGGTGCTACTGTCTCCGCGGAAAGCCGATTCCAATCGCCCCAGAGGCCCTGCGGCCATCTCCGTGCAAATATGCTTTCCTGTCTCCCTGAAAGTCCGGCAACTATCCGGGGAGCCTGGGGGTCTGTCCTCGGGGCATTGACAGGCAGGATCGTCCTGCAGAACCTTGACTATGACACTCCTTGCTTCCCTGCAGTCCTTGTAGAGCCGTTCAGCCACGGCACCCTCTCGTCTGTCCGGTTCCCCAATTCCATGCCCCCTCGACTCTGTTAAGAGGCCTACCCGAAGGCGGGGAAAGTGACTAAGTCCATGCTGTCTACCCCGGTTAGGTGGCGTGGGTCAGCGGCAGCCCCAGGCACTAGGCCTGGTTGTCCTGTTACCCCTTACAACATTTCGCTTGCACTACATGTCCTTGGTTTCCCATGTCGTTAACAAGGGCGGCAGGGGCACCTGTGCCCCTCCGACCCCCGTGGCCAGTCCCTGCAGTTTCCTTGGGGTCCCAACGAGTGGTGCAACCATATGAATATGGATTTCCTTGACCTTATCCTTGCTCTGTCCTTGTTGCATGTCCTTTCTTTCTTATTTCTGGTCTGTCCTTCCTGTTAATTCCTTGCAGTCGTTCCTTCCCTTGCTTTGGTTCCTGGCTACCGGGATACGTGGGGCCTTTCCTCACTGATCCCAGGAGCTTAGCACCAGCGAGGGTGGTCCATGGCTGATTCCTTGTCCATCCCTTCCCGGTCCTGGAGTCAGGGGTTCATGACATGCTTCTATTCCACCTTGAAGCTGTTGTAAACCTTTGCCAGTTCCCGTAGTCCTGCCGTGAGGCCTTCCCAAATGTCTATTTCTGTCCATGGGGTTCGCTGGAGTTCGCTCCACACTCCGTTCCCGAACACTTTGTCCCTTGCCTTTGCTCCCCTGTTGTTCACTGGGTCGCCCATGCATGCTCTTATAGTCTCTTCCCATTGGTCCGAGCTCTTGATCCTGTTCAGCTTTGAGACTGTGACTGGCCCCTCCTTCTTTTTCATGGGCCAGGTGTGCACCTCGGGTATGGCCAGAGCCACGTCTCGCTCACTTCTGCCATAGTACCGTTGTTCCTTCCATGCTAGTGTGATTCCATTGTGTGCTGAGCCCCATACCCCGACCTTCTGAGACTCTACCACCTCAATCTCCGCCCCCTGGATTCCTGGTGTTGTCACTGCAAAGTCCGGGGTTGATGTTCCTGATGTGAGCGTCCCAGACTTGGGTATGATGGCTTTGAGCCTGTGCTTCTCCATCATATCCTTCCACCGGGTGGATCTTTCCATCTGGCCTGGGTCGATGTTCCAGTCTCCCATAATTATGGCCTCCATGCTCCCTTTCATGTCCATGATCTTCTGTATAGTGTCCCTGAATCCATCCTTCTCCTGCTTGCTGTGGCCGGATGGAGGGCCATACACGTTGATGACTAGTATGTCCCTGCCGGTTCTCATTATGCTGGCTTGCACTCTTCCCGATAGGCTGTCCGTTATGCCGATGTCCCACTTTGCAGTTGCGTGTGGGCTCACTCTCGTGCCGATGCCTTCCCTTGTTCCCTTCCATCTTGGCGCAGGTTCGTCATTGCCTGCTATGCCTAGTTGTCGGTTGATGCGGTGCTGACTTTTGACATCCGCCTTTCGTTTTTCGTTGGCTAAGACCAGGTCCTCTTCCGTCTCCCTCCCTGCTAGTGCGTAGTCAAGGTCCATGAAGCAATGAACCCTCGTATTCGCCGTTCTCCATGTCTCTTGTATGAGTACTGCCTCTATGTCCTTCAACCTTAGCTGAATCGCCGTTGCCATAGACGCCGTGAAGTCCTTTCCTCTTCCTATGTGTCCCTCTGTGTTCAGACTAAGTATCTTGTAGGTTACCATTGCCTTTGTCCTGTTTCCTTATCCTGCGAATTCCCAGAATTTGGGAGCCCCAGCTTCCCGCTCCTCTCCTGCTATCCTTGTCCTAACAAGGGGCCTAGATGCCGGTCTCGGTGACCCTTGTCAGGCCAACCTTGTTACCACCTGGTGACCTTCCATTCTTCGGGCAGGGTACTTAGGAGGGGGACGATATGACGTGACCCCCCTTTGGCTGCCGCTACAGCCTACCGGCAGTGCATTTCAGCTAATGCCGGGCCCTGGGTGGGAGCCAGGGCTTGTGAATTATAAAGAAAATGTTGCTTGTTCCTTGAAAGAATACTGCTTTACCATGTCCTTACTCCTCCTCCGTGGACTCCCCACTGCCGCTGCAGCTGTCCTCGGCCTGACTCACTTGCTGTCCTTGTAGACTCTGCATTACCGTGATGAACTGGGTCATCAGGTCCATGGGTGAGATCTGCTTGGCCTTCTTAGCCTTCTTGTGCTTGTGCCGGGGGATCGTGGGCTTCTCCTTGCTGGGCTTAGTCGCGACGCCGGAGAGCACCAACCTTCCGTGGCCTTGCTCTTGCATGAGTCGGGCAGCCTTGAGCGCTGAGATCTCTTGTTGCGCCTCTGCCAACTGCTTTCGGAGCCGCAGCTTCTCCGAGTCCATGCCGGTTGCCTGTCTGCTTCCAGACTCCCAGTCCATGTCCTCTTCGTGCCTGCTTCTCTTTCCGCTGTCCGAGTCCATGATCCTACTCGTGCTGCCCTCCTTGCGCTTGAGCGTCGTGGAGGAAGAGTGATCCTTGCTGTTGTCCATGCCTCCCTCTGAGCCTCTACCGGCCCAGGTGTTCCCGCTGAACGAGCCTCTCATCTGCGTTCCCGTGTTGTCCTGTCTCTCCCTGTCGTCTCCTCCGTGGTTACGATCCGAGGTCCTGTTCATGTTACCAGCTCTGTCGCCGGTTCTGTCGTCAGCTCTGACACCAGCTCTACCGCCGGCTCCGTGTCCTACCCTTCTGTCCTCTTCCCTGTCTCCATGCTGGTCGTGATGTCCTTGATCCGCGTCCTGGCCGAAGTGCCTGCCCACCATCCTGGTGCTAATCCGCCTCGCCTTTTCCTCCAGGCCGTTGTCGAAGAACCTACTTTGGTATGGCTGTTCGGACTTTCCGTCGATGGTGGGGACATACGTGATGCCTGGGACATTGACTGTGTTGGCTCTGGGCTCGTCCGGGATAGCTGCCGAGACTAGTCTGGCCCCTTCCTTGCGCATGCGGCTTAGGATGGTCCCAGCCTCGCTGACCCTGACCATGCCCCCAGTCTCTCGGGATGAAGCTCGCCCCTAGGGTGATCCTACCCCCTGTTCCTGGGGGCCTTGACGTTGACTATGACCTTCTCATAGTCCCTGAGGCTCTCTGCTAGGTCGTCGCAGCCCCAGACTCCTTGATGAGCCGTAGCCTCCTTCGAGGGCCACCACTCGTATAGCATGGCCATGGTTATGATGTCCTCCTCCCTTGCTGCCCCTAGGCCTTCCTGACGCGTACCATGCGGAGCTGGTTAGCCGTGGCTCTTTCCATGATGGTCCATAGCGGGCTTCTCTCCAGTACACCTTCGTTGTCCATGATTGTGAGGGGGGCCAGTAAGATGCCCTTCATGCCCAACAGAACCTCCCCGAACCCGAAGCCGATGCCGAAGCGGTGTCCGTTGTCCGGGACTACGAGGATCCTGTCGCCGACTTCCCTGCTGACGTCCCTTGCGTCCCCGATCGGGTACGTGCCGAAGATCTCAAAGGTGTCCCTCCTTGTCGCGAATTCCGGGCCTCCCATGATATCTATGCCCGGCTCCGCCTTCCCGACTGCTTCCATGGTCTTGTCGAGTGCCTTACCCATGTAGTGGTAGACGTCTGGGGTGCTCATCCTCTCCTTGCATAGGGCCCTGATCCTGGCTGTGAAGACTACTGTATCCGCCAACCCACAGTGGTAGCAACCCGCGGTGTGTCTGTGGTACGGACAGACTCCCTTGGGCTCGCTCCTGTTCTGCCATCCATTTGACCATGTTGTTACTGCTTCCAGGTAGTTGGCCTTGTCGAGGTTGTCCCTGAGGTTTTGGCCAGCCTCCTCCCTTGCCGTTGTTCTCCAGGATCTCTGGTAGCTTCTTCTCGTCCACCAGCCTAGCTTGGAAGAATTCCCTGGTTCCTTGCTCCAGTCCATTTGTGGGGTTCGTGAGGAGGAAGCTTTCCATCTCCACCCCCTTTGCATACATGATTATCTTCCAACCCTCCGACCTTTCGATCCTTGCCAGCTGAGCCGCCAGGCGGTTGGCCCAGTCCCTGAAAGTATGTATGTGCTTCTCATACTCGATCGGCGGCCGCCCCGTCCCGACCTCCACGAAGGTGGCCGGCGGCAGCCCCGTCACTGCCCATGCCGTGTACCTCGCTTGGTCCATGCTTGCTGCCGGTATGTCCTGGTAATACAGGCCATGCCCGTGTCCAAGAATGTCCCCAGTGCTGAGGTCAAGAGTACGATCCCGCCCTCAACCGGGATGGCAGGGATCCCTGCCTTCTTGACGCCAGGGTCTGCGCACTCGAAGTCGATGGCTCCGATCACCAGTCGTTTCTCCTTGTCCTTTCTAGGCATCCTCGGCGGCTGGCTGCTGACCTTGTTTGAGTCGACCTCCTCGTCCTGGTCGATCTTGCCTTGGTTGGCCCCGACCATGTCCTTGTTCACTTCCAGGAGGCTGTCGTCGAGGCTTCTTCTGCCGGGCATGGTGGCCTGCTGGCGTCGTTCCTCCTTGTCCTTGACATGTTGCTCCTCGTCTCCGTCGATGACCGTGCTAGCGGACGACCTGTCCAGATCGGCATGTTCGTCCCTATTGCTGCGGACCGAGGTGGCCTTGAGCACTTCCAGCCTCACCTTCCGGAACGGCGGCTCGTTGCTAAGGGGGGTCTCCTCCCCTTCGCCCAGGATATTGGTTCTGCCCTTCAGGTAGATCCCTGACTTGTTCCATGCTGCCTGCCATATGGCCGGGGCCTCCGGTGCCTGAAGCCTGAGGATGTCCCTAGCCTCCTCCATGAAGCGGCTGATGGACCATGCTGACGTGTCGCTTAGCTCTAGGATGACCCTGTACTTGCCGTCCTCTTGCTCGTAGGCCACTCTGGTGACCGGGCCTTGGTTTGCCGGATCCCATACCTTGTCGTAAGGCACGCCTTCTACGGCCTCGTCTCCATGAGCCCCTGATACCAGTATGAACGACCCTTCGGCCTTCTTGACGCTGTCCCTGTCTACATCCCATTCGATGGGCCCATCTTCCTTCGGCTTGAGGATCGCCGTCTCGATGTCCTTCTCAGATGGCCATCTTGCCATGCCAGTGAAGCCCGCTTTCAGCGTCTTGGGCTCCAGTGCCTGTGCCATGTCCTTTGCTTCCTCGTCTCTGGGGTTGAGCGCCTCTGTGAGCATGTAGAAAAGGTCGCGGAGGCCGTGGATGCCGCATGGGTTCCTGAGGATGATGTCCTTGTTGTCAGTGACGCCGGTTGCGAAGAGGATGCGTCTGGCGTTCATGATTACTTCCTTGCGTCCTTTGGAGTTCGCATTGAGCGACTTTCCTGTAAACTTGCCTGTTCTACGAAGAAGTAGAGTCCTTGAATCGTTCCTTTCAGCGTGGAAGCTGTCCAGTAGTTCCCTGATGTCCTCCCACTGCTTCTGCGTGGAATCCCTGATCCTTGTCGGTATTTCTACCTGCATTGTTGAGTGCAAAATTTCTCCCCTTTTCCTAGTCCATAAACTGGGTCGGAATTTTTGGGTCCGAAAGTCGGGCCACATGTACATATCCGGGTGAGGTCTCCGTCCAGGCCTTCCAGTTTCTCCCATTGTCCATGCTCCGAACTATATAGGCCATTCTTTCAAAAAGGCGCGGTCCTAAAAATGCGTCGCCCTTTTCTGAGTAGCGGGGCCTTTCTGTGTAGTTGTTGTTGCTTTGTTCGTAGTCTCCTTTTTAGCCTCTATCGACGGCCCCTGTTTCCCTTTTGTGCTGCCCTTCCTTCCTTGTGGTCTTGACAAAACCATGTAGCCGCCGGTGCTAGCACTGGCCCTCGACGGTTGTTTTCCTTTTCCTTGTAAACATACGTTCCATGAAGACACTTTGATTCCTTGGTATGGGCGTGGAGCTCCCACTCGCGCCCAGCGGTATGCCCTGATAGCAACCCTTGAATGTTCAGACAGGAGGCCAAGGCCGCTCCTTCTGAGCTCCATGGGGCACTGCCCTATCCATATAGGCCAGGCCTGTTGGTCCTTGTCCATCCATGATCGAAGTGTTTCCACTTTGCTGAAATCATTGGTGAACTGACGTAAAGGGCCTAGGGCCCTCGGTCTTGCAAAAACAGACCCGAGCCCTAGCGGCTATCACTGGCGCGACCTCGTTCGAAGACGTTGTCAAGTGTGCCGTGAAGGCAGCCAAGCGCCTCGATAAGCGGGGGTTCACCCCCCTGGGCCATGTCCAGCCTACAGACCGCCCTCAAGCCCATACGGGCAAGAGAAAGAACTGGCAGCGCCAGGGCGGTCAGCCCAGTCACCCCCACAAGGGGCCGGCTCAACAGCCTCCCCAGGGTCCTAAGGGCCCAGATCCCATCAAGAATAGGCTCGGGATCCCCTTCTGCCCCATCTGCGAGAAGTACGGGCACAAGTCCTTCCGCTGCCCCCAGCATCCAAAGCATCGGCTGGAGGAGAGGAAGGCCGAGGCTAACCTCGCAGCTATCGCTGAAGGCCCTATGACTACGTCCGCCGTATTAAAGGAAAATCAATATCGGTTCATTGTTGACACCGGAGCCTCTAGAAGCTTTATGAGCAAGGCGGCGTTGCGTAAACTGCCAAAAGAGGCAGTCAGCGTGTCAATAGGGGAACGCATCAGGGTAACCCTGGGCGATAACAGCACTGTCACAACAGACCAAGTGGCTGAAATGGAGATAATTCTTCCTAATATTGGGGCTGCGCCCATTAGGGTCAAGTGGCGGTACTACGTGCTGCCTGGGGAAGCTTTCAAGGTACTCCTTGGATGCGACGTCCTCAGAGCCTTAGGGCTGATTGGGGACGAGACCCTAAACTTCAACTTGGGGAAGATTATGTCGGACCCGAACGAAGATGAGTGGCTCCCCTTTGCACACCGATACTTGGATTCAGAAGCCAACGTGTGTGACACCCAGGAAGTCTTGGGTGTAACGGTCCCCGAATCTAAAATTCGGGACCAAATCATATCTAAGATTCTTGAGGCCGAAGAGGTCTTTGACGAAACCCTGCCTAGTGAAGGGTCTCGCCTGGACAAAATGTCTATAGAGCTCATAGATCGTGAGGAGCTCGTCCAGCTGCGGCCTAGAAGCCTCGCTGAGACAACAAATGAGCTCGTGAATGATGAGCTCGAGAACCTAGTGGCGGACGGGATAATCCAACCCTCATCGGGACCGTTCAGCTCACCCATTGTAGTTGTCCGTAAGGGACACAAGGGATCAGATAAGATCAGACTATGTGTCGACTACAAGGCCCTCAATGCCAATACAGTGAAGGACAAATTCCCACTACCAAACCTCCGTCAGTTCGTCGATAGGGCAGCTGGATGCAAGATTTTTGCGGCTCTTGACCTACGGCAGGGCTATTATCAAATGAGCATGGAGGAGACGGACATTCCGAAGACAGCTTTTGTCACACCGGACCATTACATGGAGTTCCGCCGGTGCCCATTTGGGCTCTGCAATGCACCCTCTAGGTTCCAAAAGGCAATGCAAAAGGCGTTCGCCCCGGTCCTCCACAAAGGAGTTGACATTTACATTGATGACCTTATGGTCTACGCCAAGACAGAAGAGGAGTTCTTAGAGATCCTCGAGAAAGTCTTTGACATCTGCAAGGAGTATAGACTACGTCTGAAGGGCCCAAAATGTGTAATTGGTACAGATCACATCGAGGCCGTGGGATATATTATCTCAGAAAAAGGGAAGCAACTTTCCCCCGAGAGGGTAGATGCCGTAAGAGCCATCCCCAGACCGGAAACTCCGAAGCAGCTTCAGCGCACTCTAGGATCATTTAACTATGTCGCGCAGTTCGTATCGGACGCGTCGCGCCTCCTAAAGCCGCTTAATGACATGCTTAAAGCGTCAAAAGATCAACAGCTGATCACCTGGACCCAAGAGCAGGATGAAGCTTTCGAAGCTTTCAAGGAACGGCTATCATCCGACTTGATCCTGAGTTTCCCCGACCTTTCTAAGAAATGGATCCTTGAGACGGACGCGTCTAACGAAGGACTCGGAGGTATTTTTAGTCCAGGAGGACGAGTCCGGTAACCGGGAACTCGTCTCACTGTTCTCTAAGAGCCACAGTGCCACCCAGTCCAGGTGGCCCACGTATGAACAAGAGCTTCATGCGATCATATACTGCCTGACGCGGCCCGATATGGCCCAACTCTTTAGGTTGAAGGATGATATCCAGATTCATACGGATCACCGCAACTTGGTATATTTACTACAGAGGAAAGAGCTATCAAAGAAGCTCCTTCGCTGGGTTACCGTCCTATCGGACTACACGTTCACCATTAGTCATATATCTGGTAACGCTAACGTCATGGCAGATATGCTGTCGCGGGTGCAGAGCACCTGCCGGGACTCACACTCCTTAAATCTGCTAGAAGCAGAGGAGAGCGAGGTGAGACCGTCCCTATGGGATATCAGCGAGGCCCAGGCCAGCCTCCCTGAGGAACATAGGATCGGTTGGGAAGGCCTAGACGGCTGCACCCTGGTGGACTCTACGTACTTCGTACAAGGAGTCCCGATCATCCCGGACGGTAAGCTACGCGACACCTTCCTGCAGTTGGCACATCAATTCCACACTGGCTCAAATGCCACGTATCAGATGCTGAAGAAGATGGGTTTTTGGCCTAGCATGCTGAATGATGTCAGACGAACCGTTAAGCGGTGCCCGATCTGCCTCAAGTCGAGAATAAGAAACTACATTGAGGTCGAAGCAGGATCCAGCCTTAGAGGCAAGCCATGGGAGACCGTGGCTGTGGACACCATTGGACCACTGCCCTTGGATAATCTGGGGGCACGATACATCGTCACAGCAGTTGACATGTTCACTAGGTATACGGAGCTTATCCCCGTAGCCAGCGATGACGCACGCACAGTTGCACAGGCCCTATGGGACCGAGTCTTTACGAGATACGGTGTCCCTCTCGAACTCCAATCTGATGGGGGTCCGGAATACGCAAACTCCATACTGGACGCGATGCTCACGGAGCTGAAGGTGCTTCGGCACTTCACGATCCCATATCACCCCCAGAGTAATGGGCTGGTGGAGAGGAGAAATGCAGAGATTGGTCGCCACTTAAGGTGGATGGTCCTCGCTATTGCGAGCCGAGACGAGTGGGCAACATTGGTGCCAACCGTTCAAATGATACTTAATGGCACGACACACACTGCTACGCAGTTCTCCCCTCATGAATTAATATTCGGTCAGCCTCACAACCTATTTTCCACTGAGTGGGACGGGGCAGAGTGGGGCGACAAGAGGATTGTTGAGTTCAAGCAATCTCTCCAGGAGGTCCTAAGGACACTGGAAGACTCCGTAAGGGAAGGCACATCCGCCAGGAGCCAGATCGAGACGAAGGGGGTAGAAGTAGGTGACTATGTCCTATGGAAACATGAAAACCCCAAGAAGCTCGACTGCCCGAACAGAGGCCCGTGGAAGATTCACGAGGTACTGCCGAACCATAAGGTGAAGCTGCAATCTATTGTCACAGGAGACATTAGAGTTACCCACGTCGACAAACTGATGCCATTTGAGACAGATCTTGAAGAGACTCAAATGAAGCAATTAGCCGAATCCGATAAGGAACAGTTTGAGATCGAAAAGATCGAGAAAATCGACTGGAAAACCGGTATGGTGACCATTAAGTGGAAAAACTATGATGAACGCACGGAACAGCACCTAAGGTCTGTGTCCCACGTCGAAGAGGTTAAGCGCCGTGCTCGGAAGGCCCGTAAGAACCTTGCTAATTACGTTTAAGGTCCCTCTTTGGTTTCTTTTGCTCCCCAGGAGGGGTTTTCTTCCAAAGAGAGGGTAGTGTCACGGTAGTTTAGACCATTTTTACCTTTAGACGGTTTACCTATAAACAGTTCGCTTCACATCTTTGCGCCCGAAGTCGTGATAACTCGGATTTAGTGTGTACTAACCCAGATTTTGACTGGCTTGGGATCGCATATTCGTTTGTGTGGTAGTGTGATTTGGGTGCTTGAGCGTTTTTGCTGCGGCCTGGTGCTACCGGGACACGCGGGGGAGTTCCCTCGCTGGTCCCAGGAGCTGTACGCCCCAGCTTGACCGTCAAGAGCCTGCTGCCAACTCCTCTGGTGTTCTGAAGGACACTGCTGCCATTCTGAAGGCCTTTGTCGACGAGCTTTGTATTCCAAGGCCGTGTGGCAAGAGGGACAGTTTAATTTGAGTAATTCGGGAAACTTTACTGGAAAGATTTCTTAAATTGTTCTCCCTGAAACTGCCTGAACTACATTGATGTCAATGTTGTTAGTCCTTCCGGTTGGGGGCGCTCTCCTTGCGTGAATGGAAGGGACAGTATTCATACTCTTCACTGCCAACTGGATCAGCCAAGCATCCCTCAGAATGCAACATGGCGAGACCCGAGGCTCCCCCCCCACCCACCACAGGCCCGGGAACGGCATCATAGCAATGTTCGTAGATGAAACGAGCATCTCGGCAAAGAAGGAGAAAGATGCGGAGTCCCTCACCACCGCAGTAGTGGACGCAATAATGGCACACAAGCTACGCATCAGCCCGGCGAAGAACGTTGTCAAAAGCACCAACCCGAATGCAGAAGTACAAATCCAAGGGGAAATTACCCACGCTGCAGAGTCAGGCCGGTACCTGGGACTCTGGATAGCAAGTGGCCCCCGCCCGCTCAGTGCGTGTATCGCGAAGAAAAGAGAACAGTCAACCAAGTACATCGCCCTCGCCCGGAGAGCGGGATGGACCAAAGGCTCTACGCCGGCGGCCGTCTCGAAATCCATCCTCCGCACCTTCCTATAGCCGAAGATCGAATTCGGAATCGAAATCTGGGGCCAGGTCCCAGGAGGCCATGGAACGACTGGCGTGTGGTGGTCATAGACCACACTAATCATTTATACAGTTTAAGCCATTTATTGGCACAAGGGTTTTCTCTTCTTCTTTCTATAATAAAAGCATTCTCCGCATTAGCGAGGCAATTAACGTTAATTCCCCTCAAATGCTGAAGAAATCCGATCCCCCGTTGCTGAAGTCGCCAGATCTGAACGAACTGTTCATCTTTGTGGACAAGTTCAACGATTACCGCGCCTTAGGGGGCAAGCGAGACATTGAGAAGCTAATCGACAGCGAGGTTCGGGAGATGGTGACAGCAATCCTACCAGCGGACGATCTTGACGACGCGGAGGAAGAGATCCCTCTCCTCCTTAATCAACATCATCGTGCCGCTCGTGCAAGAGCCCAAAAGGACCTTAAGATCATCAAGCGCCTAGGACGCGCTCTCAGACCTACTCAGGAAGTCAACAAGCTCCGCCTTTTCAGAATCACCGCCAAGGACTTCTCCTTACTCTCCCCCTATCGAAGTTGCTCGAGTCAACAAGAAGTTCCGTATTACCATGGCAGTCGTCCAACCCGAGTTCCCCCTCGAGACACTACGCGACATATACGTTCGTTGTTTCAAGTTCGGATCCAACCAGACGATGTACCGCATCAAGGAGGTGATCCAGGACATGTCGCTAGAAGATGCCATGCCGCGTGTTTTAGCCCTCTCCAGAACTGTCCAAGAGAGCGCCGCGATCGCCAACGCATTCCAGGACAAGCCGTCCAACGCCGAGCACCACCACATGAGCCGTAACTCCCACCGACGCAACGATCGCAAGCCTCAGTCACGTCCCACCGAAGACCGTTCGCATGCTACCAGACCTGAACACGCGTCGACTAAGCCTATCGACAAGAAGGGCAGACGTGATCATTCACAGTTCACTTGCTATAACTGTGGCGGTAAGGGTCACGCCGTCTATGAGTGTAAGAAGCCCAAGAACAAGTGTCAGAAGTGCGGGAAGAGCGGACACCTTGACAGGTTCTGTAAATCCCCACAGTACTTGTCCTTGTTCTCGATGACTTCACACAAACGCAAAGATAGCCTACCTCTGTGCAAAGTTAAGGTCGAGGGTCGAGACGTCGTTGCCTTGATTGATTCGGGAGCCAACTGCTCCACTATATCCCCCAAGCTGACCAAGGGTATGACGCGTATATCAGATGAAGAGCGAAGCGTGCGTACAGCCAAGGGAACTATACAGTCCCAAGGTTCCGTGCAAGGGAACATCAAACTCATGCCGTCAGCCTTTACACCTAAGGCAGTGTCCTTCAAGCCGGAGTTGATTGTGCTAGATACTGAGTTCGACGTCGTCCTGGGGTACCCCCACCTTGTCGAGCTGGGAATCCTCCCCGACGTGAACGTAGAGTCAGGGGGAATACTCGGACGAAGTCCAGGTCCCCGAAGCTTTCAAGCACAACGCTGCCATTTTTAGTCTATCCGACCAGTCGACCAAGAGTCAAGCCGAACTGATCAAGAGGTTCTCCGATCTATTCCAAGACCGGGACGAACCTAGCAGGCTAGAGCCGTACGACCTCGTTCTGAAGGACGATCGGGTCGTGAACGCCAGACCTTACTATGTACCCCCAGCGAAGATACACGTCGTGAGAGAGCACATCGACACGCTGCTAGCCAAGAAATATATCGAGGCCTGCCAGTCACAATACGCTTCCCCAGCTATGACTGTGCCTAAGAAGGGAGGCAAGTCGCGTTTCGTAGTCGATTTCCGCCGTATTAACGAGCTTACTGAGCCGTTCGACTACCCCATCCCTCGTATCGACGAGGTGCTGTCACAGCTCGCAGGACAGAAGATCTTCGCGACTCTAGACCTGTCGTCCGGGTACCACCAGATCCCTTTGACAGAACGATCAAGACCCCTGACTGCATTTACCACCGTACTAGGGCAGTATCAATACCGACGGATGCCTTTCGGGCTGCGCAACGCAGGAGCTCACTTCCAGAAGGCCATGGAGCGCGCCTTCGCCGGGCTCGTGGGCAGCTCATGTTACATTTACATCGACGATATTATTGTCTTCGGCAGCGACGAGGCCGAATATCTCGCGAACCTCGAAAGAGTCCTGGACCGTGCGCGTAAGGTCAAGCTCCAGCTCAATCGCGAGAAATGCCAATTCGGCAGGCAGGAGGTCGAGTTCTTAGGTTGGGTTGTCAATGATGGGCAGGTGAGAATCGCACCCAGCCGTGTAGACGACATCGCAAATCTCCAGATGCCGACATCCATCAAGGGCATGCAGGGCCTAGTAGGATTCCTCAACTATTTCCGGGATCACATCCCCCATTTTGCGGAAATCGGACACCCGTTAATCAAAGCTATGTCCGGTCACACAAGTCTCGGCCTGACCGCCCAGCAGGAGGCCCTCGATAAGCTCAAGCAGAGCCTTACCTCCGCTGACGCCCTAGCAATTTTCGACGCCACGAAGGAGCATTCTATAATGACCGACGCCTCGGGAGTGGGGTACGGCGCAGTCCTATTGCAAGAGGGCAAGCCTGTCTGTTACATGTCGAAGGCCTTCAACGCCACACAGTCTCGTTGGTCAACGATTGAGAAGGAGGCGTACGCCATTGTGGCGGCCTTGCAGCGCTGGCGCAAGTTCCTTGCCTGGGGACCTTTCTCCATACTCACTGACCACCGAAACCTTACCTTCATGTACCGTAGCATCAACCCGAAAGTCAGGAGGTGGGCCGATGCCATTTCCGACTTGGACTTTGAGATTAAGCACGTCGCCGGCCTGGACAATGGAGCCGCAGATGGTCTGTCCCGTGTGTTTACTATGTTCACTCGCAAAGCTACGACCGATGAGATTGAAGAAGCACACACCACCGCCGGCGCCCATCTATCTCGACGACTAACGACCGAGAAGCTTAGAGCCGAAGGGTTGTCGGTGTCGAGAGCCGCAGTCGACCAGGTGATTGCAGCTTGCCCGGTGTGCCAAGTCCTCGAGAGACCCCACGTCGATACACCGGATGGTCTGCATACCGCCGTTGATGAACCGTTTAAGCGAGTAGCCATCGACACCTTAGGTCCGTTCCCCAAGTCGCAGGGGTTCACGCACATCTCCGTCATCATAGATATGTGTAGTAGGTGGACCGAGTTGGTTCCAGTTACAGGTACGACTGCGCAAGCCGCAGTTACGGCGTTCGTTAATAACTGGGTCTTACGCTATGGCTGCCCCGAGGTCTTACAGACTGACGGCGGGCCCGAGTTTAACAATCAGCTCATGAAGTCCCTGGCCGACGAGATGGGTTTCCACACCCATGTTACGACTCCACATCACCCGCAATCTAATGGCATCGTCGAACGGGCCAACAGTGGAGTTCTCAAAATCTTGAAGGCCAGAAAGTTCCATTTCCGGGACGCGGACTGGGTCAAGCACTTACCTGTCGCACAATTTATCGTCAATTCGACGCCCAGGATACCCACTCACCTCTCACCATCCGAGATCATACTAGGTGTCAACATCAGGATCCCGAACGAGATCATCATCTGCACCCACTCGACTAGCGCCAGAATACAGGACAGACGCGCGGCGGCTGGCCAAGCCATCCAGCTAGCGAAGGCTAGAATTCAGGCAATGAGAGAGGACGCTCTCGCAAACGCCGCATCGTCACGTCAGGAGTTACTGTGCCGGTTCGTGTTGGTCAAGTACCCAGCCAGACCTCCCAACAAGCTGATGCCAGGATGGCGAGGGCCCATGCGACGGGTCAGTGCGGTTAAGCAAGATGGCGTGACGGTCGCCTATGAAGTTCAGGACCTCAACCAGGGAAGCCAAGGCAAGATATTGAAGGTCGACGCCTCGCGCGTACGCAGATTTAACCCTGGCAATCTATCCGAGCGAGAGATCAAGGACTTGGCCACCACGGCGAACGATGAGTGGGAAGTGGACCGTATTTCCAAATCGCGAGGGAACGGAACACGAACCAAACGCGAATACCGCGTTCACTGGTCTGGTTTCGAGGACGAGGAGGCGACATGGCAGGATTGGGACTCCGTCAAGGACCTGGAAGCATTAGATATATATTTGAAGTCTGACCAAGCCAAACTGGACGGTCTATAAATCTTCACCACATCTAATCGCTCCAGCGTCAAGTCATCAGATTTATTCGTCGTCCGACTCCTCGGTATCGGTCAGCTCGACCAACCAAGACGCGTCAGCGTGGCGCTCAAGATCGTGCTCAGCAAGATAGTCGCGCACACAACGGACGAGACAGAGATCGGCGTTCAGCCAGACGATGCTGAGGCCAGAGTAACCCTCATACTGGAGTATGAGAGCGAAGGTCCCAGGTCCACGAGTCGTTTTGAGGAATTCATGACGGACAACACACGTCACGGTGTAGTAACGGTCCGGGTCCGAGACCTGAATAGGCTCCCAGTGGACCTCGTCACCGATCGCAGGCAGGTGACCCTCGCGACACAGCTCGTCGACCAGGGTCGCCCAGAAGGCGCTGGGAGCTGAGATGCAGCGGCTGATCCCGAAGAGTGCCACTCGGAAGTAATCGGGCGAGAGGACGAGGATCAGCAGGCGGTTGAGGTATCCGCGAGCCGTGGTATCCGACGTGACACCGGCAGCAGCGCGAACTGCGGCCACGAGCCCGGCAGAGTAGCGCCCACTACCGGTCAGGCTGATGTCGCCACTCCGGAGGGCTGCTGAGACGATATCGCCATCAGTGAGCGTCGGGCACAGCTTGATCTTGAGGTGGGTCACCACCCCAGCGAGAGCGAACTGGCAGTAAGCCACGAGGTTAAGAATCTGGCGAGACTTCTTAACATCGGTGACTACCGCGGCGTCGTGGAGGCGACCCTGCTCAATGGCGTCGAAGATACGCTGAAGAGGCATTTCAATCGAGTTGCTGTAGCCATTCAGGCGCCGGGAGACCTCAGCTCTGATGTCGCGGGGAAGATTCATAGATGCCGTCACGGGTCGAGTAACACGCTCTGCGGCTTGTACACGGTGCCTGGATGAGTGGTTGATTGATATTTGTTACTTACAGGTTACCGGAGGCCAAGCGCTTGCGCTGAGTACGTGTTTGAGCACGAAGAGAACGACAGACGGCGGAATGAGCGGAAACAAGAGGCTTAGTGAGTTCCTCGTCACCAATTTCGGCGATTTTAGCGCGAATAGTATCCAGAATTGCTTCTACGGCGGCGTTGTCCGACATCAACTGAGTTGACGGCGACATATTCTGCACTTTTGGAACAATCGGTTTCAGGACGAAACCTAGAGCAGTAATAGGACGCCAAATCAAGCTAATTCATCTATTTACTAAGCGCTGTAGCCTATTAGCTCCATCGGAAGCCGATTGATGTTGTTAATGAAGTACGAGCGCGCCAGGAAAAATGAAAGGCCCAAAACTCGCCAACGAAGGCCTTTTGGAACCTCTTAATGCCTTTTTCGGCGTCTGCGTAAGTTTCAGCGCAAATGGTACAGTACTTCTTCTTATTCTTCTAGACGCCGAGATCAACCCTCGAATTACTTAGAAGCATGCGTAACACGTAATATTTTTCGAGACACGGCCATATGAGGCCGTGGAGGGGCAGGGATAAGCCTCTATGAATACGGGCGAACCCTAGCCGTCCGTTTGACTGTCATTGACGTCGGTAAGTTCGGACCCTATATGCGGTTCATGAGGGCGGCGAAGCCCTGGTAAGACCATCTTAACACGTAACATAGCAATTGCTTACACAGTGGATCCACGTTATCATATACAGCTGTCGGGTTTTATTCCCATGTCACCGTTGGTGATACCATAATTCCGTATCGGAAGACCGCGGGTCGGGCGTTGCCCACTCCACTGCCAATGGAGTAGACCGTTGCATAGCTTGGGTGGCACCAAACTATAACACGGATGACCCTAGGCCAACCTAACCCCCGTAACTCGTTGAGTGTCATGCCTATTACCCAGGCATGGAGGGGCAGTGTGGTGGTCATAGACCACACTAATCATTTATACAGTTTAAGCCATTTATTGGCACAAGGGTTTTCTCTTCTTCTTTCTATAATAAAAGCATTCTCCGCATTAGCGAGGCACAGGCGAGGACTCATTGCGGGGACTGGACCCGGCGGTGGGGGTGTCGCGCGCCTGATGATGGGATGGATGTTGTAGCGATGAGAGGAGAGAGAGGATTTATAGGGTTTGACCCGGGACACAAAATTGGATAAAACTAATCGACCCGAAGGTCTACAGATGTGCTGGGAAGCAGACATGGGGGAAAGAGCGGTAAGAATCCGCGAATCTGCCCGGGACCCCGACCGCCCCTCACCCCTAGCGGACTTCGACTGGTGAAGAGCGGACCCCAAATCTGTCATCGGGAAGCTGAATAAGTGGGCGGACGACGTACTAAAACTGGCCCACAGCGACCTCCACGAACCCAGACCCAGAGCAATAGCCGGGGGATAGAAGATGAAAGCACGTGACATCGCTACCAAAGGCAGCCGAACAGCCAAGGCGGCCGCTGAAGTGCTGGCAGCGGAAGCTATGCAGACGATGGCAGGCGGGAAACCACCTAAGAAGCCGAAAATTGTCAGGGGGAAAATAATGCTCTGGAGGGAACTGAAGAGGGTGGTCGCGACAGCCTCCAACACACTCCCCTCCGCAAGCAACAGCCACACCACCCGAGGAGCCGCGCTCATGATAAGCAGGAGGTACCCCGGGCAAGAGATGCTCTGCGACTGCATTCAAAGAGTATGTCCGATATGCACACTCGCAGCCGAGCGTGATCTGATCAACTATCTCCAATTCTACCCTCCCCAGGCGCAGGCGCTCGCGGTAATAACCCGGTGGCTGGAAGACCAACCACTAGGAACACAAAGCCATATCATAGCAGAGTGCCAGGGTGTCGACCGCCCAAGCGGGTAGAAGGAATGCTGGGAAGCCGCAGCAACACACACCATGGCAAGCAGCCTGCGGCACGGGGCGGAGCACTCCTGGAACCGGCGAGGGGTGTTCCCCCCCACATGTTCCGGTAGCGCCAGGTCGAGGGAAAGGCTGCGAAGGACCACCAAGGGATATTCGCACACAACGAGCACGAAGTAGGGAAGGCCCGGCAAACCGCTGGGCCAGTAGGGCGCAAGCAACCGTACATGCGGTCCGGCGCATCCCTCCGGCGCACAAGGGGATACCCCCGCCCCACACGGTGGGGACGCACCAGGAGGATGATGCATGGCAGACTGGCGGAGTCACTGGATAACGCAAGAAGCTACCCACTCCGTTGGTCACCTACCGAAAAGGTAGGGCCATCCCGACTTGGCCCGGCGCCTAGTCAGGGATACTGGAAGACGTGGCAACCGCCCCTGGGAGTTCCCCCCGAGAATGGGAACCTGTAGTGAAATCGGACAGCGCTAGATGAGCCCGAACGCAGCCGGCAAGTCCGTGGAAGTCTACCTACGCGGCGTCGGTGGGTTCCTAACCCGGCCCAGCTGGTACGGCGAACTCTAGACCCGACCCCGCCCTGGCGGGTGCCTGAAACATGGCGAGCGGGTCGAGGAAACCCCAGGACCTCCCTAGGGGACCCGGGGGAGAGGGGAAGCGTGCGGAAGGTCCCTGACAGCAGCGTGCAGGGCAAGGCTTTGTAGGTGCCAGGCAAACCGGGGCCCCAAAGGCCCCCATGAGTAAGACCTGGGTTAGCCTAACTTTGGCGGTATTAATCTGGCCATGTATAGGACCCCCCTAGCGTACCAGCTAGACCTTGACGGCTGGTGTTCACGCCCTCTTAGGAAGTGTTAGGTGTGCTCGGGAGAGGTACCAACACGCTCAGGCGTTCCTCGAAAGGGTGACACAAACTGTGAAATTCAGCTTACACAGCAGAACGGGTAGCAGGACGTTAAATTTCTTTCTTTCTTTCTTTCTTTCTACAGCCGGCACATCCCCTAGATCGTTAGTGCCTGCGTAGCCCTCATGATTAAGCCAATCTCTCGGTGATACCGTTCCAACTCAGTGCGCTGGGTCGGGTCCATTTTCGAGAATGGTGGCCTCCTGAAATCATGAGTTGGGATGCTCTGGGCTAATGTCTGGCTGAATCGCCAGAGCTCATAGAGAATTATATGCACAGGCGTCCACTTGACGTGCTATTTTTTGTAGGTTGGGTCAGTGAGAGTCAAAGAAGAAGTATCCAGGATTATGCCATCAAATCAAAGAAGCATTTGGGCACAAATCGCCTGTGTTATAGCAGCCGGCTGCGCCTACTACAACCTCCTCTCCTTGTCCCAATCCAGGTGACCCTGATATTTATGTATTCAAGCACACATGACTGCCGCGAGACGGACCGAAAAATTGGAGAAGCATTCAAACGGAGCAAGCCCTAATACAGCGTTGATAGTACACCCTTACTGGCTCGGCTGATGATGTTGGCTCAGACGGCATGCGTTGACTGGACAAGAAAAACGCATAAAATGCTCACCCACGACGATGGAGACCGAAATCTCCATTGGAAGCTTAGGTGAACTTAGTAACTCGCTGAAAGAGGCGTACTATAGGAATTCAAAGGTTTCTCGTGTGAAACTCCGCATAGAAGACGATGATCTTCGACGGGTGTACAATAACCGGCGAATCACGGCAAGTAAGATTCGAGCAGCATATATTACTTCGATGCATGTTTTTTGTACCACTTTTGCTTACTCAGCCTCATTATTGACGTGTTTCTCCAGGTTATAGTGGAGCTCCTCGCCCCCGAACGGACGGGCACGTCTGCGAGGTTCGAGGGACTACATCTGGCTCTTATGCTCGCAGTCCCCGTCATGAACATGAGCATCTTCATCGGAGGTGTGTACTTCTTTTTCTTTCGGCGGCACTCGATGATTGTGATCCTCTCGAGTCTCATGCTGCTCCTTGTCCGAAATATCTCAGCAATTTTCCTCTTCTCCGAGTTTACTGCGGTCTCTATGATCTGCACGACCCTCATCTTGTGCGTGGCGGTCCAGCTGCATTACCGGACGACAGCAGCCATCATTGCCGTCATGTTCGCCGCGCAGGTCACCAACGCAGCCGAAGCCATACTCTCTGGCACAGCTGGGACCAGCGACACAGTCCCCTACTTGGCCTGCTCCGTCTGCTTCTACTCCACCGTGCTCTTCATCGCCTTTCTGAGCGAGGTGTTCACCAAGCGTGCGTCTGTCAGGAACGGCATCGATGAGGGGCTCGCACGAGTCACTGCGAACATCCTGAAGGCGACAATACCGTTTAACGTAGGCCGCAAGCTCCTGGCAACGGGCAAGTACAGCGAGGTGCTGGACGACTCCACCGTGGCCTTCATGCACCTCCGGATAGAGGACACACGGGTCCATATGAAGAAGGTCATAGTCGTGCTGCAGGCTGTGTTCGACATGATGGACCGGCTCTGTCTCGCGGCCGGGTACGAGAAGGTCAAGACGTTTGGATCCACATTCATGGCTTTCGGGCCGAGCGCACACC
The DNA here is from genome assembly GCA_019828565.1 of Carpediemonas membranifera. Lineage (NCBI taxonomy): Eukaryota > Fornicata > Carpediemonas > Carpediemonas membranifera. The sequence goes on from JAHDYR010000012.1 coordinate 1,338,714, forward strand.
AGGCAGGGGCTGCGGCGACCTTCTTGACCAACGCGGCGACATGCCTGCACGCGGTTCAGGATGCCTTGCCCGACGAGTACAAGCCGCTCGTCTCGTTCCAGGGGGGCGTGGCGCAGGGCCCTGTGGCCACGAACGTCATCGGCCACCGCATGGCCCGCTTCGACCTCTGGGGCGACGTGGTCAACCTCGCGGCCCGGCTGACGTACAGCGCAGAGACAGGCACTGTCGCGTGCTCGAACCTGTTCGCCCAGACACTGGTCGACCACGTCGACTTCAGCCTGACGTCGTGCGGCAAGATCCGTCTGAAGGGCAAGGGCGAGCAGGCCGTGTACCGCATCTCGACCTCGCACCCCTCCGTTCCTCCCGAGGTCCTCCGCCGCACTCTGGCACAGCTGAAGAGCTCGCTGGGTGTGCCCGACGACCAGCTCGACCTCAACACTCTGGACACCGTTGAATTACTCAAACCGCGGTACCGGCAGATCTCAGGGCAGGCTGACAGCGACTCGTCCTTCCCGACATACACGGACAGTGACACCATTGACAGCGGCGGAAGCTACTTCTCGGACTTCGAGGGCGGCCGCATCTCACCACTGGCGAAGTTACGGTCGTCGGACTCGGGCGGGTCCAACACGGCTGTCACCAGCGAGGTCGAGCTCCACTTCCAGGGTGTGTCCGACGCCCAGGACACGGACGAGGACCTGGACCTCAGCCCGACAGACGCCGCGGACATGCATATGAGTCTGGAGGGCGCCCCAGCATTGACCGACATGACCGACCTTGAAGTGCAGGCGGTTGGGTCCGGCAGCATCAACATTGGCGTCAAGACACTCTTCGCCGCCGCCACGTCCGGCAACATCGACCCTGACGACGAGGAGGAGGAGGGTCGCCCCGACACGCCGCAGCCCCTTACGGACTACCAGGCGGTGTCGGACATCGGCACGGACAGCGACACAGACTTCGACCAGGGGGAGCAGTGGGACCACCTCAGCGCCGTGTCGGAGGACGCCGAACTGGGCAGGGTGAGGCAGGAGCCGGATCAGACGGAGCTGCTGTTCAAAGACATCACGCGACACAGACTGCTCGGGTGGTCGTCCTCGGTCACCATCACGCCCGGCCGGCTGATCCAGTGGGTGGTCGGGGGAGTCTCGCCGTACATGCACTCGGACCAGCTGACACAGTTCGTCCGCACTGACATCATCAGCCGAGGCACGTCCATCGTCGTCTCCTGCATACTTGTGCTCGTTATCCAGATTGTCGAGGCCCTCGTGGCCCTGGACATCTCATACAGCGGCCGGGACGTCATTGAGGACATCCCCGGGCTCGGCGACGTCATGGTCCGCGTGCTGCTCGTCACCTTCTCTGCCTCCCAGCTGTGTGTCGTCGTCCTCATCGCCCACGCCTTCCTCCTCGTCCACCGCGTCCGCTCCTCCCCCGGCGCCGCCCCCACCAGCTCCGATGTCGTCTTCCACGTCACCGTGCTGGCTCTGAACTTTGCCATGCTCATCGTACCGGCCGTGCTGTGGTCTGTAGCAGGCCACCACGCACCCATACTCATGTTCACAGCAGCAATCACACTCGCATACACGTCGGGATTGTTCTCCCCAGAGTGCGCGGCCTCCTTCAGCACCATGATCTCGGTATGCATCATGGCGGGCATCCTGTGCCTGGAGGTCATCGGCTATCTCAGGGCGGGCTTTGTCCCCTTATCCTGCGTCATCGTCAGCATATACACCACGACCGTCTTTGCATTCAACACCATCGTCAACCGCGGGGCAAACTATCGCGTGTACGTCTACGGCCTCGAGTCCCAGCAGAGGAAGAGTCAGGTCGAGCACCTCATATTCAACGTCTTCCCCCGGCACGTGGCCAAGCGCCTCTTCACTCCAGAGGACACCGCCGTATCTAGATTCAGATCTAGATCGATGTCGATGCCGTCAGACCGCTCAGTGTCATCTGAGACAGCGCTATACGACCGGTCCGACTGGGCGACGATTCTTCAGCTTGACATGTGCTCCTTCACCGAATTCAGCGCCACCCGCACTCCCATGGAGGTCACGGACGTGCTCTCGGACCTCTTCTCCATCTTTGACCGGTGTGCCTCTGAGCACTCCCTATCCCTCGTCAAGAACATCGGGGACGCCGCAGTTTATGTCGCCGGGCTGCGGGATGCGAACACGGACCACGCCGTATCCTGCGTGGACGCCGCCATCGGGATGATCCAGGAGTGCGAGAGCTACACGACGGCCAACAACATGCGCATCAAGATCCGCATCGGCATCGGCACTGGGGCTGTTTACGGCTCTGTGTTTGGCGCCCATCGCTTCAACTACGACATCCTCGGCCCAGCAGCGGACGAGGCGAACACCATGGAGCAGAGCGGGTTGCCGATGAGGGTCCACCTCACTGACCGGACGGCAAAGCTCATAGGGACACGGTATAGGCTCCAGAGGGACGCCAACCATAAGGATTGCTTCTTCATAGCAGCGTAACCTGCGTTTTTTGATAAATTTTTGGCACACGTGGAGACTATATGAAGTACGTCCCGCAGAGCAGGCCCGTGCCCGCGGAGGGCAACAGGTTCAAGCACATGATATGAGGTTTTCGCAGTTTATGCCAATGATGTCTTGCTCTGTTTGAAGCTGTTGGTTGATAGCAGACTACGAAAACGAGAAAATCGTATGGAAAGATCAAGGAGTGCACTTTGAAGTTGACAAATCAAGGTTGGAGCTTTGCCCTGGCGAGTACCCAGCAGATGTGGTTTACCGCGTCGAGGACACGAATGGAAACGCTGGAATGGAGGGAAATCTGACGATAACCAACCTTAGTCTCATATGGGTTTCATCAGGAACCTCAGCGATCAATCTTTCGATGGGCTTCAACTGCCTCAAGAACCTCGCGATCCAGCGCACGCTCCGCCCTACGCGGCGTATCCCAGGCCCCGTTCATCGTATTTGTCTCGAAGTCCTCCCAGTACGAGTTCGTCTTCACCCACCAGACGTCCCCCCGCATGTTCAGCTCCGTCCAGAGGGCATACGACACATCCAAGCTCTATAGGAACCTCACACTCAGGGGCGGGTTCGTCCAGAACAAGCGGCTCGTGCTGCTGCCCCAGGAGGAGCAGTACTCGTCGTACGACGGCGTGTGGTCGCTCAGCTCCCAGGAGTCACAGGGCAGCCTTGGCACACTGGTGGTCACATCAGTGAGGGTGGTGTGGTTCAGTAATAACACCGACATCAACGTATCTATTCCATATCACAAAATCACTCAAATATGCATTCCACGATTCCAAATTTGGCCGCGCACAAGTAATCAGCGCGGTGTCAGCCAGTGATCCTACCAAGCGCTTTACCCTGGGCTTCAAGATCGATCCGGAGTCTCTTCTGGTCCATATAAGCTTCACGGGCAATATGCTTTTTGCCCTGGACGGGTTGGGGGGCACCGGGTGAGTGGAGCGGGGATTTGTTCGATAAATGGAGTAGACCGAGCGTTTGGTAGTGCGTGGGGCGATTTATGGGGGAAGAAGCTGCATTTACGTGTAACATACGGGAACTTTGAAAGAATCGAACGTGAGCTGGAAAGGCGTGAATACGACGATGAGCAAGCATGTAGCCGATCTATCCACGACGGATATCATTCGGTTCGATCATATTCTGGCCGATGCTGTCATGCGGCATCCTGCGCATGAGAACAACGGCTTGGGGCCAAATGCCGACGCCAAGAATGAGAAGCGGTATCTAGCCTTTCATCCGGTGACTGTTACTACTTCTGAACGCATCCAGTACAACCAGTCTGTATACGGCGGGTGGGACTCCGACCTGGATGGTGTCCCGACCGGCTCCGCGCCCATTGTCTGCTCGTGCAGGGGCAAAGGCCGCGGTGGATACTTGACGCCGCTGATCCGGTTGAATCTGGACGAGCTCTTCGAAACCATATACCAGGTGCCCGACTCGGTCGCCAGCTATGAGACAAAGAGCGCCATTGTGCAGCAGGTGGAGTTGATTGACTTCGAAGACGACTTTGTGGATAAGAACGAGCAAGAAGACGTGGGCACTGACAAGAGCAAGGACGTGAAGAGCAGTACGACGCCCAGCAACCCGGACGACATCCTCGCCGACTGGGAACCGACCGCAGAGAGCCCATTGGACTCCGATGAGTCGGACGGGGACGTGCACATGTTATCCTCACCGCCCAAGCTGGCCAGCCTGACCCCGACGACGAACAACGGAGCCCCACCCCGCGAGTTTATCGAGGAGCCGCTCTATGACATGACGGACGAGGGCTCGCGTCGCAGCGAGCGGGTGTTCGCCATGCTGGTGTGCAGCAGGGCGTGGCAGCACTTCCGGGACCAGAAGGTGATCCTGCCCGGCCTGGGCGATGATGCCCCCGGTGAGCTGAAGAACGGCATGCTATCGACGTGGCTCCCGACCCTCTTCCACAGGAACCGGGAAGAGAAGGGCATGGTGCAGCTTAGGCCTACCGGCGACGACGAGCGGGCTGCAGCCACCGCCATGCCGCCACGCGTTATCGTGCACCTTGAGCCGTTCCTGGACGACGGGACGCAGCATAACGTGCGGCTTCCTGTGATTGCCGGGCAGATAGAATCCTCACCCCAGATCGGACCGTTTGACCGCATCCTGGGCGCCCCACGCGATATCAAGTGCCTCCAACGCCACTGCCCCGGACGTCACATGCACACCATCTGCCAGCTGTACGGGATGAACGCAGACCTGACCCGGGGGTCGGGCAAGGACGGGGCGATGGTCACAGCTTGGATCGGTGTCTGTTCAACATGCCACAAGACGACGCTCCGCATGTGGGAGTGGGATGAGTCGCGGGGGGAGCACCACGACGAGGAGTACGAGGAGCGGGATCAGTGGGCCGTGGCCGAGGCCAAGCCGGACCCGGGCAAGGAGGGGGCAGTGGAGGGGAAGTCGCAGGCGGTTGAGGAGGACGAGGACGTCGAGATGGCGGGGCAAGCTGTGAGAAGCCCCAGCGAGACGGACCACGTTGTCGAGGAGACGTCCACCCAGCCCCTCCCGGACAACAGCACGGCAATCCTGATAGACGAGAGCGAGCCTGACGACAGCGACGAGGAATACACGGTGCAGGATATATCATAGCGTGGCATGGTGGTCGACTCAACGCAGACACAGGCCGACGAGGACGAATGAGGGAGACCATGGGCCATGGCGCTGCTGTTCTACAGGGGAAGGCTCCTCGCATGCGACGACCGCACCGGGCTCGTGTACGAGGTCAAGGAGGTCGACAGGGCGCCCCAAGCGCTGTCCCGCTACATCCTGCTCGAGGGCGACGGCCAGACGACGAACAAGGGCCTCCTTACAAGTTCGAGGGTATCGAGATCGAGACACTCTGAGTTGTACATAAAGCGTTGCCCTTATTCATATGAGGCGGCAGACCCGACATCGTGACAAAAACATCGGCGACATCACACCAACCTGGTACTCGATAGGTTTATCAACCACTGGTGCAACTCTATTATCCGAGCACCACACCACACTGGAGTGTCTGGTCGGCCCCCCTTCATTTGGAGTGAAATGGCGTTGACCCAGAAACGGACGCGGTTGGCTACAGACGTCCTTGTTTGCGAAGTCTCTTGACTTCCGAGAAGCAGGATTGAATCGGATCAGGCTGAAGATTTTGATGCATTCAAATCCCCTAGTTTGGACCATTTACACCACCACGGGTCTAAACCTCCTCAGTAAACACATTGTTTGACCCTTCAATAGCACAGTAATTACTACGCATGAAGAAGGATGACGATGACGACGACCCAAAAGGGACTTACCCGAAGTATCTCCGGCACACTGCAGCCGACTGGGTGAGGTTCCGCATGAGCTACGCACTCTATGCTGAAGATGAGGTCAAGCCGAAGACCCTCTTCGAGTGCATCGACGCGAAAGTGAGAACAAGTATCAAGGACGCATACCAAGCTCTGGAGGACGACGAAAGCTCCGATGACAGCTCTGGCAGCTCGAGTGAAGACGACGAGGAGATGTTCAGCGCCAACGAGGGTAGCGACAGCAGCAGGGGCGGCGAAGACGCGCACGCCCAGAGCGACTCCGAGGATGACGCCCGGAGCACACTCATCGCTAACCCGGCCCGGAAGAAGAAGACAAGCGGCAAGACGACCGCCCGGGACGACGCTTTGCTCCGGTACATCATGGCTCAAGACCAAGAGAAGAAGGAGGCGAAGACAACGAGGAGGAAGCGCGATGAGCGCTGGGTGGTGATGGCTGAGGCCACACTAACCAATATCAGTCTTCAGCGCGCGTACCGCGAGCTTCGCAAGCTCCGTGAGACCTCTTTCACCCGTTACCGCCATGTGTTCACGGATATGGTAGATCTGTTCGAGAAGGTCGGATCCCTGGATGCTAGAGAGCTCCAGGAGATCGTTCTGGCGAGCCTCGATGACGAGACGATCGCATCGTCTCTTCGCTCTGTTGTTCTTTCCAAGTCAACAGTCGCGAAGTCGTTGAAGGTCATAGCAAAGTACCTACGGGCCCGAACAGATGCCATGCGAGAGTTTGACCTGGTGCCGAGCAGCCGGCTCGCGGCCCTACAGAAGCAGCTCGAGTCACTGCAGAGCAAGCCGAGAGAGGAGCGGAAGATGCCAGCGAGGACGGGAGAGCGCAGACGCAATGACGGCGCGGCCGAGGGGGCCAAGCCTGAGCGGCGGCAAGGGGGCCGCGGCTGCTTCAACTGCGGCGAAAAGGGTCACGACTCGGCCGACTGCCCACACGAGGAGCCGAAGTGCTTCAGGTGCGGCGAGTTCGGCCACAAGTCGCACCAGTGCACAGTTGTAAAAGCCATCTGAGTATCCTTTCTGTTTTATGTTAGCGTCCAAGACTATCTGGCAGGAGAAGGCCAGTCTGCTGGGCGAAGAGTTGATCGTCCGCATGGACACCTGCTCCTCGTTCAGCGTCGTGCCGAGGGACTGGGCCGTCGAGAAGGGACTGAAGATCGCCACGCGGGGCGAGACAGTCCGCTTGGCTGACGAGTCGATGAGGAGGGTCTACCGAGTGTTGTCAGATGTGCCGATCACCCTCCACCTCGACAGAGAGGTCACCGCGACGCCGACCTGGTATGCGATGGACAAGGCCGAGTCGTTCCTCATCAACATGGAGGTGATTGACTCCCTCGGCCTAATCAACCGCAACCTTGACACCGAAGCAGACCCCATCCAGGTCATCTCCAAGCTCACAGAGGACTGGGCCGAGAGATACAGCGACTGCTTCGGCGATGCAGGCGAACCAGCAGACCTTAAGCCGTTCAAGGTCACGCTGAAGAAGGACGCCCGACCCTACTTCCGTCTGCCCCGAAGGTTCCCAAGACAGGTGGAGGATGAACTCCGGTCAGAGATGCAGAAGCTGGAGGAAAGCGGGATCATCATCCCAACCAAGTCTCCCTGGAGCAGCTCAGTGGTCATGGTGCGGAAGAAGGCCGGGACGTGGCGGCCGTGCATGGACTACTCGCCACTGAACGAGCTCCTGGCGTCCATGACTCAGCACGACTTGCCGTCGACGGAAGAGCTGATCGAGAGGCTGAGGGGCAACAAGTACTTCGCAGCACTTGACCTCAGCAAGGCCTTCCATCAGGTCCCGGTGCACCCCGACACACAGGAGTACCTGGCGTTCACGTACTCCAAGGGGCACTATACCTACACTACGATGCCGTTCGGCCTTGCCACCGCGGCTGGCCATATGCAAGAGGCCTTAGAGGAGGCTTTCGCGGACATGCTGGGCACGGCGTGTCTTGTGTACGTGGACGACATCATCGTCTATGGGTCGACCTGGGAAGAGTACCAGGCGAACCTGATGCGGGTGATGGACCGGGTGCGAGAGAAGAAGCTGAAGCTCAACAAGAACAAGTGCTTTTTCGGGTTGACGGAGGTGGAGTACCTCGGATGGATAGTGTCGGCGGAGGGAAAGCGCATCCCCCATGGCGCGTCCAGGGTGTCCAGGAGCTGCCCGACCCGACAAACGTGAGTGACGTCAGGTCCACATTGGGCATCTTCAACTTCTTCTCCCAGTTCATCCCCGGCTACGCGGACATCACCGAGCCGATCCGCAAGCTGGAGATCAAGGGCCAGACGTTCGTGTGGGGCGACCCCCAGAGAGAGGCGTTCAAGAGACTGAAGAAGATCGTCACCTCCCCCACACTGTTGGTCACACCGGGCCCTGACGACCGCCTACAGCTGTTCACCGACGCGTCCGACACCGGTGTCGGCGCAGTGCTGGTCAGAGTCGAGGACGACGGGTCGAAGCGACCTGTGATGTTCTTCTCCAAGGCCCTGACAGCAAGCCAGCGCAAGTGGAGCACCTACCGCAAGGAGGCATTCGCCATCATAGCGGCCACGAGGAAGATGAGACGGTTCCTAGCCACAAGGGAGTTTGAGATGTTCACGGACCACCGTAACCTCGTGTACACGTGGGGCAACGTCGACCCCATGGTGCAGCGCTGGGCACTTGAGCTGGGCAACCTCAAGTTCAGCATCACCCACGTGCCTGGTAAGTCTAATACGGTCGCGGACGGCCTGTCCAGAATGCCCCGCGCAGAAGCCGAGAGCCTGACACCAGAGCAGCAGGGTGCGATCGTGTCCGTGATGTGTGCAGTCGACGCAGCGGAGGAAGAGTCGGAAGAAGTCGCCGCCGACGAGCCGAGAGTTCGGTTCCGCGAAGAGGCGGCAGGACAGCCTGACCGCGAGCGCGACGAGGCAGACGAAAGCGACACCGAGGAAGCAGCCGGGACAGACGAGGGCGACACCCTTGACGCCGAGCCCGAAGAGGAGGGCACGTTCCCGGCCATACCCGAGTCCCAGAAGCTGCCACGCTTCAAGTCCGTTCACGGACCTGGCACCGGTCACCACGGGGTTGACCAGACGCTGTGGAAGCTCGAGGATAAGGGATTGCGCTGGGACACTGCGGACACGGACGTCCAGAGGATGGTTAAGGAGTGCCCCGTGTGCCAGAAGAACGCCGAACACCGGTCACGCGAGCAATATCAGGAGCAGCTGCGCATGCCAGCGTCGCCGTTCAGTCGCGTGTTCGCCGACACCATCAACATGGCAGAGGCAGACCAGGGTTACCGGTACATCCTGGTGCTGGTGGAGGAGTCGACGAGGTGGGTCACCCTGTGCCCACTGAAGACGGTGACCTCCGCCGCCACCATCAGAGCAATCAGGGAAAGATACCTCACACACTTCCCGCCCCCGGTCGAGTGGGTGACCGATAGCGGACGGCAGTTCGACTCGAAGGAGTTCAAGTCGTTCGCGGCAGAGCTAGGCGGGGGCGCGAAGACGACCACCCCGTACCATCACGAGGAGAATGGGATCGTTGAGCGCAGGAATCGCGAAGTGAACCGCCACCTCAGGGACGAGATGCATCAGCGCGGCACGAAGCAATGGATGGGCCTACTGCCAGCGGTTCAGAACATCATCAACCAGGCTAGATCTGCCACGACAGGCACGTCACCCTGGAAGCTAGTGGTGTCCACAGAGCGGGAAGGGAAGATGACACTGTCGAACCAGGAGAGAGCCGACGTTACGGACGTCATTGACAAGATGGTCCGGAACGAGAAGATGAGAGCTCAACAGCGCAGGGACGCGGCGAAGAAGACGTACGACGCGGCCAAGGCCAGACAGGACAAGCACAACAAGAGGACACCGACCCGTATCACAGCCAAGGCGTGGGTCATGGTCGACAGGGATGCAGAACAGAGAGGGAAGTACCAGCTACGATGGAGAGGCCCACTTCAGGTGGTCAAGAAGGCACCTGGAAACGCCAGCTCGTTCGTGATAAGGGACCCCGAGACGAACAAGACGTATAAGAAGCACGTGAAGCATCTGAAGCTCGCAGAAGGCGACTGGGATGAGGAGAAGGCGAAGGCAGAATGCGCCAAGGACCGTATGCACACGTATATCAAAGAGATCGTCACGCACAGGATCAAGAAGGACGTGATGAAGACGCCAGAGGTGAAGGTGCGCTGGTTAGGATACGAACCAGCAGACGACACGTGGAGAAACCCAACAGACGAGGATATGAGAGGCAATGCGATACTTCAGCAGTACCTGCAGGTGAATACACCCCTAGAGGAAGCCATGAAGCGGTTTGATGATTTGAAGCTCAGAATGTCGGCCCGCCAATCAAATGGCACTCGGCAGGATTAGACATCGCATTGAAGGAGGGGGGGTAGTGATGCATTCAAATCCCCTAGTTTGGACCATTTACACCACCACGGGTCTAAACCTCCTCAGTAAACACATTGTTTGACCCTTCAATAGCACAGATTTGCCGCAGGTTTGTCGCAGTTTCAAGAATGGCGCCTTTGGAGATCTCAGTATCGAGTAAAAACCGCGATGACATAGCAATAGCTGGTCACAAGTTGGTTGCGCGCGATGATTCGCGGTTATTTGTTCTGAAAATGCTCGCTATCGACAGTGAAAGGACTTTCTTCGAGAAAATCCTACCCGAGAGCTCACTCGCGGAATATTGCCCTGAATACTATGGTGTATATCACAAAAATGCTGATGGCAAGTTTATCAGTGGCGAACCACCGGCGGGTTCCACCGCGAAGCCCTTCATCTGCATGTCGAATCTCTTCCGCGGAATGGAACGTCCCAACGCGATTGAGCTCAAGATGGGCGTCATCCAGCACCGCCAGACTGCCTCGGAGTCAAAGATGGCGAAATCAGTGAAGAAGTGCAAGGCGACGACTTCTTGGGAACTCGGCTTCAGGGTCAACGGAACACTCAAGACCTTGGCGGACGGCTATGTGGAAAAGAAATCCAAGTTCGTGGGCCGGGATCTGAAGAAGGAGGACCTTCCTTCCTTCTTCAAGACCTTCTTTGCCGATGCGTCGGAGGAACAACTTGCAACTATTCGTGACCAGGTCAACGGGCTGCTGGACGTGATGTCTGGGCCGCGGGGTGCCGGGCACCGTTTCATCAGCACATCCCTCCTGATGTGCTTCGACTCTGGCGCGGGTGGCGTCAGCAGGATCGGGATGATCGATTTTCCGCACATTGAGGTGATCAACGGCATTGACGAGGGATATGTCAAGGGCCTCCGGAGTCTGGCCGAGCTCTTGGACCATGTCCGCGATTGAACGCAGAGGTCCTGATCGACATATAATAGAATCACGGCGGGCGGGTTATGCGGTGGGGTTGTTCGTTTGAGTACTACTAATACATCGCGCGAGCTCTGTTGCGGGCTGGGAGTGGGTGCACTTTGTGGCACTCATCCATCATCATGGGAAACACACCACCTAGCGGTGACGGAAGTGAATTTAACATTACCGGGAATGTCACGCTCGTCAGCGGAAACCGTGGGACCTCTGAGTCGCGGTTCTTCGCCTCTGACTCCCTGTAGATGACGACTGTTTTAAAGGAGCGTGCCCAGGACATATTTGGATAACAAGAGGGTTGAATATACTGTAGATATAGGTTCTGTACGCCTTTATCCAAGAAAGAATCGTCGAGCTCGTCTTTTCAGATCAGCTCGCCGTCTTCCTCAAGCTGGAGACCTCATGCTGCCTGTCCTTGGCACTGCCTCACCAGCGAATGATGCCCCTGGTTCAAGAAAGGGGACGTCCAAGTCTGGCGGGGTGTGGTTTGGGATGAGAGCTCTCTGATAAGCTCGCAGATAGCCAAGCAACGGCCACTGCCATAAATTTACAACCCCTGTACTGTCGCCACGAACTTCTTCCCGTCCACCTGCCCGAGCGCCGTCCGCAGACGCAGTGACACGTCCGGCCGCCTCTCGGCAGCGTAGACCTGGACCACCGCCTGCATCAACGCATTCACCCCTTTGAGCCGCTCCAGCAGCAGCCCGTGGTGACCAACCCGGACCCCATGGGAGGCAACCATGTTCCGCTGCTCGGCCCGCACCTCGAAGAACCGGTTGGCGATGTTGTCGTAGTCCTTGGTCTGAATGGCGTCCTCGGCAAGAACGCTCACGGCCTTGAGATTGTTGGCGCCCTCAGTGGCTTCAGCAACCAACTGGGAGCGGCGCATCTGCATTTCTTTGATTTCTGAGATCATGCCAGAGATTCTGTCGGACACAGTCGTATCTAAATGAATCACTGGATCTCCGATTGCTCTGTATCTCGAAATGGCAGCAATAACCTCCAGTAACGATGGAACGAACGCGCTGAGCTTGAACACAAGCTTACTGCCGTGGGCCTCGATGAGGATGGTCTCGTCGCCGACATCGAACCCGAACACCGTGACCTGCTCGCGGGAATACGTCTCGTCCACGATCTTTGGATCTATAACCATTGATCTGATCAAATCTGCCAGATCCTGGACCGCCAGGCTGAGTGGGAATGTCACCGACGGCCCCCGCATTGACCCGTACAGCGTCTCCACGCGCCTCCTGCCGCCCCTCAGGGTCAGTGTGGCCAGCTCGGGCAGCTTCAGCTTGCTGTTGACCGCGACCCCGGCACCCAAGCCGGTGGGCACGACGACGGACTCGACTGTGACCTCGACCGCCCTCTTCTCCGGCTTGATCGGCACAGCGACTACCCTGGCTGGTTTCCGGGGAGAGTGGAGGACTGGCGACCCTAGGCCTGTGATGGACACCATGGCCACGTCCGTTCCAGCAACTGTCGCCTCGACTCTGACTGCCAGAGTCGGGGTGTGAGTCAGAGTGACCTTGACGGGGACGCTGCCCGTCAGCTCGGCCAGCTTGGACCGGCCGTCGGTGGTGCTGCGGCTCTCAGTGAGGCTGGCTATCGACGTCTGAAGCAGACGCTGGGCGGCGAGCAGCTCGGCCAGCTCCTTCTCCTCGGAGACCTCGGCCTTGGACTCTTGGGTCGGCAGCCCGATCACCGTAGCGCACTCAAAGCACACGAGGAGCTCAATACCGGACTTCCGGTAATTTGAAACAATCAAATCGACCAGTTTCCCGGCATTCGCCTTGACCATCCAAGACCCGGCGACTTCGCCCGAGTCGGGGTGGTGGGCGGTAAGGAGGCCGCTGTCCCGCCCCACGATTACATGGCTTACCCCATTGGCAAATATATCGAACGACGCTACGGCTGCGACCCTCCCGACGACGGGGATGGTCCAGATCGGGTCCTCGGAGCCAGGGGGGAAGAGGCTGACTGTCCCGCCGCCCATGGCTGCTATGAACCCGCCGTCTGCCCTCGGGTCGAGCGCTATGATCGGGCTTGTGAGCTGGATGTCGGCTGTCATGTCGATGTCGCGGTAGAGCTTGATCGTGCGGTCGGCAGCGGCAACAAGTGTCATGGGCGCTGAGCCGGGCAGGGTACAGACGTCCACGACCTCATCTGACGCGACAGTCCACATGAACTGGTCGCCGGACGCCTGGAAGCCCTGGAGAATGTATGCCCCGCCGACCATGACCGAGTCCCCGGCCTGGGTCGTGGCCATTGCCATGCAGCCCTCACTGACAGCCGTGCTGAACATCTGCTTGTTGTCCTGCGCATCGTAACCGATGATGGCGCTCTCAGAGGCGAGGAACAGGATGTCGTGGTCTCCGCAGCGCATGGGGCAGACGCGGGAGCACGCCTGGGGGATAACCAGGCTAGAAACTGGGTTTCCTGTCGCAAAGGGATCATGAAGAATGACTGTAGTCCCGTCAACTGCAGCCAGGCTCGGAGTTTTCCCGAAATCTGTGTGAACCGAGGTCAGAACGAAACGTACACTTGCCGATTGATACAGCTCCCCTCTTTAGCTTGATAGAGTGCTTTAGGTTAATGGTATATGAGCAAATAGGCTCTTGCTCCGTCATGTGAAAGTGAAGCGAAGCTCGCTCGAACTTGAGCTCATCATCAGATTGCTGGCCTCGGCCCCAAGTCATCTTCAGTCGGCCCGGGTCCCAGTCATAGCCATGATGCCCTCCTCATGGGGGCCGTTCCTAGCCAGCTCGACACCCATGGTGGATGCCGGCGAAGTAGCCCAAGAGCCGTCGCCCAAGACGATGTGGCCTTGGTATGTGCCCTACACACATGCTGTCTTAGCGTCCAAAGTCTCTGCCTGCCCGGTCTTCCGGCCCGACTGACCGACTGTGAAGACGCAAGAACAACATTGATCTTGAAGGCAGTGCCATGTGTGAATTCCCATTCCGCGTTCCACCACTATTCGATGGGCAAGAAATCCTCCGCATCACATCAGAGCAGTTCAGGGAGCTCCCGCGGCTCTCCGATAAGAAGGCGAACCTCACTGCCATCATCAACCGCCTAGGAGAGCTATCCGCCATCGCACAGGATCTCCCAGCCATCATTACCACGGTAGGAAAGTTCTCCGCGTCCAACCAGACGCTCTTCTTGATCCACGACGGCCATGCCGTGACGGGGCTGCTCAAAATCGGGGTCAAGAAGCTGTTCCTCTACGACGGAGCACAGGTCATCCACGAGATGTCGCCCATGTGTATCCTGGACTTCTACGTCAGCGAGAAGTTCCAGCGGCGTGGCATTGGCCGGCGACTATTTGACGCCGCCCTGATCTACACCAACATCTCGCCCCATAGGTTCGCCATCGACAGGCCATCGCCCAAGCTGATCGGGTTCTATGCCAAGCACTTTGGCCTGAAGTCCTACATGCCCCAGAACAACTCGTACGTCGTCTTCGAGGACTTCTTCAACCCGACCAGCCCCGTCAAGCCCAAGCCTGCGCCGTTCATCACAGAGCATGTCAGGACCGAGACACCGAGCGTCGAACACCAGCAGCCCGTGGTGCAGGAGGACCCTGTGGAGGAAAGGGGGCCCGTGGCGTGTGATGCAGGTCAGGGCGGGGGGCATCAGGAGCGTGTCCCGACCACCGAGCCAGAGCAGGAGCCAGCACCCGTTGGACGGGCTGGTGAGGACCTGATGGCGATGCAGCGGAGGCTGAACGCAACGACGTACGACTACATGCGGCGGAACACCACGCTGGGCCGCCACTACTGATAAAATAGCACTTTATGCATGCGGTATACGCAGTTTTCAGACAAGTAACAAACTGACCTCATTCACATTCACTTCAGTGTCCGGTGGTCGACTCTGCAACGAGGAGATCGGGACATACGCCCTCGTCCAATCATATGTTCTTGGTGCACCCAAGTGGAGGGGTGGCTCCGGCAACCTCCTTTGGCCCTTGTTCGTCTTTGTTCGTCACACGGTAAAACTGCGTGAAATTGTTCATACTACGCGTCATCCACGATTGCAAAGGCTCAAATGCCACCGCGAAAAGGAGTTATGAAGACTACAGATTCTATATCCCCGTCAGGCCATCTTTCCTCTTCAGAGGCAACTGATCCCCAACAGAGGAGAGCAGCTCTAGGCCCCACAGAACGTGCACCATCCTCTCCGCCCCCAGAACGCATGAGCACTGGTCCGATGCAGACGCTTCTTCAGCTATGTGCCGAGGCAGCCGCCGATCTCTCTGCCATGTCCTCTCTGACGACCCGTAAGGCCACCAAGCAGAGGGAACCAGTGGAGGCCCCGCCCACGGTCACTAGACGCCCACCGATAGTTGGCCCGGGCCTCTCTTCGCTCACGTCTGCCGTCTCCCTGGACCTGAAGTCCCACCCTGAACAACACCGGCCCCCCATCGTCGGGCCCGGTATCAGTGCCATAGCATCGATGGACAAGTCCTCGTTCGTCGACTCTACTAAGGCTAATCAAAAGATGCGCCAACAGCTCCACCGGAAGCTTGAGAAGGAGACGTGGACCGGCATTCTCGACGCCCTGGACATCCCCCGCAAACTCCCATCCTTCAACTCTCTCGTCAAGTGGCAGCAGCACATCGTCCTGGCCGAGTTCCTGGCCCACAGGTCGGCGGAGATTCACCCTGAGCGCGGTGCCCTCGCTCGGTTCAATCCCATGATGGCCTGGCTGGTCGGGCCCCATACTGTCGTGAGCGACGCCATCTGCCTCTCGTTTTGCCGGATCAGGTATCAGCAGCCCTTGATGGGCGGTCGCTGCCCGTTCGAAGAGGACATTGGTTTCGCCCAACAGATCAAGGCGGTGGCAATGGGTGTCGACTCATTGACCCCGAATGCCACCCGACTCCGTTTCAGTCGGCTCCTGGTCAGCTTTGCCTTCTCCCTCGCGGAGCCCCAGTTCGCTGGAGGCCGGGGACTGTTTCGGAGCGGCAAGGCGGAGCTGAGGTCTGTTGAGTACAGCGGCATGCTGAACTACGTCTCCGAGTATGTCACCACGGGCACGGTCAAGACAGTCAGCGGGGCCCCCCTCAACCCGGGTGTCTCGGGCCAGAGCTGCGACCCCAAGTACGCCAAGTTCCTCGCTGACAAGTACCCCGTGGACTTTGGCACCGGGGCCGAGACCGAGGATGGCCGGTGGGGCTGGGGCTTGGACAAGAGCGTGCAGGACCGGGAGGTGAAGTCGAAGTCGAGTCATGCCGCTATCCGGCGGGCTGTCGACTTTGTCGCCGCAAGCGACTCCGGCCAGGGTCTCTTTTCTTTTGTATCCCAGAAACGCGACTGCTCACCCGTTCTTGTCGCCAGGTCCGACTCCCCACAAACCCCGAGCCCGGTGTCGGCCCACCAGGAGCCCAGGCGGCCGTTCGGCATGAGGATGAAGCGCCGCGAGGGCGGGTCCGACTGGGTCATCCACGCGGAGAACGTGGCCGAGGCAGCCATGAGGGCTCTCGTGCCCAGGACGGGTTGATCATGGCAGCGCGGAATGCAGATGTGTTGCCAATTTGTTGTTGTCACCCTGACGACAGCATCCTTATTCTTGTTATCTATGGGAACAAATCGATGATAAATTGAATGGCCTGCACACTTCCCCATGAGCCCGGTCCCAGCTGGGTCGGCACATGAGAATCGGGGGGGCATCGCCAACAATCCGTGCCCGCACCAAAACAATGAGAGCACCCCATCCAGCTCGGCCACTTCCTCGCTGGTCGACCTAATCTCGCTCGCCGGCCTCGTTCGTGCCGGGGTTGATCGCTGAATCCTTCATTTCAACTCTGGCGCAGTTTTGCGCGGTCCCCCAAGTGCTATTGAAGGGTCAAACAATGTGTTTACACTGCGCAACACTGCCCTGTCTCCCTCCTACTCACGTCTTAAGTCGGTAGGGAGATCGTCTTCTCCAGGGCTTCCACAAAGCGTCTTCTTCGTGGCCCGGCTCGCGGTTGAATGCTATGCGCAGCGCCGGCAACTCCCCCTACATGACGCCGACTTCCACAAAGGACTGCTCACTCATGTACGCGGCGGTCATCCGGGTCAGGCCTACGCGGCCATCGTGCAGTCGCTCGACACTCTGCCGATGTGGCGGGAGACTACCACGCAGGATCTGGTCGCGTAGCTCGAAGGTCGTGCGGAGTCGCATGGAGTGAGTCCCAGTCTCCGGAAGTGGTTCATCCGATACGCCAACTCTGTGAAGCTGTGGTTCATTCCTTGCGCGCCATATCGAAAGTTCGCGAGAGAGATAGTACCCCTTCTCAAGGGGTATAACATTGTCGTCGATCTTAACATGGTTAACGAGGACCGCACCACCGTCGTCTGCCCTCACTGCCACGCCCCCTACAAGCGAGTTCGTCCGCGTGATGACCAGCACGTTCACCCACATCGTGTGATGCTCTGCGAAAATCCACAGTGCCGTGGTGCTCAGTGGCGCGCAACAGTTCCTGATGCTCTGAATGTTGATCATCGGGACAAGAGTGCTGCAGAGAACATCCTGTGGCGTTCTCTTGCCACGGAAGATGAGCTCAGTGGCTCTCCGTTCAGTCGCACATCGATCCCGCGCCTTCCAACATCATTCCAGTATCATCAATTGGCTAACCGCCAACATTCGTCTACGGACGGATGATGTTGTGCAGTTTGGCACTTTGATCGTTCCTTTCAGGCCCTGTCTGGGAGGTTCGAACAAGGTGTTTATACTGCGCAACACCCCAAGCCGATTGCGCCATCACAAAGAATTGCCATCCATGAACTTCGGTGGGTCAATAACGCTTGTTTTCGGGCCAATGTTCAGTGGAAAAACGACAGAGCTGATTAGATTGTGCGACAGACAGCAACTAGCTGGACGAAAGGTCCTCGTCATCAAGTATTCCAAGGATACGCGCTACACAGCTAACGATGAGGTATCAACGCATGTAGGGCACACGTTGCCGGCGATTCCGACGGACAAGCTGTTCTCAGTCTCCGATGCAGCCCTTGACGCCGAGGTCATCGGCATCGACGAGGGCCAGTTCTTCCCCGACATTGTCCAGTTCGCAGACGACATGGCCAACGCCGGCAAACACGTCATCGTGGCGGCGCTGGACGGCACCTTCCGCCGCGACCCCTTCCCGTCGCGTGTGATTGACCTTCTTCCCCGGGCCGAGCACGTCACGAAGCTCAGCGCCGTCTGCCACATCTGCGGGAGGAACGCGCCCTTCTCCAGACGTATCACGGCAGACACCGACGTCGAGGTGATTGGCGGTGCGGACATGTACGTCGCCGTCTGCCGCCACTGCTTCCACGCGGACGTCACAGAGGGCCTCAAGGTCGACCCCAAGAGCAGGAGTCCGGTGAGGAACATGCTTACTGTCCCAGAGCCCCCCAGGTCGTGGTGATGCCGGCCAAGTGTTCACAATAGACTGTGCCGGACAACACGTCTAATTGATTCAAGTGTATGCGAGTTTAAGCCAAGATGTGAGCGCTGTGGCGAATTCCCCGAATGGGACAAGTCGGCTGGGCTCGGCTGGGTTGGGTTGAGGCGTCGTTCCCCTCGAAGAATGATAAATTTTGGGCAGCCGGTCATGGACACACCCTGCGGCGTCTGGCGTCTTAACGGCTCACGCTTTTCTCGCACCCTTGCCCCATGATTTGGGCGGATTTTGATTTGAAGTGGGCAAGCGGAACGCGATCGATGGCATATCGACGCCGGTGCCACGCCAATTCAATTCATGCTTAACTACGACCTATTCGATGCTGTACATACTTTTAGAGTCAATGCGTCGGCTGTGCACCGTGCATTCATGAGCTGGAAGTGCATCGAGTACCGCGAGTCCAAGGAGACCGTTCAACCGGCGTTCTTTGATGTTTCCCCGGAGGATCCTGACGTAGAACTGGTCAGGAAGGAACTAGATGCGTGTTCCACGATTTGTATCGAGGCGGACAAGTGGCAACACGCGTCGCTCCTCGCTGACGGAAAGAAGGTCACACTGATCGTTAAAAACGTGCCATCAGAGCATGAGCTAGCCAAGCTGCAGGCTACTGGCGCTGTAGCTCTCCAGTACGCCCTCCAGCCCGAGTCCCTCGCCTGGCCCAAGCCCCAGTGGTCTCGACTCGCAGACTCAGTCCACGCCGCCAAGGAGGCCGGATTCCACGTCAAGGCCATGGTCCCTCGTGTACCGTCACTCCAACAGGCTGCCCGCACCGCCCTCCGCGCCATAGCCTGCGGGGTCGACATGATTTACGACAACCACGCCCACGCCGTCCCAGCAACAGCTATTGTACTTGCCAGGGCTGTGAGGTTTGCCCGGGAGGTCGACCCCAGCATCACTGTGGGCCTCAAGGTCAACGGTGCCACGACAGACCACGACATGGTCATCAGCCTCGTCCGTCGAGAGCTCGGCTTCGAGTTGACCCCGCAGAACTTCCGGCTCGAGGTTCCGAGGTCAGTGACGGTGTCACGGCCGATCGCGCTGGTGGGGGACGGGATGAACTGGATTCACTCTGCCCATCGGATGATGAAGGAGAGCGGGCAGTTCACTCACGGGGCTGGGCCGGACGTATTCCTCTAAATAGGCTGTTTAGCAGTGCGCCATGGTCTGATTGAAGTCAATCCATTCATGGCTGTCGTGACTTTGGGGTCAGGATGACGACCCAAGGCGGGTTGCCTCAGTTGTTGACAGAGCCGCACTCTCCTTAGTTGAGCGGCATCTGCAGCCGGCATGTTTAGCGTGTCATCTCCTCTCCGTGCAAAATACCGTCGGCAAACGACAATGATGCTCGAAGGACATGATGAGAGCTTCAATGAGAGCCCAAAGGCCAATGGAGAGGTTAGCTTAGGTGTATGTCTCGTTTCTCCGCTTCTTACGTAGACTACCATCATGGCCATCCGCTTTGACCATGGCGTCGTCATGGCGGCCGATTCCCGGACAACAACCGGTTCATTCATCGCTAACCGTGTAACAGACAAGATCTATAAGGTTACAGACAACATATACTGCTGCCGCTCTGGCTCTGCGGCCGACACGCAGGCCATTTCCGACATTGTGAAGGCAAATCTCACCGTCCACTCGCTCGAGCTCGGGCAGCCTCCTGCTGTGAACACAGCTGCCAAGGTATTCCGCTCCATGTGCTACAAATACCGCGACCAGCTCTCGGCCGGCATCATTGTCGGCGGCGTGGACTCCACAGGCCCCCACGTCTATTCCATCCCCCTGGGTGGCTCAGTCGTCGAGCAGCCGTTCTCTATCGGTGGGTCTGGCTCCACATACATCTACGGCTACTGTGACGCCCACTACAGGCCCGGGATGAGCAAGGAGGAGTGCATCGAGTTCGCCAAGAGCTGCGTCGCCCTCGCCATGTCTAGAGACGGCAGCTCGGGTGGGCTGATCAGGCTGGCCGTCATTACCCCGGACGGGGTCGAGCGGCAGGTCGTTACGGGCATCGAGCAGTGAGGTCGTGATTGAATAAAAACGGTGCAATAGATGACTCGGCTGTTATGACGGTCTAGTTCTGTGTCATATAATGTGCCTGGGTCGTGCTGCATTGTATGCCACTGGCTGTGGGTCGAGTCACATCTCGGCCCCGAATGAACAGCCCACACCGATGCTTTAAGGGCTCATCCATGGCAAATCAACGCAGAGGAGAGGAGGGACTAGGCGTGTGCAAGGGCAGGCCGGGATGCTAGCCCTCTGGCACACAGCGAAATCGGTCTGGGTCGGTCAGACCCATGTCAACCAGACACCATCACTCGAAATAGTGCGTGAATGCATGCTTTGGAGCTCATTCCGAAGCTATATCGGCGATCAGTTTGGTGGGCGACATGTTCACCTGCCTTTCGAAATCCTCTCGAGACTGCGGGTCCGAAGCTGAGCGATGCCGTCACCTCGACTACTACCATCGAATCGCCGTCGCTCTGCCATAATGCTTGTATAGCCCTCTAACATCTGGATCCGGGCCATTACCAGCAGGCGCACACTGGAAGTATGCGTTTGGAGTCGGCCCAAACTTCGATTTCGACCGACATCGAACATGACGAGTAGAGGTCGGAGAGGGCTGAAACTCACACAATTGCACTATAGGAGAAGCTCATACAGGATGGCTGACCCATCTTAGTCTTTAAACTCCCAATCGTAATTTCTGGTGTCGCCGAAAATGACGACTCAGGATGACTCGATCCACCCTCAGCCCGCACCCAATGGCATAACACTAGGTACTAGGTCTGGGTATAGTGTGATTGCCTCATCCGCAGCCTTGAACACAACGTCCACCAGACCACCGTCCTCGAGATGGCCGCGCAGAATACGCCATCATTTTTCTTAAGATCCTGGTTGACGCAAGCAAGGGCCTGGACACGAACTGGACCCCTGCATCGTTCACGTTTGATCTTTATCTCACCTTGATTCAGGGCAACTTCAGAGTGAGGAGGAGCTTCAGGGCTGGTGGATCCGCTGGACCCCGTCCCAGACAGTCCCAGTAACCACCCAGTCGCCTGACCAGTGGGAGCCTTCTGGCTGACTCTGCCCAGTTCTTGGTCTGTAATATTTTTTCGCACATTCCTTCGCGAGCTCGAATAATCGTTCTCCAAGCACCTCTGCTGCTATATTTGTGTAGGATGCACATTTAAGACATATAGATCACGATTCTTCGCTTTCGCTCTCTCAGTTTCGGTCACTTCTTCGTGCCGAACTAAACAACATCAATCAGGTGCGCCGACGGGACCCTGGAGCGGCAACAAGGTAAGTCCGCCACCATCAAATGATGTCAAAATCCTAGCTGTGCGCCACGGCGTCTTCGGACCCGTGGTATTGCATTGGCCTCTGGCCCTTGCTGCACACCGGGACATCCGCGCCACCTTACACGGCGCGGAACCCGGCTTCTAGCTAGGAGCGCGCGGGCGGTGTGTGACTGCCGCGCGGACATCAGATGGACCTAGGACAGTGAGCCTAGATGATACACTTGGACGACCCAGCAGCTGCTGGCGGTTGGCGAGTGTATGCGGGAGGGCAAGCCCGCGGCGTGGAGCCCCATCTGTGAGTCACACCCATGGGGGGTCATTTTCGTCCGAAAATTCCATTTGCCAGACTAGCGAATACGAGCTCTAGGGCTTGAAATCAGGTCGAGTTCGAATATCTGAAGCCGGCGAGGGAATGTGTCACCAGTTCAACGGTATTTGGAACCCCGAGGTCATTCATGTTTGAGAAGGACTTTGCGCCGGCTGCTTTGGCGATGAGCTCGTCAACCACTGGCGGGGGAACGTGATCGACACTGTAGCGTCGTTAAGAGCATGGTAATCGACACACAGCCTTAAAGGTGGGTCATCCGAATCATTTCCGGACCACGAGGGGACCCACTGAGACTTGACCTGCACTCACAACCCCGTATCACGGAGTCGACTTTGGATTTATCTCTGTTGGCACGTAAACACATTGATCTGACTCTGACCGACTCTCCAGGGGCAGGTTGGCCGAAGCCAGCTTGCTCAGGGTCTCCTTTGCCGCGACGATTGAGACTGTGAAATACTCAAGCGGCTCGGGAGGGACGTCGACCGAGTCACCAAGCAGATCGTGGTTGGGTTGTTCATGCAACAAGCATCTCGTTGACCTCATCAGTACTCAGCAGCCTAAGCTGTCATGGTAATGGTTGACAGCCCCTGAGAGCGCCGCGAGGAGAGCAGACAAGCACAAGCGTTCTTCGTCTTGCCCCCAGGGTGCACTGCAGACGCATTGGCGGGCTTGGGTACGAACACGGGCATGGGGAACTGGACAAGGCGAGTTGCCATGCCGGGTTTCTCGCTTGCGACCAGCAGCGCCGTGAGTCCCTTCACCCAGGCTTGGTTGGAGATGCGCCCCTATGGTTGCGGCATGTCTCTAGGAGCGACTTTGACCCCAGTTGACCCCAGTCGACGTTGGCTGACTCCGTGGAGTCGAATTTGTTGGGTCCACGAAGGCAGGTTAAGCACAGACAATTGAAGCAAATGAGCGGTGAGCTTGTAACTTCTATTGGCAAAGGCGTCATCGTTAACATGACCTCATCCTTCCTTTCTTCCGGCGCTTCCACCATTGCTGGCTGTGCAGCAAGCTCATGCAACCAATGCCCCAACTTTGGCTCATGCCAGAGCAACACCACTAGCACAGGTGGCAATGATTTCTTCACACAAGACTTCTCCTACGACAACGCTACTTCAGGTGGCTTTTCGTCCTCGAGCATGGCGGCCGGCGTGGTGAAACTGAACACGTTCGATGCCCCCGCCGCCTCCGGCTTCTCTGGGATCCGCTCAGACAACGGGATGGTCCACCTGGACATGGATTCTCTCGTAGACCTCGGCGGGCCCGATTTCGAGGACCCCATCCCGATGTTTGCCGCCAAACCCAAGCCTGTCCCGAAGAAGCAAGCTGTTGACGCTACTTGCGTTGCTCACGGCTTCGCTCTGTTCTCAGGTGTTGTCGACAAGGTCACCCTCAACTTCTTCCTCGTCGACGACATCACCGAGGTCGAGGTCCAGCACGCCCAGACCTCCACTCCCACCAAGCGGACCCGCGCCATGCGCAGGGGCAGCCCCGTTGACCTTGCGGACATTGTCATCGGCGGGACCCTAGCCCTCGACGACCAGGTGTTCTTTGTAGACGCAGTCGACCAGGCCGAGGCGATCATGGAGCGCCGCCGCAGAGGGCGCCACAGTGGTCGCGGGGCGGGTCTCCTTGCCTTGCTCTGAGTGCTCTTTGCTGTTTTACTTTGATATTTCGATTGGTGCCGACATAGAAACTGACGTGCGGTAAATGCCATCTTAAGGTCTTGCAGGCAAGGGGCACCCCGACGCCGGCAGTCGACAGCCGAGTCGGAAAGGTGTGCCGAAAGAGTGCCTTCGCCCCATCAAGCGGGGTGACACTGAGAGTTCGTCGACTTGAGTCAACACGCCCATGTCTGTCGAAGTCGGCTGATTGCTCGTTGGCGCCGGGTTGACCGGGTATGCCGAACACAAAATACTTTGACTCAGATCCGTTCGCGGCAACGCCACAAGCATGCGGATCTCGCGCTCGGTGGCAGAGTTTGAACTCGGGCTCTGTCCGAAGCACCACCTGGGGGCGCCTGCCGAGGTATGGCTCGGTCTCGGATGTGAGGTGGTTGAGGAACTTCTCGCTGTTGTTAAAGTGATGCTCGGTCCTGCCAATTGCCACGTTATTGTATGTGCACTTTATGCCCTGCAACTGAGATGTTGCCCTAAAGACTGACAAACGGAGGGTGCACTTTATGGATCGCAGATGTACTCAATCTTCTGCAGGTCATCATAGCCCAGTGTATGCTGCAGCCATGCGAGGAAGTTGTCTGCTTGGCGAGAGTGGACCTTGGTCCTGGACTCGAACTTCAGGGGTTTCACCTCCGATGTCCCTTCCAGTTCAGTTGCCTCCTTCTCGAGCAGGGCCAGCAGTTTGGACTGCACCTTATCGCGCCGGTGTGCGTCTTCGGAAAGGGCCTTCTTGACCTCCATGCTGTTCAGGAAGTCAACTTGAGCTTTGAGGTTAGCAATGAGCTTATCCTCGCCACCAGACTTCGTTGAGTCCGCAGGTGTTCCGACAGCGCGGGCCTTGAGTTGATAGGGTGCACTTTATGGATCGCTACATGAGAATATGATCTTCATTTGCGTCGGAAGTATCGGAGGAGCTTTTGGTCTGTCACTTTCACGGCTAATTCTAAGAAACAAGGTTCATTACAGGCATATGTTTTCTGAACAAGGGATGCCGAAGCTACTTTTCGTCAATTCCAGCGAAGAGACCATCCAACACGTTGTTAAGCTGCCCTGGAAGGGAAAACGACCGGTAATACTAGTAGCTAATGATCCCATTGTCTTTTCAGGCAACGCTGAGGAGGCATGGCCAGCTTGCAAGCCGCATTCCGACGATTTGTCATCATTCCCGGCCTATTCATGGCAGGGAAAGTATGTCATCAGTCCCAAGGTTCTCAAAGAGGCCGCGTCACATTGGATCCAGACCGTGGCGTCTCTCTCAGACCAGTCTGACGGCGTGTTGTTCGCCTCGTCGATGCAAGACGGGGCAGTAGGACTCATTCCGGGCCTAATCAACGCTATCCGAGCAATACCGCGGTTCTCATACCCAGCATATCTCGGCGCGGCCCTTCTTTTCGACCCACTGCCCGGGAAACAAGGCGCTGAGAACGCGTCGGCTTTCGTCAAACATGTGCGGCGGGCATGCGACGTTGTGGCCGTTACTGACCGGGATGCAGTCGACGGCATTGACGGTTGGGTCCACGCCCTGATGCTTGTGCTGACCCTCGAGCTCCAGGACTCCCGCATCCCCTCCCTGTCAAAGCTGGTCAACGACTGTCCAGAGTCGTTGTACAAGGGCGAGGGTGTTGTTCCAGTGAAGGGGCCGGCCGGCAGACTGCTGCAGTCGACCCTAAGGACGATCGCCGGGTGATGCAACGAGGCACACACAATCCCCTCGACACGACGGTTGACTCTGCCAACTACTACTGTCGGAGGCAACGCTAGCTGGAGATTGACCACCGCGAGGGAGAGATAAAGAAGATGCAGGGGCCCTTCATGAATTGTCTTGTCGGGTCGGGAAGTTGCAGATCCGCACCCTCACTTCTCTCTCTCGCTTTAATGTCTCCGCCCTGGAGGCCCTCTTAGTATGGCTCTCCCTGCCATTGCCGCGGCGTTGATATGGGTGCAGTTTATGCTCACTCATTTCCCCTCAGGATTGAGATCTTTGGCAGTTCAATCCACATGAGCAAAATGAGTGCACTTCTTTTCTTTTCCCTAGTTTCTGTTGTCCTGTGTGACTACAGGAACATTCACATCAAGCTCGACGCCGAGACTGAGGCTTTTGTCGTCCAGGCCAACGATGTGTTCCACCGCATCTGCCCCTCTGACGACATCGATCTCAGGAACAAGGAGCAGCCCCATATCACTCTCTATCTTACCGACTTTGTGAATGGCACCGATGCCGAGCTCATTTCCGCCATCGAGTCCGCCATCAACCAGTTCGAGTCCTTCGACGTCGGACTCAACAACACCGTTGCCGTGGGCCAGTACGGCATGTGGCAGACGACCATCCCCCGCCCCCTCCAGGACCTCAGCGACTTGATTGTGAACGCGACATTCCACCTAGTCAACCCGAACCAGGCCGTTCCGGAGTGGATCAAGAACCTCCCCGCGGACGAGCGCGAGAAGAAGCTCGCCATGTTCAAGAAATATGGCTCCCCGAACGTGTTCTCCTCCTTCCAGCCGCACGTCACACTCTGCTGGGACCAGTCCCACAACAACGTCGTCCGTATGTTGAGCTCGGTGCCTCTAGGCCACCCGACCTCACGCATCGCGACTGTGGCCATTGCTCACGTCGGGCCCCATGGCACCGCCCTGAGAGGCGAGGACATCGCCTCGTTCAGCCTTTCACAGTTCCCATAAATAGTTGCCAGTAGTTAGGTGCCGTCATTGCATACCCAGCGTGCTCTTCAGTGTTTCATCACGGGCGAAAAATCCAGTGATAAATTTTCGCATCAACGCAATCTCCAGGCTTGCCTTGGGTTGGTGCAGTTCAGCAATCTTGGTGTTGGCGAACTGAGTCGCATTGTCCGCCTGGATGGATAGCAGGTGGCCGAAGTGGGCTGCCCAATCTCTGAGGGCGTATGCATCGTCGGCAGTGGTGGATTTGGTCAGGTAGGGCTTGACCAACTTGGAGAAGGTGTCAACCGCCACTAGGATGTTCTTCAGACCGCTCGCTGAGGTGGGTAACGGACCCAATGTGTCCAGCTAACCGGTGGCGAATGGTTTAAAGTCAATCCTTAATCTGCGGGTGTGTGAAAAAAAGTTGGCAACGGGCACAGCAATGTCTAACCGCGGAAAGAAGACTCTGAACGTTTCTGAACAGCGCTGCCGGTTCTATGAGGACGAATTCCCCAAAGTTGACGAGCTTTGCCTTGTCCGGTTCGATTCTGTCGACAACACCGGCTGCTACTATGTTTCGCTCCTTGAATACGACATGAAGCAAGGCATGATCCTCCAGAGTGAGATCTCTAGGAGGAGAGTTCGTTCTGTTAGCAAGATTGCCCGCGTCGGCCAGGTTCACGTTGCTTCTGTGCTCCGCGTCGATTCCCAGCACGGCTTCATCGATCTTTCCAAGAAGAACGTCGAGGAGAGCGAGGTGCACATGGCTGAGGAGCGATACGCCAACGCCAAGCTTGTCCACACTGTGATGGCCCAGCTTGCGGCCATTACCGAGATCCCTCTGCTGGAGCTGAATGAACACATCACATGGCCTCTCTACCGCAAGTACAAGCACGGGTACAACGCCTTCATGCAGATCCTGGAGACCGGGCCCGAGATTGTCGATGAGTGGAAGAAGGAAGGCGTCGAGGACCTTGACTTCGAGCTCCTCGAGAAGGTGTTCGATACTCTTTACGAGCATATCACTAGACGTCTCGCGCCGTCCCCCAAGAAGGTCAAGGCCGTGCTCAACGTCACTTGCTTCTGCCCCCGTGGCGTCGAGCTCATCCGTGACGCTCTCCGCGCCGCCGAGGCCGTTGACTGCGGCGACATCGCGCTCACAGTCAGACTCGACGTCGCGCCGGAGTATGTGATCGAGACCACCTCAAGCAACGTGCGGGAGGCCAAGCTCGCGATCACGAAGGCCATCGAGGCTGCCAAGAGCGTCATCGTCTCTGGCAACGGTACTTGCATCGTCACGCACGAGCCTAATGTCCTCGATGAGGCAGCTGAGGAGAAGAAGTAAAGGACAGCGGAGTTTATAAGGGGGGGGGTGGTGATGCGGGTCGAGGCCCGGGTTGCAGCTGCCTCGGTTCAATATCGTAGGATGCCGCCTGGATGCTGTCCCGCACTGTTGCCGTCGCCGTCTTGGCCGGCATGGGTGCAACTTTTTTCCTTTGCCAGAAGCAAGCGAATGACTCCATTCTTGGACGCGTTCTATGATCCCATTGAAAACCTAGATGCTATATCATCATGTATTGAATCCGCAGACCTGTACGGCGACGGGGATCACCGCCTTCTGATCGCCAGCCGCAATAGGACGCTTCGGGTATACCGCGGCGCCAAGGTTGTTGCTGAACACGAAATTCTGGGAACCCCGTCCGGTGTAGTCTCATTCAGGCTCGAGGGCGTGGACAAGTCCCGCTCCTTGGCCATCGCCATCGCAGCGGGGACGGCCATCTTCGTATACAAGCCCGTCAAGGGCGCTCTGAAGCCCCACTCCAAGTTCTGTCTGCCCCCGTTCCAGCCCACCGAACAAGAGCAGGACATCTGGCGCCGTCTCGTCGGCGGGGGCCTGACGATGCTCGAGGGCTGTCAGGAGCTCGTCGACCTCCGCAACTCGGGCTCCAGCATCTCGCCGCAGAGCGAGAGCATGCTTACTGCGCCCCAGCACGCAACCGACACCACGACTATGTTCGACGCCGTGCCCGACGGCCAAACCCTTGACAACAGTCGCCGCGGGATTGTCACAGCCCATCCCGACGGCATCGCCCGGTCCGTCCCAGTGATCACGGCCATCACGGTCCTCCCGGCCACCATCAACGAACACGAGCCGCTCGGGCAGATCATCGTGGCGACAGAGGGTGGCGACGTTTACCTCCTCGGGCCATCCTGCCGAGAGACAGACATCCACTACAAGCTGAAGTCGGTGCCCATACGGCTCCACGTGACGGGGACGAGGGCCGTGGCGTTCCGTGTGACCGTGCCTTGCAGGGACCGGGCGATTTACTCTATTACGGAGCAGGGCATCTCCGCCAATGTAATTAGAGCTGAGGCAGACATCGTAGACGTCGTGCGGATCAGGAACAAGATCTTCGTCGCCACCGCGGACAGCACGCTGTCGGTCTACAGTGCCCGGGGTCGGCAGGAGGCTCAGTACAAGACGGCCGCCCCAATCGTGGCCATAGAGCACTTCGACGCCGCATCGGTGGAGGGCTTCCTGCTCTGCCTCGCGTCAGGCGAGGTGCGCATGTTCAGAGGGGCCGAGCCTATCGCGACCATGCAGCTGGCCAACCCCGTCAAGGGGATTCGGATGGTGCCTTTTGCCCGGGAGAGCCACTGCTTGGTATCTGTGACAGATACGGGGGCCCTAGATATCAAGATCCTGCACAGATCTGCAGATCTCGGATCCATGGGGTCGATCGTGGAATCTGATCCGCAGGATGTGCCCCTCGGCATCATTGACGACACGACTGCACTCAGATCCGCCTACACGCGGGAAAAAGACCTCGAGGCTGCCAGCAAGATGTACTTTGGGTTCCAGACAGACCTGCTCCAGCTCAAGCTGGCGGCACTCAGCACGAGGGTGAAGGCCAGGAAGCAGACCGAGGACACCATGGCGGGGATCAAGCCGCAGGTCGGGCTCCGGACGACTATTGAGGGATTTGGACCATCGTTCCTCGTTAGGGTCCACGTGTCTGCCCGGAAGCCGCTCAGGGGACTCAGCCTGTGCACCGTGTGCCACGGCCCGGACGGCATGGCCACCACCAGGCCTCCGCTGGCCATCAAGGACCCGCTCCTGCCGATCAGCGTGCTTTTGCCGGGCATTGACACAGTGCTCGAGGTCAGGGTCGCGGTGGGGTCCGGCGATGGTGTCGTCGGGATGCTGGTCTTCACTGTGTCAGATCGGGCGGGCAAGGTGCTTGGGCGATCGGAGTTATTGACACCGGAGATCGACGAGTTTGTCGCGCAGATGTAGCCTAGGGTTTACGCGATCTGAATCAGTGAATGGCACCTGAAGGTCGTGTGTCAGCTTCATGAAGGTTGATGCACAACTCGAAATTTCGCTAAATACCTTACAGTGCACACAACTGAAATCGATTAATGCCTGGCATGGAAGGCCATGCGGCATGGGAATCATCTTGTACATTATAGGCTGTAACTTGCAAGTGGCTCGACGAAAGGAGTGTGCAGCTTAAAGACAAGGTGCACGAAAGATGGGACAGAAGTCGAAGAAGAAGGCTGCTACGCGCAAAGAGGACGAGAAGACGATTCTTCTCGATGTTTTGGGCTGCGAGACCGCGCTTTTCCGCGCGAACTTCCCTGATGACGAAGACAAGCGTATCAAGCTCATTGACGAGCTTGACGCTGATCTAGCGAAGATTTTCAAAGACGAAGACACCGATATTGCTCCTGAATATGCCAACACACTCTACAACATGGCCTACGCGCTCTTCACCGACGTTCAGGCCCGCATGGACTTCATGGGAGACATGTACGTCCGGGAGGCCGAGGAGAAGGCCGGCAAGCGCAAGGCGAGTGAGGACATGCCCAACGAGGAGGAGAAGGCGGAGATGGAGTCTGGTGTTGCCGAGGACATGAACACTGCGTGGATGTACAGCGAGCTCGCCAGGAAGTCGTTTGAACTCCGTATGAACAACGCGAAGGAGAAGGGCGAGGACGCCAAGATGCACATGCGGGACCTTGCGATGGTCATGCTTCTCCAGGGTGAGATCAACGCCGAGAACGAGATGCTCGAGCTAGCTGAGACTGATGTCCGCGGTGCCATTGAGGGCCTTGCCCTCTCCACAGACGAGAAGAAGCCGATCCCGTGCCAGCTTGAGGCGGTTATCCAGATGGCGACACTTGTTCTCATGCGGAAGGAGAAGGAGCAGCAGCAGGAGGTGCTCGACTACATCGCCAAGGCCAAGGCCATACTAGAGCTCCTCCAGAAGAACGATGCCCTTGTCAGCGCCCAGCTTGACGACTGGCGTGAGGCCATCCTCGGCCTCGAGCAGGACTGGGACGAGATCAAGAACATGACCGAGGAGGACAAGGCCACCATCGGCCAGGCCATCGAGGGCATGATACCCGAGGACGTCCGGGATAAGGAGCCCAGCGAGGACGAGGGTGAGGTCCACGAGGTCGTCGCGAGAGCCAGGAAGTAAAGTTCAACGATGGGCGCGAAGATTACCATACCTTGTCTACGAACCGCACTGCGGACACTCTGAAGGGCTCACGCCGCTCGTTTAATTCCGGCCGTCGTAATATTTTGGGCATGGTTATTTTCGTTACAACAACCTAAAGTCCAACACCAATGCCGCTTTTCTGCAAGGGAAAGAACAAAACGGTGTTTAATCCCCGTGATGGAGCTGCGTTTAAGCTCCGCTGCGTCGATCACCGTCTCCTAACGATTAACAAGGACGGCAATCTCAGCCTCCGCACCAAGAAGGGAAAGAAGAAGGCCGTCTGGCAAACATTCGTCACCGAATCTACCGGGCAGGATGGCTTCTACCGCCTCGTGCATCCCCCTACCAACAGCTACATCTTTGCCAAGAAGCACAAGATCTATGGCAAGATCATCAAGCCAGGCAAGGAACAGAAGTACGCACGCCGTGCTGACCACGTATTCAAGCTCAGCCCCATCGAGGGCGGCACGTGGGCGCTCCAGTCAGCTCGGAACTCGAACTTCCTTGGCGTGATCTCCAGCAAGCTGCGTCTCTCCGACATGGTCACCATGTGCGCCGAGTCCTGGGAAATCCTCCCCGCCGACGCCGCTGCTGTCGATCCCACCAAGGTTGACAAGCGTGGCAAGCCTGTGAAGCAGAAGGTCGATCCGCGCGCCGTCAAGGGCAACAAGAAGGGCAACAACAAGGGCCGCCACGCCAAGGCCCCTGCCATGCAGCAGCCCATGATGATGCCCCAGGGTGGCATGATGATGCCTCAGCAGCAACAGATGCCCATGATGCAACAGCCGATGCAACCCATGATGATGCCTCAACAGCAGATGCCGATGATGATGCCGATGATGATGCAGCAGCCCATGATGCAGCCCATGATGATGGGCCAGGCGCCGCTTTCGGCCCGTCGCGGCAAGGGCAAGGGTCGTCGCCGTTAATCTCTCTTCTGATAAACATGTATACATACGGGCGGTATCGTTTACATAGGTCGGGGTCACCTTATCGCAGTTATGTGTCGGCGAATCGAGAGTATCCATGGTCTGACACGCTTATCATGTCTGTGCTGCGCAGGATTAGAATTGTTGAGTCCAAAACACACAGTGATCCAAGCAGCATCAGGATCGCAGTGTGGTTCATCATACTCTATCAATCGTGCGCTGCATATCACGCGCCGCTGCAGCGCGTGCTTGCTCAACTTAGCAAGTTAATGATAGCGAGGAAGAGCACCTCTCTGGGAGTCGTAGTGGAAAGGAGATTGCTCTATCTGATCTGAAGTTGCATCGTAGATGCACCAAAAGATGTTCTCGCTGGCGCTCTTATCTCGGTGAGAGAGATTGAGAAGAATGTCTCTCTGCTCGGGATGCCGACGTAGCCGTTCAACGCGCCATGGAGCTCCCTCGCACGCGGGATTCTGGCAGAGCATGGTGCGGTGTGTGTGCACCACACGTCGGAAGTGTGATTTGCAGTATGGGCACACGATGGAAGTGCGGAATTCGGAGATTATGCCAGGAAGAGCTCGAGCAAAGTGGCGGTACGGAGCACAGGAGGGAGTGCCGGCGGAACCGAACAGTGCAGCCCCATACGCGACTTCGAGATGAATGGGCTCCGGGGGGCGCCCGCCGAGATCATCCAGGAGTTGACGTCCAGCCCGGGCGAAGTGCTTCAGGCGCAGACAGTGATTGGCAAAAGTAGCACGGCGGAAACACTTTCTCGTCCCCTCGTTGATGATCTGAACGATATTCTCATGGACAAACCTAATCGACTGTTTGAGAGCCTCTAGACTTGTCGTTTTGAACGATGCTGCGCTCATATTCACGCGGAAAGAGGGGGTGGCAGTGTAGCCACACTTAGCGAGTACGCCAGATACACTCTGCCCGTCTGGGCGGCGGATCGTGTAGCCGCCCAGCGACCGAGCACCAGGGTCGAAGCCCATGCGAGCTTGAATGTCCTGGGCAGGAGTAGCCTCGGCGTCATCCTGACCGAGCCGAGCCCGCTTGTTATTGCTACCCTTTTTGTACGTGGGCCGGTCAGCCACCCGACCGCCACGGTATTTCTCGCGACCCACCCAAACCGTCACAGCAACAGAGACCCCGTCTGTCTTCACAGAGAGCACTCTGCGGAGCTTGGTGATGTCGCCGTGATCACGCTCGTATCTATCAACCTGCTCAGTGGTCTAGTTGCTCTTCGCTGACCAATCTTGATAGACACGGAGGCGCCTCTTCATCGCTGGGGTGAGCGACATATGACCGTACTCGATGGTCATGAACCCAGGCCTGACCGGTGCCATCGGAATGAGCTTCGGCTCTGGCAGGGCCTGACTGAGCTCGAGGTTCACGGCACGAGTGAGTGTGACCAGCTTGGTCACTGCAGCACTCATGCGCGTGACGCACGACAGCACGCCGACGAGGGCCTCGGCCACGGTACCAGTGCGACCCACCCGTTGCCCCTCGGGCGATGCATGCATTTGAGGATGATACCTGTCATGATCGGCGGCTATGGCGGCAACCTCAGTGTCGAGCTCGCCTAGGGTGTCGAGACAATCCTGTCGAACACCCGGCTGATCATGGAGGAGCGGACGCACCCGTTCTAATCCAGCACGAAGACGGGTCAGGTACCCGGGTGACGCGCGCGAGAGCCAGACCCGGGTGGCTGTGGAGTACTCACCCAACCAGCTCTGAAATGGCGCTGCAATTCCAACGTAGGCTTCCCTGAAGTCCTCGACGAGTGGGGTTATGTCAGGGTCCCTCCACATCGCCAGGTCGCCAATCCACCTGCACCGATCCGCTGCCTTTGCCTTGGACTCTCTTCCCTTGGCAATGCTGACGATCTGCGCGAGGACCTCCTGGTCGAACAGGTTGACCGTCCTCGGTGGGGTCAACGCGTGCGCAGATGCAGAGACGCACGCAAGCAGGCAAGTGAATGTGTACTTAGCCTGCGTGAAAGAACGCATGCTGGGTTCAAGATTTCCTCGCCGCGGCGCGTTGTTATCACCTCCGCCGTTAATCTCGCCAATGGCCTTGTTAACGGAAGCCTTCACCGTGCATATCTTGGAAGGCATCGGAGTCTATTGAGCTGCCTGCATCGATCATTTCTTTTCAGGGTTCATCAGCTAGCAGCATCCCTCAAAACACAAGAAACCAGCATCATACAGCACAAAGCGTCTTTACTACCAGCTACAACCGCTTTCCACCACTAGTGTCTCTCACAACAGACTAAGATGACGAAGACGACGACGACATGAGCTTCAGACGCCGGCAATGGACGACAGATGAGCGCGTAAACAGACGAGCACAGACGCGAAAGAAGACAGCAGCGTTCGACACAGACGATGGACGACAGACAACGCATCTTTTCGTGCAGACCGACGACTGAAAGCACGAAAGCCCGATGGTACAGACGAGGGCTGAAGTGGGTGAGTGGAGGTAGTGTGCTGCGCAGGATTAGAATTGTTGAGTCTAAATACCATGTCATCATGTCCATACCGTAAGCTGCGAACACACTTTGCATGCTTAGAAAGAGCTCAAAGCCCTCCAGAACACTAATGGTGAACAAGAGAATGCTAATGGATGTCAGAAAGCTCCAGATGGGCAGTTACAAGGTACATATGAATGGCGATAGGCTTGATGATTTCGTTTGTGCCCCTGATCAGTCTAACGCAGTACGTCTGGTTTGATGGACCAAAAGAGAGCCCCTATGAAGGCGGCAGATGGAAAGTACACGTCCAGTTGCCCGAGAATTATCCGTATCGTTCGCCCTCGATCGGTTTCACGTCGAGGATATTCCACCCAAACATCGACGAGGCATCAGGCTCCGTCTGCCTCGACGTGATCAACCAGACATGGTCCCCAATGTATGGTTTGAACAACATCTTCGACATCTTCCTCCCGCAGCTGATGCTCTACCCAAATCCCGCAGACCCGCTCAATGGCACGGCGGCTGCCTTGATGCTCAAGGACCAGCAGGCATACGCCAAACGGGTCAAGGAGCACATGCGGCAGCACGGCACCCTGCTTCTTGAGGCGGACGACGATGCAGACACTGATGATGCTGACGCGTCCGAGCTGAGCGACGTGAGCAGCGCGTACAGCTCAGATTCCGACTAACCTTCATCGGCTTTGAAAGCGTATGAACGGACTCATAAATATGCGGCGCGTTTCGACTTCGGCGAAGTCAGGAGAGCAGCTGCCGTGGGATCAAAAATCAATCGAATTGCGATCCCCATCATATTGATCAACAAGCGATGGGCCGTCTCATGCCAGACTTTTTTCATCCTATTTACGTGATTTATGTGATTTATGGGATTGTGCACAGAGTCGCGTGTTGAGCGTGTCTGAACTTAATGCATGGGAGAAAGCACAGTCACGACAAACGTTGCATGTGGATCTCTGTATATTCTATCAGTTTATGCCTCTTCGCTCGAGAAGCAAGTTCTTAAGCCTCGAAAGACGACCATTTTTCGTGCTGCGTCGCGTGCGCCGCTCTCACAGCAGCCAAAACCCACAAATCCAGCTCCTGCTCCAAGTATGGATCCGCCCTCCGAGCCAAACCCCGAAAATCCGAAGCGAGAACGCAAAACGCCATCGAGAAATAGCAGGGCTCTGGCCAACAAGGATTCCCGTGGCAACAAGACGAAGTCCTTGAACAGAGCCGTTGAAATGTGCAATACTGTGCTGAAGGACCGCGGCGTCGTCATCCGGGGCACCAAGTGGGAGCAACTCATCTACCTCTCCTGCGCCTACACCACCATCGCCGGAGAAAGCGCCCACCTTGCACCCTTCCTCGCCATCATGGACGACCTCAGGGAGTGCTCCTACGTCTGCGCGGATCTTGAGTTCAAGGCCCGTTTTTGCGCCATCGTGGACCAGTTCGAGCACTTTATCCCGGTCCAGCAGACCACCGCCAGCACGGAGCCGTCAGAGTTGTTCATACGGATCGAGGAGCACTACGACGAGATCGACCTTGGCTTTGACGGCCGCTCGGCCTATGTGAAGGAGCGGAAGTACACCGACCAGCGCACGGCCGTCCGCATATGGGTCTCCTCTGCCGTGGCTGCCCAGGCACTGGTTCTCGTCTCGGAGCAGGACACGTTGAGGACGTACATGAAGGAGAACGCGGCACGAAAGGTTGGCCATAAGTTTGCTGTGAAGCAGAAGGAAGTGATCGACTGCATCCGGGTCCGCCTCGAGGCCATGCTCGGACCCGAGATCGCGGGGGTCGAGCCGATCGTCGAGACACCACGGGTACAGAAGATCATCGAGGGCGACCAGCCCCCAGCCCTGTCGCAGGCCCCGGCGGTAGTGGGGCCCGCAGCAGGTGAGCCAGAAGAGGAGGAGCCGTACGTGGCACGGATAACATGATACACGGTATGATAAATATCAATGTGCGTGGGTTGACCCTGTCGTTCAGCAAGCAGGGCGAGACTGCGGTCCGCCGTTCTTAGCTATCCGAGCGCATGAAGCAAGTTTAGTGAACAGTGTGTATGAATATGCTGAGGAACTTCTGTTGATGAGAGTATTGCTCTTGACTGTACTCTTGACACGTCAGGCCGTGTCACAGTTTCGCAGTTTTAGGACCAAAATCTGAAATGAACAAGATCTTCTTCAGTTTGGTTCTTGTGGCCCTTGTCGCCGGCGTTTTTGCCGAGCCTCGTGTTACTAACCGTGTCTACTTTGACATCAGCATCGGAGACGAACCGATTGGACGTATCGTCATGGGTTTGTTCGGCGATGTCGTTCCCAAGACCGCTGAGAACTTCCGTGCCCTTTGCACTGGCGAGAAGGGCTTCGGTTACGAAGGGTCCATCTTCCACCGTGTCATCTCCTCCTTCATGATCCAGGGCGGCGACTTCACCAACTTCAACGGCACCGGCGGCAAGTCCATCTACGGCCCCCGCTTCCCCGATGAGAACTTTGATATCAAGCACTTCGTTGGCGCTCTTTCCATGGCTAACGCCGGCCCCAACACCAACGGCTCGCAGTTCTTCATCACGACTGCCAACACTCCCTGGCTCAACGGCAAGCACACCGTCTTCGGCAAGATCATGGAGGGCATGGATATTGTGAAGACCATCGAGGCGACCCAGACGGACCGGATGGACAAGCCCCTCAAGGAGGTCAAGATCGTGGCCAGCGGCGAGCTCATCGACAGCACCCCCACCGACGAGTTGTAAAGAGTATTATGAATGTGTGGCATGGGGTGCCTGCTTGAAGGCATTGTCTTGTCAAGCGAGGCGACCCCCGTGTGTGGATGGCAGGATAAGGCTGTAGAATGATGATAACGGCGGGTTTATAGGGCACACCCACTGGAATGCTGGCATAGCCGACCGCATTCAGTACGTCAACCCGATTGATTTGGGCTATGCGTAAACTGCACATCGAATTGATCTTCGCCGCAGACAAGCACAAGACACGATGTCGGCAGAAAAGAAAGCTCTTGGCGTAGCCGCCTTCAGTGCTGGAAACTACGCTGATGCTGAGAAGTATTTCACTGAAGCTATTGAAATGGACCCCACGAACCACCTCCTCTTCGGAAACCGCGCTGCGGTGTTCGCTAAGGTTGGCAACTACGAGAAGTCTCTTGCTGATGCGCAGCGCTCTGTTGAGATTGCCCCGAATTATGCCAAGGGCTACAACCGCGTTGCCACCGCCTACCAGTATCTCAACAAGGTCGACGAAGCCATCGAGGCCGTCGAGAATGGCCTCAAGGCCTGCCCCGGCGACGCCTCTCTCACCCAGCTCGGCGACCAGCTTCGCCAGTCGGCCATGAGCGGCGCCATCATGGGCCTCTTCCAGCAAGCATTCGCCAGAGACCCCAGCCTCGCCCAGGATGCCGAGGTCTCCGGCCTCATGCAGGAGATGCAGTCCCAACCCCACCGCATCGGCGAGTTCATGCAGGACCCCCGCATGCGGCGTGTGGCATCCGTTGCCCTGAGCGGCATGACCGGCCCCGACCAGGCCCAGGCCCAGGAAGGCGTCAGGACCTGCCCTAGGACAGGCAAACCGTGCGGATGTGCCCACCACGACGACCACGAGTGCCACTGCCACGAGGCCCCGCGGTCTGCTCCTGAGCCCACACCCGCCCCGGCGGCCGCCCCCCAGCCCGAGCCGGAGCCTCTCAGCGAGGAGGAGAAGCTCAAGCAGGAAGCTGATGCCGTGAAGGACGAGGGCAACAAGCTGTACAAGGCGCGCCAGTTCGACGAGGCTATTGCGAAGTACGACGCGGCCATCTCAATACTGGACCTCAGCGCCTTCCACCTCAACAAGGCTGCGGTGTTCATGACCATGGACCGTCTCGAGGAGGCGATGGCCGAAGCGAAGGAGGCTGAGCGTATCGCGTGGGACCGTCGTGACACGCCCCTCCAGAAGAACAAGTGTCTCACCCGTATCGGCGCCATCCTCGAGAAGATGGACCGGCTGCCCGAGGCGATCGACATGTACAACAAGGCGCAGCTGGAGCACCGCGAGAAAACTACGCTGGCGAAGCTGCGGGCCGCGGAGAAGCGGCTGCGTGTGTGGAAGGAGGAGCAGTACAAGGACCCAGAGAAGGCCGCCGAGGCCAAGGCAGAGGGAAACAGGCTCTTCTCCGCGCAGGATTACCCCGCCGCGATTAAGGCGTTTACCGAGGCGATCAAGCGGGACCCGTCGGTGGCCATTTACTACAGCAACAGGGCTGCCTGCTACCTGAAGCTCATGGAGTACCGCCTGGCCGAGCAGGACTGCGAGAAGGCGCTGGAGATCGACCCCAACGCAGTGAAGGCCCTCCTACGTATGGGCAGGGCGCAGTTCTTGACCAAGCGCTACCACAAGTCCCTCGACACATTCCAGAAGGCCGCGGCGCTCGATGGAACTAACCAGGAGGTGCAGCAGGGCCTTAACGACACCGCCCAGCAGATTATGCGGCTCCAGACTGGCCAGATGCCCGCCGACGAGGTCGCAATGGTCCGGGAGGCGTCCCTCCAGGACCAGGAGGTCAAGGACATCGTCGAGGACCCCGCGATGGCCCAGATCCTCCAGAGCATGGCCAACCCGCAGGCCATGCAAGAGCACATGAAGAACCCCCTCATCGCGGCCAAGATCTCCCGGCTGATTGCCGCGGGTATGGTCCAGACGGGGTCCCAGCCCATGTAAGCATGTAAATCGTTCCGTAGATGACGAGTGTTGAGCGGGGTGCCTCTTGTGCGTCATGTCCCTGTGATCTGATCCAAGATATGGTACCACATTTTGTATCTCAAGATTGATGGAGTGACATCACTAACCGAGCATATTCGGGTGCTGTATGAAGGTCATGTAGCACCACAGTGGCTGTTAGTGGTGTCACTTCACCAACCTGAAATGCGTGGTCATTAGTGCCAAAGCATCACACCCTAATCCAGCACCCGATGTCTACCATTGACGACACGAGGCCGTCGGTGTCATACGTGGCGAGGATAACCGTGGTTGCCTCATTGGTAGCTGCCATATGCGGTGGGCCAACCCTGATTGTCAGCAGATTCTAGTGCAATCAGGATGACTTGGGAGTATAAACCGCAGAGACGGGTTTCCTGACGCTGTATTGGCGTCCACCAGTAGCTATACAGGCAGTTTCCCTGCCCGCCATCATTGATACGGCCGCCCATCAATATCACGATTTCTGGATTGAATCTGCAGGAGAAAATCGCAACCCAAGTCATACGTTCCCGTCGTCATTTTTCTACATTTAATTGCCATTTAGGAGTCTATTCATGCGCCCCAACGTCGGCCATCGTTTGATTCGGGATCGCGCAAAAAGTCGAATTTTTTTTTCATGCTGCAGGCCAGTGAAGCGAGTGAAAGAGCCCGAGCGCATGGTATTCTACTTTTCGAGTGAAGCTGTTGGTGAAGGCCATCCTGATAAGATCTGTGACCAGATTTCGGATTCCATCCTTGACGCCTGCCTTGCCCAGGATCCCAATTCGCGTGTTGCCATTGAAACTTGCTGCAAAGGCAACAGCATCACTCTCAACGGTGAGATCTCCACCCTTGCGAACATCAACTACATGGAGATTGTCCGCGAAACCGTGAAGAAGATTGGATACGACTCTGCGGAGAAGGGCCTCGACCCAGACAACATTGTGTACTCCATCAACGTCTCTGCCCAGTCCCCCGACATTGCGCAGGCCGTGGACAAGAAGATGAGCAACGTTGTCGACCGTACCAAGCTCCTTGGCGCCGGTGACCAGGGCATCATGTTCGGCTATGCCACCGACGAGACTGCGGAACGTATGCCCCTCACCCACCAGCTTGCCATGAAGCTGATCATCCGCCTCAGCCAGGAGCGCCGTGGCGTCGACTGGTGCGACCGCATCTTCCCCGATTGCAAGGCGCAAGTGTCTGTCCGTTACGAGGGCCGCTCGCCCATGTCCGGCCACATCAAACCGCTCAAGGTCGATAACGTGGTCATCAGCACGCAGCACAACAAGAACACCGATCTGAACGAGCTTCGCGACCTCCTCCGCAAGATCATCGCAGAGGTTCTCGGCGACCTGTTTGTGCCCGAAGACGTCAAGGATGAGAGCGGCAAGGTCATCTCGAAGGCCACCGAGCTCTACCTCAACCCCTCGGGCCGTTTCATCATCGGCGGGCCCGCTGCTGATGCCGGCCTCACAGGCCGCAAGATCATCGTCGATACGTACGGTGGCTGGGGCTCCCACGGCGGCGGCGCGTTCTCCGGCAAGGACAGCACGAAGGTGGACCGGTCTGCATGCTATGCCGCCCGATGGATTGCCCGCTCGCTCGTGGACAACCGGCTGTGCAACAGGGCCCTCATCGAGCTCTCGTACAGCATTGGTATCACCCACCCCACCTCCATCTGCGTCGAGGACTTCGGCACGTCTAAGTGCGGCCCCGAGAAGCTGCTTGAGATCGTCAACGCGAACTTCGACCTCTCCCCGGCCAATATCATCAGTGAGCTGCGTCTGACTGACCACAAGGCCGTCAAGTACTACCAGACGGCGAGGTTCGGTCACTTTGGCCACCACAACCTCCCCGGATCAGAGACGGCGTTCCCTTGGGAGGTTTCCAAGGAACTTAAGGGTCTTGAGGGGGTGGAGCTCGTCGACCTGGCAGATATTACGAGGCGTTAGAGTTAAATGTTCGGGACAAGTTTTTTATGATTATGCAGGTTAAGGACTGTAGGCTGGAGAGATGGTTACACTATGCATGATCGGGCTCATGAGATGCCCTCTTGCTGACACACATGAGGTACAAGATCTTATGAACGAGAAGAAGCTTGTTGTGGAGCATGGTTTGTGTTTTCCATTGATTTCTCTCATATAGACGACAAGCTGCAAATTGTGGATCTTGAGAACCACCAGACCTTCGTCCCCGGTTTCATCCGCACGATCTGCGAGCGCATTGGCTACGATAACGTCGAGAACTACATCCGCACGGTCAGTCGCACATCATTTCACTAACGCAGCTTTTCACCGTCCCCGA
Organism: Carpediemonas membranifera; assembly: GCA_019828565.1. Taxonomy (NCBI): domain Eukaryota; phylum Fornicata; genus Carpediemonas; species Carpediemonas membranifera. Next base: position 1,380,214 of record JAHDYR010000012.1, read on the forward strand.
GGGCTTTCCCCACCTCACAGAAGAGTCCATAGCCGACGAGGAGGTCGCTATGTTCCTCCATGAGCACATGCTCAACAAGGACATCGTCTTTGGCAGTGTCCGCTGCCCCGAGTGCGGCGCGGCGTATGCCGTGAAGGAATCCATCATTCACATGCTCGACGACGTCAGCACGGCCCACTAAGGCAGTCACAGGACCGGCAGGGTAAATATTATATCGGCCGTTGATTGGGTGGTGGAGAACGTCGTTGTGGAGTTCCTAAGAGCCTTTGAACGCAGCGCCCGCAAGGGCAATGTGGCGCGTGTTGATATTTGCAGACAGGGTGCATGTGAGGCAATGCATGAGGCCGTGATCCGTGTCGAGGTCATTGACGCAGATAGACCAGGAGGTCAAGGACATCGTCGAGGACCCCGCGATGGCCCAGATCCTCCAGAGCATGGCCAACCCGCAGGCCATGCAAGAGCACATGAAGAACCCCCTCATCGCGGCCAAGATCTCCCGGCTGATTGCCGCGGGTATGGTCCAGACGGGGTCCCAGCCCATGTAAGCATGTAAATCGTTCCGTAGATGACGAGTGTTGAGCGGGGTGCCTCTTGTGCGTCATGTCCCTGTGATCTGATCCAAGATATGGTACCACATTTTGTATCTCAAGATTGATGGAGTGACATCACTAACCGAGCATATTCGGGTGCTGTATGAAGGTCATGTAGCACCACAGTGGCTGTTAGTGGTGTCACTTCACCAACCTGAAATGCGTTGTTACCGCCTTCATGGACGATGGGGCGCGTTAGAGCGTGGCTGTGTCGTGGAGTCGCCAGTAGGGGCGGCGCTGGTGGAGCGGTGGGGGTGTTGAGGGGAAGGACACCCTCCACCTCGATCTGCTCGACCCCGTCTGTCACCACTGCGACAAGGGGTACTTGGTCAGTGGTACGGCCCCCATGGCGTGGGACTTAACCCGTGATCCCGCCTGGCTGGCTGGGCCGGATGCCTTTGGGAAGGCGCTCTTGATCTCAGGGAATTCATCTGCGCACCAAGCAAGGCCGAACTGGTTCGGCTTGTTGATCATGATGTGCCGGGGCGAAGAGATTGGAACATTTACATAAACTGCGGACGTGGATGCCTTATGACATCCTACCCCCCTTAAGCTTGAGCTTGTGGGACTTGAGGTAGTCACGTGCCGCAGTGACGTGGCGGAGCCCGTCAGCGGGTTCCCATGTGGGATCGTAGTCGCCCTCCCAGCAGACGAGGAGCTGCAGTGTGCCGTTGCGGCGACGGTGCTTCTCGATGCCTTGCACGACGTACGTCTGCTCGTCGGAGGCGGCGAGGTTCTTCAGGCGGCTGAGCCCCGACTTGGTGTTGAAAGGAAGGACCTGGTCTACGTGAGCCATGAAGGGGGCGCTCTCGAAAAGGTCGACCAGCTGAAGGGTGTTGTTGTCCTTGATGGCGAGAATCTTGAATGGGCCGGCGAAGCCATGCAGCTTTGGGGTCTTCGTCCGGTTGAGCAGGACGAGGTCGCCTTCCTTGAAGCTAGTCGGCTGGCGGTCGGCGTTGGCCTTGGCGAGGCGCTTGTCTACAGTCTCGCGCTGCTTCTCGGCCGCCCTAGAGGTCAACTTGGAGAGGTGGGCTCGAAGTAAAGTGATGTAGGCTGAGGCTGAGGCAAGGGGCGAGTCATTGTCGCTCGGTCGGAGGATTCTAGCGACTGTGGAGCTGGGGTCGAGTTGGTCTCCATACAGCATGGCGTGGGGTGTGACCCCAGTGGCGCTGCAGGTGGTTGTGTTCAGCAGCAGCTGAACTACCGGAAGGAGGTCGCTCCAACGGGAGAACTTGTCGAATTGGAGGATCAAACAGCGAAGATGCTTCATGACCTCCGCGTTACGACGCTCTACCAGCCCATTCGACTGAGGGTGGTAGGGGAGGTGAATTGCTGGGTGATGTCCGCGCTTTCGAGCAGGGCCTTGACGACGTTGCCGGTGAACTCAGGCCCGTTGTCGGACTTGATGAACAGGGTGTAGCTCTTCTAGGATCCTCAATGAACGAATGAACTGCTTTAACCTGCGGGGCAGACCCAACTATAAATATCACATTACACCGCCTTCCCGTGGCTGACCCGCAGTCAAGTAGGCATCTAGCGCCTCCAGCCGAGCCACCACGTAGTAGGGCTCCCACGAGCTGGACCCGTCTGCCCACTCGACCCAGTACTCACGGCCCTGGACCTCGGAGTCCCGATGGTCCGTAATCCGGAGCACCATCAGCTCTGCAGCATCTCTCCCATTCAACTCCACTAACTGCTGTTCCGACAGTCGATCTGCTCGGAATGACTTCAGGCGGTCATTGTGAACGTCAATCTGCAAACTTGTGTCCTCCAGGCTCTGCAACTTGCATCCATGCTCCATTACCCCCAGAACCTTGTACGGTCCCTTCCATGTCGGCAATAGCTTCGCTGTTCGCACTCCTGGTAGTACCATGACTAATTGTCCCACTGTCCAGGACGGCACTGTCCAACCCTGCATGCGCCGCTCACGTTGGGCCAACAAACGCTGCTGTACCTCATTGGCTTGCTTCCGAACGTCCCGTATGAATAGTTGCTGCTCCTGATCCGCCTCCTCTACGTCCAGTTGGATCTTCGCCTCCACCGCCCTTGGCATAGTGCCATGCGGCTCTGGGCCGAACATGCCTTGCATAATAGCTGCGGCTGTCGTCCCTGTGGCGCTACAGAACTCAGTATTCAGCTGTCGCTGGACTATGGGGATATACTTGTGCCACTGCTCAGGCTCGCCCCAATCCAACACCATACCCCGCAACCGTGATAATACCCTGCGATTCGCCCGCTCACACCCTCCGTTCCCAGGGGGATGGTACGGGAATGTCGTCGTCTGGCCAGAGCCGAAACGTTGCAGGATCTCCTTGATAGTCTCGTTGAGGAACTCCGTCCCTTGATCGGAATGCAGAGTCTTCATGGGTCCGTGACGCGCAATCCACCATGTTACAGCCTCTGCTGCTGACTCCGCTGTCTTGTCCTTGGTCGGGAAGATCTCCAGCCACCGGGAGAATAGGTCCACCATTACGAACACGTACTTGTGACCCTCCTCGCTCTCCGGCGTCACCTTCATAGTATCGATTGCTACCTTCTGCATCGGGCCGTCAACCATCTCTGTGCCCATCTTCAACTTCACAGTATCGACCGAGGCAAGCTTCTGACAGGTACAGGTCGAGACAAACATCTGCACCTGGTCCCACATTCCCTTCCAGTGGTACCCCTTGTGCTTAAGCGTGTGATACGTCGACAGACGCCCCAGGTGTTCGCCCTCGCCCTGGTGTGCCCATGTGATCAGTTGCACCTTGTCATCCTCCGTCAGCTCGCCCCGCGATGCCCGTAGGCTCATCTCTCGGCGCCGCTCGGCGTCGGCCTGTGCCTCGCGAGAGTGATCCTCTCTGGGTTCCTCGACTTCGACTTCTTCCTCCGCGCTATCCTGCACTGGTGAGTCTTCGTCGTCGCTCGCTATCTGGTAAAACTCATCGTCCATCAGTCGCTGCGGTGGTCTACGGGTCCTAGCGGGCCTATCGCTCCTTACTTGCTGTACAAATGCCCGTGACAGCGCATCCGCCACTACATTCTTCTCTCCAGCAACGTGAACCACGTTGAAACTGAATTCCTGCAGCAGTAGCTTCCAGCGTTGCACCTTCTGACTCGCGGCCTTCCGCTCCATATGTGCCGAATCAAGGCAAGAACTGGTGAAGTGGTTTAAACTGACAAAACTCACTGGAGCAACGAGACAGGAAACGCCACATCCTGCCCCTCCTCAAGATCCTTGAGGATTAGCTTGCCCTTGGGGTGGTTGGCCAGACTGGCCATCGGCTCCTCGGTGGCCTCCGAGGCCGGGAAGCCATCCCATTCGATCAGAAATGTGTGAGCGTCTCTGTCGCAAGACAGGATGCGGGATGGGAGGAACTCCTCCCGATCACCGACGGCAAACATTCGCATCTGCTCAAGCGTGGCGTCGGCGTCAAAGAGAAAGAGCTTGTCCTGGTGGACAGTGCGCTCCGACAAATCGACAAGATGCTGAATGGTGACAGCCTTGTTTTCCCCTATGCTGACCACCTTAAAGGGGCCAATGGCACCGTGGAGCTTGGTCTCTCTCTCGTTGGCTAGGAGGACGAAGTCGCCCGCTTTGAACTGCGCTGTGACAGCGGATCTTGACCTGATGATGCGCTCCTGCTTCGCCACCGCCTTCGCGCGCAGCCCGTCAAGGTACGACTGAATGTCGGACATGTAGTCGTCCAGAGAAGCCAGTGGCTCGGTCTCGGCCCTGTCAGCCGGCTCGTGTACAAACGTGAGGCCGGAGGGGTAGCCGAAGAGGAGTTGGTGCGGGGTGAACCCCGTTGCGGAGTGACGAGAGTGATTGATGACATGTTGCACGTACGGCACCAGCGGGGACCAGTTGCTGTGTGTGTTAAACTTCGCGCAAAGGAGGCGGAGATGCCGTTTGATCTCGTAATTCACGCGCTCTACGATCCCGTTCGACGCCGGGTGGTACGGCAGAGTGCGGTGGTGTGTAACGTTGAGGCGTCTGAGGAGGGCATTGAGGACCCTGTTCACAAACTCCGGGCCATTGTCAGTCCGAATTGTGGTTGGTAGGCCATGTCTGCCCATGATGGCGGTCCAAATTGCCCCTGCGACGGAGTCCGCGGTGTGGTTGGGCATGGGTACAAGCTCCACATAACGCGTGAATGCGTCAATGATGACCAGGATAAACCTGTTGCCCCATGCGTCTGTGTGAAGGGGGCCGACTGTGTCGACCGAGACGGTGTCAAACGGTGTGTGTACCATGGTGGACGCGAGAGCCGACTCTCTGAAACGGGCGAGTCGCGCCTTCTGGCACAGGGCACACTTGCTCACGTAAGAACGACAGTCGTCGATGACGGCTGGCCAGGTGAAACCCATCGCGCGTAGGTTAGCGGCTGTGTTGACGGCGCCGGCGTGGTAGCGGTGGGCCTCGGCGATGAGCTTCGCCTTCAAGTCGGTAGCTCCCTCGGGGATAACGGCGACCCCATCGTGAACGTGGAGACCGTCGGCGTCAGTGGGCAGGCGCGAAACCGAGGGGTCGGCGGCCTGAGCTGCTCGCACCTCCGTGGACAGGTTGACGGCCGCAACCACGGGTGGCCGCGACAAACTGTCGGCAACGACATTGTCTGCGCCCTTGACATGCTCGATGGAGTAGGGGTACTCCGCTAGTATCGTTCGCCAACGAGTGAGCTTCCGATTGCCTTCCTCGCTCTTGATGACCATAGTGACGAGGTTCTTGTGATCCGTGCGGATGAGGAAAGGTTTGAGCTTCAACAGAGGAGCTAAATCTGCCCGGGTAACACAATGTATGATCCCGTATAGCTCCTGGTCCACAGTGGCCCATCTGCGCTGGGTTTCTGTGAACTTGTGCCCGAAAAAGGAGATGGGGAGTCGCGACTCGTCATCGGAGACCTGCCATAACACACCGCCGCAGGCAACGTCGGAGGCATCCGTCTCCAGGATCCAGGTCTTAGAGACGTCCGGCAGAGCCAGAATGGTGTCGGCAGTCGCGCGGCGCTTCAGTTCAGCGTAGGCCGCATCGTGAACCTCCCCCCACTGCATGGTGATGTCTGCCTCGGGGCGGAGTAGTTGGTGGAGCGGCTCGGCGGCCTCGCTCAGCCCGTCGATGAAGCGGGCCAGGAAGTTAAACTTGCCGAGAACTCGGCGAAGCTCCTTGATGGTCGTGGGCCGTGGCATATCGAGCAGGGCCTGCTTACGGCTCTCGGAAACACGATGGCCATCGCGGTTGAGCACGAAACCGAGGGCTTCCGTCTCGGGTGCACCAAGGGTGCACTTTTCGGCCTTCAGCCGAAGACGGTGCTGGCGCAGGCGTGTCAGTAGTTGTCGTGTTCTGGCGAGGTACACTTCGGCGTCGTTGGCATAGTTCAATATGTCGTCGACGTAGACGCTCGTGCCCTCCACTCCGCGAAGGGCGTCATCCATTGCACGTTGGAAACGTCCAGGGGCGTTCGTGAGGCCAAAAGGAAGGCGCACGTACTCGAACTGACCCCCTGGTACGACGAACGCCGTCAAGGAGCAGACAGAAGGGTCGAGGACCATCTGATTATACCCCGAACGCAGGTCCAGGCTGCCAAAGAACGAGCAACCTGATGCGCTGTTGATGAAATCACGGGTGTCCGGGAGCGGGTACGCGTCCTTGACCGTGACCGCGTTAAGGGCGTTGTAGGCCACGCAGAAGCGCTTCTGGCCGCCCTTCTTGTCCGTTAGAACGTGTGGGGACGCGACCGGGCTGACGCTCGGTCGTATGATGCCCTCGTCCAGCAGTCGCTGGATCTCCTGCTGAATTACGTCGAGGTGACCCTTGATGGGTCGCGGCTTAGCCTTGGCAGTGAAAGGCTCCTCGAGTTCAAGTGTGAACGGTGTGAGGGTAGACCCCTCAGGCGGCAGGACGGGGTCGAACAACTCGCGGAACTCGTATACCAGGTCGACAAGCCGGTCGTGAAGCGGACCGTCAGGGATAGTGACCTTCTCAAGCTCCGCCGCAATGCGGACCTCGGCTTCTCGAGCGGGCTCGGCAGAGTCGGACCCAAGGTAGCCGATCGCCTCGATATCATCCTCATCGTCCGGTGGAGCCTCCGTCGGAATGATCAGTGCCGAGTCAGTCAGCAGTCCTACCTCTCGGAGGACGTCCCGGCCCAGCAGTACGGAGTGCCCTTGGCCTTCCAGAACGGAGAAGTTCCAAGTTAGGGAGAGCGTCGTGTTGGCACCTGGCATGGTGAGCTGTAGAGGGACCTGGTCTGCTGCGACGGTCACCTGGTTGGCGACCTTCAGGTCGATGGTACCAACCGGGGAAGTCGGCTGCTTCGAAACAGCTGCGATAACATCGCGCGTACCCTCGCTGACACAACTGACCGCTGCGCCAGTGTCTAGCTCGGCTGTCCGGACCCCGTTGAGGGTGATGTGGACCCGGATGGGCTTAGAGTCGGGGGTTGCCACCTGGTTCACAGGCGCCTCCACCGCATGGACGACCATGTTGGGGAACTTGTTCTGTGGCGGGTTCTGGCGGAGGCTCATGGGGTGTGTCTTGGTGGCGGCGGCTGGCTGAGTCGTCGCAGTCGGGGTGACAGTGATCTTAGGCTGGGCCAGCGAGCACTTGCTACGCTCGTGGCTTCCCCAGCGACCGTGAAGATCACACCACGTCATCCCCTCGAATGGCGGCTTCTTAGGGTCACACCATCTTGCGGCGAACGCGGCTGAGACCGCTGAATCGTCCTTCGAGCCCTTCGATGCTGGGGCTCTAGGGCCGTGGGTAGCTTTGGCAGCGCCCTGAGGTCTCGGTTGAGTGGGCGTGCGGGTGGTCGCGGGCGTCTTGGGTGCTGTAGCGGCAGACGGGGCGACCGAGGTTGACGTGGCAGGTGGTGCCACAGTGGCAGCCGGAGGTTGGACCTTGGGCTGTGTGGGAGTGTGGGCGTAAGTGGCGGCCCGTGTTGATGCGACCTCCAGGGCGCGGAGCTCGCTTACGAGGTCAGTGGCGAGCGCGGTCACAGTCGTATACTTCTGGAGGGCCGTTAGGGTCTCCAGAACCGCACGTACCGTGTGTGGGGCCGCGCTCTTGCAGGATGACTCGAAGGACCGCAGGACTGCACGCTTCGGCAGCCGGTCGGAAGGGTCGAGCCAGCGGTGGAGAGTGTCGTGTTCGGCGGCCACCCAAGCGACCTGCGTTGCTAGCTCGTGGGGGCAGCGTCTATCAGTCCAGAGGGCGGTGCCCTTCTGGCCGAGCTGACGGAGGAGAAGTGTAGGGTCCTCCACGGCGAAGGCCGCTGCCACAGTCTTCTTGACCGTGGCAAGGTCCTCCTGGCAGACTGCCAACTCGGCTGCCAGGCTGGCGATCGTCGTAGGTGGAACAGCCGCTCGCAGGCTCCAGGCGGCATGCAGTTGCACCAAGGGCGCGAAGCGGGTGTCCAGGGCGAAGTGGTGACACCACTTGCCAAGGTTGGAGAGGATGCTCTCAGCAGTTGGGTACTGGAGCACATGGCGTTCGTAAGCCGCCAAGAATGCCCGCCAATGATCCTGGCTCAGGCTCGAAAGCTCCTGCCCGAAACGGGGGCGCTTTAGAGAGCTGAGCGGCACGGCAGGCGTAGTGGACACAACGGAGGATGAAAGTTGCTGACGAAGGGCATCTATCTGCCCCATCAAGTAATCGACGGACTTGGTGGGCGCAGAACTCTCGATGACAGTGACGAGATCCTCCTTAACATGAGTGGATGCAACATCGTCAACAACAGGTACCTCAATTTCCGATAATGTCGACATTGTGCCGAATCAAGGCAAGAACTGGTGAAGTGGTTTAAACTGACAAAACTCACTGGAGCAACGAGACAGGAAACGCCACACATATATAGCAAGTTCCGATGGTCCGTCTCTAGGCGGAAAGGATAGCCCTGTAGGTACATTCTCCAGCGCCGCACGCACTCAACGATAGCACAGCACTCTTTCTCACCCACAGTCCATCGTGTCTCTGCCCCTCTGAACGCCCGGCTATAGACAGCGACTGGTTCCTCGCCCTTGTCCGTCTCCATGCATAGAATCCCTCCCAGACCGATGTCCGACGCGTCTGTTCTGACTATCAACGGCTTCTTATAGTCGATGTGTCAGCTTCAGGTGGTCCGCGATCGCTCTCTTCACATCGCTGAACGCGGCTTGCCTCTCGTCTGTCCAGGCCGTCTGTCGGTCCTTGAGTGCGTCATTCAGTGGGGCCAAATGCATCGCTAGGTCGGGGTGAACCCCTGAACCAGTTCGCCAAGCCAATAAACCTCCGCAGCTGCTTCTGGGTGGTCGGCCGCTCGAACTCTTGCACTGCCCGAACCTTGTCGTCACTGATCCTGACACCGTCCTGGTCGATAATGTGTCCGAGGAACTCCACGCTCGACTGGGCAAACCTGCACTTCTCCAGGTTCGCGCGCAGCCCGTGCTTCTTGAGTCGGTCAAGCACAGTCCTGATTCGATCTCTCATCTCTTCCCGTGAGTTCGCCATTATCAGGATGTCGTCAATATATACCAACACACCGGGAATTCCCTTGAGTACGTCGTCCATCGCCGTCTGAAAGAACGCAGGAGCATTCTTCAACCCGAACGGCAGTCTCTCGAACTCGAACAGGCCGAACGGCGTGATGAACGCCGTCTTCGCGCGGTCTTGCTCCCGAACTGCGAACTGATTATATCCCGATGTGAGGTCCAGTGTCGAGAACAGCTTTGCCCCCGCCAATTGGGCTAGTAGTCTCTTCACGTCCTTCACGGGCGCGGCCAGGGTCTTCGTTGTCGCATTCAGCCGGCGGTAGTCGACGCATAGTCGCCACGTGCCATTCTTCTTCTTAACCAATACGATAGGTGACGCGTAGCCGGACGTCGACCTCCGCACTATACCCTGCCTGAGCCACTCTTCCACCTGCTTCTGCGCCACCTCTTCCATCACGGGAGATAGCTGTCTCGCGGGTTCTCGAATCTCTTGCTCCGTCATTAGGTCGATCGGGTAAGGCGGCGCCTTTGCCGGCTCTGGCCCTAGCGGCCCGAACACCTCGCCGAACTCAGTCAGCATTGAGCTAAGCTGAGGGTCCTTCTCGGCCAGACTGTGCCGGAGTTCCGCATGTGCCTGCTGCACCCGGAACATCTCCTCCACTAGCTCGGCCTCTACTTCGCCCTCGTCCGCGTCGTCCGTGTCCTCTGCCAACAGGCCCAAGTCCTTGACCGTTTGGAACGGAATCAGCGTGTCTGTCACTCCGGCACACCCATACACGGTCACCCGTGCCTGCACATACGTGCCGAGCCCTCGGGCCTTCGATCGCCCGATCCATACCTCGCACGCATTGTCTGGTCTTCGTCCGTCTCCTGTGAAAGTCTGGATCACCAGGTCGTCCGGAGGGTGACCTCTCGTGCCCCTGCGTGCACCCGTGCGGCGACCCAGGCTGGGCTCGCCACAGCAACGTTCGCCCGCGTGTCGGGGCCGACGCGCATCCGCACCGCCGGCTTCTTCGGATTCACGCGAACATCCATAACCAACTCCCACGTGTGTGCGTACTTCTCAGCCTTTACAGACTGCACCTTCCACCGCGGGTGACCTTCGGGGATAGGGCCCCGGGTCAGTCGGCCGTACTGCTTCTTGTCCTTGTCGTACTCCCGGTACCAGCCGTGGAGCAGCTCCGCATCCTTAGCCTGGCAGCGGCCAACCTTGTGACCCACTCCGCCACAAGCATAACACTTGAACCTGGCCTCCCGTACACCCGCGCCTTGAGACGATGTCTGAGCCTCCTTCCGCTCAACCGGCTCATCTTGCCGGGTCTTGGCCTTCTTTCCCGGTCGGGTGACCAGGCCAGTGCGAAGCGCCTTCGCGATGCACTCATCGTAGTCCTCGGCGAGTTCCGCTGCCCGGGCCTGAACCTTCTCGAGGGTATCGTCGCTGACACCCTCCCTCTTCAGGTCCTCTGCGAGTGCTGTGTTCTGGATCAGCTTGCGGTACGTGCGGATAGTCTCCTTCGGCTTGGGCGTCGCCGACTCGGTCACGTACTCGAGGAACTGATTCACACGAGCGTTGACCAGCGAGACGCGTTCCTTAAGAGAGTCTCCCTTGTACGAGACCTCCACCTGCGCCATCTTGGTAAGTGTGTCCGCCGCGTCCACGGGCGACACGATGTTGGTCAGAGCGGTACGTAACTGGTCCTCCGCATCGACCGGGCCGCTCCTTCCCTTCAGCTCTGCCTCAACAGGCGCCACGAGTTGGGTCATCTTCCTGGTCCCACCAGCAGACTTGTACTCTGTGAAACGCTTGAGGAACCACCGCACACTGGCCTCCTTGAGGTCCCGCAGTGTTGGCGCCTCTTGGACGCTGGCCTCGAGCTGCACGTTACCACTTTTGGCTTCAAGAGCCGCAGTGAGCTTCTCGATCATCTGCGCCTGTCGTTCCGATAGGGCCATGAGCTTCTCTAGGGTTCCGCTTGATTCATTGTTGTTGTTAGCCATTGATCAATGTAGCTCTTCTAGGATCCTCAATGAACGAATGAACTGCTTTAACCTGCGGGGCAGACCCAACTATAAATATCACATTACAAGGGGAGTCCCATGACGGGTAATCACCTGGCGCCAGAGGGCCTCTGACGCTGCATCAGCTGTGTTCTCGTCCGTCGCGGCCAACTCAGTGTAGCGAGTAAACATATCGACCATAACTGTGATGTATCTGGAGCCGACTGCGTCTGCCGGGATTGGACCAATAGTATCCACTGCGACAGTGTGGAACGGTTTGTACACTGCTGTTGTGCGGAGCTCTGCCTCGGCGAAGTTGCGTAGGCGAGCTTTCTGGCACTCGTCACATGAGGCGATGAACTCCTCGACATCTGTTGTGCAGCCTGTCCAGGTATAGCCGTCTGCTCTCAGGCGTTCGATGGTAGCCTTGGCGCCGTGGTGTCCTCTGTGGGCGATCTGTATCAGCTCCTTTCGGAGGGGTCTGCACACGGTTGAAGTAGGGATGACGACGAGGCCGTCCTTGCGGCGAAGACCGTCGCTGTCTACGGTCAGCTTGGAGACGGTAGAGTCGTCTGTCTGGTGTTTGATGAGTGTGTCATGGTAGCGGGAGTCAGTCGTGATGGCTGCGACAGTGGGCGAGGTCGAGTGACCGCAGCGGCTCAGCGCGTCTGCGACTGCGTTCTGTAGGCCGGGAACGTGCTCGACATCGAACTTGTAGTCTGCTAATGTCAGTCTCCACCGGTTGATCTTGTCGTTCTCGGATGACTTGGCGATCATGTAAATAAGATTACGGTGGTCGGTCCGTAGGAGGAACCTCTTCAGGCGTAGGAGGGGTGACAGGGTCGGGTGTGTAAGGCAAAAGACAATGGCAAATAGCTCCTGCTCACACGTGGCCCAGCGCGACTGGGTTGACGTGAATGTGTGAGAGAAGTAGGCGAGGACCTGTGTCTTGTCGTCCTTTGTCTGCCATAGTACGCCGCCTGCTCCGATGTTGCTAGCGTCTGTCTCGAGCGTCCAGTCGGCGTCGGCGTCCGGATGTGCGATAAAGAGATCGTCAGTGAACAGGGTCTTCAGGCCGTCGAAAGCGGCGTCGTGCTCCGCTGTCCATTCCCACAGACGGTCCTTTTGCAGAAGATCGTTGAGAGGTCTCGTGTACTCGTGTCGTGTATGGGGAACGAATGATGCGAGGTACTGGAACTGTCCGAGGACTACGCGAAGCTCGTGGACGTTGGTGGGTGCAGGTAGATCGCGTAGGGCTTGGGTCCTGGCTGGGTCGACGTGTACTCCGGCCTGGTCGACCGTAAAGCCGACAATCTTGGCGCTGGTGGTGCCGAAGACTCCCTTCTTGGCGCTGAACTGAACGCCTGCAGCGTCCGCGCGTGTGAGCAGGTCGCGGAGAATGCGTAGGAAGGAGTCATCGTCACGGGCGTAGATGAATATGTCGTCGATGTAGGGGTTGGCGCCCTTGTACAACAGTGGGGCGAGCATGCCTTCGATCTCCCGCTGGAAGTGAGAAGGCGCGTTGCAAAGGCCGAACGGCATCCTGAGGAATTCCTCGTAGACGCCCGGGGCGGTGAAGGCCGTCTTAGGCACGTCGTCTGGGTGCATGGCCACCTGCCAGTAGCCCGACGTCAGGTCTAGCGTCGCAAAGCGTGTGCAGCCCGACGCGAGGTTGAGGAGTTCTCGCATGTTGGGGATCGGGTGCCGGTCGGGTACTGTCCAAGAGTTGAGGCGGCCGTAGTCGATACAGAGACGGTAGGCGTCGCCCTTTGCGACCAGGACGATGGGGCTTGCGTAAGGCCCCTCAGAGGGCTGTGTGATCTCGTCCTGGCGCAGGCGCTCGACGTATGGCAACAGCCACTCCAGCTTCTTCGGGTGTAGGTTGCGCGGGCGAAGACGGATCGGAGGGGCGTTGTCGTAAAGCGGGATGCGCATAGGGGCAAACGAGCACGGCTGTTTGCTTATGACGGGGTCGAATAGGTGATCGAACCGACGGAGGATCGAATGTAGCTCGTCGGTCTGGGCCTTGGTGGAGAGCTCGTGTATCTCACACGCGTCGGTGTGAAACTCGCTTGAGGAGACGGCCTCGACGGGGGCGTCGAGGTACTTGTGGAGTGGGAGGCCATCGGTGGCGTCCTCCGGGCGTGAATCCGGAAGAAGTGGGATGTGGAGGCCACTCTCGGAGAGACAACCGAGCGCGCGAAGCACGTCGCATCCAATGAGCACACGTTCAGTGGCGCGCGTCATGATGTAGAGGATGAGATCGACGATGACGTTTCCAGATGTGCTGGGCAACGTGATCCGCGCTTGGACGTAGTGAGTGATGAGGATGGGCTCATTGGTAACGGACTGAACAGTAAATGGCTTTTCAAGCTCATGTGTGACGAGTTGGAGCGTCTTAACGGAGGTTGTGGAGATGATCGTGATTGCGGAGCCGCTATCGATCAATATCACCTGTTCTTGGTCATTCACAGCTCCCTTAACTGAGAATGCAGTTGAAGCGGCAACTTCTTCGATAAAGGCATCATCACAAGCATTGTGTGCGACTTCGACTTCGTGGACTCCTGGACGAGAGTTGATCAGCTTGGATCTGTCCCGGAGCACCATGTTCCCAGCGCGTCTCTCGTCGGGGCGAGGCTGTGGCTGCTGGGATGACTGTTGCTGCTGCTTCTGAGCAGCTGGTGCCGGCTGTGGCTGAGCCGGTTTGTTGGCCGCTTGGGGCTGGCGTTGCGGCTGAGGTGCCGGTCTGGCGTCGCGGGCCGCGGCGGGGTGGCCTTTGGTAGCCTGGGGCTGTCCGGGCGTGCTGCCGCGGTGCGGGCAATCAGCCTTCCAGTGCATGCCTCCACAGGAGCACGCGTATGGAGGAGGGCGCCGGCGCTCGCGGCGGGATCTGGTGTTGGCGTTCTGGCTATGTTTCGGGCCAGTGCTGGAGCTCGTGATGGAGCTCGTGCTGGAGGATGTGATGGATATGTCTTGAATCACGCTTCCGAGGACTTCACGGGCGTCAATGGCGTGCAGTATGAGCTCGCGCGTGTGCACAAATAAGCTATCGATGTCCCGGGCGCCAGAGAGGTCCCACTTTTGCTGAATACGGTTGGCAAGTGAGACCGGGCGAAGGGCGGCGATAAAAGCTTTGGCGATGATCTTATCGAGTCCGCGGGTGGGGCTGGCTTTTCTCGGGGTGTCCTGCTCACTCGGCGTGCTGTCTGGCTTCTGGGTGATGACCTTGCTGAGGGCGGCCTCGTCTTCATCCACCTCGGCGGGCTCGGGCTCTGGCTTGGCGCCGAGCTCGGCGTTGAGAAGGGCATGGGCGTGGGAGCGCAGCTCCTCGGTCTCAGCCATGAGACGAGATACGGCCTCGATCGTGGACTTGGTTCGGTCCTGCGTGAGGGCCCGGATTTCTTGGATGGTTTTCTCAAGGGTTCTCGGGAAAGAAAGAGCGGTGATTTCGGCGAGAAGTTCTGCGTCGTTGAGTGCTTCGACGTCGACGTTGCGGACAAATCGGACATGACTGACTTGATCCTCGGTGAGGCACTCGTAAGCCGTTATGACGGTTGTGGTAGGAGCATGCTTCTGCGCGAACGTGAGGGCGCGTTTGAACGCGCGAACGGACTCTCTAGAGAAGTCCGATAGTGATGGCGGAATCCAATTATTCATTTCGGAAAGTGATCACTGTGCCGGGGCGAAGAGATTGGAACATTTACATAAACTGCGGACGTGGATGCCTTATGACAATGAGCTGTTTTGCAGGAATTGCACTCTGTTGGTGGGACGGTTCGATAGGCCGACACGTGCCTCTCGTGGCCGGGTCGAGGGCAGGGGTTGGCCGGTTTCTCCTTGGCAGGCATTCTGCCTTCGGCGTGAGGCGTCATCAGGTGCCGGGGCCTGCTCTTCTTCTTGGCGGAAGTCTTGCCGGAGACTGTGTGGGTGAAAGAAGCCGGAGCGGTAGACTGCCGCGGTGGTCGCAGCGGAGACCGTTGTGATCCCCAGGTCAGCCAGTTGCTTGAACCTGCTCTCGACTGCGGCGGAGAGTTTTGCAAGGCACGGACGGGGCGACTCGACATGGATGTCGAAGCCGTCGGTGTTGATGCTGAATAGCTTGGTGTGAAGTGAGGCGTCGCCCGACCTACGGATGTCTAAGCGGGTCCTTTGTAAGATCAATGACCGGAGGTTGACGAGGGCGTCCGCTTGGGTGATGTCGAGAAGCTCCAAGTCTGCCATGAGGGTGTAGGTGTCTGTGAGGTAAGTGCCGAAGCTCTCTCTCGTCAATGCACCCGCTCTCAGAATGAGCCTTTCATGGCACCTGCGTCTCCATCACACGTCATGCAACCAACTCAACGCACAGATAATCGCTAGGCACAACATGGTGGTTGATGAGAGCGTCAATGTGGTCTCTTCTAGGGACCCGAAGGATTAACAAGGATCGGAAGGCTTTATCT
Organism: Carpediemonas membranifera; assembly: GCA_019828565.1. Lineage (NCBI taxonomy): Eukaryota > Fornicata > Carpediemonas > Carpediemonas membranifera. Next base: position 1,395,689 of record JAHDYR010000012.1, read on the forward strand.
GAACATAAACTGCACCGACTCTGTGATAAGTCACCACATCAATGAAATGGCGCACGTCGGATTGGAGAACCTACTCGTAGAATACACTCAGAACCAAGCGCACGAAGCGACGGGGGACGACGGGGCAGTGTTGGACCGGTGGGACCGGTTACGTAACACTGAATGTACATGTAAAAATTTTTAGATTTCAACGAAGGTATGGGCTTGTTGGACCAGCTTCTGAATGAGACTGTCGTTGGTGTCGACGGGATGGGAATCAGTCGGTTCCTCTCTTATGGGCAACAGCTGGAGGGCGGCTTTGAGGCTTGCCACGTCTTCCAGTATTTCCCGGCTCGCCGCCCGTCTGTGGAGCCTGGGCCTCCATATCAGTGCTCGAATCGGGGTCACTACCCGCTGAATGATTGACCGCGACGACGGCGGTGTCGGGGTGAGGTGTCGCCAGGGCCGGGGTAACTTGCCGCTCTGGCTGGACAGACTTAGGCTGCGGTGCGGTAGGACGGAACTATCTGCCTGCACACACACCACCCTTGTGATGTCTTCGCTACGCTCAGGCTCACGAAGCTCGGCTGCGCCTCGCCGCTCGCAATACTGTTCGTCGTTTAATAAACACATGCTCCCTCCCGTTTTGTATCGACTGGGTTTACTCATCTCAACCTCGGGCATCAACATAAGGTCGGCCGAGGGGATCCATCAGGGGGACCCGCTATCACCAATTCTTTTCAGCCTGGGTGTTAAGCCCATCCTGGACGTCTTGAGTGAGGCATTACCTGGGTGGACCATCCGCGCGTACCAGGATGACATTGTCGCGACCACACCACGCGCACTTCAGACTCCCGGTGTCGGCCGCGAGGCCAGCAAGCTCACAGAGCTTGTCGCACATAAGTTCAGTGAGTTTGGTCTCAACCTCAACTGTGCCAAATGCGTGCTTGCCCACAAGGACGTCGTTGACGGCAACACGACCGGTGGAGTACCGCGGAGACGTGACACAAAACTGGTCGGTGTTCCCATCGACTCCGACACACACATCATGCGGGAGCTAGGCTCCGTTAACCGCAAGGTTATGGTGCTACTTGACGCTGCTGCAACGATGGTCTCTAACATTGGCGCGGAAGCCGTCACCCCGGCCCTCCTCATAGCGAAACTGTGTGCCCTCACCAAGTGGGAGACACTTCTTCCGAAACGTTTCGCCGGGCGTGGGGGACATGTTCGAGTCGCAGCTGGAATTCGAACAGCAGGAAGGTGTTGCCCACCATCCTGAAGCTGCTTCAGTCCAGTGTCGAGGTCGACAAGGACTTTGCCGCAAGGCTCAGTCTGTCTGTCCTCCAAGGTGGGCTCGGCCTGGCTAAGCCCTCCGTCGTGTGGGCCCCAGCCTACCTGGGGCCCACGCCCGGCAACTCATCGTGTTGAAGGTCGAGAGACCCGAAACACTGTAGGTGTGCACGGAACCTGCCTGCCCGTGTGAACCAGCTCCTCTTCCTCGCTCCTGAGGGCATGTCATCCTCGTCGGGCTCGTCATCGGGAATCATCTTGATGGCGCGGGCGAGGCGTTACAGCCGGGAAGACGACAGGCAGGGGAGAGGGCGGGGTCGTTGCTGACTCTCTCTCGGCTGAAATTGGCGAAGGCGACAAGATACACTCCTTGTCCTTTGCACCCTTCTCCTTCTTATCCTTCTTCCCTGATCTTTCTTGTAAGGCTTGTCGGTCTGTCTGTCAGAGTTGGTCTTCTTCTCGCCCGACGTCTCGCGGGTACTCAGCCCGGCGGATGGCCTCGAATGATACGATCGAATCCGGAATACTGTGCAGACGCTCCGAGTCGTTCAGGCCAAGGCACTCGAGGCCGAATGCCTTGGTGGATGCGGACCAAGTCGTCGTGTGCCAACGCATAACGGCCAAGACGGTTACGCTCAGTCTCAGCCGTCTCGACCTCTTCTAGCTGCTGTACAAACCACTTGATGCCTGCCTGGATGAGGCCGAGATCCTCGTACAGTGTGGACATCGCCGACATTCTGGCTGACCCTGCGAGAACCCCGCCTTCGAGAGCGGCGTTCAGGCCTCGATTTGAACGAACTGCGCAGCCCCGCGGCGTGCGGTCCGCTTGACTGACTCACCCACAGAGACTGGTCGACAGCTTGACCACCGATGCTTGGTCGACCTACTCAGATCAGCAATCGGCCATCCGGAGCGTTTCATCTGACCTCACCCCCGAAAGGCAGGAGCAGCTTGCCGACATCGTAAGAAAGATTCTTGCACTCCCCTGCGTCAAGGCCACACTCACCCGGGGTGGCTCGCCGAGGAGGAGACAGAAAGTGCAGTCATTGACAGGTCGGTGCAACAAGAGCCGCCCTGATAGACGAGAGGTGAGGCCTCAGGGCCAGTGCCTGCCCGTGTCCATTGACCCGGGCAGGCTGCGGATGCAGTTTGAGTTTGAGTTTATTAGATTTTTCCGGTGCCAGGTAGCCACAGCGTGGCGTCCCACTTAGACCGGCCACATCCCGAGACATGACTGGGGTTGATCATGCCCCTGGGGAGGATCTCGGTTCTCTTGACAAATGTCGCAGTGGCCTCTGAACGGCTCTACACAGCCACTATCTGTTGCCTTGGTAAGGTTACGAAGGATAAAGAACGGAAGCAGTTTAATGGATCAATCAAATGATGTGGGGCCACAACATCCCGCTTCTCCCACGATCGGGCGTAGCCCGTGGGCATCAATGTAATCCTCGGCAGGAATGCTGCCCCATAGATCCTCGTCATAGCATTGCCAGGTGTCCTCATCGGGCTCGTAGCCGCGCCAGCGGATTCGGAATTCGAGAACATCCGGATCGGAGGCGAGGGGACGGTGCTCGACGATGGATTCGACAACATAGAGGTCATCGGCGTCCATGGAGGCGATCATGGCCAGCTCAGTGTCATCGGCGGTGGTGGCGAATTGACGCAGGCGCCTTAAGTGGACGGTAACGGGACTCTGCTCGTCAACGATGCTGACGATCGTATACATGTTGTTGGCGTGACATTGGGACACCTTGAACGGTCCGCGATAGTTTGGAGCGAGCTTGTTGAGCGGGCCCTTAGGCGGACAAAGGAGCACGAGCTCTCCAGGGGTGAGCTTGAGTGTCGGCACCTGTTGGTAGGCCAACTCATCGCTCTGGCACTTGTTGGCGGCCTCCCTGATCTGCTTCAGCCTGGACCTCAGGTCGTTGACGTAGTCGTCCGAGGCGTCGCCAGGCCATTCGTCCTCGTCGAGCAGGCGTGGAAGAAGACTGACCCGAGGCTTGAGGTGATCGCCGTAGAGGAGAGAGTAGGGTGAGCAGCCGATCGAACGGTGATAGGCGGTGTTGATCAGGAACTGGACTAGGGGGAGCACGCGAGGCCAGTCCTCCCTCTCACCAAGAGTGGCCATGAGGGTGCGAAGATGCGACTTGACCTTACCGTTGGCTCTCTCGACTATGCCGTTCTGGTTCGGGGTATACGGGGCTATAGTCGTGTGGGTGATCTTCAGAGCGTGGCAGAGACTATCGATCACCTCGTTGACGTACTGGGACCCGTTGTCCGAGTGGATGAGGTAAGGGAGACCGTGGCGGGAGTAGACACTCGACACGAGGGCGTCCGCGGCCTCAATGGCGGTGGTGGAGGAGCAAGGGACGAGCTCCGTCCATCTCGTGAAGTTGTCGACGATGACAATCACGTGTCGGGTCTCGCTGGCAGAGGGTAGGGGCCCTATGCTGTCGATCGAGACTGAGTGGAAAGGCGTATCGGCGTACAGGTGGCCGAGGTTGTGTGAAACCTTGAGCTTGAGGCGGTACTTGAGGCAGACCGGGCAGCCCTGCACGAACTTGCGGACGTCGCCCTTCATACCAGACCAGCTGTGTCCGGCGTCGGTGAGCTTGCGGGTTGTGGCCTCGACCCCGAAGTGACCGCTGAGGGAGTTCCCATGCACTGAGGCGATGAGCTCCTCGTGAGACTGGCCCTGAGCAGGGGCGGCAGCCAGGCACAAGTCAGCCTGCATGGCGCGTGACAGACCGTCGGCGATGCCATTCGCCGGGCCGGGGATGTACTCAACCTCGAACATGAACTCGGAAAGTCTGTGCTTCCAGCGTTCGACCTTGGCAGAAGAGGACTCGACAAGGAAAGTCAAGTTTTTGTGGTATTCATTGACCACAACACTATCTGATGACGTGCCACGCGCAGAGGGCAGAAAACCCCAGTGGGGGGAAAAGAGAAAGACCGCGAGCAGCTTGCGGTGCCGAGACATGCGTGTCGTGGTGTCATACCAGTGCAGTGAACTGTGTAAGCGGGGGTTCGAGGTACTGCGTCGCGGGTCGTCCTAGGACCGCAGCAAGACCTGCTCGTGATCAAAAAGGGAGGAACAGGGCCTGGGAGGCGGTGGCACATCTGTGTAACCGAAAGGAGGACAAACCTCATGCTTCTAAACAGGTAGAGATCCATTCAACAAGTTGGTCGTTGAAGAATCAAACTGTTTATTGTCAGATTTGACCATTTACTATGCCGTGAGGTATAGTAAATGGCCTGACGTATTTAACCATTGGTAAATACCATGGAATATTTCATGTCCCATGTCATCGTCGTAGCGCTGGGCAAAGCGGACAGGGTCCTTAAAGAGGAGGTAAATGTCGAGCTGGAGATTGGGGCAGGCGGCCGATCTTTTTTACATAAACTGCACTCAGTCGGGGTGGTCAACACAGCGAGTCTGCTACCTGCAAGGCACGAGGCACTTGCGATCTTGCCTGGGTCACTGGGGCAAAGTCCACTTGTCGCTGTGCGTATTATACAAAGCCAGCATTGACGACAACCGAGAATGGAAGAAAGGGTTCGTGACCTTCTTGCCTCAGAGAAATACGCTGAAGCGGGTGCTCTGTTCCTCAATGATGCAAATAGTGCGCACGAGCTCGTCCTCAACGAACAGTTTGACCTTTGTGGCTTCATATCAAGTGTTCTGAGCCTCATTGACTACGAAGAACTTGGTGCTACCATATCTACTGATATTATTAGGTTCGTCACGGCTCCTGAGCGCGTGGCCCTTCTTATAGGCCGCGTTCAGTGTGCCTTGCTTCTTGCCGAGTTGATTCACACCAAGGACGCTCCCGGGTCCATAATCGTCCAGTATTTCGGCATGCTCTTGCTCCATAGCATCCTCTCAAACGATGAGATTGCTGCTTCTGAGTCATGGCTCCGGAATGAAACTGTCCATCTCGTATTCCAGCTGGCGGTCGGGCCGGAGCTCACCAAGACGTCTGTTCTTGCCCACAAATGTGCAGGGATACTCCTATCTACGCGCCATGAGACACAGACCCGCACAACTGTCCTGTTTATTGTCGAGAGACTGCTGCAGAAGGGTGGCAACGTTGTCCAGCTTGGCGACATTGTGTCATATGCCACTGAGCCTTCTCCCGCCGCTACACGCATTGGGGACTTCCTTTCGACTGCTATTATCGACCCCACTGGCGATGTCCTGGTCGACACCGTTCTGAGAGAGACAGTTGGCCAGCTGATCGCGACACGGGTCATTCCCTCGAAACACGAAGATACGATCATCCTGACGTCTATAGAAGCACTCAAAGCGGGTGACGGCCGCTATCTATCTCTGCTCTGTTCAGCCACGGCCTCGATCCCGTGGCTTGAAGCCCATGCCGAGGAGCTTGACTCGATGGCCGCCCAACTTCTTGCCGTGTTGGCGGACAACAGCACGCCCGAGCGGGAGAGCCATCATGGCCGCGTCGTAGAGGCTCTGTGCGACCTCCTCGTCTGTGCCGGTAAGGACACCCGCGCCGCCATTCTCCCTGCCGTCCTCACGTGGGGCTCAGGCGGCGAGAGGAGGCAGCTGGTACTCCATGCGCTGGCCACAAGCCTCATGAGGGCGCCGACAGGGGAGCTGGGGCATTCTGTGTATTCTCGTCTTCAGCACCTTGCTGGCATGGAACAAATGCATTCTTCCGAGATCTTGCACGGCTTGGTCGCCTCGTCGGCCCCGGGGGACGGGAGGCTTGTTGGCTACTTCTTCCTCGTCTCCCTTGCCATGTGCGACGTTCGTATGCTCATTCACATCAACAATTTGATCGATCATTTGATTAGTCGGTCTAGTGAGCCCGACGACTCCTGTCTGCAGGCCAAGTATGAAGTCGTGAGAGCAGTGGACGACGGCATCAGGCGGCAGGGCATTAGACACGAGAAGGCGGCCGACATCTCCGCCTACAGACGTACTGGGCCGTATGCACCTGCTCCTGTCGCTATTCCACAGTGCAAGACTGTCAGTCAGTAGGCGGTGTTCATAAATATCTGGCGGATGAGGTTGAGGTGGGTGTGAGCTGCAGGTTGACCCCAGAGACATTGGGCAGGTAACGAAATTGAGCCCTTGCCAAATATAGCCCTTGTACACGTGCTCGATGTCGGTTACAGCGTCCAGCTGATCGGCCCCGAAGCCGACCATGGGGTTGGGCGCCCCCGACTGACGGGTGGTGGCGGCGAACCATGCATTGCGTAGCACGGTCGTGGCCTCCCTGAGGCCCGGGTTGGCGGGGGCAAGGGCCTCGATCCTGCCGATCCACGTCTCAAGATCCTTCGATTGGACGCTCGTTTCGATCGAGTCGGCCCAGGCGGTAAGGACTCGAAGGACTCGAAGAAACGATCCCATAAGCCTCCTGTTCGATGGTGGGCCATGTGTCTCTTGAGTGTTTCCCACGCTTCCTGCGCAAGGCTAGACTACCGCCAGGGCGTATCCTTTCGTGTGAGCCGAGTCAGGATGCCAGCTTGGGTGGGGAAAGCGGAACCCGCGTCGGCCGTCCGCAACGACGACGACGATCTGCACCGTCTCGTCAGGACGTTGGCCCAGCTCGACATACCGGCCAAGCCGTTCGCCCCCGGCCAGGCCCTTCTCACAGTCCCGGCAGACGTCCTCGCAGCGCTTGGTTTCCCCCCGACGATCATCGAGCAGCTCGGCAACGGGGGCATCAGTCTTCCCGGGGCCAGCAGAGCGGCTGTCGATCCCGTGACTCCCCCCGAGGCCGTTGACGACGCCACAGCCGAGCTGGCTGACGAGCTCTTGGGTATGGAGGTCCTCGAGTGGGTGCCGGCCGACACCCACACGGCCCAGCCAGCCAACCTCTGGGCGCTAGTGAAGCCCTCAGGCAGCCATCGTCCCATCACCGACATGAGGGACGCCAATTCCAAGCTGGACCTCTGGCCGATCAGCTTCGAACAGCTGCCGACCATCCTGGGGGATTCGTTTGCCTGGGGCTTCGGTGCCGACCTCGAGAAGGGCTACTACAACATCCCTCTCGACGAGGTCAGCCGCAACGCCTGTGTGGTCTGGGCACGCGACACGGACGGCAGCCCCCGTCTCGCCCGCTTCACCTGTCTGCCCTTGGGCGCAAGCCCTTCAGCCGCTGTCTTCACGGCCTGCTCAGAGCCACCCGTCCAGCTCTTGCGCAGAATCGGGTCGGCCCTGGCCCACTTCCTGGACGACTTTGCAGGCTTCGCGGCGACCGAGACCGACGCAGCGTCCCTCAGAGCTGCCACGATGAATCTCTTCCGCGCCCTCGGCTTCGGCATGGCCGAGCAGAAGTGTCCACCTCCGACGAGGCAGCTGATCCACCGCGGCTTCCGCTTCGACCTTGAAGCTAAGCGTCTCCACCTCCCAGACGCCAAGGTCGAGGCCTTCATCACCTGGGCCGACTCGATCGGATCGAGCGTCCAATCGAAGGATCTTGAGACGTGGATCGGCAGGATCGAGGCCCTTGCCCCCGCCAACCCGGGCCTCAGGGAGGCCACGACCGTGCTACGCAATGCATGGTTCGCCGCCACCACCCGTCAGTCGGGGGCGCCCAACCCCATGGTCGGCTTCGGGGCCGATCAGCTGGACGCTGTAACCGACATCAGGGAGGCAGTGTCAGAGAACCGAGGAGTGCCCTTCCGAGCGCGTGCAGTCTCAGCGATCTTCGCCACAGACGCCAGCTCGGTTGGCATCGGCGGCGTCAGCATCGACGAGGACGGCACCGCAGTTGAGGCCTACAACACGCCCCGCGACCAGGCGGGCGACCTCATCGCACTCCCCGAGCTCGAGGCAGTCAAATCTGCCCTCGAGAGACTCACCCCTCACGACAACTCGACCGTAGTCCTGCTGGACAACACGGTCGCAGTGTCGTGCATTCGCAGGGGGTACACGGCCGCTGAGTCCCTCGAGGCGGTCACCAACGCCATCACCTCACTCGCCAAGCGACACGGCTGGGACCTGCGCCCACTGTACATCAGCTCGGAAGCCAACAGAATCGCTGACTGGCTCTCCCGCGAGCCCTGGAGTGAGGCCGCTAGCGTTGAGGGGACGAGGGTGTGGCTTCCCAAGCGGAACAGGGTCCTGGAAATCCCTGGCCGCATGCCGTGGGCTTGGCAGGACGTCGCCTCCAACCCAGTCCTTGCCCCCGACCCGTCCACGCTCGACCGCCAACGAGCTTACGCCGGCCGAGGTAGGTGGCTCCTTTCTTGGGCGAAGAAGTTCCAGCTGGCCGGCATCAGGGTCCCGCCCCAGGCCCCAGCTCCGGCGTCGCAACCCGAGGTTCCCGAGTCGGACCTGTCAGGCTACCCGTATCGGGGCCCAGACACCTGGGACACGGTCGGGACCCTAGAGGTTTTCTACGGCTCGAGCCCGGTCGTCATGCTCGCTGGCTCGGCTGTCGACCAGATCGAGAACTGGCTGAGAACCCCGATCGCCATCAGACCCAAGGCGGTGTCGGCGAAGCTTGGCCGCTACGTCCCGTTCTTCTGGGCGGCCCTTCCCCTGGAGCGTGTCTCGTTGTCTGTGAACGACGGAGTTGCCACTCTCTCCTCAGGGTCGGCCCCATCGGAGGCCGCGGTTGGAGTCACCACCAAGAAGGTGGTCGAGCTCCTCCACAGCTGCCAGGTGGACGTAACCCCGAACGGCATGCTGGCATTAGCCCAAGCGGCGGACCCCCATGCCTCGGCCGAACTGTGGCAGAGAGCCCAAGCCGTCATGGAGCTGTTCGTCGACAACGCAGCTCGGACGCTGCAGTCGGCTCTACCGCGCTGGGTCCAGTTCTGCCAGCACCACGACTACGCTGTCAACTCAGCCGACCCAGTTGCGATGCAGCAGTTCCGAGCATCGTCACGCCGGGAGCTGGGCGAGTCCACTATCTCGAAGTATTCCAACGTGCTCGAGAGACTCACGTCGAGTCAAGCTTTGGCCACCATGGGACGCAGGTCCCAGGCTCAACGTGTGCAGGACGCGTCTCATGAGGCAACGAGGGCCCAGATCTTCACATGGGACCAGATCAGGACGATCACGCACCTCATCCGCTCCCAACCGACGCTGACTCTTGAGGCTCGCGATGCTGCTCAGATCCTCTTCTGCCTGGTCACCGGGGCCCGCCCGAACGAGATGGCGTGGGCCGTAGGCGATATCCAACCGGTGGAGGAGCCCCCTGGGTTCACCGTCCAGATCCGCCAGACGAAGACTCGGGCTGCTAGCGAGGACGATGCCGACGTCCGAACGGCCTGGGTGCCCCTGCAGGCGTGGCCGCCCGAGATCGGTGCTGCCCTCCAACACTTCCTCTTCCTCCGCCGAGAGGCGGGCGGTACGACTCCGCTCCAGCTTGTGTTCCCTCGGGTTGGGAACGAAGAGCCTGTCCCACGCGATCGGATTGCCGCCCACATGACGGCCCGTCTCACCTCGTGGTGCCACGAGGGCCTGTCATCGTATTCGTGCCGTCGGACCTTTGTCACCTGGCTTGCGAGCTGGGGATGGCCTCCCGAACAGGTTCAGGTGATTATGGGATGGATAAGTGCGGACATGCCTCGTCGTTACATCGAGACAGGTTGTAGTCCGTTAGGGACAAGAAAGCTTTACAGGGAAAAGAGACGACACCAAATGTGTCGACAGAAACCTGAAGACGATGTAAATAATACAACTATGTAAATATTGGGTAAGACCCACGACACCGCCCCTCCATGGACCCCAAAGGGGCCATGGCCTCAGGCGTATGCCACTCGAACGAATGTGCGATGAGGGACTTGACCAGTCCCGAGACCTCCGATGCCACTCATTGGTCTACGAGACTCTGTACCATGGCAGGGTACAGGGTGAATGCCTTGTTCAAGTCGGGAGCCAGAATTAGCGGGGTGAATCTGAAAGATTCGGAAAATATCTGCGGATCTCAAAAATCCTATCGTGGTACCACTTGTTAGCGCGCTGTGTAATTAGAATGATCTTACGTGAGGCATTCCGCCCCTCCACGGTCGTAAAACGGCCGTTTGAATATTGATTAGATCAAATGAGCGCCTAAAACTGCTCACTGTGATGATCTTTGTGTTTCTCTTGGTATGTACTTCACGTCGCCGTCCTTATTACATAGAGATCGAAAAACGTCATTAGAAGCCTCAATTCGGCTTCGTTCGCGAGTTCTCGCGTTTTTTTGCTCTCGACGGTGCGACGTTCTCTCTCGCGGCTGCAAAAGGCCGCGTTCATCCTTAATAACATCAATCGGGCTTGAATTAGCCGTAAAACAGTGTCTTTCAGGTTCCATTGAGGTTGGTTGCTACTTCTTTCGAGTTGTTGTTTTCTCAGTGAAAACGGGAAGTGACGAACGAGCAATGTCCGACGTACGTGAGCAGATTACGCAGATGCTGGCGCTATTTGATGAGGAGAAAGCCCGAAAGGCCTTCAAACGCTTCTTGAACCGCTATCTCGATCGTGCCCGTTTTTTTCAACTCAGCCAGCGACTACCACGCTTTGTTCAGCGCACCTGCTCCTACAAACGTGACATCTATCCGGGACACCTCTACTGAGAGCGTTACGAGTGCTCCGGTCACTTCTTGTGTGCGTTCGCCGACGCCGGGCGGTGACGAAAGCCCGGAGGAGGCTGAGACGGTGAGTTGTGATGCTGGCTCTCCACGTGAGAACCGTGGTGACTCGTGCGAGGCCGAGACCGCTCGTAGCGATGATGAATCCCGGCCGACGGGTCACGGCGACTCGGGGTCGGGGAGTGAGGAAACCGAGGTCTCGCCGCTCTTCTCTCTGGAGGAGATGATCACCGCTGTTGCCGCAGAGGGCGTGAGTTACATCACTCTAGACATGTCTGGTACCTTGCGGGCGCTCCGCGCCGGGATGCTCAACTCATATGGGCATCTCGCCGCAACGGAGAACTCTTCTTCCGTTGCGCGTGACATCTGTCGCGATGGTCTCGTGTTGCTGGCGCTATCGCGCGAGTACCACACTCGGGCTATGTGTGGTCGGCCTGGCGATCCCACCGATCAGGATCTGGTGGCTTTGCACCTCTGCCGCCTCGACGCGACCTCGCGTACGCTCTGTCATCAGGGTTTGCGCGAGCGTATTCAGCTTCTCTCGGGGCGTGGTTACACCGTCATGACCCCTCATCTGCGCCGCGCCATAATGTTAGGTAATGACCCAGACCTGTATGACATGATGGTCGTGGGCCATGCGCAGGGCATCCTAGACGCTGCTGACGTGCGAGAGTTCAGCCGCCAATACATTGAAGCAATCCGGACCCCCACTGGTTTCGGTCATGTGCGCCACTCTTTGATGGACAACTTCCTGTTCGATGTCCCCAGCAATGACGTCCTGCCCGTCGCGCTCGATCATAACGAGCCACGTCGTGTGTATGTGCTTGAGGCAATCGTTGGCCACCATCTGCATGAGAATTCCCTGCGTCTGCTCGTGCACTATGCTCGACGCGAGTACAGCTCGATTATCCTGGCAACCGAGGCAATCCGTGATAGTCAGGCTGGGGTCAAGTTCTTTGCTGCTCATCCCGAGCTAGTTCGCTATTGTACCCGGTCTGAGGACGCGAACGGTGCTCTCAGCGGGGGTGTTTTGGAGTGAGATAAAGGTTTGGATTGAGTAGCTGCTGAAGGTTTACAGACCGGCTCGCTTGGCCTCGTCTGACTTCAGGAATATGTCTAGCGCCTCTAGGTCCTTGACTGACGAATAGTCTTGCCACGTAGCCTCTTCGTCTTCGCACCCAGCCCAATGGACGAGGTATTCCCGCTTGGACATCGGGCCTCGACCTCGAGATCGACTGATTCGCTCAACTTCCCACTCGTCGTCAGCCGTGGCTGCGAGTGCTTTGATCTGATCTTCTGTCAGCCTGCCGGGATTGAACTTCCGAACTCTCGATGCGTCTACCGTGATCGCTTTCGAGTTGTCCTTCTCAGCTAGGTCTAAAACCTTATACGCGACAACGACACCGTGTTGTTTCACTCCGGCGAGCCTTCGCATTGGCCCTCTCCATCCAGGTGACAACTTGTTCGGTGGTCTAGAGGGGTACTTGACTAGGACGAACCTGCTAATAATCTCATTCCTCGAGGCAGTAGCCTTTGCGAGGGCGTCCTCTCTCATCGCCTGGACTCGGCTGCTGGCGAGTTGGACAGCCGCTGCGGCCGCTTCCCTGTGAGACTCACTCGCGCTCGCTGTACTAGAATCAGTCACATACACGTTCTGTGGTATTCTCAGGTCGTACCCGAGAACTATCTCGGCTGGTGACAGGCGTGTAGACGTGCGCGGGGATGAATTAACGATGAACTGGGCGACAGGTAGATTCTCGATCCAGGTTGACCCTCTGAGCTGAAACTTACGCGCCTTGAGGATGCGTAATACTTGCTGGTTGGCGCGCTCTACCATCCCATTGGATTGCGGGTGGTGAGCCGTGGTAATATGGATCTTGAACCCCATCTCATCTGCGATGCGCTTGAAGAGTTGGTTCTTGAACTCTGGTCCTCCGTCGGATTGGAGAACCTCAGGGCACCCGAAACGCAATATCCAGTTGTTGACCAGGGCGTCCGCTGCTGCCGCGCCGGTGGTACTCGAAGATGCGACTAGCTCAGTCCACCGACTGCACATGTCGATCATGACTGTGATGTAAGCCTTGCCGTCGACGGAGGGGAAAGGCCCCATCGTGTCAACTGCCACCCTACGGAACGGGCGATCTACGGCTGTGTGCAATCCTGACGGGCTGTCAACCGGAGGGCGTCTAATCACCTGGCACACCGGGCAGTTTTCGATGACCTTGCTGACAGTCTCACGTGATACTGACTTGCCTTGGTCCTTGAGTCGTTCAGTAACTACACGTCGGGAGAGGTGGGCCCCGGCGGTGAGGTGTTCTGCTTCAACGTCATCTTCTGATGCGGACTGCATAACGTACACTCGCGATAAGCCGTCTGCCCCACCGTTATCAAGGCCAGCGACGTGCTTGACGTCGAAGTCCATGTCGGACATAGCCTCAGCCCATCTGCGGACCTTGGCGTTAGTCGACTTGTACATGTAAATCAGGTTGCGATGGTCCGTGAGAAGGGTGAACTTTCCCCAGGAGAGGTACTTGTTCCATCGCTTAATGGCGGCGACGATGGCGAATGCCTCCTTCTCTCCGACCGACCATCGCGATTGCACTTGGTCAAAGGCCTTGCTCATAAAGCACACGGGTTGGCCTTCCTGCAATAGCACAGCGCCGTAGCCAACTCCTGACGCGTCGGTCATGATGGTGTGTTCCTTGGACGCATCGAAGATGGCGAGTGCTTCTGCTTGGGCGAGGAGTGTCTTGACTTTGCGTAGGGCTTGCTCTTGCTCGTCGCCACCCAGCGGGATCTTGGAGGCCATCGCTTGAGTTAAGGGGTGTACTACTTCTGCGAAACCAGGGACATGATCCCGGAAATAGTTAAGAAATCCGACGAGCGCTTGCATTCCCTTGACCGACTTAGGCATTTCGAGATCCAGGATGTCTTGAATGCGGTCCGCTGCGATGCGTTGACAGCCATGGGATATGACCCTGCCCAGGAACTCGACCTCGGCCCTCGAAAACTGGCACTTGTCACGGTTGAGTTGTAACTTGATCTGTCTAGTACGCTGCAGCACGCTCTCCAGGTTCTTGAGGTAATCCTCCTCGTTTTCCCCGAAGACAATGATATCGTCGATATAGATATAACAGGCGTGACCAACCAGTTCGGCGAAAGCCGACTCCATGGCACGCTGAAAGTGAGCTCCTGCGTTCCTTAGCCCGAAGGGCATCCTAGTGTATTGATATTGACCTAGAATGGTGGTGAACGCAGTGTACTTGCGGCAGCGTTTGGTCAGTTCGACCTGGTGATAACCCGACGACAGGTCTAGTGTGGCGAAGATCTTCTTGTTGGGTAGTTGGGCGATCACCTCGTCGATCATTGGGATCGGGTAGTCGAAAGTGGGGGTGATCTCGTTGATCTGCCGGAAATCCACGACGAAGCGCGACTTCCCGCCCTTCTTCGGCACCGTCATGGCCGGGGATGCGTACGGTGAGTTGCTTCTCTCGATAAACCCCTTCAAGGACAGCTCGTCGATGTGCTCCCGTATTATGTCGACCTTGGCTGGTGGGACGAAGTATGGTCTGGCGTTGACCACTCGGTCCTCGCGTAGGATGAGGTCATACGGCTCGAGGCGGCTGGGTTCGCTACGGTCCTCGAACACGTCGCTATAACGTCTGATGAGCTCGCCCTGCCGGTCGATGCTGGTCTGCGACAAAGAAAACAATGGTGCCTGATACTTGTACACGTCCGGAATCTCGATCTCGTCATCATCTTGCTCGTCTGTGTAGGCTTGGGGAAGGATTCCCAGTGCTACCATGTCTGGATATCCGATAATCATGTCGAACTCAGTGTCAAGTAGCAGCATACGTGGCTTGTAGGAGCACGCCTTGGGTGTAAACGCTGACGCTAGCAGTCTTACGTCGCCTTCAACAGCGCCTTGCGCGTGAAGAATACCCTTGTTGGCGGTACGGATCGGAATAACCTCGGAGCTAACTTTTGTCAGCTTGGACGCCCACGTGCTCTTGATGATCGTGACTCCGGCACCTGAATCAAGTAGAGCAGTGAGGTTGTGACCATTAATCTGGACTTTGATCAAGGGAACAGATGGCTTAGTCTCGGTCTCGCCCTTAGTCTTTGACGGTTCGCCCTCGGCCGGTGACTCCTTGGAACTTAAAACACACACGCACTTGGAGGATTTACAGTAATCCTCCAGGTGGCCGACACGACCACACTTCTTACATGTGTGCTTGGGCTTCTTACACTTGAACACCGAGTGACCCTTGCCACCGCAGTTATAGCAGGTGTAGTTAGAGTAGTCCTTTGCCGGCTTCTCCTTCTTGATTGCCTTGTGGCCCTTGTTGGTTTCAGCCGACCGGTTATCGGACGAGGGCTTCTTCGGGATCACAGACGAGTCGTGTCTGCGGTCATGGCGGGACGTGTAGGGTTGACGAGAGGGAGCGTCTTCGAAAGCGCTTAGTAGATCCCGTGACTCTTGGACTTCACGTGCTAGGGCTAGGACGGCGGGCATAGCCTTTTCCAGAGGCTGGTCCTCGATGAGCTCTTGGATGCGGTACATGGCCTTGGGGTTGCTCTTAAAGGCACGCGTATACGCCTCCTTGAGGTTGTCCTCGTTGAGGGACTTCCCATCGAACAGGGACAAGAGGAGAGTGAACTTCCGATTGACGCGTGCGACCTGTACCGTGTCGAAGCTGTTGGCTCTTAGACGGAACAGCTGGAGGCGTGAGGTCTTGGTTCTGGGTTGCAGGGCTTGTCCGAGCCGCTTGAGAGTTCTCTGATCCTTCAGATCGCGGATGTTCTTCCTTGAGGCTACTAGGGGAGTGTGATCGTCGTCTTCGTCCTGCGTAGTGGATAGGATCGTGGCAATGAGGTCTTGTACCGAGCTATCAATCAAGTCTGAGATATCCCGATGGCCTCCGTAAGCGCGATAGTCGCGGAAGGCCTCGGCGAAAGTGATGAGAGCCTCAACTGACGGAACCGTTAGTAGAGGAGGTATAAGGCGTTTCTTATCGTTCATGGCTTGAATTTCTAGAAATGTAGTCCGTTAGGGACAAGAACACTTTATGAGGAAAAGAGACGACACCAAATGTGTCGACAGAAACCTGAAGACGATGTAAATAATACAACTATGTAAATATTGGGTAAGACCCACGACAAGGTGTGGATCTCAGCTCTCTGCACGGCTCGCTGCGGTGGTCGCTCGAACACTTCCAATAAGCACCCGCGAACGGGATTAACGGCATCGGGATGGTATTGGGCCCGCGACGGCTTCCCTAGCTCCGTCGCGCCTGCTGCCACGACACGATGTGGATCACGGCACTCCTATACGCGAATCTCACGATCCCTAATTCGATCCGTTAAATTCCCGAGTCTTCAGCATGAACATACACGTACCAGGCCAGAAGCCTAATAGCATACCCACATTACCGCGGTGTGCTTGAAAATGGCACTTAGAGGCTTCAAAGCGGCTTCTACGCCGAGATACACCCATTCCGCTTCCCCCATGCGAGTTGTTGGCTCGTAGCCGTTGAAACTGCTCGCATCGGTCATTAATCAACATCAGGACGCTTGTAGTCATCTCTTTTCCGTTGAGCAGGCAACTTGCGGCTCAATTGCGGATGATCGTCGAGGTAGCAGTTGTGGCGAAACAAAGCAAAGGCGGAAAAGTGTTTACTCCAATGAACCCTATTGTGGCGAAAAAGGCAAAACCCCATAACGCTAAACTGCGGGTCCGGCACACTTCCCTCTCTTAGAAGTGACGAAGACCCGGGTTCGCGGACAGGTAAACGTCCAGGGCCTCACAGTCGCGGACAGCAGTGTAGGGGAGCCACTGGTCGTCGTCCTGGGTGTAACCGTCCCAGCGGACGAGGAACTCATACGAGGTGCGGTTACGGAGGCCACCGCGGTGGGCGATGATGGCCTCAATGAGGTACGTGTCAGCGTCCAGGGCAATTAGCTCCGCGGAGTGCGCGAGGCGTCGTACTGACGCAGACGGGTGACGTGGAAACGCTGCTCGCGCTGGGACTCGGGGTTCAACACGGTGTATATGTCGTTCTCGGAAGCAGTCACGACAAAGGGGCCCATCAGGCGAGGGGCGAGACGGTTGGCAGGGCGCTCGGGATACGTGACAAGCACGTGATCACCCAGCTTGAGGACGTCGCGAGCTACGGGGGCCTCAGGGGTATAGGCATCTTCTTGAGCAAGGGCAGCGTTTTGCTGAACCTCAGCGAAGAGCAGCGTGGCGGGGCTGTGGCCGGTGGTCTCGACGCGCGTGGAGTTAATAATGCGCTGCACCATGGGGAGATTCTCCGCCCACTTGGTCACCGAACGGTCATCGTTGACCAGGACGCGCAGGTGGCGTTGGACCTCGCGGTTCATGCGCTCTACCAGGCTGTTGCCCTGGTGATGGTAGGGCAGCACCATGATGCGGTCGATGTCGAAACGGTCAGTGAGGGCATTGAACGCATGGGACGTGAAGTGAGAGCCATTGTCCGTTCTGAGGATGCGCGGCGGGCCGTAGCGGCCGATCAGGCTGATGAGGGCCCGGATGGCTTCTGCTGATGTGGCCGCGCGGGCGGCGTACAGCTCCACGAAGCGTGTGAAGCAGTCGACGGCCGTGAGGATGTACGACATACCGTCATCGTCCTCAGGGAATGGGCCGACGAAATCAATCGCTACCGTGGCGAAAGGCTCGCTGCTGTAGGTCGGGCGACGGGTGCCGCTGAGGGAGCGGGCTGTGGCGCGCACCTTTTGACACAGCGGGCAGCTGCGGACGAGGGCCTTGACGGCAGAGGGCGCGAGGCCCTTAATGAAGACCGCGGTGAGTGTCTTCTCCTCAGGGAGGAGGTTCTCGCAGAGGTCCTCCACGCGGTCGAAGCGCTCGAGGTATGCCAGGATGGCTCGCTTGGTGACGCTGGACGACTTCATGACGAGGGAGCGGAGCCGCTCAGTGACCTGTAGCTGGTTAGTCGGAGCGAAGAAGTGGTTGTAGATGGCGGGGATTACGGCGTCGTCTTGGAGGTCATCGAAGTCGTCGAGAGCGAGGCGAACGGTGCGGAGGGCGCGCTTGGATAGTAGCTGACGGACAGGAATCACTTCTCCTTGCACGGTTGCGGCATAAGTTTCATAGGCCTCGTTCCATCGCAGAAAAGCAGGCTCGTCATATTAGTTCGCCAAAAAAGGCGGTGTAACAAGCTGAAGATGGTTCATCTGTGCCTAATATCGATATTGTGGCGAAACAAAGCAAAGGCGGAAAAGTGTTTACTCCAATGAACCCTATTGTGGCGAAAAAGGCAAAACCCCATAACGCTAAACTGCGGGTCCGGCACACAGTCCAGGACCTGGAGGTCATCCAGTTCGTCCGAGAACGGCTCCCACGTGGACTCCTCATCGAGATAACCCTGCCACTTGATGCGGAGGTACAGCTTTCCTTTCGTGAACCTGTGGTCCGTCACGGCTTCCACCAGGAACTCGTCTTCTTCGCTTGCGACCCAGCTCGCGATTTCCTCTCTGGAGGCATCCGTAGCAAACTTCTTCAGCCGCTCCGCGTGCACCCGTCCGGTCTTACCTGTCCTGAGGTTCTTGATGACGTACACGTTGGGCGAGTTCGCATGGCTCTCACACCACATGGGGCCGGTCCAGACTGTCCTGGCGCCCACCTTCGACCTCACCAGGACTGGCGAGTCGGCGATGTCTGCGTGTGAGTTTGGGTCCTCGGGTATCGCGATCTGGTCTTGGATTGCTTGAGTAAACGCTATTGCACGGCTGAAGCGCTCGATTGATGCGTCGTGTGCCCCTAGCAGTGCGCTTGGGGGCGTCGTTACGTCTTGGTTGTACAGCACCTTGAGGGGCGACTGCCGTCTGTCCTGCTGTCTGGCGTGGAATTGACGATGTACTGCGCGATAGGGAGGATGGACAGCCAGTCTTTGCCTCTGTTGAAGTCGCGCAGCAGCGACTTCAGGTGTCGTTTGACCTCGGCGTTCAGCCTTTCGACCGCGCCTTGACTCGCCGGTCTGTACGGGGTACCAACCTTGTGTTCCACGCTCATGTTGTTCATCAGCTCATCCACTAGCTTGTTAACGAACTGTGATCCTCCATCCGACTTGATCACACGGGGCATGCCATAGGTAGCCGTCCAGTCAAGCAGGGCGCTGACTGCGCTCTTGGCGTCCGTGGTCTTCGTTGCTCTGAGCATAGTTGCCTTGGAGAACGTGTCGGTCATTACGATTACATGTTTGAATCCATTACAGGCCTTCATCGGGCCAATAGTGTCCACTTGCACAACGTCAAATGGGAGTCGACCCGCCATCGACCTCATATCCAAGGTAGTCAATTTTGGTGGCACCCAGCGAGGTCTTGCTCGCGTTCAGGCGCAATCCCACCGCATCTAGCTTACCGAGGACATATGCGAGGTTCTCCAGGTATTCTTCGTCATCGTCGCCGTATACGACTATATCGTCTATATAAACGAGGCAGCGCGTGTAAAGCGCGTCTTCGAGGACGGTTTCTAGTGTGTGCTGGCAAAATGCCGCCGCCCCCTTGAGTCCAAATGCCATCCGGGCATATTGGTACTTATCTCGCCCCACCGTGAATGCGGTGAGGTATCTCGAGGCCGGGCTGAGGGGCACTTGGTGGAATGCTTTGCTCAGGTCGAGGCTGGCAAAGCGCTTTTTGCCCTCAAGCCGCGCGACGAGGTCTTCAATGATCGGGAGGGGGTGCTCAAAGTCTGCCGTTATCTCGTTGAGCTTCCGAAAGTCGAGGCAGATCCTCCTCGTTCGATCCCGTTTCCAGACGAGCACCGTCGGGTTGTTGTACGGACTCGTCGACTTCTCGATGACGTTAAGGTCCTCGAGCTTTCTCATCTGGTCAACCATGTCTTTTTGCTCAGCCGGGCTATGGTTGTATGGAGGTATATTAACGACGCGTCTGTCGGTCAGGGTGAGATCAAACGACTGTACGTCCGCCGGGTCTGTTATAGCGCCGAAGAGGTCCAGGTACATCCTCAGGATCTCTTGGGTCTCGTCTGCCAGGCCTGCGATCTCCGGCGTGGTCTGAGCATCGTCCAGCGAGAAGATCCTTACCTTACCTACTAGGTAGTTAGTAGTACCTACTAGGTAGTTAATACTACCTAGTAGGTAGTTAGTAGTACCTAGTAGGTAGTTGCACAACAGCAAACAAGAATGGGCACCTTTGTTGGCGATGACGGAAACCTGTATTCTCACGATCAACAGTGCGCTTACCAGAATGCCGAAGCAAGAGATGATTACAACAATCCTGGCTATCGAGTGAATTAAATCATCATGATTGAGGGTTTTACAGTTAGTCTAAAGTTTATCAGGAAGCTGCGTCGATCTCATGGGCGCCAATCTCCTCAACAGCCGCTTCTTCAGGGGCGGTCTAGCCTTTGCCTTGCCCAGTGTGTTGGGGATTGGTGAGCCAACTGGCTCTCCTGTGCCTGCCCGCACCTTGTAAGCGGCATACTGACTCAGCGTCATGTCCAGAGGCCATGACCGGGGAGGAAGGGACGGACCATTGTCATCGAGTGCAAGGACCGAATCGAGTATCGAGTCGGCTTCACTCTCGCTCGCAGGTGCAGGTTCAGGCTCAGGTGCAGGTTCAGGACTAGGCTCAGGTTCAGGACCAGGTTCAATATCGGGGATAGATGCAGACCTTACAGATGCAGACGCGGGTTGACACACCAACTCAGGTGCAGGCTCGGGCTGCTCAGACAGGAAGGTGCGCAGGTATCGCCTCCGAAGCCCAGTGAACTCGGCAGCCTTGTCCAAGTCTTGCTTGACTGCATGCACGAGACCTTCACGGCGAATCGCGGCTGAGGGGACGTTGGTCAGTCGCTTGATCACATCGCCGATCCCCACAGCAGAGATACTGAATAGTGCATCGCCCTCATTAAGACCTGCTGCAACAGCATATGCATCCAAAGCAGGACTAATCACTGTATCTCGTCCGCAATACGCCTCGAAATCCTTCAAAACCATCCCCAATTTCTGGCGTTTCATTTCTGCAGGTTTCATCAGGCCGTAAAAGGCCAGGCGTACAAGGAGCAGATTGCGCGCGGGTTCTTTGCTAGCCATACTCTTGCTCTCAAGGTCTTTTATGCTGAACATGTGCCGTTATGCTTAATCTGCTTACGAAATTTCTTCTGGGTGGGCGGTAATCGCAATCAACACCTTCAAGAACTAACCAACCGCCTTCAGTAACTTCATGCCCTCTCTCGTGCGCACCAGAGCTTCATTGATTGAGCTGATTTTGCTTAAGTTGTGGTGCGTCTACGGACGAACACTTTACAAGAGCAGACTCGACATTTAGGTGCCGAGGAGAAACTCCTTGACTAATAAATGTTACTATTATCCTGTGTAACCTTGGGTTAGATCTATGACAAAGTCGTAGAACTCAGCATCTACTCATTGTCAGACATCTCAATCAAAGGACCAGGACTTTCTGACCGTCTTAACCTATCGATGATCTCTGCTGTATGTGTTTTTTCAGTCAGCGTTATGCCATGGTCATCCAGCAACACCTTCACATACACGCTAACCGCTTTCAGTAGCTTCATGCCTTCTCTCGTGCTCGCCAGAGCTGCTACATTGATTGACCCAACATTGATCAATTGCCTCTCAAAGTGGGCGTTGAATACATATTGGGGATCAAACTGATATGCTCTGTCACATGGTGGGGGGTTTGCATTGTTAATTACAAGAGGGCTCAGTGAAGTCAATAAACTCCTCATATGCTCCCTAGACTCCCTATTATGCTTTTCCTCAAGACTAGCATTGCTCGACAACAACAAAGGAAGTCATCTCGCCTAATATCAGCGCAGGCGATAGCAACGACGACTGGGAGACCCTTAACTACGTACGGTTCGAGCTTGACGTTAGTGTGTTGCTCACCAATATCATTCATGAGATGGACCCCAGCAAGCTCCTTGCGAGATGATCCGTTAACGTAGATGCCATTATGTTCAAAACTGTACTGGGGGTCATCCTCAGATGGGCGATTATTGCTGATGGTTCCACCATAGACTCCGATTACGGTACGCTCGGGAATATCATGCAATGCTGCCAGTCCCAATCCAATATTTTTGCGGCGGTTCCTTTGGTAAGGCTGGTTTCTTGATTCTGCAAGGTTAGGTACGAGAAGGGTTTTGGTATTCACTTGAATCTTCTCGCCGTTCCATGGTTTCCATCCCGTCTTTTCAAATAACTTTGCATCAATGTCATTAACGTTGCAATACACTGAATGGCAGTTGGTCGCTGAAATAACAAGTGTCTCAGCGCTTTTTACCATGTGCACCGTGGGACATGACATAAAATGCAACTATGTGACTCGGTAGCTGTCGCCTTATGAAGTTTTAGCCCTGGCTATGCCCAGAGGCCATTGGTTTATACAGCCCATAAGTGTGTATTACTACTAGTGTGTTGATTGCAAGAAAAAAATAACATACCTACTAGGGACATGGCAAAAGGATCGAGGAATGCCAAGAATGCAAAGATGAAACATGCACAGGGGAGAAAGGAGAAGAAGTCCTAAAAAATGGTTACCGAACCACCAGCCTTCCTCCAAACGCCACAGGATTCAGATTCTGAGGTGTATATGATTGCATGCACCGTGTACAACAATGATGAGCGCGATTACTGCTATCCCGCGTTGCTTACAGATGACATGACACTTGGCGTCGTCCTTGATGACGATACCTTTTACATTACCTATATGACGACCCTCGAAGCTAACACTTGGACTGATAGTTCTCAGACGTTTGTGTTCAGCCCCGATGTTGCACCCGATGGCAATTATGCCGCTATCTTTGACCAGCTGGCGAATTCGAACCAGCCTGGTGCTGAGGTGTTTGCAAAGCTTCGCGACAAGCGAGTGACAGCACGAGTCATCTGGAATTCGAGGATTGACCTTGACGCTGAAGATCTGATCAACCGTCGCCTTGACCCCGGGACGCCGGGAACATTTCCTGGCGGATTTCCTTCGGTCATGCTCGGCCACGATGATGACAGTGTAGTTGAAGTACTTGACCACCAAGTGAATGCAACACCATTTTTGCGTCAGACGGATGAACCAGTGCAGGAAAACCCACGGGTGTATCCCATTCTTGCCGACCCAACCCGGCTTTGTGCATATTTGGATAACCCCGATGAGTTCGATGACATATCTTTCCCGCTTTATCACCAGTGTGCGGTTTGTGGACGGATCATCAAGTCCAATCGCCCGAGTCGTACATGCAGTGTGTCCAATGCGTACGGAACCGTCAGTCGGCAGCATCTGTCTGAGGTCGCACAGGCGTGGGCCCCGGTCTTGCTACCGTACCTGCACACGATGTATGCCGGGGGCAAGATGATCACACCAACAGGCCTTGTCATCCCGTCCCGGGAGGGCATCCAGCAAGGGGACCCCATATCTCCGCTGCTGTTCACCCTGGCGATGAAGCCGGTCCTGGACCAGATCAGAGGTGAGTTCCAGGAGTGCAGGATGGTCTCCTATCAGGACGATGCTTACTTGATCGCGCCAGCGTCCATGCCGGCCTCACGAGTTGATCGGTTCTACGACCGGATGGCTGAGGTTTGTGGCCGCATCGGCATGCGCGTGAACACGGCTAAGTGTATGGTGATCAGCGCTGCTGGCTCCCCGGGTGCCATTCAGCGGGTAGTCAACGGTAGAGCCGTTGGAATCCCTGTTGGTGACGCTCATGGTGAGGCAAGAGCTGTCGATGATGTCTTCTCGGAGATGGAGATGGCGACTGCTCGCGTCGTGGAAATGGTGGAGACTGTAGGGCCTTCTGCGGCCAGCGTTGCGCTGAATATGATTCGTTCATGCATTCTTGCGATGCCATCCGCAATCTACAGAGCTGTGTCGCCGATTAGGCACGAAAGCAGGACATCCCGCTTCGAGCAGATGCTTAGCCGCAGCGTAGAGCACATTCTGCAACTAAGAGATGGTCTGGAAGACAAAACTCGTAGAATGGCTCTCGATTATGGAGATTACGGGCTCCGCATGCCAATCCCATCACTCGTCTGGAAATGCGCATTTTTGGGCACGGAACACCAGCTGCACCAGCTGCTTCCGGACCGGTCTGTGCACCTAGACGAGGCCCTGTTTACCGTTGAAGGCGCCGAAGAGTGGCCTAGGACCAAGGACGAACTCTATGAGATGGAGGCCAAAAAGCCTCAGAAACAACTCACAAAGTACCATAGAGACGCCTGGACAGTCCAGCACCGCCCATCAACGCCGTCTGACTTCAACTTGGACCGCAATGCGGCCACTCAGGCCCTGAACGACTCCTCCCAGCGCGCTGCCCCGGCGGCTGGAATTCTCCGGCAAGAGGCCGCACTCACCCCAATTGAGCTAGAATCGAAGCCTGTTGGCTCAATATTTGTCCCAATTGCCAGGGCACACCTGGATGTCGCCCCGTTCGAAGAGTGGCCCGAGACTTGCCCCCTGTGTCAGGCCCAGCGCTGCACCTGGCAGCATGCCCTCTCGTGCCCACACACCAAGGGAACCGCCCACACCGAGCGTCACAACCATGTTAGAGACGCTGTGAGCGCCGTGTTGACCGACGACGACGTTAGAGGTCGACCCATGGCCCGTTGCCAGGCCGAGGTCGCGCTCACCTCTCGTCACCCCCGCTACCAGCAGGCCGATACCGAAGCGCCCAGACGCAAGGTGGCCGACCTCATGGTGGCAGGCGAGAGAGACGTGGTCGGGAACCGTGTCCACGAGGAAGTCTATGTCGACTTCGTGGTCAGCCTGCACCCGCGGGAGGCTGAGCTAGAGAAGCTCCGCGAGTACCGCAACTGGCAGGTCACCTTCGTGCCTGCTGCCTGCACGGTTCTGGGCGAGACTGAGTCCCGTCTGACCGAGTGCTGGGTCGCCCGCCTCTGTGCCGCGATTCGCAGGCCGGCCCTCGTGGGCGCCATCCGTGACCGGGTATTCTGGTCCATCTGGGCGGACAACCAGACCGTCTGGTCGGACTATGTCTCCCAGTGCAAGGCCCGTTGGGCCGAGCACCACCAATAATCTGCCCTCCCCACAAAATGCCGGAGTCGCGACTCGGCTGACTCGGCCACTCTAGGCTGCGTCGTCCCCGAGCCCCCCTGCGCCTCCCGCCACATCGCCGCATCGCATAACGCATCCCCTGCCCCTGCGCGAGAGTAGTTGCTCGAAATTCCGCGGAGTCGCGTGTCGTTCGGACAACCTGGGAAAGTAAATTCGTACATGCAGTGGCTCGGTGCAATGCAAGAGCCGCCAATTACGTGATGGAAGGAGAAAGAAGGGTAAGCAAACTCGGGCATGCACCAGTCTGCTTTCTGACATGCGTTCGGTTCGGAAGAACAAGGCTGGACAAGTTTTCAACCGACAAACCCGTCTGTTATACCTCGTCAAGCCGCTGCGTGATCTTGCTTTGCATCAGAGCCGCACTGTTTTCGACCCATCCGGTCATGATAACCGCTGTTGGCTTCGCTGCTTGCTGTTTGCAGCAGGTGTTGACGGCATTGCAACCTCCGGCGATGGCGATAATGACATACTGGAGCCCTATTTGCAGATGCTTCTTGAGCACTCTGATGTAACCGATGAGGATAAGGCGAAGATCAAAGCGTGTGAGTTTATGCCGGTGTCAGCCCCATTTGCCGCCCTCATCTTGCACAAGGCGGAAGCAGAAAAGCACTGCCAGCGTATCTGGCTTGAAGACAAGCGGTTTTGTAATTGCAGTTGGGAATATGCTGATGGCAAGTGGATCATGAATTGTCACTCGCCGACCCCTGAGGAAGCCTCGGCTGAACTTCTTACAATTGTTGGCGATGACTTGCACTTCGTCGTGGAGAGGACGACGAGTGTTCTTTAAACATAATTTGCATAAGGTTTAATGCGTTGATCATACTCTCGACGGTTCGCGGCTTTTCTGACCTTTGCTATCATGTCGCAACTCTTGTAGAATGGCGAATCTGACTCGCGCTTCAGTAAGTCAACAGTGCAGTTTACGTCACTTCATTCATTGCAATATTGCAGAGGAGAGAATGAGTGACGAATGGGGAGAAGTTGCACTTGCACCTTTCCCTGGAGGTCCAACTGACGACTTTACATGCATTATTCTGAACGAGGCACCTACTGCTCGACGACTCGACATGTTTACTTCTGCAACCCGTTGAAGAACTACCTGCAGCGCCCTGCAACCCCCACTACACGGGTTTTCAATGTCAGTGGACATCGGAATCGTTGCTGGATTCGAACACTTTATATCGCATCTAAGGGGAGTCCCGATGGAGTCATGTTGGCTGGCAGTAATGACAGTACCGATGACGACTTGTTCGACCCCGTCATTGCATCGTGCATCAGTAGTCTGGAAAGCGAGACCGATCCGCAGATTCAACAGCTTGTGGCAGATATGCGCGCTGATCACATGGTGAATATTTTTGCGATTGCTACATCGCTTTTGAATCACTTTGGATGCAATGCAGCATACGTGTTGATCAATGATGTTGTACTGCCCAAGGTTGCGGGATACAAGCCCATGTCTGCAGTGACTCTCAATAACCCAGATGCTTACCCTCAGATTAAGGGTGACGGCTTACATTTCACCATCACTCTACCGTCCTTGGTAGATGAGTGGGAGGAAGTAGGTGATTAAAGACATTAGGTTCTTACCTTACCTTACCTTATCAGTAAATCCATTTCTCCTCAATTGAGGAGAACTACACTCAAGTAGAAAATGATGGTTTATTTGTGCGTAACAGAAACAAAACGGCGCGGGGGACGTAGCAGCCGCCAGTAGCCAGGGCTGCACTCATGCTACAATCCTTGTAGCTGTCACATCGAATGCATTTTAAGGTACATCATACACACACATGGTTTCCACCAAATTAACCGGCCCATCTCTTGCAGCAATCATCCCTCGGTCCCATTTTCGACCCGCGAAAAAATGTAGATGGGGTCAACCCACCCCAAGGCCGCGGATGATTGGGCTGAAAGTGGGCGTGCGTAGACGCCATCTATGGATGCATGCATGCATCACACCGCGAGCCATTCAAAGGGCTTGGGGTGGGGGTCGGGGGCGCGGACTGCCGACCCTCCCCAGTGTACCTTACCCCGGCCCTCGCCATGCAGTAAGACCGAGTACTACATGTTTCTGATCCCATTCTTGAGCTTATGCAGTGGGTTAAAACATTTCGATTGTTTATACCTTGGTCTCGAAATCGCTCTGAGAAATATGTCCGAAGCTCGCAGTCGTCATCACCTCAACTTGACCTCGGATTCCGAAGTGGACATACCGTAGGAACTGTTCGAAGTGCTTGACCCCTTCCTTGATGGCGAACGCCTCCTTCTGGGTCATGTTCCACCTCGCCCTTGACGTGTCTTCCTGGATGGCTTTGGAGAAGTACCCAACCGGAAGGAGCTTGTCGCCCCGCTTGGCCATGAGGACTGCACCCACTCCGTGTTCGCACGCGTCAGTGTATAGCTCGAGTGGTTCTTCTGCCCCAGGAATGCACAATGCCTCGGCCTTCGCAATCTCAGCCTTGATGGTGTTAACGGCTTCGACGCACTCCGGTGTCCAGTCTCGCTCGAACAATGCGTCCTTCTTCTCTAAGCGATGAAGGCACCTCTCACGCCACGCCAGGTGGGGTATACAGTCGTGCACGAAGTTGACTGTACCCAGGAACCCCCTGACCGCAGGAATGGAGTCTGGCATGGGCATGCTCTGGATGTGCTCGACCCGCTTCGGGTCAATCCGCTTGTGCTCTCCGCTAACAATCCATCCCACATACTCGATCTCCTCCTTGTCAAACACGCACTTCGCCTCGCCCAGTCCCACCTTGTGCTTAAGGAGCCGGTCGACCACCTCGTCCAGGTTGGCGTCATGCTGCTTCTGGTCGGCTCCGAACACGACTATATCGTCTATGTACACGAGGCACGCGCGCCCGATAAGGTCACCCAGTACAGACTCGATGGCCATCTGCATGTGGGCCGCCGCGCACTTGAGCCCAAACGGTATCCTGTTGTATTCAAACTGACCTTCCTGCGTCGCGAACGCTGTGAGGCCCTTCGAACCCTCATCCAACTCAACCTGGTTGAACGCGGCCTTCAAGTCCAGCGTACTGAACTTGGTGTTGCCCTCCAGCATCTCTATCAGTGAGGAGATGGTGGGCAGCGGGTAGTCATAGTCAACTGTCAGCTTGTTCAGCTGCCGATAGTCACATAGTCTCTTGTCTCCCCCTTTCTTGTCGGCAAGCACCACCCTCGAGGCGTACGGGCTAAGTGACGGGCGTATCACCCCCTTCCTCAACATGCCAGCCACCTCCTGACGCACCCACGCTGCATCCTCGACGCCCATCTTCTTCGGCCATGCCCTGAACGGCCTCGCGTCCGTTGCCAGCTTGAGCTGGAACATGGGTAAGTCAGCTGCCGTTCCCTCCCTACCGTACGCGTAGAGCCGCTGCAGCTTCTCCCCACGCGTGCCCGGTACTGTTGTGGCTGTCAGCTTGTCAGCCATGTCGGACACCACTATGCCCCGCTTGACTAGGGTGTCGTAGCCAACAGAAAGCACGTCTGGCTCGACTACACACCACTCCTTCGGCATCCCCCCGAGCGTGGCCGTCACCCGCCCGACCACCGGCACGGGTTGGTCGCCGATGCCCTCAACTTGCCTTATTTCACCCGGCTCTTGGATAGTAAGCCCGAGGTCCGCCGCCCTCGCTGCCGACATGAGGTTGACCCCGGCGCCCGAGTCCAGCAACGCCTTTGCTCTGACCCCTTGCACGTCCACCCATCGTGTCCACGTGCTGCACCCACTGTTGACCGCATACGCCGTCGCTGTCTCCCCTCGTGCGGCACTCTTCTCACCCGAAGCACCAACACCAACCTGATACGCCCGGTCATTTACATGAGCAGGGCAGTCCCTGGCTACGTGGCCCTCCTTCATACACCGGAAGCACACCGGGTTCGGGCGGGGGCACACGTCTGCCAGATGGCCACGGTCGCCACACTTATAACACCTCGCGGTGCGTGGGGCGACGACCATGGCAGGGACACCAGGGGCGGGCTGGACGGGGCGGCGCTCAGCTAACTCCCGGGCCGTCTTAAGGACGATGGTTGCAGCGGCATCGATGGACAGTGCCTCGCGCACATCATCCTCGACGCGACGTCGCAGCTCTGCGTCGCCGATGGCGTCGGCGAGGAGACGACGGGCGCGAGAGTCGGACACGAACGCATCTCCGCAGATGCGACGCGCCTCCCTGAAGCGCCGGAGGTGAGCAGTGACGTCGGCGGGGTACGCACTCAGCATCTTTCCCGTCAGTAGTCTCTCGTGACCCTCCCTGGTCACGGGGCGCACAGCTGCCTCGCACAGGCCCATCCAGGCCCTGCGACGACGGCTGTTACGCTCTGCTCGCGTCTCCTCTTGTTCCGAGTCTGAGGAGGATGACGAAGAGGTCTCGTCGGATGAAGAGTCGGAGAAGTATCCCGAGTCCACGCGGGGAGGATCGTAGTCCTCGACGTTGCTAATACCGTACTCCATCAATGCCTGGCGCTTGATCATCGCCGCCAAGGCAATGGTGGAAGGGTCTGGCACGGCGCGAGGATCGGTACGCGTCATACCACAGCATGAACTCGATGTAGGAGTCGATATCGAGGGAGTCCAATCTCCTTGTCTTGTCACTCGTCGGTTTCGGGGTGTCATGGGTCTCACCCAAGATTACACAGATTCATATATGATATTAGTTAGTCAAGGAGTTTCTCCTCGACACCATTGTGTCGAGTCTTCTCCTCTTGTAAACATAGTTCGTCAAACGAACCACAATACTAGTATTCCACGTTTTGATGACGCTCTATAACAATATGCCTATGCTAAAGAAGACGACCATTGAGTCGTTAGTCCGATTCGCCGAGGATTTGTCCGAGTACCGAGCCAAAGGCGGTGATGCCGACGTTGCCGACATGATTGACACCGAAGTCCAACGGTACGCTGACGCTCTCGGCTTTAACCTCTTCGCCAAGGCCTCTGAAGCCATCCCCTCGGCTGAGGCCTCTGTCCCCGTGAACGATGAAGGTTCACCAGTAGCCGGAACGCCTAAAGACGACGAGCAACCCCTCCAGCAGTCCCTCATCCTAATCGCAGCTGTCCGAAAGACGCACAAGCGTAAGCGCAAGGCCAAGCGTCTCGCTAAAGACGACCGCGTCCTCAAGCGACTCGGTAGAGCACTGCAACCGTCCCGTTTTTCTGCCCGTCTCGACTTGTTCCGTCTCTCCATCTCGTCCTTTACTCCGCAGGAGGTGGTTCGAGTGAACCGACGGTTCAGAACCCTCCTCTCCCTTATTGATCCCGGGGTAGACTCTGAGATCCTCTGCGACACCTACGCGCGTTGCTTTAAGCTACCCGATAATTCGCGCGTTCAGTACAAGGTTAAGGATCTCACCGAAGGCTTCTCCCTCGAACAGGCTATGCCGCGGGTGATTGATATCGCTCGCGACATCGAGGAATCCCGTGCCATGCTGCGTTCCATCGGAATGACCGACAAGCAGTCGTCAACCAAGGCTAAATCGGGCAAACCCCATCGCGGTCTTCACCACGAACCCACCCATCCCGCCCCCAAGCCAATCGCCAAGCCTCATCATCAGGATAAGCCAGCCGCAAGAGCCCCGAACCAACGAGGAGAGGGCAAGCGCGAGCTGGTGTGCTACAACTGCGGCGAGACGGGCCACCCATCCTTCAAGTGCCCGCGGGATCGTGCCACATGCCCGGTTTGCAAGAAGCAGGGTCACCTCGAGAAGTTCTGCCGTTTTAAGTCCCCAGTAAACGGGGCGAAGTGTTTATTTTCCGCTGCGTCAGGTGGAGGGTCGTTGCCTGTAGTCAATGGAGTCATCGAGAAGGCCGAAGTGAAGGTCTTACTAGACTCTGGTGCTGACTGTGCCACGATATCTCCCGATCTGTGCTCCTCGCCAGCCGTTACCTGGATCAACCACGATACTGTACGCATCCAAACGGCAGGTGGAATACGAGAAGCTGAAGGCACCGTATCGGTGCAGATCACGTTGAGGCCATCTCCCGTCACGCCACGTGGCTGCGAGCTGAAGATCCGCGCTTTCGTTCTCAAAACTGCGTACGAAGTCAGTTTTGGTTACAGCCAGATGGTAGAGATCGGACTGCTGCCCTCAATGGCCCAGCCTAGCAACTCGGAGAGCGAAGCAACTGAGGATCCTCCCGTCCCGAGCAAGTTTGAAGCTAAGGCTCTTACCCTCCCCGATGGTATCGCGAGCCAGCAGATCAAGCTGCTCAAGGAGTACGAAGACCTCTTCCGTGACCGTACTGAACCGAGCAAGCTCGAGCCCTACGACCTATGCCTCAAGGGCGATCGAGTCGTCCACGTACGTCCCTACTATGTTCCGCCCCCAAAGGTCCCGGTTGTCAAGGAACACATCGATACCCTTCTGGCCAAGAGGTATATACAGGCGTGTCAATCGGCCTATTCCAGCCCAACTATCATCGTACCCAAGAAGGGTGGCAAGACTCGCTTTGTCGTCGACTTTCGTGAAGTCAACACCATGACAGAGCCATTTGATTACCCCATCCCTCGAATTGACGAAGTTATCACACAAATTTCGGGTAAGCGAGTGTTCGCGACGCTCGATCTGTCTGCCGGCTACCACCAGATCGCCCTTACTGAGCGTTGCCGGAAGTATACCGCGTTCAGGACAACCTTCGGCCAGTTCCAATATACACGGATGCCCTTTGGGTTTCGCAATGCCGGTGCTTTCTTTCAGAGAGCGATGGAAAACGCGTTCAGAGGGCTACTTGGGACCGCCTGCATCATTTACATCGACGACGTGATCGTCATGGGTGCCACGCCAGAGGAATACATCGAGAACCTGAGGAAGGTCCTCCTGCGCGCCCGTGAGTACAAGCTCCAGCTCGGAAGGGACAAGTGTCAGTTCGGTCGGGCCGAGGTGGAGTTCCTCGGCTGGATCATTTCCGAGGGGTCAGTCAGGATCTCACCAGAGAGAGTCAACGATATCCAAGACATGAAGCTGTCGCCTACAGTCAAGGGGATGCAAGGTCTAGTCGGATTCTTTGACTACTTCCGCGACTTCGTACCGAACTACGCGACCCGCGCCAAGCCACTCGTGTCTGCAACGACTAACCGTACGGCCGTGCCAGAGAAAGAGCTAGAGGCTGCCCTAGCGGATATCAAAGAAACTTTGTGCTCGGCAGATTCTTTGGCGATGTTCGACGCGACCAAACCACATGTCGTGATGACTGACGCATCCGACGTGGGGTACGGGGCTGTCCTCCTGCAGAGGGTCGCCCCGTGTGTTATATGTCCAAAGCCTTCACAGACGTCCAATCCAGATGGAGTGTCGGCGAGAAGGAAGCCTTTGCGATTGTGTCAGCCCTTCAGAAGTGGAGGAAGTTCTTGTCCTGGGAGAGATTCGAGCTCCTGACCGACCATCGCAACCTCTTGTACATGTATAGGTCGAGTAACGCTAAGGTGCGTAGATGGGCCGATTCTATTGCAGACCTAGATTTCGAATTGAAGCACGTGGCCGGTTTAGACAACGGGGGAGCCGACGGTCTGTCGCGCGTATTCTCGCTAGCGTCAGTTGATGAGATCAGCAAAGCCCACCTGTTCGGTAACGCCCACCTCTCCGGACGGTTAACCATGGAACGTTTGCGGGAAGCCGGTGTCTCAGTTACTCGCCGTGACGTTTACGACTACGTCGCCAAGTGCCCTGTCTGCCAGGTCTTGGAGAGACCGCCTGTTGAAAAAACAGACGGTCTACACACGGCTGTGGATGCACCGTTCCAGCGGGTGGCAATCGATACTCTAGGTCCGCTCCCGGAGCGTGACGGCTACAAATACGTCCAAGTCATGATAGACATGTGTTCCAGGTGGACGGAGCTAGCCCCCGTCAAGTCTACCACCGCACGCGACGCCGTGGATGCCTTCGTCAACACTCTCATGAAGAAGCTGGCACAGGACATGGGGTTCGAGACACTCGTTACCACCGCGCATCACCCTCAGTCCAACGGAATGGTTGAGAGAGCTAACCAGATGGTCGAGAGAGTGCTCAAGGCAAGGAAGTTTGAGCTCAGAAACGGCAATTGGCGTCAGCATTTACCGGTTGCGCAGTTTATCGTCAATTCCATGCCAAGACAACCAACACGCCTTTCCCCCGCCGAGATACTGTTCGGGAGCAACATGGCGGTGCCGGAGAAGTTATACGTTACCGAGAACAGCACGTCAGCTCGTACGTCGCATCTCCTCGCTGCCGAAGCCGCTACACAATTGGCCAAGGCACGTGTCCTGGCCATGCGCGAAGACGCGTTGGCGAAGGCCTCCACCACCCGCACGGAGATCTTGTCACGATTTGTGCTCGTGAAATATCCCTCGCGCAGACAAGCTTTCCCCGGGCTGGAGAGGCCTATGCGACGAGTGTCTTCTGTCAAGCAGAGCGGTGTTGTAGTAGCCTACATGGTGAAAGACTTAGGTCAGCCCGGAGCGGAACCCATCCGGGTCGATGCGTCTCGCGTCAGAAAGTTCGTCCCCGGCACCCTATCAGAGGAACAGATCAAGCAGGTGGCGGCCGCCGGCGTGGAGGAGTGGTATATCGACCGGATATCCAAGTCGCGTGGCACGGGCTCGGTCTCAAAGAGAGAGTACCTTGTCCATTGGCAAGGATTTGAAGACTCCGAGGCTACCTGGGAGCCATACCGCTCCCTTAGAGATGCTGCTGCTCTGGATGACTTCTTGTCGTCCGCTCAGGCCAAGTCGGAAGGGTTGTAAACCCTCCTATTCTCATCTCGCCTGATTTATTGTTGATTAGTTGTTAGATTCGGCGGCCCCGACCAGCGAAGGCAGGTCCAGTACTGCGCGGTTCAACCCCGTGACGAGCAAGGTGCGCTACCTCTTCAGGCAATTCTAGCAACTCCGGCGTCGGGTACGACCGTGTCACAAACCTGTAGTCTTCCCATTTCAACGTGAGGAGTCGACCACCCGGGCCGTTGCGACTGCCAACAACTCGTTCCAGTCGATAAGTACGGAGCTCATCAGTGAACTGGAGCCCTCCGTCGCCCGTAGTCATGAGTACCGGTACCCACTGTGGATGGGCTTTGAATACCCGCATGACCAAGCGGAATCGCTTCTCCATCTCCGGTATATCAGAGGACCGGTAGCAAGCCTCTTGAAGCAAAACCATAGACTCCCGGGAAGACGGCTAAGGCCAGGAGGTGGCAGAGGGACTTGTCACCCCTACCAGGGAGCTTGCGTCGGATAGCGTCCATCTCATGGTGCCAAGTGGCGGCGCGATGCAGGTCCAGTTCATGTAGTGCCTGGGCAAGTTTCATGAAGGCCTGAAGATCGAGCAACACGCGACGCGCACAAGAAACACACTTAAGTTGGCGTTCGACGTCTTCGAGGGAGAACTCACGCTCGAACCGCTGTTCACGGAGAGAATTCATAAGCGGGGTGAGTTTTAGAGCAATCGAATGGGCGTGCTCGCCCAACAGCCGATGGACCAGCCGGTTCAAGTCCGAAACGTCCGTTCCTGAGGCGTGGGAGAGCTGGCGAACCGTAGTAGTCACTTCAGCAGGCTGGTTGGCTTCGGGCTGGCCGTCTGGCAGCGTTGGGGAGCTGTCATTCCCCGGGGCATCGTCCGAAGAAGTCGGCGATTCGTCTTCTTCGCTGTCATCGTTCGAGCTCTCGTCTACCGACGAAGCGGGCTCTGAGTGCCACACGGGACGGCGCACAAGCCTCTTGCGCCTCCTGTAGCCCGGCGCTACGCGTGACGATCGCAGATTTTGGATTTCGGAGCCCAATGTTGCACAACGGCGCTGCAGAGAACGCATTCGAGGATCATCAGATTCCTCAGAAGTAGAACTAGCTGCAGCAACCGGGCCAATTCCCCCAAATGGTCCGTCACCATTTGCACCAAGATTGGTGCAAAATGAAACATCCCAATCCCGGATGGAAAGCCGCTCAAACATGGAGTTATGATCTCTTTATTGTTGTCTTGATGTTGTTTAGTCGTTTAGTTGCTCTATCGGAGCGCAGTCGTGGTGTGAATTCACGCTGCAAAGAAAAAGGCTCGTATCTCGCCGTTGAGGCCTCGTTGAGGCCTGAAAATGCCATTTTCAGCACCAAACTGATTAATGGCGCAAACAGTTGGAAAGGGGCGGTGTTTCACCATCGTTGTGTTTGGATGGCCATAACCTGCACCCAAGCATTTTAAGGTACGTCACATTTCGATTTTCGGCGAGGAAAAGCCGAGGAGGGGCAGAACCCCTATGGTAGGATCCTTCTAACCCAGCGGTACCGCGCGATTGTAAGCCGTGCTATTTTGCACGTCGTTGTGCTTCTTGTTGTGTCCCCGCCAAGGTCGCAAAAAAGGGGCTCGATCGGTGGTTGGCACCCACCAGGACCGGCCCCCAAGAGCCAACATTCACCCCCACTGGCAGTAGCCAGCCGTCAAAGCTCACGCTGTCTGGGGTCATGCCTCATTGAGGCATGGAGGGGCAGTGTCATGGGTCTCACCCAAGATTACACAGATTCATATATGATATTAGTTAGTCAAGGAGTTTCTCCTCGACACCATTGTGTCGAGTCTTCTCCTCTTGTAAACATAGTTCGTCAAACGAACCACAGGGGCTTGCATGCAGTTATATAACTGAAGTTCGGAACCGTGGCTCGGAATGCTTTACAGGTTTCACCCTATGGCTAATATGGTCTAAACCGACCTCTCTACACACGTAACACGTAAATCACAACAAGGATGATGAAGTGCCGCAATTAGCGTTTTTATCTTGAGGTTCAAGCGCTGTTAGCCCATAAAGCCAATGCCATTGAGGGTCGAGTTGGGTCGACCGAGCATCGAGGTGGGCGGAGGGCGCCGGACCGCGCGCTACCGGAATACGTGGAGTGAGTATCGCTCTGCTGATTCCAGGAGCGCGCTGTCCGTTCACGTCCGACTCGTCATTTGGGGTCGAGTCACAACTCGGCCCCTTATGTCTCATGAATCTTCCTTGCCAGGTGGGGCCATTTTGCCATGAATAGGATAAAGAGAGTGGGGGCGAGTACACACCCTTGCTTCACTCCTCTGTTCGTCTTCTTCCATGATCTTGCCCCCTTGACGGAGATCCACGTTTCTGTCAGCGTGCTCTGGATAGCTCTGACCAGGTGCTCCTTCACACCCATCCCGTATAGCTTGTCCATCAAGATGTCCCTTGGGACTGTATCATAAGCCTTCTCGATGTCCAAGAATACTGACGTGGTTTCCCCTCCTTCTTGATGGCGCTGTACTATGTATTGGATTTGTTGGATCACATCTTTGTTAGCTTGGAACCCCGCCTGCTCTCTGGGTATGAATTTCCATGCGGCATCCTCTAGCCTTTTCTTCAGTAGTCTGCCGTAGACTCTGTACAGGATTGGTGTTAGCGAGATAGGCCTATACGATTCCGCCTTGACTCTGGGTTTCCCAGTCTTGTGGATAGCAGATACCGTTGCATACTTCCACACTTCCGGTATTCTTTCCTCGTCGTAGATTCGGTCAAAGAACTTTGTTAGCTGTTCGTACACATAGCTGTCCAGGCTCCTAACCATATCTCCTGATGTGTTGTCCGGTCCTGTTGCTGTGTCTGCTTTGATGCGTCTGATAGCCTCTCTGATCTCTTCTGTCTTAAACTCCTTCCCAGCTTGCCCCGCCACGTTTTCCATTCCGGCTCATCTCCCTTACTTACCTTTGCGTATTGCTCGAGGAGGATTTCACTGATAGCTTCTTTGTCGGCGGTGATCTTGCCGTCCTTTAGCAGGCTTCCCGGCATGCCCTTGTATTGATTTTTACACCACCAGCGTCTGACCGCCGCCTCGACGTTTGCCCTCAACGTTTTGTATCCTTCCTTGGAGCTCATGCCTAGCTCATCCACCCATTTCTCTCTACGCTTGTTCCAGTACTCCGATAGCCTGTCTTTCATGATAGCCAACCTTGTCGTGTTGCCTGCCTCAGACCACGTTGTGCGCTGCAGCTTGTTCCATACTCCGCTGGGGAAGACTTCGCTCGTCTCCTTCGGTTCCCTGGTCCGGGTTGGCTTCCCCACGGATATTCTGATAGCTTCTTCCCATTGGTCAATGGACTGTCCCTCCCTAAGTGTCTTGATGGTAGTAGGGTTTCCTCTCTTCTTCATCTTCCAGGTGGTGACCTCCGGGACTTCCAGCTGGGGGTCCGCCCTGGGCTCAGTTTCCGGGTACCTCGGCTCGTCCCACGATATTCTGATAGCCTTGTGGGAGGAACCCCACACTCCTATTGTCTGGGGCTCTACCGTCTCCACCTTTGCTTCTCGGATGCCCTCCGAGACCATCGCGAAGTCCGGTCTAGATTTCCCAGATGGGTACGTGTGGTCGCTTGTGTACACTGCCCGGAGCTTGAACCTAGCCATTAAGTCCTTCCATCTGATAGCTCTGCTAGCCCTATCGGGTTTCATGTTCCAGTCTCCAATTATGATAGCTTCCATGTCGCCCTTCATGTCTAAGATGTCCTGCAGGTCAGCCTTGAACTTGTCCTTGACCTCTTTCTTCTTATCAGTAGTCGGGCCATACACGTTGATGATCAATAGGTCCCGACTGGTTCTGAGTATGCTAGCCTGTATCCTGCCCGACAGGCTGTCTGTGATTCCGACTTACCATTCTCCCTTGGCGTGTGGGCTGATCACTGTGCCTATACCTTTCCTTGTGCCCTTCCACCTTGGCAATGGGACTTCTTCTGTTAGCCCGAACCGCTTATTGATGCGTCGATGTCTGTTAGCTTCTCTTCTGCTCTTCTCGTTCTCTGCTAGCAGGTTTTCTTCTGTTTCTCGACCAGCCATGGCATAATCGAAGTCCGCAAAGCAGTGGATCCTCGTGTTAGCCGTGCGCCATGTTTCTTGGATGCATAACGCTTCTGTATTCTTGATTCTCGCTTGTAGTGCTGTGGCGATGGATGCAGTAAAGTCTTTCCCTTTCCCAATGTGACCTTGAGAGTTGAGACTGATTATACTAGTTCTTTCCATGTTGATTCTGCTTGGTTCTTATCCTGCGAATTTCCTAGAATTTCTGATAGCCGCGTCCTAACGGGGGCCTCAGTGCCGGCTCAGGTGATCCCCGTTAGGCCAACTTCTTGTGCTCTGGTGACCATTGAGTTCTCTGGCAATTGACTTAGGAGGGGGCGCTTTGGCGTGACCCCCCTTTGGCTGTCGCTGCAGCCCACTGGCAGTGCCCTTCTTGGCTAATGCCAGGTCCTGGGTGGGAGCCAGGATTGTGTTTGTAAAAGAATCTGATAATTTTCTGTTGTTGAAGAAGAGGGTCTGGGAGATGGTCTGTGGGGCGGCCTGGGACCTTGGTCAGTCGTGGTGCCGACAAACCGTCTTCTGATAGCTTCGAGCTTATCGGGCATCCCTGTGTTGGCGTACCTTAGGACGTAGGGGGCTTCTTCGGGGTTCTGGTCCTTTGGGACGTAGTGGGGGGGGATCTACCCATGAATCTGACTGGCTTCTCTTCTGGGATCGGGTTTGGGGTGAGTCTGTCGGTCGTCTTGTCTCTGGCTATGCGGCGGAGCGTTGTGGCAGCCTCACGGACTCTCGCCACGCCCCAGTCTCTCGGGATGAATGCTGCTCTGAAGCCTTCGACTCTGCCTCTGTACGCCTTGATGTTCGCGATGATTTCATCGTACTCGGCACAGTCTTCTGCTAGCAGTTGGCAGCCGTATCCATCCTTATGAGCTGTCGTGGCTTTGTACCTTACCACCAGTGGTAGACGTCTGATAGCTTGATGATAGCTCGAGGGGGGGCTACTCCGAGGCCGTGCTCGGCTTGGAGCCATGCCATCTCGTCAGGTTCGACGTGCTCGAGGAGGGACCACACCGGGTTCCTGTCGATGACGTTCCCTCTCTTGATAGCTGCGGGCGCAAGTAGCAGACCCTTCATACCCTTAAACAAATCTGAGAAGCCGAAGTCCATGCCAAATCTGCTGTATCTGTCCGGTACTACTAGGATCTTGTTACCCTCTTTGCCATCTCTCAGGCTCACTCTGCCAGGTTGGCCTCTGAAGATCTCGAAGGTTTCTTGTCTGTTAGCGAAGTTGTTACCGCCGAAGAGGTCCGTTTCCAGATCTGCTTGAGCGACGGAGCTGATAGCTTTGGGCAGTATATCACCGAGGAAGCTCTCTCTGTCTTGCTGGCATCGGAAGGAGTGGGTCATGGCCAAGGTCTTGACTGTGACGATGGTAACATCGGCCAGCCCGCAGTGGTAGTGGCCGGCCGCATACCTGTGGTAGGGGCACACCGCCTTTGGCTCGCTCCTGCGTTGCCACCCACTGCTCCAGGAGTTGAGCCATCCCATCGTCCTCTCGTCCTGGATGCTGGCCTTGATAACGTCCGCTAGTCTGGGTTCTAAGTCTCTGATAGCGTCTGGGAGATCCTTCTCATCGACTAGCCTGTCCGCGAAGTAGGTGGTTACCTCCCCTGATAGCCCGTTGACTTGGTTGGTGAGCAGAAACTTCTCCACGTGTACGCCCTTAGCGTATAGTACGATCTTGAACTCGCCTGCGTCCTCCATCCTCCTGAGTCTGATAGCAAGGTGTTCGGCCCAGTCTGTGAACTTTGAGAAGTGCGTTCTGAACTCTTCAGGGGGCATCCCAGTAGCGACATCGACGAAGGTAGCTGGCGGCAGGCCGGAGATGGCCCATGATGCGTACCTCGCCTGGTCAATCTGCTGTACCGGCATGTTCTGATAGAAGAGACCGTGCCCGTGCCCTGATCATCTCCCCTGTTAGCGGGTTGAAGACGATGACTCCGCCCTCCACTGGGTTTGCTGGGACGTTTTCACTCTCACAGCCTGAGTGGCCGCACTCGAAGTCTATGGCCGCAAGTAAGAGGGTGGGTTTGGGCTCTGGCTCCTTGTCTGCTAGCTGCCGTGGGTGGGCCTTGGGGTCTGGGCTTCTGGTAAGCGGGTCTGGTAACGGCTTCTGGGTGGAGTAGGACTGCTTGGCGTCGCGGGGTCGAGGCTCTACAGGCTTCAGGTCCCCGTATAGCTCGTCAAAGCTCACCTTATCCTTCTGCTTGGGCTCGGGGGCGTCGGGTTCCTGTTCGCCCTCTTCTTCTTCCTCGTCGACGTCGGTGCTGTTGCTGCTAGCATTATCTTCCTGGGGATAGGTCTTCTCACTACTGTTCAACATGGCTTCGAGGATGAGTGATCTGATAGCTGCGAAGGCTGGTAGCTCGCCGAGAGGGGACTCCTCACCCGGCTTGCAGATGATGACTCTTCCTCCCAGTGGAATGCCGGTGGAGTTCCAGGCTGCCATCCACGCTGCCGGTGCTTCGGGAGCTTGCAGTCGGAGAACGTCTCTCGCTTCCTCCGAGAATCTACTGATAGCGAAGGCCTCGTGGTCCTTGAGATCCAGGATGACCTTGAAGCTGCCGTCCTGTTGTTCCAGGGCCACTTGGGTGATCGTGCCAGGGTTTTCGGGGTCCCAGACGTCTCTTCTGGTAGCAGTGGTGGCTCGTTCTTCAAGAACCAACTCTTCAAGCGCATCGCAGATGAGATGGGGTTCAAGATCCATATTACCACGGTCTACTCTCTGCAAAAACTCGGCCTTTGTGCGAGCAAAGATGACAATATCATCTATGCAAACCAGGGCGGACGT
Source organism: Carpediemonas membranifera (assembly GCA_019828565.1). Lineage (NCBI taxonomy): Eukaryota > Fornicata > Carpediemonas > Carpediemonas membranifera. The sequence goes on from JAHDYR010000012.1 coordinate 1,436,197, forward strand.
GTAAAGGTCAGCGCCGAGGACCCCTTCGAGCACTCGTTGACAATGGATCGCGGCGTTGCGTAGGCCGAACGGCATGCGTTCATAGGTGTACTTGGATCCGCCTGCGACGAAAGCAGTCATCTCTTTGGCTCGGTCAGTCAAGGGTACTTGCAGGAAGGCCTGGGACAGGTCGAGGGCAGCGTAGTAGTGACTACCCTCAAGCCGACCTATGAGGTCGTCTATTAGTGGTAAGGGATGCTCGTCTGGCTGGGTGAGCTCGTTCAGGGCTCTGAAGTCCAAGCACAGGCGGAACGTCTTGTCGCGCTTCGTCACCACCACAATGGGGTTGTTAAACGCGCTGTCAGAGGGAATAATGATGCCGTCGGACTCCATCTGGAGCGTCTGGCGCTCGATTTCTTGTTGGACTCGCGTCGAGTAGCGGTAAGGCGGGGTGTTGACGACGCGATCCTCTGACAGTAGGATGTCGAAAGGTGGAACCTTGGCGGGTTCCGCGGTGATGGGTCCGAAAAGCTCGGGGAACCGGCGAACAATGGTGCGGATCTCCTCTGAAAGCTCGGGAATCTCGAAATCGGGGAAATCATCGGATTGTTCGGTCTCGAGTGCGTTGAGATCGAGCTCTACTTCCGAGTTAGTGTCATCGTCAAAATCGTCCTGATCTCCGACGTTGAAGGTAACGAATCCAGTCTCGGACAGGAATGGCATGCCGAGAATCATCGGTCGCTGTAAATTCCTCAGCACAACGAAAGTCGCGGTGGCCGTCACCGTGCTCCGTAATTTGTTCTGCGCTGAGATTGATAGGTGCACCCGCTCATAGGATCTTAGCTCTTGGCCATGGGCCAGGGTGACCCTGACATTACAGGGTTCAGTAGGCGGGGGCGGCGTCAGGCTCTGGAGCCACTGACGAGATACGAAGTTGGCAGTCGCGCCGGTGTCCATTAGGGCGCAAGTCTTCTGATACACGTGATGCTCCCAGGCGGGGTGAACGGTCAATTCGGCGGCCGCCACCTGACTCTCTCGCACTGGGGCTACGACTGCTGTAAGGAATTCAGAATAGGAACGGCTTTTACTGCCGCCCTTTTTCAGCTCTCGCTCTCTCTTGAAACACTTGTCCTGGGTGTGACCCGACTTACCGCAGTAAGTGCACTTGGTCTTCTTGTGGTCGGAAGTGCTACGGGCCTCGGTACGAGGATTGAGATGGGGACCCTCGCGACTCACCTGCTCTAGGTGACGGGACTGCTCGATGGCGGCGGCGAACGTGACCATCAGGTCGTGTGGCTGAGCGAACGTCATGACGCGGTCCCGGAGGCGCTCCGGCTGGAGATTAGCCACGAAGGTCTTCACGAGCTGCTTAACCTTCGGGCGCACTGATGCACAGTTCTCCAGTTGCTGTTGGTAAGCGAAGACGTATCGGAGGACTTTATCGTGGATGGAACCTTTCTGGGAGCAGTGGATGCGCTCAAAGCGGTCCATGGCCTCGCGGCGGTCCATCGGCTGATAGATGGCATTGATGCGGCTGATGATCCGGCAGGTCTCGTGGTCTCCTTGCAGGCAGGGAAGTGGGGCCTCCTCAGGAGCCTCGTCATCGGAGGAGTTGTCAGACGAAGAAGAAGAAGTATCGTCCTCCTCGTCGTCTTCCTCGACAACAGCAAGGTCGAGGGCACCTTGGGCATCAACGGGGCGCGGAACGAGAAGAAGTCCGGGATCTCTGAGGCACATCAACTCCCACGTCGTACGGGAGATTAAATTGCGCACGGGAATGGTTCCACCGCGGGAACGGTAGGCGTAATAAGCCTCGCGGAAGGACTGCCACTGAGAGGCGGTCATTCCATCAAGGTAAGGATTTAACGGCTGACAGATCAGTGTCACATTGCTGTTACTACTGCAACAATTGGTTCTGCCGAGAGCACACAGCCCAGACGGCCTTTGATACCGGAATTGACATGCTACGTCGCCCATCTCAGCGTGTTGCTGTATGTGTCACATGCTTCAATCGAATTCAGCTTGGTCAAAGACTGTTTAACGACAAGTTCGTGAGCACAGCTGCTTTGATATCTTGTCCCAATCCTGAAGCGTCCGAGCACACTGAGAATGATGAAGAAGGCACTGGTATCGACACAGAGTCATCTGACAGTGATAAATATGATTAGAGGCGCGCTCAAACCAACATTTAGAGAAGAGCCCGAGAGAGAGAAGCCGGGAGAAGAGCCGGGGGAGAGCCCGGGGGAGAGCAGCAACTCCCATAATTCTTTGGGATACTGTTCTTTTGGTGTTGATGTTGTTATTGATGTTGATTTCTCCGCTTTTCGCTGCTTTGCGTTGTAATTGCAATGTTTTCTAGTACATTCCGCGCATCAGATCATTGCTACAACCTGAACTCGCCATTTTGGCGTTGCAATGAAACGATCCCCTAAAGTGCACACTAAATGAAATCAGAACAATTCGGGGCAAGTGGCGGCATTCATGCAGCTGAATATCTGCTTAGCTTGCCTTACTAGTCACCCTGATATGGCTGATGTGACGGGGATGCACTGATGAGTCTGCACATTGACATAAATTCATTTTTGATCGATGAGCCAACTACTCAGAGGACACAGCCTGCAACAACCCTCAAAACCCTCTAATCTATCAGCTATTCGTATTTAAAAGTGAGGGACTCGACCTGAATGGTCTCCTTTGTGTTGCAGTTGCAACGCCACAAGATGAAGTAGTGGAACTCTTCTTCATTGACCCCCCCCCCTCAATGAGGGCCTTGTACCACACCATAAACTCACAGGGATAGCACACCATGACTGACAAAACCCATCTATCGCCGATTCAAACATCGAAATCGAAGTTTTCAGTCGCGAACTCCTCTCTCGTTCTCGCTTTGCAACTGAGAGCGATCTTACACCAACGCAGATACGTCAGGTGCTGACTCATGATGCTCGATGCTTCATCCACAGTTGTGGAAGGGAGATCTCTCGTCATCTTTGCCGGAACAGAGCAGTGGACAACACCTGTGCCGTAGTTCTCGGCAAGAGACTTAGTTCTCTCCGTGTAGATGGTCTCAGCACCCTTGGTTGTAAGCCAAAAGGTTACAAACGCCTCAACACACGAAGCCTCCAACTTTGAAATGCTTGCGCTGGGGTTCTCGATGTTTCCACGTCTTATCATTGTGTACAATGAAGAAAGGTGCCTAAAAGCAACCCATTGTTGGTTTTCGCTGGACATTCTCGGAAGTGCATGTTAAGGTTGAAACGTTAAGGGTCGAAATGAAGACAATCGCAATCCCTGCGATCAATGATGGTGACAAAAACACCCCCAAAAGCTTATCTCTTGCCGACTACGAGACGTTTATGGACCTATCGAAGCTATCTGATGAGCAGAAGAAGAAGTTCCTTTCCCTGAAGACTAAAACGCCTGATTCCACCTATTCAGGTGAGGAATTCGACACTGCAGGCACTCACAAGGACAGGAAGCTTCACATCACACAGCAGGATAGCCTGATGGGACTGAGCGTTGGTCAAGGCATGTTCAGCAGCCAGGCCGTCCAAGTCGGCGAAGTTATCGGCATTTACTGCGGTCATGTCATCACTACGTCTGATTCTCATGGTGACTTTGACTTCCTCATCGACAAGACGGACTTTTGCGTGAGTGCTGACCCGAACACCATTGGAGTCCACCGAATCAACGACAATCCGGTGCTGACGAATGTGCAGTGCAACATCAGCTATGTTCGCGTGTTGGTCGAATCAGATGAGCCCACGCTCCTTCCTCTTCTCTTCTTCGTGTGTGTTCGCACGATACGCCCGTACGAGTTCCTATCGGTTCAGTATGCCGATAGCTACTGGGCCAGGGGTGAATCAGAGCGTCTTCCACTCTTTGTTGTTATTCAAGACGCTTGTCGAGAATGCTAGGCTCACGAACATTGCTGACGCCCGGTTCCATGCCCGGCATCCAACTGGAGTCCATAGTGGATAGCCACATGCTTAACGCCCACGCTTCGAGAGTCCGCCCCTTCAGAGGCACTCACGACAAAGACACCATCCAGAAGATAGCCGCGCTGGACCTCTCCGAGTACATCGTCGAGAAGGTCGTCAAGCACAAGGTCGAGGACGACATCTTACTCTTCCGCCTCCGCTGGCTCGGCTACGATACCGACTCCGACACCTGGCAGCCATACGACGAAGACGTCATCGGCAACGAACGAGTCGAGGAGTACATAGACGCCCACGATCTTCGCCCTCAAGTTGGGGGAGGATGTGGCGTCCGTGTGACCGCCACCGAATCTCGGATATAATCTTTAGATTCGACCGCAGTTTATGTAAACACACGGCAACCTGGACCAGCCTGTTGATCGGTACGCCTGACCTCAGCATAGTATCGGCGAGAAGCGCATGGGCTGGACTAAGAATCGCAGCTGGCCTAGACATTGGCCATACCTTCCCAGACGGCAAGTGCCCCCTCTGTGACAGAACTGTCGGCGAGACGCAACAAAACCTGTTGGACCACCTCAGATCATGCAACAAAGGCCCGGGGAACAGGAAGACGTTCGTGCACAACAAGGTCCTCGACTCCACAACGGCCCTGCTCCGCCCAGGACTGATCATACCGTCCGACAAGGAGGTACGGCTCCCGGATTCCCTCCTCACACAATCAGGGAAAGAGCTAGTTGAACGACGACGAGCATTCGAGGAAAGTGTCCAAACCGGCCGCACGGGAACAATGGCCCTGCAGAGAACAACAAACGACAACACCGAACCTGCAGTGCACTTTAACGCCCCGGCGCCCAAGAAGCTCACCCGGAGAACAGCGGACCTATTCGTCCTGGACCCGAAAGGCGGATACCCACTGGTGATCGATGTCACGGTCGGTAACACCATGCCGGTGGACAGGGAAGTCAAGTTCAAGGAGGAACAGTACAAGCACTATCGCGTCAAACCAACTGTGATCAATCCGCGGCCGGATGGCTCCAACATCCCAATGTGCGCGTCCAAAGCTGCCGCATTCCTAGTTTCTGCTGGAGCGAGAACCAAGATCCCACCCAGAACCGTCGCTCTTACCATCGCCGACGCCCTCATGTCCGCTACCCTTCTGGTGTACGACAGGTGGGCCGTCAGACTGAACCTGTTCAGTCCTCTGGAGTTCATCCCAGGGGGGTCGACAGCCTAAGTCACCTTTACATGAATCCTCCACATAAACCCTGTAAACCTGAACATCCAAATCTTTCATCATACCCCATGGGAACACCACAAATAACGTTATTTAGTGACCAACACGCCCAGATACCTGCCTTAAGCATCCCTGACGAAGCTAGGAGCTCCCCGACAGATGAGGTTGAAAGAAGGACGGCGACGTGAAGTACATACCAAGAGAAACACGAAGATCATCACAATGAGCAGTTTTAGGCGCTCATTTGATCTAATCAATATTTAAACGGTGTTCTCGCGAACGGAGACAACAAAGGCAAAGCTGGCGAAGAGTGATTTAAAATTCGACACAAGGGTGTCGAATTTGACCGGGCGAGACCAAATCACAGGAGCGAATCAACCCCGGGGAATTACATATTACATATGTAACACGTAAACACCCCGGGCAACAGCTCGATACCCCTCGCTTATAACACTACTCGCTTAGAGCTGGAGACCGGGATGGTCCGCCAGGTAGGCGTCGAGCGCGGCGAGGTCGCGGACCTCGGCATACGGGAGCCATTCATCAAAGTCGGCGGAATACCCTGCCCAGCGGACGAGGAACCGGTGTTGGCGGCGGCGGCGGCCGAGACGGTGGTCGACAATGGCCTCAACGGTGTACTCCTGGGGGTCGCGTGCGGCGATGTCGCGGAGGTCGGCGTTGGAGTATTGGCCGTTAAAGGGGAAGACCCTGGACAGATGGAATGTCTCCAGCTTGTCCGTGCGGAGGTTGAGGAGGGAGACGAAGGTTTGGTCGGCGTGGACTTCTTGGACCGTGTAAGGGCCCATGTAGAGCGACGAGAGTTTGGAAGGACGCAGGTGATCCGGGCGGGTCACAACAACTGCGTCACCGGCGTTAGGCAGGTAAGTGGGATCGACATCGTCATGTGCCTGTGCCCTGGCGTCGGGCATAGCCTGGATAAGGCGTCGCTGGTCTTCCAGGAGCTCCTTCATGTAGGTATGGAGCTCCCCCACCCCCTCTTGGGGAGGAGAGAGTAGGACACGGTTGGTATCGGCGCGGCTGCCGAACATGATTTCAGCCGGGACGAACCCGTCCGCGCCATGATGCGAGCTGTTGAGAATGTGCTGGACCAGTGGCAGCGCTCTGTACCAAAGGCGACGGTCTCGGAGTTCGGCGACGGCGGCACGGAGGTGGCGGTTAACTTCTCCGTTGGCTCGCTCGATAATGCCGTTAAACTGGTGGTGGTACGGCAGGACGAAGTCGTTGTCCACGTGCAGGGCCTCAGTGAGTTGCTTGGTGAGCTTGGCCGTGAAGTGTGATCCCTGGTCAGAGCGGAGGTGGACTGGGCAACCGTACCGTCCGGCCAGGGCGATGATGCTGTCTGCGGCAGACTCGGCGGTGCAGTTTGGTGTGGCGTATAGCTCGACGAAGCGGCTGAAGCAATCGATCATGACGAGCACGTACCGAGCACCGTGGTCTCCCTCGGGCAAGGGCCCGAGGAAATCGATGGCCCAGGTATGCATCGGGTGAGGCGCGATGGTGACCTGCGGCTTAAAGGCGTATCCTCTCTTATGAGTGTCGCGAGTGGTCTGCATACTGTTAGAATGGCCAGTTAATCCGGGGATATACGGAGGATAAACACCCTTTTGCACAAGAAACTGCAAGAAAAAATGAGATTCACCCGTATCTTTTTCACTATTTCACACGTTTCACCAACGTTGGTGAAACGTAGAGAAACGTGCGGAAGGTACGGGTAAGTCTCATTTTTGCTTGCATACGACGTGCTAGGGGCATTCTTGTGATTCGTAGGTTGGTGCTGATGTTGCATAACCATTCATTGCTTATTCAAAGTGATAATAACGTGTTAGTGGTCTTTAAGTTGCTGTATTACATCTATAAACATATCTCCTATCTCTTCCAGAACGTGTTGTGTGTCATTCAGCCTCTCATTCACCAAACCCTCGCAATTCAGCCCAGTGATGTGATTTCGTATTTCTCGAACAGAATCTTGTATCTTGCCGACTTCATGGAGGCAACTGGTCATATGATTAAGCCTTTCGTTCGTGGATAACCGGAACATTGTCGTCAACACCTGCGCAGTTTAAGATGAGAATATGACGACCAGTGAAACTGCGAAGAAAGCTGAGATTTCGCAGGGCACGTCTTGCGGATCGGATAAGAGAACAGAGTACCGCCGGCTGTTCGTGACTAGCTTCCTGGAATGCTTTTTCGACGTCGCGGACATCCCAACTATCGGTCTGACGACCTCTGACGTTCATCGCGCTCTCCTTGGCATGCAGGATGTGATATCGGGCCTCTGCAACGGCTTTCGCAAGATTGCTATTGCAAACTCCGTCAGGCGCACGACTACTGAGCCCATTCAGGCATTTGTGGCAAGTAGAAAGGGTGGCACAGAGCTCATTGGCACAAAGATACCCTACCTGGTTGTCAGAGACAGAGCAAATGCAGCTGAACACTTGCAGGAGTTTAGAAACAGGATGTCTGTGCTGTTTCGGGGACTTGGACTCCACGATGTCTCCAGTCTGATCACTTGCACCGGCATTCAATGGCCTCCAGCCGTTGTAATCAGGATCAAGCATCGCAAGCTCCAGCCTGAGCCACGTACCCCAGCAGAAACACCCGCAGAGACACCCACAAAGACTCCAGTGAGAACATTGGTACCAAAGCTCAGAAAAAGAGCTGACTTGGCTACCATCAAGCCTGATTCCCCCGTCAAGAAGCTTAATTTTGATGCGCAGATGCATGAGCCTGCTCAGAAGCGATCGAGGCTCGAAGAGGCTGACTTGAAGGAGGTTGCCGCGATGGTGACGGCTTCACTCTCCACAACTGTCACTGATCTCCTCAAGCAGTCACCCAAGGCCGTTGAAATGAACGATAAGGTCCCCGCCCTCAAGCAAGCGACGTTTCTGAAGCTATATCAGCGTAAGTTACTGTTCGCATGCGCTGTTTGTGCCTCACCTGAATGGTACTTCAACCCAAACATGAAAAGAAACGAGTATGAAACGTGCTATCTCTGCCATCAGTTCATGCATCTTCAGTGTGTCAGAGAGAAGAGGATTGATGGTGAGAACAGAAAGGTTTGCGCAGCTTGCAGTCTGGCAGGAAGGTCTAACAGATGTCACGCGTGTATCAAGGACGGAGACAAGTCGACAAAGGACACTGGCGTCTGCCGGGCGTGCCTAAACTGGTTCTGCGAAGAGAAACACTTCAGCTATGCTGAGTTCCATCTCGACGGCCAGGACTATCGTGTCAGGTTCTGCGACCAGTGTATGACTGTCTACCAGAAGGTGGCGGATATGAAGCCAATTGAGTAAGTTAAATAGGGAGATTTTGAACTTTAAGTGTCTTCCAGTGCCGCTCTGTGCGCAACTGTCATCTCAGTAATGTAGCGCGAGGCCATAACATCCGCCGGAGATCTCTGCAGTGGTCTATATGCAAGTACCTCAGAAACAAGGTCGACCATCTCGGGAAGAGGGATTGGCGTGCGGAACTGAGTGGCTGTGAGGATCTCAATCGCGCCCGGGGTTATGGACATTGATCCATTCGCGATAACCCGTCTCCCTGCTGTGCCAGGTGCGAGCCCATAGCCGGAGAAGTAACGCGAGACGAAGTGGAGCGGGTTGTCCATGCATGTAGTGCGGTAGAGCCAAAAGCAGTCCTGCAGGACGAGTTCGTTGGCAAGCATTTTCTCCGGAGTGAGAATGATGCACGTATGCTCGTATGCCTGGGTCGAAATGGACTGCTTAAGCAGAGAGAACTCGCTATTGTCCGCTCCGGTACAGGTGGCGAAGTAGATGAGCCGAACCCGGCTGGTGGTGACGAGGGATGGCTCACGGAAAGCGAAGAGGATCATCTGTACGATATCGTGAAGGTACAGGAACTCGTTAGCGCTCGCATTAACGATCATTCTCGACGTTGTGGTCTCGCTGTGGCCAGAAACAACCCAGAATGTCTCGAAATTGGCGAATTCTGCAGCCAACTGTTGCAGTATGGAGCCGAGGTGGGTCGTCGAGACGAAACTGACGGCAACCGTGGTGAGCCACTCGTCGCTGACGAGATCGAGGATGGCCTTCATGCGCTTGTGGTACCCCTCGGAGCCAGCAAGCCCGGTGACAGTGAAGACCGGGTTCGCACAAGTAGGTGCTTCGAAGCCATGGACTGGCTCGAGCAGGATAACGATGCGGCGGTTCACAAGCTTGCTCAGGGTGAAGGGGCAGTCATGCGTGTACCTGATTCCGTCATATTCCTTCAGGCCCTGGTTGCGAAGGTCAGAACGCGGCCTAGTGATTCCACAGACGCATTCATACGTGAGAGGATGGTCGCTGATGCGTCTGGTACCGAATTTGCCAAATTTCCTCTCCATTTGGCAACTACCACTTTTTTTTTCCAACACTGGTAGTTGGCCGAACCAGCTATAGGGAAGGATATGGACCACAATAAGCAAGCATTCTGGTGTTACAGATAAGATATTGTATGTGTGTCCTTTACGGTGTGAGACGGCCCCATCAATCCCGAGAAATACCGCGTGTCCGTTTGCAAAAAAAATCAGATGGCGAGAAGAAAGGCGCTCCCACCAAAGCCGCAGCCTGGGGGTATCAGAATACCCATTACGTCCACTGCGGGCAAGACGCCGCCGTCTGCGCCTTCAAATGATTCTCAGGAGGATTCCTCAAGCGAAGATTCCATCATTGAATCCGTTGTGCATACTCAGGCACTGCATCCGGATCTGGTCGCCGCGATCTACCCAAACACTCCCGAGGAGTCGATCAGGGAGCTTAAGGAGGCCGAGAAGGACCTTCCTCCCCTCGAACCCCCGAGTTGGTTATCCACCCGGCTGACCCACCCCTCCATTGCCGTTGAGGTGCAGCCTTGTCTGGCTCCCCGACCACACGGACGTGGGTAGAGGCCTCATTGCAACTGCCGCAATTGAGCCCGGAAAGCTCCTCGGCATTTACGCCGGTAGGATTGTGTCCGACGAGGACTACCACGCGAATAACAGCAACATGGTGTTTGTTCATTGTTCATTATGCCTTTACACAGCATTTCATTCGACGCTAGCAACCTTCACGTCGACGCCGGCGAAGGTGAAGGCATTGGTGTACACCTCATCAACCACAGTGAGAGTGACACCAACTGCCAGTTCACCAACCGTTTGCTCAAGGACCTTCCAGTCCTTGCGGTTGAGTCGACGAACGTCATTCAGGCCGAAGAGTTTCTTCGTATCAGTTACGGCGAGATCTTCTTTGATGCGGGTGAGGTCTTAACCATTGCTAGGTTCCCGAGTCTGCCCATTTCTCATCCGAACTATCTCACAAGGTTCCTGGAGCAGTATCCGGCACTCAAGAAGCGGAAGAAATGAATTAAAATGTCAAAACATCTCTTTTTTTACTCGGGAACTCCACGCTTAACGTCCTCGGCATCAACAACTCTCTTTTCGCGATCCTTATCGACTGCCTTGCGCTTGATATAAGTCGTATGAGCCTTTCTCTTACCACCCTTTGAACGTTTGCGGACAAATAGCGTCGCATGCTCATCCTTGACGACCACAATAGCTTGCGCCGCAGCCACATCTTCATCAGATCCACGCCGGACCATGCCGGACTCATAAACTTCCGTCAAATGCATCCGCACAATATACTTGTCATGGTACGTCAACATCTTGACCCAGATAACGACTACAGTCTTGCTCTTCAGAGCTGACCAGGCCATGACACCAAAGTTGCTGTACCAATCAGTGGCATCGTCGAACATCAGGGTGGGCACGAACACGTTAGACGTCTCAAGCCTCAGCCTCTCGCCAGCATCGGAGAATCCCCAGGCGCGCACCTCCTCCCTCACTGCTGCCACTTCCTCTGCCGCAAACTTCTTGTCGAACTCGCCATTCTCAACCTTCTGCAGGCAGTAGCCGATGCACAATCCATCCGGGTTGACTGCAATCTTCCGCCAACTCTTACGATCTTTGAGAACTCGCTCGCCTACCTTGTCGTACTCCACGTCGATGTACTTCTGCCTATCAACGTCGCTCCGTAAGTATATCTGCATAGGGGGAACATTGGCAGGCGTCGGAGAGTGCTGTTTGATGATAGCCTTCATCTCTGGCGACAGACCGAGGTCGAGGGGTGGGACCGTTATGAACTTCTGGCCCCCGTACCTCATCATGGTGCTATTGATCCGAGTCCATAAGGCTCCAGTCACATTGTTCCTCTGGAACAGTACCATCAAGGCAGCGAGAGGAACGTAGCGGTCAAGCTCCACTGTTGCCTCCTCGGCGCGCCTGACAAGCTCAGCCCAGTTGTCCTCGAGTTCATCGGCGAGCGCTTCAAGCCCAGCCTCACTCGCGCGTGCCAACTCTGCTTGAGTAAACTGATGGATCGCCTGATCCTCGGCCTTCTGCTGACCTAACTCAGCTTCAAGTCTCTTCTGGGACTCCTCAGACTCTCTGTTAGCCTGTTCAAGCGCCTCCCTCGCCTCCCTCTCCTCAGCAAGCCGTTTTATCAAGGGCTCGTACTGCTCCAACAAGCGCACAGACTCAGGGACATCATCAAGGCCTGCAATGGTGTCGTCTAGCTGCTGAAGGAGAGAACCAACGGTGTCTGTGTCGTCCACATCGGACTCTACGTCGACGTCTTGATCAGACTGTGGCAAAGGAACGCCGTCACCCTGCATGGCGGCCGGTTCAGAGTGGCCATCGGACTCGGACTCGTCAGTGTCGGAAAATTCATCGTGTGTCGTGGACTCTGCGTCGACAACCGGAAGCGGCTGAGGGGCAGCAACGACGGAAGAAGGCTTGGTGGCTGCTGCTGAGCGATCCTGGGCCCGGACTAACTCCTCTTGGACCTTCATCAGAGCAGCAGTCGATGAGGCGAGCTCCTTCTCAAGACGAGCGATCTTCCTCTTCAGAGGAGCTGACGGATCGAGCGAACCGATCTTAGCCAACTCCTCGGTCAGCTTCTCTGAGCCAGCGAAGGACAGCTTCTTGCTGAGCTGGGCGTGGGCGATAAACTGGCCAAATTGGCCTGCCGGAACACGAGAATCGAGTTTCTTCGAGTCCTTGTGGCGCAACACAAGGTGGAATGCGCGGTAAATCTCAACCTGCTTCTCAACAGGGAGCGAGTCGACGCCGACTAGAGCCTTATGAACAGATTTGGCGGTGAAGTGGTCACAAAACTTCCGTCGGAATGCCTCAATTGTGTCGGGAGAGTCAAAGTCGACCTCGCAGAGGTAGTTGCGGTTAGTTGCGTCACATATCGCGCGTAGTTTGGCAACTCCATAGTCGTGAACGTGCTGGCTTAAAGTGCGCTTCAACGGGAACCCGAAAACAACGTTGATCGTACGAATGCTGATCAGACGGACGCAAACGAAGAACAGAGGGTCATCAGAGACGATGCCGTGATCTTGCAGCCAGGTTATACGGCTCTTTGTGGACGAAAGGGCGTCGTATGCACGGAATGAATCATCTGTGTAAATAGGACCGTGAAAATGAAAGTGACATACCAGAATCGTCAGGAGCAAGCATTGTCTCCTTCAGTTTGCCGAGAGAGATGATTTCTTCGTTAACCATTGTCAATTTGGTCCTCAGAAGACTTTCTCGAAAAATGAAATACGTTTTATCTCAATAAATATTGCCAGCTGTCATGTAAATACCTCCGAGCAGCCATAAAGACCCAATAGCTACCCCTTGGCCGATTTTCAGCTCATTCTGCACCTGCGCTGTTTTGGCCGTTTTTCGATGGGCATCTCCTCGCTCCATTTTCGATTTTGTCAATTTGGTCCTCAGAGGACACAGATTAAATTTTTCAGTGTCCTCTGAGGACAACATTGACAGGATTGTAGCTTATCCAGAACTTGGAGGTGGCCAGAAACTGAAATCGCTGAAAAGCTCAGAGACGTCGTTATATCATCTATAACGGCATCTCTGAGCTTTTGGGCGCACGGTTTCATCCTGACGTGGAGATCGATGGTGGTGAAAATGAAGAATTGACTAGGAGAGCTCTACGCTTGCATGCAGCCTTCTATTAGGTTGTTGATGTTGGTTATATGCTTCTTTTTCGTTCTCGATGCGTGTGGATGAGTATTCTGTTGCAAGATTCATTTTGATGGACTGATGTTGGTTATAGAGGATAAAGGCATCAGAATGGATCATATGCATGCTATAAACCCGTTCTGTGCCGTTGGAATACCATAGCTGCGCAGCAATGTCGAGAGTCACAGTTCATTTCACATTTTCACACGCATTTTAAGGAAACAACGATGGCAAGAAGTAAACAAGGCAATATACAGGCCACTGAAGCTCAAAAGGAGAGGAGAATGGCTCTTGGCAAGAAAGCGCAGCAAAAGAGCCAGAGCAAGTCCAACAAGTCCACGAAAACAGCCCGAAAAGCTCACAAGACGCCCATCGAGATCGTTCAGACCTTTATCAGCAATTTCCTCCTTAATAATGACGATATTACCCGCGCAAACGGATGGGTTGTCGACTTCAGCCAGAAGTTTGCCGCCGAGGTCCCTAAGATGAAAGTAGCCTCCTTGAAGAAGGACAAGCTCTACGGCAATCTCCAGTCGGTCGAAGAGATCAGCCGCAAGTGGCAGGGAGGCGGTGATGAGGACAAGCGTCACCGCTTCAAGGCTCTCCTCAGTCTTGACGCCCAGACAGATGAGCTGGACACGGACGACCCACTCATCGCGACTGTCCGCGAGATGGATGATGCCTTTCACCGCATTCCCATCGCCTACCGGGCTAAGGTCCATGCCTTCGCTGCTTCATCGTGCGGTGTGACGGTCGATGACGTCAAGCTCGTCCTGAGCAAGCCTTGCCGTGACCGCGACGCGGATCTCATCTTCGCCAGACCCACCAGAGTTCTGAAGAAGGAGGCTAAGACACTCAGTCAGCTCACTTCTGTCATTGCCAAGCGGAATGCGGAACGTGCTGAGGCAGAATCGCGTGATGTGCTGCGTCGCAAGGTATACCAAGCCATCATGAATTACTACTTAGAGTGTTCGGCACAGGAGCTATAAATTCTTGTTTTATTTTCATTTCATTTACACTTCTTCGTCATCCTCAACGGAAATATTCCATTCACTGTCCCAGAAGTTGGCTTTTCTTCTCCTTACGCATCTCGGTCCTCGTTTCCTTGATCTCTTTGACCAGCGTGAAAGAACGAAGGTTGTAATGGCGGATAATCATCAACTTCTGCCTGATTCGGGTGACGTTAGGCCGTTTTGCCGCACGTTCACGGCGCACGGACACACGGGTGCGTTCCACGAACGAGTCAACACTCCTCTTGTCGGAAGCAGGCATCCCATGAGCGTGCTGATCAAGTCTATTACCATGGTTGGTCACGCGGATCAACGTAGAGCCTTGCATTATCATCCCACAGCACTCTGTCAGGCTCTTGCCGAGGTTGGTCCACTTGTTGGGACCCATCGTGCCCTCCATCGTGACAATGGCAAGTGGGTTGCCCCCCGTGTCCACCAGCTGCTCGACCTGCGACGGGTCCGATGACTCCTTGAGGCCAAAGGACGCATACATGTCCTGGAGTCGCTTGTCGCACTGCAGTCGGACGAGTTCTTCGGCAGATGCTATGCTAAGAAGCACCCTCGCGAACCCAAGACCTCTGCAGGAGACGGCTGTCCGTAAGCCGATGACAAACCGCTCCTGGTGCAGTTGTCCGCTCAGGGTCTGCCCCTCCCTGTACGACTCGCGGAAGAGAAGGCATGCAGCCTTGATGTTGTCCATCTCAACCCCACGAATTGCGATGAGACTGTGTTAACAAGAAGTGTAGTGGGTCTGACATACATGACGAATGAGTAGTTCAGACAGTCGAGGTTCGAAGTCGCCAGATCTCTGTTGAAGAAGGCCCTGACAGACGGCAAGAGCTCAGACTTGTCTGAAAGCTTGACATATTGAATATAGGCCTTGTGTTGCGATAAATTCATCGTCAGCCATGTCGGAAGTGGCGTTTCCATTGTTTTTCACCAAACAAGTGACGTAATGTGAAAATTGTGAAACTACCAATGTTGAAAAAAAAAATTGGTAGTTGGGGGAAACACACCAAATGGGATGTACTGACCAATAAAACTCCTTTACTCACTACTCAGCGCGTGCATGACCGCAAATGCAGCAAACAAGCTCCTCACCCATGTCTGCCAACTCGCAAACCATCACCCCAGACTCTTCGTCCCATGCCAAAGCCGTATAATCGTTGACGTACTGCCACATCTCGTCAACGAGCTCCTGGAAGAGGCGCACCACCGCCGCCGTGGCATGGAATTGGTGCCTTGCCTCCATGTGGCTGCGAATGGCGAACCATGAGCGAGCTTGTCTGCAGCATTGGTGGACTCGGACACGACGAAGCCTGTTCAGCGGGGGGGACTGAGTAGTCCTGGCGACCGAACGAGCGAATACCCGTTAAGAACGTGCAGATGAGGGTGGTCTGCTCGGTCAAACACAGCTTCTCGATCATGGCCGACCTGTGCAACTCGGCTCGGACCTCCTGGTTCTTGATGAACTCTCTCTCAAAGAACTCCTCGAGGAGGTAAAAAAAGAGGAATGCGGAGATGATCGTGAAGAAGAGGCTGGGCAGTGAGCCTGCTGTTGACATAGAGTGTCTGGGCACATGGCTTCTCCGCCTTGTCTGCTTGCCCAGGAGGGAGCAACGCCAGCTTTGTCTGGTGTGCCTGCAGACTGAGCATGACGTGGAACAGGTGGCACATGGACGCGGCCAAGAAGTGGAATGCGACTTTGCTGTCGGTGACAGGCTCGGTTGAGTAGTAAAGAGCCTGGAGATAGCCAATGAGTCGCACAATATCTTGGACGGACTCAGGAAGAGCCTCGTAATCCTCGTTCGTGGTGTTCGCCATGCGAACTCTGGCAGCAGACTGCTCGTTGCACCCGACAGTGCGGTCAATACTGCGGTTGGATGACATGCGCTGGAGCTTGCGCTTGTCTACGGCAGTTGCGTTCCGATCAGCGGGGAAGCTGGCGCATAGCCGTGCCACTTGCTCGAGCAGGCGGTGCGAGTTGTGCATGATCGGAGGACAAAAGACAACTCGCTCCGTGTGGATGACTCGGGGCTCTGGCCGGTTCTCGAAGATGGCCCTCTTGTCGGAGAAGTTGCCATACTCCTCTTTCGGGTCCTGCACACGGTCGGGGTCGGCCTGCACGGCGTGGAACGCTGCCTTCTGCTCGAGCAAATCATGCAAGGTGACCCGAGAGTGCGCCGGAATGGGGTGCAGCGCCTTGTGGTCTCGACGGATGCTGTTGAAGGGCTGGGGATAGTGCCCTCCAT
This sequence comes from Carpediemonas membranifera, assembly GCA_019828565.1. NCBI lineage: Eukaryota > Fornicata > Carpediemonas > Carpediemonas membranifera. The sequence goes on from JAHDYR010000012.1 coordinate 1,452,633, forward strand.
TACCCTCGATGCCGGATGACAGCTTCCTGATGGCCGCGTGATCGCCCATGACGATGACTTGGTCGAAGGTGGTGACCTGGTCAGTTCCTCTGATCGGTATGAGGGCTTGATAGATCCGCTCGACTTCTTCCTCAACGAGTTGAAGGTTTCCCTCCTCCGTCAGCTCCTTCTCACCGGCAAGACACTCAACGAGTCGGAAGGGGGGAGTGATGCGGTTAGGGAACGTGAAGCCTGACGGGTCGTAGATGCGGATCTTGAACGTTGCGGTATGTCCCTTCCATGCGTCGAGCCACAGGAGTAGTTTTAGTGGTTGGAACTCGACATGGCCTGGGTCCTGAAGGGCACGAGAGCAACGCTCGAAGTTCGTCTGGTCAGACTCGAGCCACTCCGGGTGAAGCACTGCCTGCTGCAGATAGTACACGCCATCGAACCACACCGTTTCCACCTTGTCCCAGGTCGAGCTGTTCAGTCGCTTGCCCAGATGGGCGATACCTACACTGCCTTTGAGGGACTGGTAGTGCTGGACAGCGTCGGATTCGCTGTCATAGTGGAGGGTGAGCGTCGGTCGCTCCCAAGTGTGGTCGGCGACGAGGTCGTGGTCGAAAAACGGAGTCGGCTCGGCTCCGTCGGCTACAGTCAAACGGTTCGTGAGCTCAAGTCGCGACTGCGTGCCGGACATGGTACGCCGCCATGTTGTATTGCCTGAGACCGACCTGCACGGCACGAGATGCTTGACGAAGGCGCGCTCCTCCTCAGTGAGGGCCTCTGAGACACCAGATATTCTGGTCATGTCAATGCCAAGGTCCTTAATGAGCACCTCCGCGGTCTTGTTCTTCGAGATCGGCTTTCCAAGCCGGCGGGAGATGTTGTTGATGAGCTTAAAGAGCTCTTGGGTCGAGTTGAAGCCATTGCGGACGTACATCAGGATCGATGTGAGCTCCATGATCTCAGAAAAATTGGCGGAGCGCTCCTCTGAGTCGTTGTAGTCCTGCACAGCACGCTCCTGGATGGCGTGGGTGCGGTAATCGTCCCGTACGAAGACAGGGTGAGGAGGGTGTTGATTTCCGTGTGCGGTTGCGGCACGTTGGAAGGGACGGGAGTCTGCTGGAGGGCGGAAGAACCTTGCGTCGTGAATGCGCTGGGAGATCAGGTCCGCCTCCTCCATCTCGCGGACGAGCTGGCAGAATTGCTCGCGCTGAGGTCTTGTTCTGGCGGAGTTGAGGCCAATTCCGACCATGGCGAAGTACAGCCAAGAAGGTAATTCATGCGCTCAACTGAGCGTGGCTGGTCATCATATATTGTACCGATGTGGCTCTCGAACACAATATGAGCAACCATGATTTCTGTAGAGTTTAAAAAAACAAGATTTTTGTACAAAAACTAGGCAGGTACATGCGCAACGGTCTGTGAGATAAATCAGACAATTTGGCTGTTGCTATAGCTCTATAAGAGCAGCTACAACTGCGCTGCCGGGGTTCCTTCTTCTTCTCTGGCCGTTTCAACACTATTTCACAATTTCACCAGTTTCACACAATTGGTGAAACAATGTTCAGAACTCCTTCAGTTTATGAATTTACTCGATTGTATGTAAACATGTACATACCATTATTCAGCCATTGCGGGGCGCCGAAGCGCCTCCACGCTGACTCCGCTGGATGGCGGCGGTGGGAGGGGGTGGGGGGAGATGTGGAGGATTGATCACGGACGTGGCCAGATGGAGCAGGCGGTGTGCCTTGCGGAGCTCGAATGACTTCTTCAGTAGCCAGCCCATCAGTGCGATCGCGAGAACCGACCGAGCTCGGCGGTCAGTAAAGCATTCTGCGCCGGTGATCGTGCAGATTTCCTGTCCGATTTCAACCAGACTCCTGGCGGCTGACTCGATGTGGCTGCCGGTTGGAGTGAGTGCGACGACGATGACGTCAACATTGTAGTCGGCGTACTGGTCCTTCTTCTTCTGGATGAATGAGTCCGAGTCAGACTTGCCGACTGTGACCTCAATCACTAGAGGACGGCCGTTTCGGAGCAGAGGCTCATTAATCAGGATATCTGCGCGTGCCTGCGTGATCTTACTTGCCTGATCAGCGATTGCTTGCGGAATAGGCCTGTTTGCTTTCTGCAGGCGTTCCATTTCGTCGTATGCAACCTTCGCTCGGTACTTCTCGTCCTTTAGGAGCCCATCATCAAGGGGTTCCTCATGAAGGACCTCTGTCGAGGTCGTGCTAAGCAGCTGTACGATTCCGTGTTTCACCAAGTCGTGGCGGTGCAAAAGGTTCCTCTTCCGCTGAGGGAACCAGCGCTTCGCGCTACAGAGCATGGCATGGTCTTCCCACGTGCCTCTGGTTACACCTTTGCCGCAGAAGGGGCAGAAGAGTGCCGTGTTCCCGTCCTGGAGGCGCCGTGCCACTGGGCTGGGGAGCCCCGAGATCATGCCAACCCCGAGGACCGCCCTATAGGCTGCTATCACCGGTCGTGCTGTCGCGTACTGGTCGTCTACCGCCGTGTTGAGGCAGGCCTCCAGCAGTTCGCCGTACGGAATCCGGAAAAAAAATGGTGAAAACATTAGATTCGGTAAAATCTTTTCACCATTTTCACAAGGCGCAAGAACACGAAAGAGATGGCACTGAACACCCCTGGATGTACAGGACATCACTATACATGCTTTCCATGCATCTGTGAGCTTCTGCATTTTTCACACATTTTCACGAAATGCTTCTCTGCACTGAGACTACTGTTCGCCAAGAGAATCACTGAGGTTGTCGATAAATGCTATCCATAAGCTACTCCTGTCTTTATTTCCGCTGCTGCTTCCCTCGTAGCGACGCACAGGTAGCTGTCGCAAAATGCACTTTAAGACCGTATTTCGCACAGCTACCTGTGCATGGTGTTCGAGCTCGATAGTGAGAAGCTGGAGCAACAGACTTCCTCACGTGGTAATAGTAGACGGTATCTGCACGAGTTTGGAGCTGACAAGCTGAAGGTCGTGATCAAGATTGATGAGCACTACGATATGGAGGTCCCCACCCTGCTAGCGCTCAAGGACAGTCCGCATGTCCTCCCCGTCGTCGATACAGGCTTTGTAGACCATGTCCCAGCCTTCATGACTCCTCATGTCGACCAAATCTTCTTCGTCGACCTCTGTAAGGCTGAGCCCAGCCTTCAGTTCCGCTACGTTTCGCATCTACTGCAGTCTGTATGCTTCATGCATGACCACGGAGTTGCTCATTGCGATATTAAGCCCGACAACTTTCTTTTTAGCACAGACCAGAAGGGATACCTCATTGACTTTGGTTCTGCTATGACGAAGCCGGCTTGTAGCGACGAGAACTGGGTCATACAACTGAAATCAGCATCCGAATATCGCGGCACGCATGGGTATTTACCCCCAGAGATGTTCAAAGAGTGTCTCGCTGCGCGTTCGGTCATTCCGGAAGTTCAAAGAGCGCCATACGAGACCTCCAAGCTCACGCGAATGACTGCATTGGCTCTTCCCGCCTGTTCTTATGTCGTCACACCTGCCTCCGACATTTACTCGTGCGGTGTAGTCATTTTGATGCTCTTTTACGGTCTCCCCAAGTCCCCCTTTGCCGCGAAGGTGACTGACATGGGTGCAAACATGGCGCAGATCGACAACAGGAAGAAGAAGAAGATGCTGAAGCTTGGTAGCTTGCTGAACTGGTGCCACTTCTATGGTGGGCAGTTGCAGTTGTCACGTAAGACACTCGAACCGCTCAGAGATTGTCTCAACTTCGTGAACGTGAACTCTGCACTACCGATTCGAGGCACAACGCCACCCACTTGCCTCGGAATGTACGACCTGGCAATGCAGATGCTCCACTTCGACCCAACGAAGCGTCCCACTGCTGCCGAATGTCTTGAAAAGCTCAAGGTCATCATGCGCGTGCATGAATGCGTCGCCAAGACCAGTCCGCTCCTCTTGGATGATACTGAACAGGTCTTACTCTCTGTAGATCAGCGAAAGAGAATGGTCGACTGCTGCCAACGGGGGTTTGAGGGTCAAGTCTTCCATCGGCGCTGTATAGTGTGTGGCAGAGACCTTTATGGACGCGAGAACGTGACTTGTGAGAAATGTCACAAGGGATACAGGCAGGTGAGAACCAGTAAGCGCACGAAAGGTGTAAGCGGAAGACTCCACAGGCAGTTTATTGCGATGATTGATCGGAAGTAAAGATTATTTGAAAACGTGTAAATTTTGTGTGAAAATTGTGTGAAAAACTGTGGCTAATTCTGCACAGAGCGATGCCAAGGACGAAACCAAGGCAGATCAAGAAGAGGCCTCAAGATTTAACTGCCCGGCGGTGCAGGTTCGTCAAGTGGCCGGAGATGCCGCTTCCAGTAAGGCGTATGCCGTACAGCTCGCCGTATCCATCTTCGTGCCCGTCTCCATCCACCTCTTCGTCGTCAACGCCACCCCCCACCCAACCTGCTCCCACTCAGCCGTCGTCTTCAGCCTCTGCCACGCCCGTTGGCAGTCCGCCTTCTTCTCCTGGCCACCATTCTCCACTGAGTCAAGAGTCTCCGCACTACCATGGATCAGATGATGATGTAACACCTGTGGTACAGCATTAAACGATCATCTGATGTGTTTTTGTTACATAATTTTGCGTTGATTGCTTCAAATTGTCATGAATTGTCACAAAACAACGGTTCAACACAGATTCAGCACAATCTCTTTCTCATTTTCATGCGAGAACGTGAAAGAGATTGTGCTGAAGCAGCTTGAGGCGCTTAATGTGACCAATCAGGCTCATACAACCATGTTTCAAGCGTTAAGAGTTTCAACAATCTAAACGCAACTTTTTTCAATTGAATTGTCCATTTATCAAACATCAGAGTTATGTAGCACAAGCACAAGCTTCTTTCGGAGATTTTCGATGGCCAAAAACATGTCAGAGACTGTGTCGTCTATAGAAATGTCCAATTTGGCTTGAAAATTGTTTTCGCGGATCTTTTTGAGACTTTCTTCTATCTTGCACACTTCATACATGTTCTTTACTGTTAATTCAGTAACATTGATGCCTCCGCGCCGCAGTTCCATTTGGTGAAATTCGCAGTTTATGTCAGAATTTCGCGGATGGACATTCCTGTAATACAAGAACCTGCGGCAGCTAAACGCGTAACAGGAGATAAGCCAAGGTATTTCCGGGCCAATCTTTATTCGGCATACCTCAATGCATTTTTTGACACGACGGTCACCAGCGGCATGGGTCTTTCCACGGCCGACATGCACCAATGCCTGCGCATTATTCAGGAACGCCTTCTGAAACTGGTCCCAGACATCAAGGGCTATCTGTTCGCCGATAGGACCTCGCACGCAGCGATTGCCGCAATCAAGACCTTCCAAAACGACCATTTTGGAACAGAGGAGGTCAATAACGGCGTAGCGCACAGGCTTTGTCTTGCCAGTCAACCTCAGCTCAGTAGCTTCCGCGCTCAGCTCGCTAGCATACTGAAGGCGATCGACAAGCCTGACGTATCAAATCAAGTTCAGCTTGAGGGCATCACCTGGCCCACGCTTGTCACTTATCGTCCGCCCAGAGCCAAGAATGATCCTGATCCGTCCGCCGTTCCTCCCATTTCTTCTGGTTCCACCCCCCTCCTCTCGATCAAGGCCGAGCTACCATCTGCTCGCCAGGAAACGAAGCTATCTCAGATCATGGAGTACGAGATCTCAGACGAGGATGAAGCTCTGGTCACGACTGCTCGCCGAAGGCTTGAACTTCGTCTGGATGAGGTGGAGACCGCGGCCAAACGAGCCCGACTTGATCCAGAAATGCTTGCTGAGATAGTTTCGGCCGCTGTCATCAAGCGTATCAGTAATAAGTTCGGCCAGAGTCACACGGAACCCATCTCCGAGTCCGATCAGCCCCCCTCCGACGTACACTCTCTGGCTACTCTCTACCAGAGATCGCTGGTATATGCCTGCGTCGTTTGCCGTGCTCCCGACTGGTGGTGGAATCCAAATGTCCGCGACTTTGTAACTTGCAGCTCTTGCAAGCGTTTCATGCACAAGCATTGCCACAGACCTGGCAAAGCTGGGTCTAAGGTCCAGTGCCCATGCTGCAAGCAGTCGAAGAACCGGTGCGAAGCGTGCACAAGTGATCACAAGACTCAGAAGAAGACCAGCGAACTGATGTCATGCTATGCCTGCCTCAAGTGGATGTGCCCGACCCACATAACTGAACTAGAGGCAAGGCTTGATCAAAGAGTGTTCACGATTCGCCTGTGTAAGATGTGCAGAAGCGTCTATGACGATCATGTGGTCAAAATGAAGTGGTAAACAAGTGTAGAACTTTAATGGATCGTGCGAGTGGCATGTGCGTGTCTCTGCGTCATTTGAGTGATGAACCGCTCATCTAGAACAGTGGAAGGGTTTGTTTCCAGTGGTTTGTAGTCGGTAATGCCGGTACAGTGGTCACGAATAGACGGTAGAGGCAGAGAAGATACATACTTGGTCGGACCCAGGATCTGCATCGGCGCATTGCAGCTACTTAATGAGCCATTTGCAATCAGCCGTCTCCCAGCAGCCCCCGGCGCGTTGCGGTAGCCTGAGAAGTACCTCGACAGAAACAGCAGGGGGTTGTCCATGCACAGCGTACGATAAATCCAGAAGCAGTCTTGCAGGTGGAGCTCATTGGCCAGTACCTGCTCTGGAGTGAGGATGATGCAGGTGTGCCTGTACGGTTTCGTCGAAATCGTCTTCATCAGCTCGGTTGTCTCGGCCGTGTCGTTATCTCTAGTACACGTGGCGAAGTAAATCATACGCACACGTGTTTGATCGACGACTGTAGGCTCCTTGAATGCGGCCGTGATCAACTCCACAAAGTTGTGGAGGAACAGGGCATCGTTTGTGGCCGCATCAATGACCAAGCGAGAAGTACTAGTCTCCGTATGGCCAGAAATGACCCAATACGTGTCGAAGTTGGCGTAAAGATCGGCCAGGGTCCTCAATTTGGAAACCAAATCTGCTGTCGAGGAGAACGACACGGCCTCGATTGTGAGGTACTGGTCACCCATGGTCTCAAGGATCGTCTTGAGCTTGACATGGTACCCTGCCGCGTCTGGCATGTGCTCAAGGTGGAACACGGCGAATGAGTCGCGAGAGGAGGCGAACCCGTTCTCTGGCTCAAGAACAACGAGCACGCGACGGTTGACAAGGTTGTCCAGAGTGAGCGGGCAGGAGTGGAACCTTGTCAAGCTGTCCGGAGGGTGATGAGGGAGGATACCAATTCCTCGATAGCCGCGACGCTTGTCTCTTTGCCGCAAACACACTCAAGCACCTTATCAGAGCCTTCTACGGCTCTTACAGCGTTCTCATTGAACACAAGCGGCAGTTCTTCGCTCATTTCACAAATTTCAGAATGTGCCACCATGAAAAAAAAATTGGCACAAGCACAGTACGGCCTGATAGCTGAAGTTTTGGCCTATAACAACCTGGAATATGTTGTTTCATCTTTGCATAAATCCATTCCCATTCATGTGTACGTCAGCAATAGGCGTTTAGCAGTGTTTCAGAAACTTTCGCGATATTTTCACAAGATGTTTTTGCGAAAATTGGCTTTTTCGCATAACGAGAGGACTTCAATGGCACGTAGTAAGGCACCAGCTCATCCCCCGATCGACAGCGACAATTCAAGCGCATCTGCTGATGCTAGCGAGCAGCTTGATGATCCGATGACGCTCCCGCAGGACGTTGTCCATCGAATTTACCCAGGTGCCACTGATGAGGAGATATCCGATCTCCGGAAGAAGTGTCACGGCATCACCCGCGTCTATGTGATGCCTGACTGGCTGCCGGCGGCCGAGTCTTGCTGCGCTCCCTTCCTCGAGGTCGTTAAGGAGCAACCAGCCCGTGACGCCGAGACTGGGCATGTTGGCAGAGGGATGATGGCTGTCCAGGAGGTCAAAGAGGGGACCTTCCTCGGCGTCTACTGTGGCCAGCTCCTCTCAGAGGAAGAATACCTCGCCAGCAACACGTCGATGGTGTTTGTTACCCTTTATTTCATTTACATAGAATCTCCTTTTGGAACAAGGTGCGTGTGGACTCCACTGAGCTATCCTACGCCAGTGGAGTCCACCTGATCAATCACAGCGATGACTATAACTGTGTATGCAGCGAGGGCGTGCTCTGCGGCCTCCCTGTTCTTGGTGTGTATGCCAATAAGCGCATCGAGAAGGATGAGTTCCTTCGCATTGACTATCAGGAGGACTACTGGAAGGATTCGGAGGTCAAGAAAGTCGAAGTGGCTCACTTTCGGGCCCTCGAAATGACTGACAAGCGGTACATCTCCAACTTGAAGAGGATGTATCCCAGTTTACGTCAACCTCAGCGCGCGGGAATTAAGAAGAAGAAGTAAATCATGTCTGATCAATCACTTTACTCTCTTAGAGTTTCTCCGAAGTCGTCGCACGGGCCTTGCTCTTACCATCGCGACGTAGGAATATATGCATAGGAGTAACATCGGCAGGAGATGAGTGCTCCTTGCTGCTCATATCTGGCGGCAGGTCGACCGCCGGAGAGTGCTGGTTGATGATAGCCTTCATCTCTGGCGACAGACCGAGGTCGAGGGGTGGGACCGTTATGAACTTCTGGCCCCCGTACCTCATCATGGTGCTATTGATCCGAGTCCATAAGGCTCCAGTCACATTGTTCCTCTGGAACAGTACCATCAAGGCAGCGAGAGGAACGTAGCGGTCAAGCTCCACTGTTGCCTCCTCGGCGCGCCTGACAAGCTCAGCCCAGTTGTCCTCGAGTTCATCGGCGAGCGCTTCAAGCCCAGCCTCACTCGCCCGTGCCAACTCTTCTTGAGTAAACTGATGGATCGCCTGATCCTCGGCCTTCTGCTGACCTAACTCAGCTTCAAGTCTCTTCTGGGACTCCTCAGAATCTCTGTTAGCCTGTTCAAGCGCCTCCCTCGCCTCCCGCTCCTCAGCAAGCCGTTTCATCAAGGGCTCGTACTGCTCCAACAAGCGCACAGACTCGGGTACATCATCAAGGCCTGCACTGGTGTCGTCTAGCTGCTCAAGGAGAGAACCAACGGTGTCTGTGTCGTCCACATCAGACTCTACGTCGATGTCTTGATCAGTCTGGGGCAAAGGAACGCCGTCACCCTGCATGGCGGCCGGTTCAGAGTGGTCATCAGACTCGGACTCGTCAGTGTCGGAAAATTCATCGTGTGTCGTGGACTCTGCGTCGACAACCGGAAGCGGCTGAGGGGCAGCAACGACGGCAGAAGGCTTGGTGGCTGCTGCTGAGTGGTCCTGGGCCCGGACTAACTCCTCTTGGACCTTCATCAGAGCAGCAGTCGATGAGGCGAGCTCCTTCTCAAGACGAGCGATCTTCCTCTTCAGAGGAGCTGACGGATCGAGCGAACCGATCTTAGCCAACTCCTCGGTCAGCTTCTCTGAGCCAGCGAAGGACAGCTTCTTGCTGAGCTGGGCGTGGGCGATAAACTGGCCAAATTGGCCTGCCGGAACACGAGAATCGAGTTTCTTCGAGTCCTTGTGGCGCAACACAAGGTGGAATGCGCGGTAAATCTCAACCTGCTTCTCAACAGGGGAGCGAGTCGACGCCGACTAGAGCCTTATGAACAGATTTGGCGGTGAAGTGGTCACAAAACTTCCGTCGGAATGCCTCAATTGTGTCGGGAGAGTCAAAGTCGACCTCGCAGAGGTAGTTGCGGTTAGTTGCGTCACATATCGCGCGTAGTTTGGCAACTCCATAGTCGTGAACGTGCTGGCTTAAAGTGCGCTTCAACGGGAACCCGAAAACAACGTTGATCGTACGAATGCTGATCAGACGGACGCAAACGAAGAACAGAGGGTCATCAGAGACGATGCCGTGATCTTGCAGCCAGGTTATACGGCTCTTTGTGGACGAAAGGGCGTCGTATGCACGGAATGAATCATCTGTGTAAATAGGACCGTGAAAATGAAAGTGACATACCAGAATCGTCAGGAGCAAGCATTGTCTCCTTCAGTTTGCCGAGAGAGATGATTTCTTCGTTAACCATTGTCAATTTGGTCCTCAGAAGACTTTCTCGAAAAATGAAATACGTTTTATCTCAATAAATATTGCCAGCTGTCATGTAAATACCTCCGAGCAGCCATAAAGACCCAATAGCTACCCCTTGGCCGATTTTCAGCTCATTCTGCACCTGCGCTGTTTTGGCCGTTTTTCGATGGGCATCTCATCGCTCCATTTTCGATTTTGTCAATTTGGTCCTCAGAGGACACAGATTAAATTTTTCAGTGTCCTCTGAGGACAACATTGACAGGATTGTAGCTTATCCAGAACTTGGAGGTGGCCAGAAACTGAAATCGCTGAAAAGCTCAGAGACGTCGTTATATCATCTATAACGGCATCTCTGAGCTTTTGGGCGCACGGTTTCATCCTGACGTGGAGATCGATGCTTGTGAAAATGAAGAATCGACTAGGAGAGCTCTACGCTTGCATGCAGCCTTCTATTAGGTTGTTGATGTTGGTTATATGCTTATTTTTCGTTCTCGATGCGTGTGGATGAGTACTCTGTTGCAAGATTCATTTTGATGGACTGATGTTGGTTATAGAGGATAAAGGCATCAGAATGGATCATATGCATGCTATAAACCCGTTACATGCTGTTGTAATGGCGCTACTTGTTCTTCATCATCACTTTGCCCTGATGTTTCGCAGTTGTTTCCCTAAAGTGCAAAATTTCACTGAGATTTCACGCGCATTTTAAGGAAACAATCATGGCAAGGAGTAATCCGAAGGCAAGAGTGCCGAAAAGGCCTAACGCGCAGAGAAGGAAGCTTGGTGCTCGCAACCAGAAGCAGTTGAACTTGTCGAAGAAGCAGCGCAAGATCACTATGGCTGCATTGGACCTTGTCCAATCCTTCATCAACTCTCTCGAGGATCCGGGCGAGATTGAGAGGGCAAACAAGATCGTGACGGAGGCAAACAACCTGGGGCGCGACCATGACGTCCGTGACCTGAATCCCACGTCAGCCCGCGACAACAACGATTACAGGCACGCCACCGTGAGGGATATTGAGGCGGCCTACACCGGAGATGGCGATAATGGCACCCTGAAGCGTTTTGCGGCTCTGGTCAGCCTCGACGGCGACGACGAAGACGAGCTTCGCCCTGATGACCCCCTCATGGCCTGCGTTAAGTCGCACAGGGATCTTTTCCTCAAGATTCCCGCTGGCCTGAGGGAGGAGGTGCACCAGTTCGTGTCTTCTCAGCTCGACATCCCCACGGAGACGATCCGGCACATCCTCCATGCCAACACCCAGTCCTCCGACGCCACTGAGATCTTCAAGCGACCCACACTGGTCCCGAAGAGGTCCTATTCTTCCGTGGAGGAGCTCGGTGATATCATTGTCGCGCAGAACCGGAAGCGTGTGGAGGCGGAGCGGCGCGATGCCATACGTCGCAAGATCTACGAGACGATCATGATGTTCTACATGATCCAGTCTACTAAGCAGACCCCAGAGACCGATTAAATCATCATGTGACTTTTACTCATACTCAATATTCCAGGCGGCTTCCCAGTAGTTATCTTTCTTGCGATCTGCGTGCGATCTGTAGTAAGACCGGAGAGCAGCCATCTTGATAACGAAGACGAGGTGACCCTCCTCGATATGCTTGAGGATCATCTTCCGCTGGGTGCTTCTCGTGGTGTTTGTGGACTTTTGCTTGCTCGCCTCCTTGATCGACTTGAGCTTCTTCTTCATTGCCATCGTCAAGTCATCCTCCGTCTGAGTCAGTGTGATGTACTCGTTCGGGCTTTCGGGCATGGGGTGGGTTGGGGCGGGTTGTCGGCGAGATGAGGCAGGATCATTGGAAGGCTGGGGTGGGGAAATGAGGTGCCGCAAGCCCTGACGACGCCGATAAGCGTCACCCGCGCTGTGGAGAAATGTGGTGATCTCCCTCACACACCCAACACAGTCGGCAAGAGACTGACCCAAAGCCTCCCACTTGGTGCCAGAGAGCGCTGCCTCCAACGTGTAGCTCGGGCTGGAGGTATCCTCGATAGACTCCAATTCCGCTGCAGGTAGCGATGTCACGAATCCAAGCTCCTTGTAGAACTCCAGGACAGTCTCATCACACTGGAGCCTGAGCTTGGCGCCGGCAGACGCAACAGCGAGCAGGATTGACGCATATCCCTTGCCTCGGTGGGCCACCTTCGTGCCAAGAGTAACGACGTACTTACTCTTGAAGTTCGGCACACCCGAAATGCCCTCCTGTACCATGAGCAGCATAGAGACGATGTCGTTGGTGGTGGTGCTGACAATGGCGATCATGCTATGTAAGAGCTTGGGGTGGGTCATACAGGGTGTTGTTCAGTTCAATGGCACTGAGCATTTCCGTAACATGAAATGACGACAGGAAGGACAGTACGCTGTGCACATACTGGCTGTTGTCGTCCAGTAGTACATATACTAGGTGACAACCATCCATGGCCAATATCGTGTTCTTCCAGTCGTCGTTAGGCATGTTTCACGCTTCTGCTGAAATTTTTCACACAGATTTCGCAAACTGCATTTGTGCCACCATGAAAAAAAAATGGCACAAAACGAATTGAAGTCAATTCACGACTTATTCGACGAGTAGGGGGTCAGGCAAGTATTATGGGCGCATTATCTTTCCCGGCAAGCGAAATGTATTCTCATCAATCATGCTTTTACAATCTCAGCTTTTCTATCTCTACTCACGGCATAGACAGCAAAGAAGCTCAACCCCGTCATCATCTTCAGACAGCACGCACTCCATATAGTCTTCTTCCCACTCAAGCGACGTGTGAGTTGTGATGAACCCGAAAATGTCCTGAATAAGCCGGGAAAACTGGTCAAGATGAGATCTACTGGGCGTGTACTCCTGCTGCGTGTCCTCCCGTATGCTCATCCACTGCTCTGACTCAAGACAGCAGCAGTGAATGCGAACCCGCCGAAGGTTGTCAAGCCTTGGCACTCCGTAATCCTGTCTGCCGGGAGATCGGTTATCTGTCACCAGGATATGAGCCATAGATGCCTGCTCCGTGAGTATTACCTTCTCGAGAATAGCCTTACGACGTTCAGCAGACTTTGCCATCTGATTCTCGATGAAGTCCCTCTCAAAGTATTCCTCCAGAAGATAGAACATCGGAATCATCAAGTGTTGGTAGCTTAGCGGCTGAGCGGTGAGTCGGGTGCTGACGTATAATGTCTGTGCGCTTACCGAGACCTTGTCCACAAGGCTGGGAGGCAGTATCTTGAGAGATGAGCTGTCAGTCTGCTGAAGAGCCATAGTCACGTGGAGAAGGTGACACATGCCTGCAGCAAGGAAATGAAATGATACTACTGAGTCGGTCGGTTTGACAGTCGAGTAGTACAACGCCTGGAGATATCCGATAAGGCGCATTATATCTTGGACTGGCTCTGGAAGGGCGATATAGTCCTCTCTGACGAGATTTGCCATGCGGACCATACTGTCAACATCCCTAGATTATCTTTGCTAAACCCTAGATTATCTTCGACCTCAAAACGCTAGATAATCTACAATTTCTTGCTCAGAAATGAAGTATTCATTAAATTTAAGCTATTTAGAGATAAACGAAGGTCTTCTTTAGAGTCCATATGATGTACGTAGAGCATGGAAAGAAGCTCTGGCTCTGACTCCTTGCCTGGTTTGAGCATTTCGCCGTGCAGGTTAAGACGAAACGATAAAATGGACAATAACAGAAAATCTAACAGGTAGATTCACTACGATAGTGATTATGTGAGTAGTTGAAAGGAGGTACATATGCGCATAATCACTTTCAGAGTGAATCTACCTGTTAGATTTTGAGATATGGTCGATTTCTTGTTTTTTGACTTGGCTAGAGTCGAATTGAAGAAAAGGAGAGGCTATTACTCAGGGAATATTGCTCGTCAAAGAAAAGCAAGCAAGGCCGCGAGGTATGGCCACCCGACCTACAAGATGGGCTGGGTGTCATCGCGTAAGGACGACCGGTCGTGCGCGGTCAACGCTGACAAAACTTAGCGATTCAGAGAAATAAATGGCGCCACCGTATTCAGCACAAGGCAGTGAACTCAGCTATATGTTTTTTTCTCAGTATATTTACCCAGCGGCTGATCCCACAGTTTAAGGACGGGTATTAGCCTGCACTTTGCATGAAAAAATTATGCCTGAACACGACCAATTATCCAAAACACAGCATTTAGCATGCAACAGGAGCTGGAAGCAGCTGCAACATCTATTCTAGGCCATTCCACAACCATTAAAAAGCAAGAAATTGACGCAATAGAGGCCATTCAGTCCCATTACTTCATAGATTCACGCTTGAACGATATTACGAGCCTTATCAGGCGAGAAACAAGAAAGCTGAACGCGATTGGTGACTCCTTTCTCGCTGAGACATATGCAGCATACTGACAGCCACGACACGCTGTTCAAGCAGATTTAAGGGAGCGCCATCACCAAACACGTAAATAGACCTGTATACGACAACCAGAGACGGACGTATGAGTCAGAACGGTGTGCTACCGGAATACGCAGGGTGTTTTTGTGCCCTGTTGATTCCAGGAGCACGCTGCTCTGGGCCACGTGAGATACCGCGAGACTAAATCCGATCTTTACTATCTCTTACATATGCAAATATCATGAGTGTGTCCCTGCTCGTGAATGGGAACATCCAGCCAGTCTGAGTCAAAGCTACGGTCTGCTTTCGACAAGACAGTGCGCCATAGGCCGTTGACTAAACACCATGTGCAGCTTTTGGCACTCAGTCGACCTCTGTTTGAAGGTCAAGTGGATGGTCTATGGAAGAAGGTGTTGAGGTAGGGCTCGTGTTTGACGGGCAATGAGGAAGGAGAGATCTCACTGGATGTGTGCATCTGCGGCAAGTATGAGTAAAGAATGAAAACATGATTGGTAGTTATAGATCGCGAGAATAGGCATTCTCATCTGCATTGCGGAGAAAAGGAGTTGATGTTGTATTAAGAAAAGGACGAATGCATTATCAGCCATTTGAATGCATGGCTCCAAACTACACGCGTTTTGGCGTTGATATTGATTATTAAATGCACTGTTGGTAGCCTATTGAGGGATTTCGTCACTGTACTCGAATGCACAAGTGTGCATTTTATGCTCGCAACGAGACTGAAATGGCGAACTGACGAATAGAAAGAATACGCTGCAAAAGGGGGCACAATGCGCTCAGAGAGCGATACTGCCGACAGTATCGTCTTTTCCTTCATCTGACATTGTAAAGAGGAAGAGTTTATGATTGGAGCATAGCTGATGTCCATAAACACCATTCATAAGCCAGTCCTGGCTTGTTTTCCACTGCTACTTCTCTCGTTGCGACGCACAGCTAGCTGTCGCGAAATGCACTTTAAGACCAATTTTCACACAGCTACCTGTGCATGGTGTTCGAGCTAGATAGCGACAAGCTGGAGCGACTTACTTCCTTACCTGGTAATAGTAGACAATATCTGCACGACTTTGAACCTGAAAAGCTGCAGGTCGTGATCAAAGTTGATGAGCATTATGGTATGGAGGTTCCCACCCTGCTAGCGCTCAAGGACAGTCCGCATGTCCTCCCTGTCGTCGATACAGGTTTTGTCGACCGTGATCCAGCCTATATGCGGTATTGCAATTTCAGAATTTCGTACATACAAAATTATCAAATACTTGGATTCGACCTAAACTTGGCTCAGATCCGCAATCCTGAGCTGGAGTGGGTTCATGGGAACATTTTAAAATTTTAAAGTAGTCATGAACATCCAAATTCTAAGACAATCTCCGGTACTGGTGTAGTCCGTTTAGGACAAGAACACTTTATGAGGAAAAGAGACGACACCAAAAGTGTCGACAGAAACCTGAAGACTATGTAAATAATGTTACTATGTAAATATTGGGTAAGACCCACGACACCGCCCCTCCATGGACCCCAAAGGGGCCATGGCCTCAGGCGTATGCCACTCGTACTGATGTACGATGAGGGACTTGACCAGTTCCGAGACCTCCGATGCCACTCATTGGACCGCAGAACTCTTGCACCTTGGCGGGGTACAAGGGTGAATACCTTGTTCAAGTCTGGTGCCAGAACTGGCGATGTGAATCTAAAAGATTCGGAAAATATCTGTGGATCTCAAAAAATCCGGTCGTGGTACCACTGGTTAGCGCGCTATGTAATATGGATGATCTTACGTGAGGCATTCCGCCCCTCCACGGTCGTAAAACGGCCGTTAGAATTTGAATAGCTCGAATGAGCGTCTAAAACTGCACATTGTGATGATCGTTGTGCTTCTCTCGGTTTGTACACTACGTCGCCGTACTTCTTATATAGCGTTTGAAAAACGCCCTTAGAGGCCTCAATTCGGCTTCGTTCGCGAGTTCTCGCGTTTTTTGTTTTGGACGAAGCGACGTTCTCTCTCGCGGCTGTAAAAAGCCTTCCTTCGTCATTAATAACATCAGTCGTGCTCAAATTGAGCATAAATACCTGTGTATCCGGATCTGTTAGTGATGGTTACGGTTTCTTTTGAGTCGTTCATTTCCCAGTGAAAACGGGAAGCAACGAACAGTCAATGTCGGACGTTAGTGCACAGATTACGCAGATGTTGGCACTACTTGACGATGAGAAGGCCCGAACGGCCTTCAAACGGTTCCTCAACCGTTATCTCGATCGCGAGCGCTTCTTCCCTACGGTCAGCGAATACCACGCTTTGTTCCGCGCCGACACTGCCCGTGGCGCGAGTGTTGCACCCGCTGCCTCTACTGAGGGTCTTGAAAGCGCTCCCGAGGCCTCTCGCTCGCCTACGCCTTCTCCCAGTAACGACGCCGGCACGGGAGGCGACGACGTGCTTGGCGAGAGCTCTCGGCCCACCCATCAGGATAGTTCGGGCGAGATTGAGGCTGTGCCGAGCGATGATGACTCCCGACCGACGGGTGGTGACAACTCGGGTTCGGACCAGGAAACGACTGCGCACTTCTCACTGGAGGAGATGATCACGGCTGTTGCTGATGCTGGCCTGAGCTACATCACCTTGGACGTCGCTGGCACCCTGGCCGCGCTCCGTGCCGGTATGCTCTACGCATACGGGCACCTCACGGTGACCGAAACCTCTTCGGTCGTGGCCCGTGACATCTGTCGCGACGGTCTCGTGCTGTTAGCTCTATCACGTGAGTACCACACCCGGGCTGTGCTGGGTCGAACCGGTGATCCGACCGATCAAGATCTGGTGACTTTGCACCTCAGACGGCTCGACGTGAACTCGCGCACGCTCTGTCATCAGGAGCTGCGTGAGCGGATTCAGCTTCTCTCGGGACGAGGTTATACGGTCATGACACCTCACCTGCGCCGGGCCATCATGTTGGGTAATGACCCCGACCTGTATGACATGATGATCGTTGGTCACGCTCAGGGCATTCTTGACTCTGCCGACGTGCGGGAGTTCAGTCGCCAATACATCGAGGCGATCCGGACCCCCACCGGCTTCGGTCATGTGCGTCATTCCCTGATGGACAATTTCCAGTTCGTCATCGACGGTGATAATGTTCTTCCGGTCGCGCTCGACTATAACGAGCCACGCCGCTTATACGAGTTGACGGCGATCGTTGGCTACCGCTTGCATGAGGGCTCCCTTCGTCTGCTCGTGCACTACGCTCGGCGCGAGTACAGCTCGATTGTCAAGGCGACCGAGACTATCCGTGACAGTCAGGCTGGGGTCAAGTTCTTCGCTGCTCATCCCGAGTTGGTTCGATACTGCACCCGGTCTGAGGACGCGAAGGGTGCTCTCTGCGGTGGTGTTTTGGAATAAGATAAATGTCTGAACTGAGGCTCTGCTGAAGATTTACAGACCGGCTTGCCTAGCCTCGTCTGACTTCAGGTATACGTCTAGTGCCTCAAGGTCCTTAACTGACGAATAGTCTTGCCAGGTGGCCTCTTCGTCCTCACACCCGGCCCAGTGGACGAGGTATTCCCGTTTGGACATCGGGCCTCGACCCCGAGATCGGCTGATTCGCTCGACTTCCCACTCGTCGTCAGCCGTTGCTGCGAGTGCTTTGATCTGGTCCTCTGTCAGTCTGCCTGGATTGAACTTCCGAACTCTCGATGCGTCTACCGTGATCGCTTTCGAGTTGTCCTTCTCGGACAGGTCTAGGACCTTATACGCGACAACGACACCGTGTTGTTTCACTCCGGCGAGCCTTCGCATTGGTCCTCTCCATCCAGGTGACAACTTGTTCGGAGGTCTAGAGGGGTACTTGACCAGGACGAATCTGCTAATGATCTCGTTTCTCGATGCGGTGGCCTTGGCGAGTGCGTCCTCTCTCATTGCTTGAACTCGGCTGCTGGCGAGCTGGATAGCTGCTGCGGCCGCCTCTCTGTGGGACTCGCTCGCGCTCGCGGTACTGGAATCGGTCACATACACGTTCTGTGGTATCCTCAGGTCGTATCCGAGTACTATCTCGGCTGGAGACAGACGTGTTGCCGTGCGCGGTGATGAATTGACGATGAACTGGGCGACAGGTAAATTCTCGATCCAGGTTGACCCTCTGAGCTGGAACTTGCGTGCCTTAAGGATGCGTAGCACCTGCTGGTTGGCGCGCTCTACCATCCCATTGGATTGCGGGTGGTGAGCCGTGGTAATATGGATCTTGAACCCCATCTCATCTGCGATGCGCTTGAAGAGTTGGTTCTTGAACTCTGGTCCTCCGTCGGATTGGAGAACCTCAGGGCACCCGAAGCGCAATATCCAGTTGTTGACGAGGGCGTCTGCTGCTGCCGCGCCGGTGGTACTCGAAGACGCGACTAGCTCCGTCCACCGACTGCACATGTCGATCATGACTGTAATGTAAGCTTTGCCGTCGACGGCTGGGAACGGCCCCATCGTGTCGACTGCCACCCTACGGAACGGGCGATCTACGGCTGTGTGCAATCCTGCTGGGCTGTCAACCGGGAGGCGTCTAATCACCTGGCACACCGGGCAGTTTTCGATGACCTTGTTGACCGTCTCACGCGACACTGACTTGCCTTGGTCTTTGAGTCGTTCAGTTACAACGCGTCGTGATAAGTGGGCCCCAGCGGTGAGGTGCTCTGCTTCGACGTCGCCTTCTGATGCAGGCTGTATGACGTACACTCGCGATAAGCCGTCAGCCCCACCGTTATCGAGGCCGGCTACGTGCTTGACGTCGAAGTCCATGTCGGACATAGCCTCAGCCCATCTGCGGACCTTGGCGTTAGTCGACTTGTACATGTAAATTAGGTTGCGATGGTCAGTGAGCAGGGTAAACTTCCCCCAGGAGAGGTACTTGTTCCACCGCTTGATAGCAGCTACGATGGCGAATGCTTCCTTCTCACCGACGGACCACCGCGATTGCACTTGTTCGAAGGCCTTGCTCATAAAGCAGACGGGTTGACCTTCTTGCAACAGCACCGCGCCATAACCTACTCCTGATGCATCGGTCATGATGGTGTGCTCCTTGGACGCATCGAAGATGGCGAGTGCTTCTGCTTGGGCGAGCAGTGTCTTGACTTTGCGTAATGCTTGCTCTTGCTCGTCGCCTCCCAGCGGGATCTTGGCGGCCATCGCTTGTGTCAAGGGGTGAACGACTTCTGCGAACCCGGGGACGTGGTCCCGGAAGTAGTTGAGGAACCCGACGAGCGCTTGCATTCCTTTGACTGACTTGGGCATTTCGAGATCGAGGATGTCTTGAATGCGGTCTGCTGCGATGCGTTGACAACCATGGGATATGACCCTGCCCAGGAACTCGACCTCGGCCCTCGAAAACTGGCATTTGTCACGGTTGAGCTGTAACTTGACCTGTCGGGTGCGCTGCAGAACGCTCTCGAGGTTTCTGAGGTAGTCTTCCTCGTCTTCCCCGAAGACGATGATATCGTCGATATATATGTAACACGCGTGACCGACCAGTTCGGCGAACGCTGACTCCATGGCGCGCTGGAAGTGGGCACCCGCGTTCCTCAGCCCGAACGGCATTCTGGTATATTGGTATTGACCGAGGATGGTAGTGAATGCGGTGTACTTCCTGCAGCGTTTGGTCAGCTCGACCTGGTGATACCCAGATGACAGATCTAATGTGGCGAAGATCTTCTTGTTCGGTAGTTGGGCGATCACCTCGTCGATCATCGGAATCGGGTAGTCGAAGGTGGGGGTGATCTCATTGATCTGCCGGAAATCCACCACGAAGCGCGACTTCCCGCCCTTCTTCGGCACCGTCATGGCTGGGGATGCGTATGGAGAGTTGCTCTTCTCAATAAAACCCTTAAGGGACAGCTCGTCAATGTGCTCCCGTATAATGTCTACCTTGGCTGGCGGGACGAAGTATGGTCTAGCGTTGACTACACGGTCTTCGCGCAGTATGAGGTCGTAAGGCTCAAGGCGGCTAGGTTCGCTCCGGTCCTCGAACACGTCGCTGTAACGTCTTATGAGCTTGGCTTGTCGGTCGACGCTGGTCTGTGACATGGTGAAGAGTGGAGCCTGGTACTTGTACACGTCTGGAATCTCGACCTCGTCATCGTCACGCTCGTCGGCGTATGCCTGGGGAAGGATTCCCAACGACACCATGTCGGGGTAGCCGATAATCATGTCGAATTCCGTGTCGAGGAGCAGCATACGTGGCTTGTAGCTGCACGCCTTGGGTGTAAACGCCGAAGGTAACAGTCTCACGTCCCCCTCGACTGCGCCTTGTGCATGGAGGATCCCCTTGTTGGCGGTACGTATCGGAATAATCTCAGAGCTAACTCTGGGCAGCTTGGACGCCCACGTGCTCTTAATAACGGTGACTCCGGCGCCTGAATCAAGGAGAGCGGAGAGACTATGGCCATTGATCTGGACTTTGATCAGCGGCACGGACGACTTGGACTCAGTCTTCCCAGTAGACTGAGATGACTCGTTCTTAGACTTGTCGGAACTCAAAACACACAAGCACTTGGAGGATTTACAGTAATCCTCCAGGTGGCCGAGACGGCCACACTTCTTGCAGGTGTGTTTGGCCTTCTGCACTTAAACACGGAATGGCCTCTTCCCCCGCAGTTGTAGCAGGTGTAACCCGAGTAGTCTTTTGCGGGTCTCTCCTTTTTGATCGTCTTGGGCTTGAGATCCTTCTCAGAGGAGGGCTTCTTCGGGGGTGAAGGGAGCGTCGTGTCTGCGCTCTTGACGAGATGAGGCGGTTTGACGAGAGGGAGCGTCCTCGAACGCGCTCAGCAGGTTGCGCGACTCTTGGACTTCACGTGCTAGGGCTAGGACCGCGGGCATGGCCTTCTCCAGAGGCTGATCCTCGATGAGCTCTTGAATGCGGTACATGGCCTTGGGGTTACTCTTGAAGGCACGAGTATACGTCTCTTTGAGGTTGTCCTCGTTGAGCGACTTCCCATCGAAGAGGGACAGGAGGAGGGTGAACTTCCGGTTGATACGTGCTACCTGCACCGTGTCGAAACTGTTGGCGCGCAGGCGGAAGAGCTGGAGGCGTGAAGTCTTCGCGCGCGGTTGAAGGGCTTGGCCGAGCCGCTTGAGGGTCCTTTGATCCTTGAGATCGCGAATGTTCTTCTTTGAGGCTATAAGAGGGGTATGCTCGTCGCTATCGTCAGGATCAGTGTCCAGAATGGTCGTAATGAGGTCTTGAACCGCGCTATCGATGAGATCGGTGATATCTCGATGGCCTCCATAGGCCCGATAGTCTCGGAAGGCCTCGGCGAATGCGATCAGTGCCTCTACTGAAGGAATTGTTAGTAGAGGCGGGATTAAGCGTTTCTTATCGTTCATGGAAGGAATTTCTAGAAATGTAGTCCGTTTAGGACAAGAACACTTTATGAGGAAAAGAGACGACACCAAAAGTGTCGACAGAAACCTGAAGACTATGTAAATAATGTTACTATGTAAATATTGGGTAAGACCCACGACACTGGAAGTAATTCTGAAATTGCAATACCAACACAAGTTATATTTCTGAAAACCGAATACACGGTGATACTGTTATCTATTAGCTCCAGTAGGGACCCAGGCCAGGTTTTGTACACCCTACCCGCTTGCCTCGGAATTCGGACATGCCGAAATTCTGAAATTCGAATACCACCGCCCATTTTTGACGTATGAGATCAGTATCCCATGCCAAACCTCAGGACGGCATTGTGTACCTTGTCCTGCCCTGTATCCATTAGATAACCACCCACTTTCCTTTCACAATGTGCATTTTATGCTCGCAACGAGACCGAAATGAGGATCTTAAGAATAGAAAGAATACTGGCGGCTTTAACGTAGTAGGCATGCACATATCACTAAGAAACATCAGTAAGCGAGCGCAGAGCATCATTAAAGCAACAATTATCCCTAAACAACATCAACAACTATAAGTCCACTAGGACCATACGATATGAACTATAAATGAACCACAGAGCAGTATAGATGATTTGAGAGTACCAGGCATGGCCAGAATACCGCAATACTCGCCCGTTGATCCACGTGACCTCCATCTTGGTCGGTATCCAGAGAACGCCCGTCAGACGCTTGCAACGGAACATTTAGGGGGTGCATCCTGAATAGGGCCAGATTTGAGGGACCCTTGGTCTGATATGTCATGACCGAGTTCTCTAGGGGCCTCCACAGTGCGTCCCGAGGTACGTTAGAGCACCACAGACCTTCCCCCAAAAGCTGACTCCTGGACCCCTTGGCCGGAGCTCGCCCGAAGCGTGCCTCGGCTTGAACTAACGGCAAGAGAGCATAAAATCAGCCCTTTCGAACCGTGTTTTATGCTCTGCTGCCGTTATAGAATTATTCAAAGGGCCCTCTCTTTGCGCTTTTTTCTGGTTCGTGGGACGAAGTAGGGACGGACAAAAAAGCACATACGGAAGGTATTGGAGGTACTGAGGCCGCCTAGGTACATAGTTGCCGTGTGGATGGTTTCAGTTTATTAAGGAGGAGCTCCAGGATAAGTTGAAGAAGCAGTTTATGGCACTCGCCGGACCAAGAAGTTCCAAGAAGCTGAAGCATATCGTGTATAGCCAGGAGAAGCGCAAGGCGCGTAAGGCCATTATTGAGGCCATTGACGCCGAGGAGAAGGACAAGGGCAAGGGCAAGGCCGAGAGCGCTAAGAAAGAACCCGTCGACGATGAGAGTGGCGTGGACAGTGGTGAAGAGAGCGGCGTCGACGATTCTGAGTTGTGCGACAGTGAGAGTGAGGTGGACTTTGACAACGAGTCCGACGATGAGATTAGAGAACGCGCGATCAAGCGCCGGCGCGAGAGAAAGATCGCCCAGAAGCTCAAGGAGTGGGAGGACAATAACGCTCGCAACTACGTCCTGTGGCATAGAGTCCAGAAGGAGGTGCACGGCGAGCTTCGCATTCGCGCCTCTCGAGAGTCAGCTTCGGTTGCTGGGGACAACCACGTCGACGTCCAGTTCGACAGATACCTTCGCGTATCCAAGCTGCTCGAAATGAAGGACTGGATTCACAAAGACCTCCCATCTCTTCCGATGGAGGCACGAGTGCTCCATCACAAGGCGCAGAAGAGAGTACTCGAGCTGGAGGAGACCGTCACGAGGCTGCTGCAAGACGTGGGGTACGCAGCTGACATCTCCATGGGTGCCAGCCCGACACCCGCGCCGTTTCGCCGCGACCTACCCCAGTCGGGCACACACCAAGCACGAACGAGTACCCCCCGCCGTACGGGGGAAGAGCGACACAATCCACATGAAGCGCAAGGCCCTCATGACAATCCCTCAGAAGATCGCTGATGTCGATAGCAACTCAGAGGAGTCAGACGAGGAGGAGATGGTGACAGAGGAGAAGAAGCGCGAGGCACACGAGGAGGTGGTGACAGAGGAGAGGAAGGGTGAGTCACATGAGGAGGACGTGACCAAATGCGACGCCTGCATCCAGGCTGAGCCCGAGAAGGCCAGGCCAGAGGACTCGGAGGAGGAGTCAGAGGAGGAAGAGGAGCCAGTGGAGGAGGGTGAGGCAGAGGAGGAGGAGCAGGAGGACGAGATGGCTGAGTCAGAGGTGAATGCAGAGTCAGAGGAGAAGCGTGAGGCAGATAAGGAGCAAGAGGCAGACAACGAGGTGGCATTCGAGGCTGAGTCGGACGTTGAATATGTCCAGGTCGACCACGTCGACCCAGCTTCCGAGCAGATGAGGAGCAGGGAAGTCAAGTTTAGAGTTGACGTCGCCAATCAGCTGGAGAAGAGCAAGCAGTGGGTCAGATACAAAACCCTACCCCACGGCAACTGCATAACACACTGCCTCATGATGATCGAGGGCGTCACGGAGCCTCATGCGTTCAAGAGCTGGGAGACGATGACGAATGAAGAGCAGTGTGCAGTGGAGACGAAGGCGGACAACTACCGCGAGCAGATATACAAGGAAGCGATAGAGATGAACCGGCGGGCCACTCCGGGGTACAGGCGGCCCGAGGAGGGTCTCCGGGACGAACTTTTCCATGAAGTGTGCAGTGTACACACTGTCACGGAGGAGGGCAACATCGGTAAGCCAATCATGCAGGAGAAGTGGTTGACTCAGTGGGCTGTTGAAGCCTGGTGCTCAATGACTGGAAAGTCCGTTGCATACCTCCATGTTGTCCGGGATTTTGACCCAAAGATCGATCCAGTCGTCGGCATGTACGTTTTTAGCAAGTCTGAGGAGGGCAAGGTGACACATGTCGCGTTTAAGCCCAACGAAAACGGCCAGAGCGCCCTGGCGTGTTTTGCCCAACAGTGTCGCGAGTGGAAAATCGAGTATGCGGTCGAAGTGACAAGGGGACACGCCACTCTGCGCAAGGTTCCTCCCGGGCTGAAGAGGAGGAGATGGTCAGTGAAGAAGTAAGAGTAAAGGATTGATATACCGACCGTATCGCTTATGTTTATGTGACCTTGAGGTTGATTCGCGGTTTGTAGGTGGGTATGGTGCTATATTACTCAGCCTGCTGTATATGTCTAGTCTACAGCCTGTATGCAGCTGTCTGTGGTGGTAAATATCGTCGGCTGGCCGAGAAAGCATAAACTGCACACTTGTGCATTCGAGTACAGTGACGAAATCCCTCAATATGCTACCAGCAGTGCACTTAATAACCAATATCAACGCCGAAACGCGTGTAGTTTGGAGCCGTCCAGTTTTTTGCGCTAGTAATGCCTCCAAAACCCTTTTAATCAACATCATCTTCTGTTATCGACCATGTCAACGAGAATGATCAGAATAAACGACGATTTGGCACTGAATGAACCTTGTAATGAGACTGGTCAAGCCTGTGGACACGAAAACAGCTCTCAATAACAACATCAAGAAGGCAAGACATGAAGATGGTTTAAATGGAGGAGAGCCCCAGGGGAAGAGAGCCGGGGGGAAGAGCGCCCGGGGGAAGAGAGCCCCACGAGAGCCCCCGGGGGAAGAGCGCCCGGAGGAAGAGAGCCCCAGGGGAAGAGCCCCCGGGGGAAGAGCGCCCGGAGGAAGAGAGCCCCAGGAGAGCCACAGGGGAAGAGAGCCGGGGGGAAGAGCCCCAGGAGAGCCCCGGGGGAAGAGCGCCCGGAGGAAGAGAGCCCCAGGGGAAGAGAGCCGGGGGGAAGAGCCCCAGGAGAGCCCCCGGGGGAAGAGCGCCGGGGGGAAGAGCCCCAGGAGAGCCACAGGGGAAGAGAGCCGGGGGGAAGAGCGCCCGGAGGAAGAGAGCCCCAGGAGAGCCCCAGGGGAAGAGAGCCCCAGGAGAGCCACAGGGGAAGAGAGCCGGGGGGAAGAGCGCCCGGAGGAAGAGAGCCCCAGGAGAGCCCCAGGGGAAGAGAGCCGGGGGGAAGAGAGCCCCAGGAGAGCCGGGGGGAAGAGCCCCAGGAGAGCCCCCGGGGGAAGAGCGCCCGGAGGAAGAGAGCCCCAGGAGAGCCCCCGGGGGAAGAGCGCCGGGGGGAAGAGCCCCAGGAGAGCCCCAGGGGAAGAGAGCCGGGGGGAAGAGCCCCAGGAGAGCCCCAGGGAAGAGCGCCAGGGGAAGAGAGCCCCAGGAGAGCCCCCGGGGGAAGAGCGCCCGGAGGAAGAGAGCCCCAGGAGAGCCCCAGGGGAAGAGAGCCGGGGGGAAGAGAGCCCCAGGAGAGCCGGGGGGAAGAGCCCCAGGAGAGCCCCCGGGGGAAGAGCGCCCGGAGGAAGAGAGCCCCAGGAGAGCCCCCGGGGGAAGAGCGCCGGGGGAAGAGAGCCCCAGGAGAGCCCCAGGGGAAGAGAGCCGGGGGAAGAGCCCCAGGAGAGCCCCAGGGGAAGAGCGCCAGGGGGAAGAGAGCCCCAGGAGAGCCCCCGGGGGAAGAGCGCCCGGAGGAAGAGAGCCCCAGGAGAGCCCCAGGGGAAGAGAGCCGGGGGGAAGAGCCCCAGGAGAGCCACCGGGGGGAGAGCACGGGGGAGAGAGCATATTGGGGCCCCGAAAACGCCAGCACCAGCGCAAGTAAGCTATTCTATTACAAAATGCTTCACT
Source organism: Carpediemonas membranifera (assembly GCA_019828565.1). Classification (NCBI taxonomy): domain Eukaryota; phylum Fornicata; genus Carpediemonas; species Carpediemonas membranifera. Next base: position 1,479,071 of record JAHDYR010000012.1, read on the forward strand.
TGCGCTGGTACTACAGCGTTTTCGGGGCCCTTTGCCCATCTTTCGTTGTCTGATTTTTTTTCGTGCAGAATTCAAACGAGTGCCGCCTGGAAGAGGCTGAGCAGCGGAGCTAGGCACCTGCGGCACCACTCGTCTGGCCCAGCTCCCGGGTATGCTCCAGAAAATTCTGGTGCAGATTTGGGAGCAGAAATGTCGACGAACCCCGAAAACGCCATAACCGGCACCAGTGAGCGCATCTTCGTTGATGAAGCTCATTGGTGTTGGCATTATGGCGTTTTCGGGGTTCGATACTGTACTCGTGGCCTGAGGCGCCCGCACAGCGCCACCACGCCAGCAGCAGCGCCCTCACATGCCTGATGCCCTCATCCTGGCGCCCTCATCCTGGCGCACTCATCCCTGGCGCCCTCATCCTGGCGCACTCATCCCTGGCGCCTCATCCCTGGCGCCCTAATCCCTGGCGCCTCATTTCTGGCGCCCTCATCGCAGCGCCCACACAGCACCCCTACGCCAGCGCCCTCTGCGCCACGACGTTACCGCCCTCTGCGCCACACCCACACCGCAACCGCCAGCCCCACGCCAGCCCCGCATCACCGGCGCCCTCAACAGCAAGTTCCATCATCCACATCACTCCTTAACAACATCAACGACTCGCCTACCACCGACAGCGATGGCGAAGTCTGCGTTGATGTCGCCAGTGCCAACCCAGTTGGCATACGCGTCGCAATGAATGTAAATGTTTACGTGTTCTCTTCGTACCTTCTATCGTCCAGGATCTGCTTTCAGACGTCCATGAGCGATCATCCCTTATCCTGCGGAGCAGCCCAACATCAGCTCCAGCGGTTCAGAGCATGCGTACAATGCTTCCGGGGCATGTAGAGTGATCGTGTAGGAGCTTTATGACGATTCCAGGACGTGGAGTTCAGGAATACGTCCGTATTACCCAGCAAGTTTCATCATCTCCATTATTGCTGCAGTATTCAAAGTAAACGCGAACAACACGATCTATCTCCATTCATTGGCGCCTCGAGGAGCGCTTCAGTCCCTCTAGAGCGTGCGTCAGCAGCATTTCGATCGAGATTAAAAATCACCCGAATTCTAGCTCTGTTCTGGCCGCTGCAGGCACCGCTGGGCGCGATAGAGCTCGGAGCGGCGTTGTCTGCCAAAAAGAGCATATTGCTCCCGGTGAAAATTGAACCCACGATCAGGAGACTGGGTAGCAAAGTCTCTTCCCTCTATACTATGAATTATGGGAAATCCGCTCTTATTAGGCTTCCTACAGGGAATATAGGCCATTTTGGAGGTATGAGCGACTGGGAGGGGGAGTTTGGGGGACATTTACGGTGTGGCTGGAGTCTACTCGGGCAGACTATTATAACGAGGCTCAGATCAGACCTCTACGGCAGCTATACGAGGAGAAACGAGCCAAGCAGCGCGCTAGCGGCCCATGGCTGCAGCAGCGCCCAGCCAAGCTCAGCTATAGGGTCACCAGAGACCCCAAATGACGTGCTGATCAGGTCGACTCCCATCTATTGACTTGGTAATTGCAGAGGCCGTCTGAACGCGATGTCCTAATAACCGACTTGGTCGGAGCGGTTCGGCGATGACTCCTCTGTATTCCACGCCTTCTTCTGATGCCGAAACATGCAGTCCTTTTGAGTCAACGCGCGTCCTGTCCGTCAGGCATGAAGGGCATTCAGCAGAGGCATTGCTGCGGGCTGCAGGCCGCCCTAGCGCTTCAGGATGGCCAACTGCATGATCTGGACCCATGTCTATCAAATCCATTTTGATCACATCAAACGTGTGTCAAATCCGGCAAATCGATTTTGCGATAAAAAAAGGGGCAGAGGGGAGGAAGCGACCCATAAGGCGTACCTATGGACCATTTCCTCCACCCTGCCCGTTTTTTGAGTCTCAACTCTCAATTCGAATTTGTCCCTATGTTACTTTTTTCTAGCAGGATTTAAAGTTTGATACTGCGCATGCGTATTGCTTAGGTATAGCCAAGTACTACCATACCACTTTGAAGATCCAGCTCCGGCTCATCGTCGAGTTCATTTTTTCTTGCAACCGTAGATTATCTAGCTTTTTGAGGTCGAAGATAATCTAGGGTTTAGCAAAGATAATCTAGGGATGTTGACAGTATGACCCTGGCTGCGGACTGCTCATTGCACCCGGTAGTGCGATCAACACTGGTCCCCGTGGACATGCGAAGCAGCTTATGGTTGAGATCTTGGTTCCTGAGCACGGTAGCTTGATCACGCCCGCGCAATGAGTAGCGCTTGAACTGATTGCACATCGCAGCGACTTGCTCCAGCAGGTTGTGCGAATCGTGCATGATGGGAGGACAGAGGACAATGCGATCCAGAGGAATCACTCGGTCAGACTCTTCAGTCTTCGCGAAGATGACAGGGTGGTCAGTGCCAAGGTGAAAGTCGCCATAAAGTGCAAACGGATCAGAGGTGCGGTGTCTATCAGCAACAAGTTCCGAGAAGGCCTTCTTGAAGCGTACCACGTCGGCTAGGGTGACCCTGTTGGTGTTTGCAATTGGGCGAAGAGCCTTGTCGGTCACCCGAACGGAGCTGAAAGGCGAAGGGTAGTGTGCTTGCCCTGTCTTGACCGAGATCATCTTGGCCATAGCAGGATGATCACCAAGGAGGATCACCTGGTCAAATGATGTGACTTGGCCGGTGTTCCGGATCGGTACTCTTGCCATATAGAGAGCCTCGATGGCCTTCTCAATCTTGCCCAGAGTGTCTGGCTCAAAGAGATCTTTCTCCTGTTTCATAAACTCCATAACACGAAATGGGGGAGTGATCCGGTTGGGTAATGTGAAGCCGCTGGGGTCGTAGAGACGAATCTTAACGGCAGTCGTACCCTTCCATCCGTCTAACCAGAAGATAATCTTCAATGGCTGCCAGTCGGCGCTGGGTTGAGTAAGCCTTCGCATGCAGGATTCGTACCCGGGCTTGTCAGTCTCGAGCCATTCCGGGTGGGTTACAGCCTGAGTCACAAACCTTACAGTGCTAAACCAGACCTCGACCATCGCGTCCCAGGTGCTACTGTGCATACGCTTAACCAACGATGTATGAGGGATCTGTTCCAGTGTAGTCCGATGCTCTGCTGCTTCCTGTTCGGAGGCATAGTGGATGATAAGCAGCGGCTTGTCGTATGTGTGTGTGATGATGAGGTCTGATGAGAGAGCAGTCGCCATCTGTCCGTCTTCGTTCAGCCTGATCGTGTTAGTGCACTCTAGAGGAGTCAGCTCTCCTTCTCGGGTCATGCGACCTGTGGTGTTGCTGATGCGTGTCTCAATCGGTACGAGATGAGTCAGGAAACGCGTTTCAGCGGGCGTAAGAGCTTGATGAAGACCGGAGACATGAAGTATGTTGCACCTTAGCTCCTTGAGTATGACCCCGGCGGGTTTGTGTCGCGGTATAGGCAGGTTCATCCTTCTTGAGAGTCGATTGACAAACTTGTAGGAGTCCTGGGTGTTGTTGAAGCCAGCACGGATGTAGTCGAGGATCGACGTCAGCTCCAAGATGTTCATCAGGTTGTCAGAGCGACTCTGGAGGTCACTCAGCTCCGTTGATATGTCTGAAACTTGAGCATCGCGGCGAGTCACGTCCGTAGAAAACACGATAAAGCCCATACGGGCTTGGTAATGGGCATGTGCGGCATTGCGTAGGTTTCGTCTATCGCTAGGGTCGACATAAAATCGATTGTCGGCTGCCTGAAGACCATCTTGACGCATTGCATGTGCTAGGTTGCTGAATTGTCGACGCTGCGCTGCCAGATTACTGCCTTGATTGCCAGACGGCACAATGGCATAGTATGTGCACGCGAGAAGAGTGTTCAGCCGTTCTGGTGAGTACGGTGGGGACGTGTCGTTGTAAACAGTGCCTATCGCTGATTGATAGACAATGTACATGCCCTGCCGAATTCTGAGAATTTTCACAGTCGTTTCACGAGTCCCGTGAAATTTCACATTTCACAAATTTTCACGAAACGAGATCAGTGCGATTGCGACAGCTGGGAGCTGAAAAGCGGAAGATATGCCTGTTACAAGGATCTATAACACCTCCTGAAGTTAGACTGCTGATAGCTAGTCTCGTTGTCGAGTTCTGAGGTTGCACAAAAAAGTTGAATCTGAATTTCACGGTCAATATTGACCTAGATCGCGAAAGTGAAGGTGTAAGAAAAGTCTAACTCGTCAAAGAGAGCAGCTAGAGGAAAATGGTAAAGGGTTTTGCAATCTGCATCCCCTGAGGAGTTCAGTTTCACACAGAAGAGGATTTGAGAAAGCTCCCCTTTCACAACGTCTTTGGGCACCTTCGACAGCGTTGATAAAGATGAAGCATACCATTAGCCCTTATAGGCTATGATACACATCTACTGTTGGCGAAATGTTCTGCAATGTTGTCATCGACGAGATATGGTACCACATTTTTTATATCTCAAGATTGATGAGGTGCAATCACTAACCGAGCATAGAAGGGTGCTGTATGAAGGTCATATAGCACCCCAGTATGTTCAGTTAGAGATTGCACCTCGCCAATCCCGAGATCGTGTGATTGAATCAATAGAACCCAGCGACGAAGACATCGCTGAGAGCTGAAACCAAGAGAGGATGTATAAACAGTAGTACTGAGCTTGCTTACGGACCAGCTTGTCATGTCGACCACTTTTCACCAACTACATAAAATGCGTTTCCCTATTTACTCGCCGATGAGCAAAGTAATGCTCGACAAAGATGTAAGATATGCGTTATTCATCTATAAAGCACCTGCTGTAGTATTTAAATCGGCTTCAGGGGTTCTAGTTTCGGATATCGCCATTTTCACTTCCTCACGATTTCCTCAGGCATCGAAACCCCGTTTTTAACAGTATGTAATCGTACTCCGCGAGGCGAAGGCGCCAGCGGACGATCTTTGCAGATGTCGAGGTGCGTAGGTAGACCAGATTCCGGTGATCGGTCTCGACACGGAACCGGTGTCCTAGGATGAAGTGCTCGAACGACGTGATTGTGTGGTAGATGCCGTATAGCTCTTGCTCTATCGTTGACCAGCGCGACTCGGTGTCCGTAAACCGGCGGCTGCAGAACGCCACGATCTGCTCCTGACATGTTGTCTGGAGGGGGTGTAATACAGCTACTCAAGCAAAGAAAAGTAGCAGTATACTGCCACCTTTTTCTGAGAAGGCCAAAACTTCGAGCCCTCATATTTTTGTATTGGGCTAGAGCTGTACAGCAAAATTTACTGGGCGGATGTTTGCATCCAAGGGCTACCTAAGGGACGTTAAATCTCGAGATCTATATTAAATATTTACTCAATATTTACCGCAAACTTTTTTAGGATAGTTCCGACCATGTTAAGCCACGCTATGCGTTTTTATTGCGTGGCTGGGTCTGTACCAAATGATATATGCTCCAGAAGTTGCAAAAATCGCAAAAGAAGTTTGTCTGTTCTCGAAATTGCTGATTGCCAACGGCAAACCAGAACCACCACGTTGTAGTATAGCACGTGTACTACAGCCTGGCATGTCTGGTCTAGCGTTGGCAATCAGCAATTTGGAGAAATGGACGTGTCAAATTTTTGACATTCCGGAAAAGCCGAACATGGCCAGAACTGAATATAACTCAATAGATCGCTACGGTTTACTGTGAATCACTGTACTCTTCTGAACTTGATGGCGGAATCCCGCATTTGGCCCTTTCTTGCTCTATATTGAGTAAGTCCTTCGCTCTTGCTAATCTATCCATTCCAGCACGCTCTGCTACCGCCCACAGTCCTGGATGCGCTAATATTGCATCAATTGCAGCTATAACGGTTCCTATCTCTTCGTAATAGTCTCTATACCTGTAGGATTCCATTTCCAACTTAAAACTGCACTCAGTTTTTTTACACCCCCACAAAAGGGGGGCAGTATGGTAGAAGACCAGGAGCGGCTTTCAAGAGATACTGTGCGTGATATTGTGCACAATCATCGCAACATGCTATCGTTGGGAAGAGAGAAGCACGAAATGCGATTGTCGCTCCATCGCGGATGCCATCCTTGCAATCCTCCCAAAAACTATTCTAGAGCGCATGCCGCGCAAGTAGGACTTCATGAGGTCAGTACCCAAGGCTATCGAGAACCTTGCTGGCCGCAAACTCTCTCCTAACACGAAGGGCATCTACCAAGGAATTCACGCGACAGATACAGGGCGTGCCGCATTGATAGCCGGACTCAGCCAGCTTGTAACCCTCACTGACGCTGAAATTGATCATTTGCGAAATTCCAAGCTCGACAGCTCCCAAAGAGCCTTCCGGGTGTGCCAGCCGCGCCGCAATCCTGCCGTCCCCACCCCCCACCCCACTGTTCAGACTGCTGAGCAGCCCACTATGTCCGTTGACTCCACGCGTGCAATGCAAGCTTCGTCAGTCAACGGTGCCAACGTCGCTGAGATGATTGAGGCCATGAACCACATGACTGAGCAGTTTAGGAACACGAACCCAGGCGCTTCCGACGCGGAATACTTCATGGGCAGCACTGCCAAGATGTGGAAGAACAGCCTCCGCAAGTGTTGCCCTTACTGCGCAGACTTACGTGGCCTCTTCTTCGTTGACGGTAGAACAGACGAAACTGTCTTAGAGTGCGACTTCTGCCACAGGTTCGTCCACAGAATCTGTGAGGTGTCGCGGGGCTAGTTCCGACACAGAGGATGATAGCTTTTCGACGGTCACTCGCAAGGACAAGAACAACAATGACAAGACGTTCACCGTCTGTGAGCTCTGTTCAAACGCTGAGAAGCAGACTATATGCATGAAGGGAGGCTGTGAGACTGATATCAGCGTTTTCGCGGCCCTTTGCCCATCATTCGTCGTCTGAATTTTTTCGTGCAGAATTCAGACGAGTGTCGCCTGGCAGAGGCTGAGCAGCGGAGCTTAGTCCCTGTGGCACCACTCGTCTGGCCCAGCTCCCGGGCATGCTCACGAAAATACAGGTGCAGATTTGGGAGCAGAATGATCGACGAACCCCGAAAACGCCATAACCGGCACCAGTGAGCGCATCTTCGTTGATGAAGCTCATTGGTGCTGGTAATATGGCGTTTTCGGGGTTCAAATACTGTACTCCTCATCCCTGGCGCCCTCATCCTGGCGCCTCATCCCTGGCGCCCACACAGCACCCCTACGCCAGCGCCATCAATCCCCAACGGCACAGTAAACAGAAAATGCACTTTATGCTCTTACACCATGGCGTTTGGAGACGAAAACGAACACCCATGGTACCTGCAGGTAAGGTAAGGTAAGGTAATTTCCGGTGATCGCGTTCGTTGCAAGTAATCACCATCATTGATCGCAACAGGCCGGGCACGGAGGCAGGCCCAAGTGATCCAGGGGCTGGTTGATCTTGCAGATCGTTTGGGAGAGGTGGTTGGACGCGAGGAGTTAAAGATCGCACAACATGTGTCAAATCCGGCAAATCGATATCGTGTAAAAAAATGGACAGAGGGGAAGAAGCGACCCATAGGACATACCAGTGGACCACTTCCTCCCCTCTGTCCATTAGCATTGTAGTGTTGCAGCGTTCCGCCACCCTTTTCCGAGAAGGCCAAAACTTCGAGCCCTCAAGTTTTTGTATTGGGCTAGAGCTGTTCAGTGATGGGCAGCCCAGTGACTGTGTCGGCATATATAGAGATATCAGTGCAAGCCCCAATACAGCCCCTTAACTTTTTTCTTGCAAGCTGGGATTGGGAGCAATTGATATCTCCGTGGATAAACGATCTATACCCATTTTACTTGCAGTTCTGATGTTTTGATCAGTATTTGGATGAATTGTGTGGAAATCACCGCTATAAGTGCGTTATCCTCAAAGAAAAGCGTTTGGGATCAATAATCCATTTCAGGAACCAAGAACTTCTCATTGACGGTGCATTACTATATTAAAGACCTTATGATGTGTCTATCTCTCCCAATCATCCTCGTTTCCCGGATCTCGTTTTGGTTTCCATTTGATTTGATCAAGGTTTGACGGAACGGTCATTGAGCCGAGGGCTTCCTTGCGCCAGCTGGAGATGCTGATGCCCTGTGAGCAGACCGTGTGGCCGACGAACTCGAGCTCGGTGCGGAGGAAGACGCACTTGCTCAGCTTCAGGCGTAAGTTGTGGGCGCGGACGAGTTCGAAGACCTGATGCAGAAGGGAGTTGTGGCCCTCGATCGTAGACGCGTGTACGATGACATCATCAAGGTAGCACTCGACCCCGCGGCCCAATAGTGGAGCTAAGATCCGCATCATGCCTCGCTGGAAGTAGGAAGGCGCGTTCTTGAGACCGAAGGGGACTCTAACGAACTCGTACAGGCCGTTGTGCGTGGCAAATGCAGTCCGAGGAACAGCTGTTGCGTCGAGGGGGAACTGGTGGTAGCCACTGCGCAGGTCAAGCGTGGTGAAGTACTTGCTGCCATTCAGGCGAGACAAGATGGACTTAATGTTCTGCAGGGGGAATCGGAAGTCGCGGCTGACTGAGTTGAGGAGGCGGTAGTCTACGACCATCCTATGTTCACCGTTCGTCTTTGGCACGACGAAGCAAGGGGCGGAGTAAGCCGACTCCGATAGGCGGATGATGCCAGCCTCAAGGAGGGCCTCGACCTCTCGATCGATGACCTCAGTCATGGCCGGGGAGAGCCGGCGAGGGGGAACGTGGGTCGGAGTTTCGTCCGTGACGGCGATCTCCATAGGCTGAACCTTGGCAGGCTCACGAGGGATGGGACCGAAGATGTCTTCGAACTCGCGAGCGAGGGCTGCGACGTTTTCATCGAGCTCGATCTGGCCATCTTCGTCAAGGGGTGTAACCTCGCCGAGGTCCTGAGGCTCAGTCGCGGGAGGAGCCAGTAGGTTGAACGTTTGGATCACGTCGAACCCAAGGATGAGGGGCTCACCGGTGTTGAGGACGTGGGCGCTGATAGTACCTCCGACTGAGTGGGGAGACCTGTTGACCTTGATGTCAAGGAGCGTGCGATGGGCAGACGTGGCGATGCCATTGGCCGTGCTTATCTTGAGCTCATCAGGGATCATGACCAGGCCCAGAGACTTGGCCAGCACTGGGCTGATGAAGGATGAGGAGGCGCCTGTGTCGACCAGGGCGTCGACGCGGTCGGTGCTCTGGGGAGCAGGGGAGCCGACGGGCGCGAAGGCTCGTACGTTGGTGCTGAGGCGCATGACTGGTCCGCTTGTTGCCATCTTCAGAGAGATGGGCGTCGTCCGGCGGCCCGTAGCGAAGAAGCCGGGCTTGGACTTGTTGGGGCAGTCAGGCCTAAGGTGGCCGGAGAGGCCGCATCCATGGCAGACAGGCTGCGGCTTGGCAGGGGGTACCGGCAGGCTTATGGTTGTCTGGTTTGTTGGATGGGAAGTGGGGAGCAGGCGCTGCGGTAGCGTGAGGACGAGTGGGGTGGAAGCTCGGAGGCGGACGTGTGGCCTGAGGGCGCGGGACCTCGGGCTGACCGAACTCGGCGATGGTGCGCTTGGCCTCAGCCAAGGTCTCGACCTCTTGGAAGGCGGCACGCTTGGCGTCGGCGAGCGTCTCAGGTTCGGAGGCCTTGACCCGGCGGCGCAGTGAATCTGGGGACAGTCCGCGGATGAAAGTGCGGCGTAGTGTCTTCTCGTCGGGGAGGTAAGTGGAACAGAGGTCCTCGACGCGGTCGAACCTGTCGAGGTAGGCGAGCAGAGCGCTGTTGCTGGCCGTCGTGGAGGACATGGCGGTTGCTTCCAGCTTATACAGAACGGCCTGAGTGCTCTTGGGAGCGAAGAAAGCGGAGTAGATCACCGACAGGACGTTTTCATCTGGAAGGTCGTCAAAGTTGTCAATGCGAAGGCGGATCAGGCGTAAAACACGGCTGGAAATGAGCATACGGACAGATAGTGCTCTGTCGTCGGGAACTTGGGCGGAATAGGCCTCGAACTTGTCGTTGAAGCTGCAGAAGGCCGTTTCGGAACGAATGTCGTTGAGAAAAGGGGCTGAAATCGTTTGATAGTCCATGGCGGTGAGTAAGCTTACTGTGGCCAAATAAAGAGAACTAATGACGAAGTGAGGTTTATTCGAAACCCGATCAAGGGCAAAAATGGTTATAACTAAAATTGCCCAACAGGGCGGGACCTCCTGCGGTGTCTAGATCGACATCCTGTCACGTTGTGTTAGCTGTCCCAATCAGTTCTTTTATGATTGGTCAATGATCGTCAAAGTCAATTTAAAGTTAGTTCATCGTTTCCCTTCGGTGTTCCTGTCCCCTGCCCGTCACAGTTATATAACTTTCGATTAAGGCTACTTTCCCGATGAACATTGACGCCCTGTCTAACTTTTTGGCCCCATGGTTGAATTCGGCTAAGCCGAAATCATGGTACTCGTTCCGAGACAATTACCGTTCTTTTAACGCCCGCACGAACTCCGAAATTCCGATCTTCAGTCTCATTAGCCCCATTGTTATTCAGCTCCTGGAGCTGAGTGATCCTGAGCTCCATGCCTTTATCGCAGAAGCGCGCGCGGCACTTGAATCTCCTCGTGTGCCTGAAGTGGCCGAGGAGAATGTAGGCCAGATCGCTATGGTCGCCGCCGCGCCTGCAGAAGAAGAAGAGGACGAAGACACGTCTGACGACTCCGACTCATCCTCTTCCGATGATGACAATGAGCTGGCTCCCCCTCCCGAAGACTGGAATGAGGCTTTTATTGATCGCGTGAACCGCATCTTCGCCCCCCTTGATAAGCAAGATGCTCTCGACCGGTTCGACGATATCAAGTTCCCCGACGGTAACCTCTACGAGTCCATGCTAACCTATGTGTTCCTTTACTCGCGGATGATTATGAACTGCGCGCATGTCCGTCCGAAGGAGTCTTCGTTAGTTCAGAAGTTCCTGACCAACGTGCGCGGAGACCGTCTACGTGAGCGCTGCGCCACCTACAAGGACAAGCGATCGTTTGAACGAACGGCTCAGGCAGCTATTGCGCAAGCCAGAAAGGCTGAGCAAGCGGAGAGAGAAGGTCGCCGGTCCAAGAGTAAAGGGCAGGCATACGTTGACTTTCTCCTCGCAGCTCTGACCCAAGGTAAGCCTAGCCAAGCCTCTGCTCGTCCCCTGTTCCCGATCCGCCTCCTGCAGTGCCCCTCATCTGCGTTGTACGACACTGGCGCCACGGCCAACTTTATCTCAGAAGAGCTAGCTTCCTCGCTGCCCATTGAGCCTTCACTCGAGTCCCATCAGGTCCAGTTGTTCACTGGACAGAAGGTTAATACGACCCATGTAATGACGGCTGACTGTGAGTTCCCCTCCGCCACTGGCCACAAGCTCACGATCAAGACAAAGTTCATTATCATGCGCGAAAAGCTCCCAGCTCCTACAGTCATTGGGTTCCCCTTGCTCGTGTCCGCCGGATTGATCCAATTCCCCGCTGACGACCTCATTGTGGAGGTTGGGGATGATTACGACGACATGTTCGATGTGGATGCCCTACATGACGCAACTGAGACCACCACACCTACGATCATGAAGTTCGAGGAGCAGATATCGCGAATCTTGCAAGATCTACCTGGCCTCTTCGAGGAAGATCTGTCCGTGACATCAACTCTGCCCCCCTTCAAGGTCAAGACCGAAGACCCAGACAAAGTCATTAACGTCTACCCCTACCGCTATTCCACACCTGTACGGACCGAGATTGTGCGCCAAGTCCATGAACTAGAGGCCCAGGGTATCATCCGGAGATCCACATCGGCATTCAACAACCCGATAGTCATGGCTAAGAAGCGGGGCGGAGCCCTACGACTATGCCTAGATTTCCGAGCCCTCAATCTCATCACCTCGCCCGACAGTCACCCCCTGCCACTGATAGACAACCTCCTGGATCACCTCGAGGGAGCAAAATTCTTCGCGGCTTTAGACCTGAAATCGGCTTTTCATCAAGTTCCCATGGCTAGTGATAGTTGCAAGTATACTGCCTTCACAGTGGATGGCCTGGGGAAATTTGAGTACTGCCGCATGCCGTTTGGAATGAAGAATGCCCCTATCCAGTGTCAACGGGCTCTCGAAGCCGTTCTCAGTGACAGCCTGTACACTCAGGCCTTAGCGTACGTGGACGACGTCATCATATATGGGAAGGATAGGAACACCTTCTTGAAGAACCTCCGGGACGTTCTGCACAAGCTTCACGCGGCGGGTCTCCGCCTTAACGCTGCCAAGACAGTCCTCGGTGTCGAATAAATCGACTACTTAGGATGGAGACTCAATGCACGAGGCCGCAGGATCGCTCCTGATCGCCTCCAGGCGATTCGCGACATCAAGCCCCCCACCAACCTGACTGACATACTGTTAAAAACGGGGTTTCGATGCCTGAGGAAATCATGAGGAAGTCCGTTTTCACGAAAAAAAATGGTGAAAACATTAGATTCGGTAAAATCTTTTCACCATTTTCACAAGGCGCAAGAACACGAAAGAGATGGCACTGAACACCCCTGGATGTACAGGACATCACTATACATGCTTTCCATGCATCTGTGAGCTTCTGCATTTTTCACACATTTTCACGAAATGCTTCTCTGCACTGAGACTACTGTTCGCCAAGAGAATCACTGAGGTTGTCGATAAATGCTATCCATAAGCTACTCCTGTCTTTATTTCCGCTGCTGCTTCCCTCGTAGCGACGCACAGGTAGCTGTCGCAAAATGCACTTTAAGACCGTATTTCGCACAGCTACCTGTGCATGGTGTTTGAGCTTGATTGAAAGGCACTGAACAATACAGGGCTACTCTGCAGGTAACAGTAAGCAATACTTGAGCGACTTTGGGCCTCGAAAGTGGTAGGATCTCATCAATGTTTATGACCCACCCTCGCATCATCCTGATCAGAACTTCACGCTTACTCACATGCTCAAATACTATCCATATGTCCTCCCTGTCACCGATGTAGTCGTTGTCGACCGTGTCTCAGCCTGGATACTCCTCCTGTCGACCGCACTGTCGTCTCCAACGTCTGTTAGGTCGACCCTGGTGTCCAACTCAGTTATATTAGTCATCTAATGCAGGCTAAATTCGTCATACATGACCACGGAGTTGTTCAATGCGACTTCAAGTCTCACAATTTTCTTTTCCGCTCTGAACAGAATGTATAGGTGACTGAATATGGCTCAGCGATGGCTAGAATCACAACTAATTGTCCTCTCTGACTCTTTAAAAGCTATTCGAGTGTGTCAGATCATTCTAATCTTTCCAGTCGCGCCATAATGTTAAACAGAAAGCCCAATCTCGCGATTGAATACGCATAGTCGACGCAGAGAAGCATTGTATAGCCAAGAACGCCTTCTTGAACATGACAGTATTGTTGACGTGACTCCAACATTAGTCCTCGGATTGATATTATGTCGAGACAGGAAGATGGGAGGGATGCACCACGACTCATGAGACTAAATGTCTCCCAAACCATCTCCTAAACCATTTGATGTAGTGTGATTGAACTTGTACTGTGTTTACCTTGAAGTGCGCCCCATGTATTTTTTTGTTTACGTATATCAACATAAATACGCCAATTCATTATCGTAAAATTGCTAGGCCCGGGTCAGCACAGTCTAAGGACCCACCATACCGCTTTTCAGGCAGAAGTAGTCTGAACTCTAATTTTGCTTTACGTATATCTCAGTAAATAGACTCGAACGATATGTAAACACCTCGCAGCAGCCATAAAGACCCAATAGCTACCCCTTGGCCGATTTTCAGCTCATTCTGCACCTGCGCTGTTTTGGCCGTTTTTCGATGGGCATCTCATCGCTCCATTTTCGATTTTGTCAATTTGGTCCTCAGAGGACACAGATTAAATTTTTCAGTGTCCTCTGAGGACAACATTGACAGGATTGTAGCTTATCCAGAACTTGGAGGTGGCCAGAAACTGAAATCGCTGAAAAGCTCAGAGACGTCGTTATATCATCTATAACGGCATCTCTGAGCTTTTGGGCGCACGGTTTCATCCTGACGTGGAGATCGATGCTTGTGAAAATGAAGAATCGACTAGGAGAGCTCTACGCTTGCATGCAGCCTTCTATTAGGTTGTTGATGTTGGTTATATGCTTCTTTTTCGTTCTCGATGTATCTGGATGGAAGTTCTTTCACAAACTGCATTTGGCTGAATTGATGTTGGTTATTGATGATAAAGGCACCAGAATGGCTCATATGCATGCTATAAACCCGTTCTGTGCCGTTGGAATAGCGTTATTCGATAGTCGGTAGCACTTGTTGTTCGTTTCACTCGTTGCAATCATTAAAGTGCACAACGAGAACTGATAAATCCTGGCCCATCTGTGCATGTGACAGCAACAAGGGGTCTCGGGGTAAGAGCAGGAACAAGAATTGGGAACAGCGAATTCCAGGCTGCCTGTCAACGAGCTAAGAACTGACCCCAGCCAGGTGAAACAAATGGAACTTCTCAGAATGTCATAATATTCGCTGCTGTATGAGACTCACTGCCTCCCCTGCTCACCCAATTAGCGATATAGGGATTTAGGGATGTGCAGTGCAAGGACCGTGATAAATGCGGACGCAGAAGAGGCAGACCTAGCACTTGTGGGGAACACTCACACCCCCGCTAAATCACACGCAAGGTCACCGGAGAAGACACAAGCCTCATAAAGTCCACAGGTATGAACTTTTGAGGTCATAACTCTATGCTCTATGGCGGGTGCAATTGTGATAGGAAGTGCGTTGAATGCAAGTTGGAGGTCTAATGCGCTCTAGAGTCTTCTTCTGGTCATCATTCAGCGGATGAGGTAGCGCCCAGGCCGGGTGGAGAGTGGCGAAAATGGTCATTCACGAGCTTTGGCAGTTACCCGCGTCTCTCGGCTGTGGGATAATGGGATACCGGACCTGTCCATGACCGAACACCAATCGACCTAAAATTGTATTTAATGCGAAAAAATTTTTACGATGGTGTCTCTGACCTCCTGCCATGATACAGGTGCGAGAGGTACAAAGTTACTTTTTTTGATGTTTTTCTCCCGAGACCATTTTGTGCCACCAAGAAAAAAAAAGTGGCACAAATGAGTTTGAAGTTTGTGTGCTGCAGAACTACATTCTGAGGTGTTCAGGGGATGTGTATAGTGTCTAATAAAGTACCCAGTGCAAACCACCAGCGGCATGATCATCACAATAGCGATTACGAACTGTGAAATTTCACATTTTCACATTTCACGGAATTTTCACGAAACGCGATTACTGCGATTGCGACATCTTGGAGCTGAAAAGCGGCAGAAATGCCTGTAACAAGGATCTATAACATATCTTGAAGTTAGACTGCTGATAGCTAGTCTCGTTGTCGAGTTCTGAGCTTGCACAAAAAAGTTGAATCTGAATTTCACGGTCAATATTGACCTAGATCGCGAAAGTGAAGGTGTAAGAAAAGGCTAACTCACCAACGAGAGCAGCTAGAGGAAAATGGTAAAGGGTTTTGCAATCTGCATCCCCTGAGGAGTTCAGTTTCACACAGAAGAGGATTTGAGAAAGCTCCCCTTTCACAACGTCTTTGGGCACCTTCGACAGCGTTGATAAAGATGAAGCATACCATTAGCCCTTATAGGCTATGATACACATCTACTGTTGGCGAAATGTTCTGCAATGTTGTCATCGACGAGATATGGTACCACATTTTTTATATCTCAAGATTGATGAGGTGCAATCACTAACCGAGCATAGAAGGGTGCTGTATGAAGGTCATATAGCACCCCAGTATGTTCAGTTAGAGATTGCACCTCGCCAATCCCGAGATCGTGTGATTGAATCAATAGAACCCAGCGACGAAGACATCGCTGAGAGCTGAAACCAAGAGAGGATGTATAAACAGTAGTACTGAGCTTGCTTACGGACCAGCTTGTCATGTCGACCACTTTTCACCAACTACATAAAATGCGTTTCCCTATTTACTCGCCGATGAGCAAAGTAATGCTCGACAAAGATGTAAGATATGCGTTATTCATCTATAAAGCACCTGCTGTAGTATTTAAATCGGCTTCAGGGGTTCTAGTTTCGGATATCGCCATTTTCACTTCCTCACGACTTCCTCAGGCATCGAAACCCCGTTTTTAACAGTATGGAAGCCCGCTCGGTGCTAGGCCTGGCAAACTACTTCCGCCCCATCATCGAGAGGTATGCCGACATCACAGAGCCAATCACTGTGCTCACCAGAGCCACTGCAGGCCCCTTCGCCTGGTGTTCCAGTCAACAAAGAGCCCTTGAGGCAGTCAAGACAGAGTTACTAACGGAAAGGGTGCTACGACACCCACAACCTGATGAGACACTCCATCTGTACACCGACGCCTCGGACGTCGCCGTTGGCGGCATGCTCGCGAACGAGGAAGGGCACCCCATCGCCTTCTTCTCCCACACTTTGAACCCAACCCAGCGCCGCTGGTCCACCACTGAACAGGAATGTTACGGTCTTTACTTTGGAATGACGAAGATGAAGCGATATCTCGCCGGACGCCACTTCGTAACACATACTGACCACCGCAACCTGTTATTTGCCCACAAATCCACCAACACCAAAGTCATTCGCTGGCGACTAGCGATGAATGAGTTCGACTTCGACCTCGTCCATATCCCTGGTCAAGAGAACACCGTCGCTGACACGCTATCTCGCCTAGTCCATGTGAGCACTGCAGAAGCATCGCTCAACAAGCGCGAGACGTTCAAGGCACACCATGGCGGTTCAGCAGGACACCTCGGTGTTCGCGCCACCTGCCGTCGCATCGCGAATGCGGGACAATCTTGGCCGGGTCTCCACAAAGACGTCCAACAATGGGTAAGTGAGTGCCCAGTCTGTCAGCTCACCCGTCTGAACGTTCAACCCGTCGGCCAGCACCCGCATGCATTGGCTGGGACATACCCCTTCCAAGTGGTACAAATGGACCACATTGGTCCGCTAGATGGTCACCCCTCACTCCGGCACGCACTAGTCGTAGTTGACACATTCTCTAAGCTCACCCAAGTGTACCCGACACAGTCGACCTCGACAGCAGAGGTCATCAACTCTTTAGAACACTGGATCAAACACTATGGAATACCCGAAGCTATCGTCTCTGACAACGCATCCGGATTCTATTCCCAGGCATTCAAGTCATTCGTGGCCGAGAATGGCATTAGGCATGAACTCGGTACAGCTTATCACCCGGCAGGCCGTGGTGTAGTTGAAAGACGCAACGCCGAGATCAAGCGCCATTTGAAGGCTTTACCCTTGAATCAGGCAGGAGCTGGCCTGAGGAAGTCCCCAACACAGTGATTCTGCTCAACGACATCCCCTATGAGTACAGCGGCCTTTCGGCCAATGCAGCTCTCTTCGGTAAGCAGCTCCACACGACCAACAACGCGACCGATGACTCCCCTATTTCCCTCGAGCACTTCCGCTCATCCCTCCTCGCCCTTCAGGCCCACCAAGGATCAGCAGTGTCACGCGAGCCCCCTTCGGAGACGCACGCACCAATCGTTGGCGCAGCGGTTCTACTCCGGCGAGACACGCCCGTTGGCCCTATCATCCGAGGCCCTATGCGAGTCCTCTCACCTGGCGACCACCCTAAAGTCTACACCCTCAAGGACCTGACAACTCTTGCAACCGTCACAGCGCACGCAGACTCTCTTTATACGTTTAAGGGGTCATATACAGATGCTGAGCTGCAACGATGGGCCGCCCGCCTGCACAACGAGTATGTCGTCCGAGGAGTTGACGCCCACCGCTGCAGGCAGAGGAACCTCCAATTCCACGTGCTCTGGCACGGCTACGACGATAGTGAGGCAACTTGTGTAGTCTTGGAAGAGATAGGTTTTACAAGTAAAAAGAGGTTTGGACCCTCCCGGGGATATTGGTAGATATTAATATTGACTACACTTGGGAGCCTTATACCCGAGACCTCGACAAGCTCGCTGCCCTTGACGACTATCTTGCTGAGCATCCCCAATTGCTCAAGAAGATGAAGAGCGCCCGTAAAGCTCTCTAGTTGTCGTCATCTACTTAATAATACTCCACATCTCTCATTGCGGAGGCAGAAACCGCAGATTTGCAAGTGCGGCTCTTGTATTGTGTGCTTTGCGTTGAGAATGATGCGGAACACGACGCCGTTCAAGAATATTGATGTTGATTAGTTACTTAGCGGTTCGTTGTATGATTTTGCGTGTATCCGGACAGATTTTCCACCATGCGAGTTCACCACCATCCTTCTGAATCAATTGATGAGGGGCCGAATGGCGACCCCAATTGAACCCCCTACGAACATAGACGGCCTATGCCCACTCATGGAGGCAGTGTCACGTTGTGTTAGCTGTCCCAATCAGTTCTTTTATGATTGGTCAATGATCGTCAAAGTCAATTTAAAGTTAGTTCATCGTTTCCCTTCGGTGTTCCTGTCCCCTGCCCGTCACACATCCATGGGGACCGTTTTGAGTCCTAGGTCCTCGACCGTCGTTGGGTCGACGAAGTTGTGCGTAGCGCCTGTGTCGAGCAGGACTGTGGAGATCGGGTTGTCATCACCGATAGTCGCTTCGACGCGTGGGGGTGCGATGGCATCGGTAGTGTCAGAGTGGACTGTGTCAGAGTGGGGCTCGACCAAATCTGGAGATACGATATCGCGAGATTCGATATCGCGGGATCCGATCTTCTTTGCCTCAGCCTTGATCGGCGTAAGACGGATGGGGTTGCGGCGCATCCCCGTAGGGAAGAAATGGGGATGGCGGCTGTTCGGGCAGTTCGGGCGCATGTGGCCCTCGTGGCCGCATCCGTGGCACTTGACGGGTCCATGGTGCGGTGCGGTAGGGCGCTCGCGTCGGGCGGCGGGCGCCGCCGTGGCGCATTCGGCGGAGGTAGCATGGTTGTCCTGCAAGCCGAGCTGTTCGCGGGCGGCGATAAGCTCGTCGAGCTCAGTGATGGCATGGTTGCAGGCGTCATCGAAGCTGCCGGGCTCCATGAGCTTAACGCGGCTCTGTAGAAGCGGAGGCAGCGAGCGCACGAATAGCTTGCGCTGTTGAGCGGCGGATGGACGGGTGTCGTCGTCGCACAGCTCGAGGTTACGTTGGAAAGCGGCGATGTGCTGAAGAAGCGCTATGGGCGTCTTGGTGTGGAGATGGAGGCGCTCTAGGGCGCGGTGGGCTTCGATTTGCGTGTTGAATCGGAAGAACTCGTCCGTAATACGGCCGAAGATGTCGGCGTCGTCGAGTTCATTGAGATCGACGCGGATGCCGATGATGCGGGCTACAGTGGGGCTGATGAAGGTAATACGCTGTGGTTTGACTATACCTGTTTTACTGGGAGAATAGACTTCGACACAGGGGTGTCGAAGTCAATCCATAAATGTTCTTAAATTGTACTGACTGACACTGCCCCTCCATGCTCAACTGACTTGAGTATGAATAACTTGTGCCGGTAGGCCTCACAGGGGAAAGCCTGTGCTAACCTACTTCACCGTTGGCGGCTGGGGAATAGCCCAGTGCCCGGGAAGGGTACTCTGCCTTAGCTCGGTAACCCTTGCTTCACCGTCGCTAACTGTGGGTAGCACAGCAGCCGGAACACCGTTGACACACTCTTACTGCCACGTAAGGGTGTCCGGTACAACCGTAGTTGTTCTGTGGTGACGTATCTCCAAATTGATTGACTCAGAATTTCGTGGTACCACTGTGTAAGTATTGCGTCATACGCTCAAGGGTTAGTCTTACCCGGGCTTACCGCCCTCCCACGGGCCATTACTGGGCCGTATGGTCGTCGATTAGTTCATTCGGATCCTTAAAATGCACAAATGGCTTCAGTTCGAAACCACCATGGTATGCGGCCTTGAAAGCCCTCATTCTTACATAGCGTTCGAATAACGCCTCTAGAGGCCTCAAAGCCTCTTCGTTGCCGAGATATGGCATTTTTTTGCTTTTCTCGTTCGTCGACAGTTGGGACGCCGCGAATATTGCTCTATAACACTAACAACATCAGTATTCGTCTCATAGACGTATAAATATCGTGATTTTGCGGACTTATCGTCCTCAACAAGCGTTCATCGGGGTTCACCAAACGGACCCTTTCTCGGTCGGCGAATTCTGCCTAACCCGTCTGCTTTCGTAAATTACGCGTTGCACCATGCTATTCAGCGTCCTGACTTAGCTGTGTGGAGTCCTGGTCATGACCCAGGTCCTACGTTTTTGTATCATGTAACACGTAAATGAAGTTTTGACCGCGGTTAATACTTCCATACGGCCTAATGGAGAACCTTGTGCATGATTTGGACGCACTGATCGCTGATCTTGCTGGCAATGACGGCAATCTGCCCGTTGCTGAACGTCTCCGCGCTCTGAAGCGCAAACACCAGTCCGTGCTCGTGCCGGACAGCACCGATATGCCCCAGAGACGTGCTCGTCCCGAGGAATCTTCCTCAGCACCCATTGTTGAGCCGTCATCGCCACAGGACGTCGTCATCGAGGTTCCTGCGGCTCGCGCGATCACCCGCCGGCACCCACCTGAGGATATCCGCCGCGTAACGGGTGTTGTCGTCGACGATGAAGGTACGCGTCGCACCTTGACCGGACGCGTCGTGGCTGTCGCCACTTGTTCTGCCCAAGCTGGTCATGCTGTCAGCACGGTTGAGGCCGCCCAGCGCCGGACCTCCAACCGCCCCGTCACCCGCCAGCTGCTCCGCGGGCACCTCCAAGGACCTCATCGGGCGGACCTGGCGGAGCGGGAAGCCCGTTTCAGACCGTAATCGCTTCGGTCTCTGGTCGCGTCTCGAACTGCTTCGAGCTGCCCCTCCAGGGCATGCTGTCCCGTCTGAGGACCGGACAGGTCTTCAGCGCTGGCGATGAGGCTGGGGACCTCATGACGCGTCAGTCCCTCTTGCTCCTGACGGACTTCGTCACCGACGCCGTCGTGGGCCGTGCACTGCGGTCCCACTTTGAGATCGACTCACCTGCCGATGTTGCCCTCGCCGAGGCTCTGCTCGCCTCTGACGGTGTCACGTCCGGCTGTTTCTCCCGATCTACGGTCGACGTCGTGGTAGCGACCCTGACCCGCATCACTCCCGATCTCGCTGATCGCCAGCCATCCTATCTCCGAACCCTGGCGAACCAGTCCCTGATGCGGATCATCATGATCTCTTCGCACCCTTCCTTGTACTGCTGTTGGATGGTGGCCCAGGCCCGTCGCGTCGACCGTCTGTCTGCTCACGAGGCGACACGGTTTGTGACGGACTACTACGCCCTGCTCACAAACGATCGCATCGCACGGATCGAGACCACGATCAGCGCTGCCGAGCTCGTGCCGCAGGTGTCTGACCCGTCACTCGACTATGTGATCGTCGAGTGCCTCAGGCACATTGAGCTGTACAACGAACAGTTCCGCGAAAGCTTCACCCTTGTGGTTAAGTATCAGAATTACGCCGTGCCTGGACTCACTCAGCTCACGCAATCCATGTGCACTTGCCTCCCGATCACCAACTACCTCACCAATGCCCGTCTTTGGCCGCGTGTTCGCCCTGAGTGGCACCCTGAGCTGCTCCTGGCCCGGCTGCGCGAGTCTGCTGGTGCGATCGACGAAGAATACATTCTGTTGGCTGCCTTACCCTGCCTTTTACAGGTACGTATAAGTGGTAGGCTTATGCTTTTCCGAGAAATATATCTAACGCTTCGCAGTCCTTGACGTTCTCGTAAGGCTCCCAAGTGTCCTCGCATGGCTCATACCCTTTCCAGTGCACGTGGAACTTCCTATTCTTGATCGACTTCTCATTGGATGAATCGTAAATGCACTCGACAACGTACTCGGCATCAGTGGTCGCTGCCAGGGCCTGTGCTGAGTCGCGTGACAAGTCACCCTCGAAAGACCTCACGCGCTCGGATGCTACCCTGAACTCCTTACCCGAGTTCACGTCTCTCACATTGTATGCTACCGGTAAGTTGTCGACGATAACCGGGCTCACTAGCTGCATTGGGCCTCGCCAACCTGCCGCAAGCTTGGAAGGTGGCTTAGTCGGATACTTCACCAGCACCCACTCTGAATCAATAACCGGCGGGGACCCAACCCGGTTGCGCGCGTCCTCTTGCATGGCTCGGATGCGTGCCGCGGCCATCTGTCTCGCGAGTTTCACCGCCTCGCCATTATCTGCCGGATAGTCCGCGCTGTCATCTTGGCTCGTGAAGACAATCTCACTCGGCACTCGCATGTCGCTTCCAAAGATAATCTCAGCCGGCGTGAGGTGATGGGCCGCTCTGGGTGTTGAATTAACAATAAATTGTGCCACTGGTAAACAGTCGACCCAATCCTCGGTCTGGAGCTCATACTTCCTGGAGCGCAAGATTCGTTCGATTCGAGAGTTCGCCCGCTCTACAATCCCATTGGACTGCGGGTGATACGGAGTTGTGATATGGGTCGAGAACCCGACTCGACCAGCAAGATCCTCGAACAAACGGTTTGCAAACTGGCGCCCTCCGTCTGACTGGAGAACTCTAGGCGCCCCGTACCGTAGTAGCCACGTATTCGTAAATGCTCTTACTGCTTCAAGGGCCTTCGTAGTCCGTAGGGGTACCAGCTCTGTCCACCTTGAGGCCGTGTCAACCATTACCAAGATATAGCTGAAACCGTTGACCTCTGGTAGCGGGCCAATCGTGTCAATCGCTACCTTATCAAACGGAGTTACACTCGCTGTGTGCAAGTACGACCGCTTGGCGTCCTCTGGCTTCGCCGTGAGCTGACAGACTGGGCACTTGTTAATTACCTCTGCGACTTGGTCAATGGGGGCTCGCTTCCCTCTCGCCTTCAACAGCTCGACTGTCGTATAAAGGGGGAGATGGGCTTGACCGTGGAGGTGAGCGTCATGGATCTCATTCTCTGTCGCGGTCGGGGTCTTGGACGCAGCAAAGACTCTGCTCAATCCATCCGCTGCTCCATTATCTACTCCAGGGACGTGTCGTATTGTGAAGGGGAGGTCTGCGATCGATTCATACCACCTTTGGACCTTAGCGTTTGATGAACGGGCCATATAAATGAGATTACGGTGGTCGGTCAGCAGCGTGAAAGGGGTCCAGACCAGGAAACGGCGCCAGCGTTGAAGCGCAGAGACGATAGCATATGCCTCCTGTTCTATCGTGCTCCATCTTGTCTGTACATCTGTGAACGCCTTCGACATATAACTGACCGGCTTTCCATCCTGCAGGAGGACACCTCCGATCCCTACGTCCGACGCGTCGGTCATCACCACGTGGCGCTTTGTCACGTCGAAGTGTTGTAAGATGGGTGCGGAACACAGTAGATCCTTCACCAGGGCCAAGGCTTTGGTCTGCTCTGGGGTGCCTAGCCCAATCTTACCGGCTGCCGCGAGTGCCAATGGTCGCGTGACCATGGAAAAGTGTGGCACGAAGTCACGGACGAAGTTCAGAAATCCCATGAGTGCCTGGGCCGCCTTTCGGGACTTGGGTAGTTTGAGCTCTTGGATGTCATGTACCCGGTCGGCAGCAATACCGTAGCCCTCACCTGAAACTGTCCAGCCAAGGAACTCGACTGTAGACTGGCCGAAATGTGACTTCTCGGCATTGAGGCGAAGATTCAGTTCATCCGCTCGCTTGAGGACCTTCGTCAGGTTGACGATATACTCTGCCTCTGTTCTTCCGAAGACTACGATGTCATCGATATAAATCAGGCAACTGGCTCCTAGTAAATCTGCGAACGCCCGCTCCATCGAGTACTGAAAGTGAGCACCCGCGTTCTTCAAACCAAACGGCATGCCCGTATACTGGAACTTGCCCCTCGGCGTATTGAACGCCGTGTACTGGCGCGAACGTTCGGACATCTGAATCTGGTGGTACCCTGCCGATAAATCTAGGGTGGCGAACACCTTGGATGCGCCTAACTTCGCTAAACACGTCTGTATCTCCGGGATAGGGTACTCGAACGGCTCCGTCTCGTCGTTGATCTTACGGAAATCTACGACCATGCGTGTCTTGTCCGGACCCTTCGGAACCAGGAGCACCGGCGAAGCATATGGGCTGAAAGACTGCTCGACGTACTTCTTCTCGATTAGCTCGGCGAGATGTTGGTCGAATAAGTGCTCGCGCTGGTATGGGACGTAGTTAGACCGTGACGCGATCACCCTGTCCGACTTGAGCACAAGGTCATATGGTTCTAGATTGCTGAAACCTTGCCGGTCGTGGAAACAGTGGTCATAGCGGGCCAATATCCGACTCTGCTTATCGTTCATATCCGCTCGCAAACTGTAGAGTCGTCTCTCAAGACGCTCGAGTGTCGATGGGAGCTGGGCGTCCTCTTCGATCGACGAGTCGCTCGACCTAGCTCCAACATGTGGAAGAATGCCCCAGTCCACCATGACTGCATAGTTCAAGAGCATGTCATATCTCCATCTCAACTGCATACGCGGTCACCGTCGCCTCGACGCCCTTCGGGGTCATCGGCGACTTGTCCATGATTACTGGGACCTCATAGGTCGTGTCTGTCTGGATTCTGCCTCCGGGTGTCTTGATGTGTATCGGGCTGGCTAGCTTCGTCGCGTTCAGTCCCGCTTCCTGAGCTGAGGCGGGGTTAACGAGCGGGATGTCCGCACCACAATCGAATAGTATGCGTCCCCATGCGCAGCCGTCCACTGCACCCGATACCACAGGCAATGATGGAGTTGTCTCGCCAGCCATAGTCCAAACGCGCGCCGGTGTCGAGTAATTGGTGTACTTACGGTCGTTTACAGGAACTGGGCCTGTCGACCGGCAGAACTTGGCCATGTGGCCCAGCTTTCCACACTTTGCGCACTTGATCTTATCTCTCTTACAGTCCCGGGCGAAGTGACCTTGCTTGCCGCAGTTCTGACACTGCTTACTGGCTCTGTCGGGCCGTCTCGTATCAGGCTGGAAACTGGAGTGGTTGTACGCGTGCGGTGGCTCAGGAGCTTGGCGTTGGAGGGGAGGCTGGTCAGGTCTTGCCTGTTGACGTTCTTGGCGGCCCGGACGGGCTCTGCTAGACTTGACGCGGCTTCCAGGATGTGTTAACGACACTGGATGGAGGGATGCGTATGATTCAGAGATGAGACGAGCTTCCTCGAGCTTCTTGCAGATCATAAGAGAGGTAATGAAGGTCTCATCGAGCGACATTCCTACTACGGCGTCTTTGACCTCCTCGCGGAGGAACTCGTCCAGGATTCCGTTCAGGAACATCTGGCGGATCGTAGCAGGCGCCAGATCAGGCTTGATGATGCGGTACCTTGTACGGAACTTGTCCAAGTACTGCGTGAAGCGCCCCGAATGGACGCCCTTCACAGAGAGCTGGAATAGTTGGCGCTGTAGGATAGCTGATTGAGGTTTGATGGCGTCAACGACGGCCTGGAAAGCTAGGTCTTCCGCTCCGGACTTTTTCATACGGACTTGCGGTGCGCGAAAAATAAGGGAGGATGATGTCTTCTGTCTCCTCGCGCGGCGGTACACCTGCTTAACATCAACACCCGATGAACTGCAGAATGTTAGAACTGCAGGGCCTAAGCGCTTAATGAGGCGGCGCTTTCCACCGGCCTGAACATGTCTCGTTAGCTTTTCGTGAAATGCCAGAATGGCACTAATGCTTGGCTCGTTCACTGACGGGCCGTTTTCAGTCATTTGAAGTAATATTACTGTGGTTTGACTATACCTGTTTTACTGGGAGAATAGACTTCGACACAGGGGTGTCGAAGTCAATCCATAAATGTTCTTAAATTGTACTGACTGACAACGCGGTGGAATGGCTAGATTAAGGGCGGTGGCTTGTGCGACATAGAGGTCGTAAGCATCGAGGAAGCGGAAAAAGGAAATCCTGTCCAAAGAGGACAAGAAAGGGACTTGCAAGTGTGTGTTGTTCATTTGAGAGAGTATTAATACTGTTCTCGCGAACGGAGACAACAAAGGCAAAGCTGGCGAAGAGTGATTTAAAATTCGACACAAGGGTGTCGAATTTGACCGGGCGAGACCAAATCACAGGAGCGAATCAACCCCGGGGAATTACATATTGCATATGTAACACGTAAACACCCCGGGCAACAGCTCGATACCCCTCGCTTATAACAACGGCCGTTTTACGACCGTGGAGGGGCGGAATGCCTCACGTAAGATCATTCTAATTACACAGCGCGCTAACAAGTGGTCCACGATAGGATTTTGAGATCCGAAGATATTTTCCGAATCTTTCAGATTCACCCCGCCAATTCTGGCTCCCGACTTGAACAAGGCATTCACCCTGTACCCTGCCAAGGTACAGAGTCTCGTAGACCAATGAGTGGCATCGGAGGTCTCGGGACTGGTCAAGTCCCTCATCGCACATTCGTTCGAGTGGCATACGCCTGAGGCCATGGCCCCTTTGGGGTCCATTGAGGGGCGGTGTCGTAGGTCCTACCCAATGTTTACATAGTATACATATTTACTTTTTTATTTATTTAGTCTCCAGGTTTCTGTCGACACATATGTGTCGTCTCTTTTATCCTGTAAAAGCTTTCTTGTCCCTAACGGACCACATCGGGGTCAAGGTGTGCCACAGCGGCATCAAACTCGGCCTGCGCCCGACGAAGGGCGGCGTTGGCAAGTGGCCCGTCGGGGAATTTGTCAAGAGCGCGCTTTGACAGTGTGAATAGGTCATCTTAGAGCAAAAGACGGACTGTGTACGTTGGACAGTACACGCTAAGTGCCGCTATTCGCTGAGAAGCACCAGCAATGCGCTCTGGGAAATGATGTGCACTTTAAGGCAGAGCGATATGATTGATGCTGTTGTTCTCTTAATCTTCATTTTATTGTATAACACCGTGGCTGTTCTTCAAGAAAGGTGGTTAATGCGGAAGAATCGCTCAACGATTCTTGCATATACGAAGCGGGCGCTTTTAGTTCGTTTCCTTTGCTGCGAAATCCTATTCTATCTGATCTACATCGGTTTAATTCTGACACTTGACAGCTGGTGGAATGAACCCTTCAGCATCGACCAAGTCTTCTTCATCAATGCCTTCAGGATCGAGGGGTTCTCTCCACGATACCTAATCACGACCGGAGCCATCGTGCTGACGTATATCTGCCACACATTCGTCGTCATTCTCTGCTCTGGAACCTCCAAGCTTTCGACCGACTTCGCTGTCACTGTGCTGGTCATCCATTTACAGTTTTGTACTGCATATTCCACCCGGCTGCAATACATGGGCATACTACCATATTTCACCATATCATTCTGGCTCATGCACATCATATCCGCGAGTATATCCGCAGTTCTGGCAGAATACGTCGCTTTCCGCCTCGAAGGCATGTCGTACCGCTCTTCCCACGCCAAGAACGAAGATATGCTTGCCTTGGTCCGCCAGAAGAACGCCAAGAAGAAGGCTGAGAAGGCAGCCAAGAAGAAGCTCAGGCAGAAGCAGGCGGAGGAGGCGTGTCTCCACCGCAGTGCTCCCTCTCCATTGTCGATTGAGATCGACCTCAACGAGTCCGGCACAGACCAGGGTCACCTCACTGGTACTGGTACTGGATGCGATGCTGAGACCGTCCCCTGTGGCAGTGTGCTGTCTGACGGCAGCGAGAGCGGAGTCATGTCCAGTGACCTTGGAGACGGGCGGGATGTTGTTGAGATTGACCTGAACGATGAGCGTGGGGTGGGTGTCGACCCGTCTTGAGCGGGGTTTGTTGTTTATCGCTTTCTTCTTCTTCCGACGGACAGCGTGAGTCGATTTGGGTTGATGACAGGGTTGTCTTGGCATATAAACCGATAAGCCTGGGTCTATGCATACTCAGACGTTGGATACATGCGCCTTGCGCTGCGTCAGAGCCGAGCTGGGGCAATCATCTTTTTTCGCTCATTTTTCTTGCAGACGAAGCGTCTCTTTTGCGTTCTCCCCATAGCGATGAGCAGAGCTATTCTCAAGGGTCTTAATGAAGAAGGATACGAGGCTATTAAGCCAGAATATGAGAGGAATCTCCAGAACACGGTCCTCGATGACGATACGGAACTTTTCCTCATTGCTGTCCCTCAGAACGTTTGTTCTCCCCCAATTTCTCACTCAGATGAACATTGAAGACCTTGAAGGCGTCACTGTCGACCCCGCTCACACAAAGATGTTCAGCGCGAACAGTACACAGTACGAGGCCGCGCCGCTCGACATTCACGGCAGCATGCTCAACGCATTCCCCTGCACCGAGACTGGCGAGTTCCAGATTGGTAAGCCCTTTGCTGGGTCGATGGTTGTCCGCGCTGTCGGGCTTGCGGGTGAGATGGCTGGCGGGGCAGAGAACGGCAAGGCCATCCCACAGCCGGAGGTGCTTTCTGGGCTGAAGGTTCAGAATGTGCTGCCTGGCATGACTAAGAAGTGAACATCACACGCATTAATCGGGTATTAAACTAGCGCTTCACTTTATGAATGCTTCGATGTGTCAACATGCCAGGACGCGCGCCATTGAATTGGCCGGTCATCCACAACTGCTGCTGCATGGGGGTCGTCAGACAGGTGGGGATGCGGCGCGGGGCAGCGGAGGCGTCAGTTGTGGCACATTCCTCAGGCCAGTTCCTACCTGCCTGCGGCAGTTTCCTTGAGCTGCCGTCAGCCGGCTCAAAGTCCAAGGGGTTGACAACTCGGTCGACCCACCGCACCGTAAACACAATTTATATACGCTCACGTAAGCAGCAGCAAAACCGCGCCCCGCGCGGCATGAGGTGACTTGTTGCCTGGTTAGATGGCCACTGAAGCAGCCCCCACCTGGGATGGGATGCCCTCACGTTCCCGTACCGTAAACTGCGCGACATCCGGAACTTTGGTGCTCGATGGATGTCTCGTCGATAGCTGCTGAACTTGGCATCCTGAGTAACCAAGCGAGAATTCTATGCGCTGAAATGCCTGGGGATCCGGCTTCATTGCTTGAGCAGGCGTTCTCTCTGTTCTGTCGTCAAACAGGCTGTACCATGGACAACACGGAGCTCACGGAGGATCTAACCACAGAAGTTCTGTTAACGCATACTAGAATGATCGTTGATAGTATTAATCCTGTGTATGACGGGACGAGGATTCTTCTTCAGCAAGCACAGACATTGATTGCCGCCCAATCGCCCAAAACACCAACAATCGTGGTATCTACAGACCGGGAGGGGATTTTGAGCCAGTATAGTGATGCTGGGTGGTCTCTAGATACCATCCCCTCTCATCTTCTCTGGCCCATTCTCGTTCAGGCTGGGGCTGACCCCCTCCTTCGCTCGAGGGCAGCAGCACCTCTCTTCCTGAGCCAGCTGATGCTAGACGAGACGCTCAAGAGTGATAGGATGTCTCTACTCCCGCAGACCCCAGCCTATCGGCTTCTCGGGGGCCGGCTGTACCAGTCCTCTGAGTCTGCGGGCATGACACTCAACCCGAGGCAGAGAGCACAGCGGTTTATAAGACTCGGGACGCCGTATACATATCGTATTTACGTTGACGAGCACTGCCATGTATTTGCAGTGACTTCATCAGGACTGTTTGCATGGGGTGCGAACAAGTGCGGCGAGCTCGGCGTGGGGGGCCAGCCCGGGTTCAGGAGGAGGCCCGTGCACGCCGCCTCCCTCTCGAAAGACAGGCCGTTTGCCACCGTGTTCGCTGCTGCGAGGTCTGCTGAGCTGCCTCGCATGATCAGGGGTATCTGGACCTCGAGCGTCACTACTTTCGTCCTCACGCCAGCAGGCCTCTACTCCTGCGGCCTCAACACCCACGGCGCCCTCGGAGTGGCAGGCGGCGAAATGACGTCGTCATTCCACCGTGTCGAGTTCCCCACACGAACCCCGGCGGCCGAGATCATCAGGGTCACGGCAACTCCGCACCGCTCTGCGATATTCACCAAGACCCGCACCTTTGTCTGTGGCCTGAACAAGAGTGGCGAGCTGGGGCTGGGCCACACCAGCATCGCGGTCACCCCGGCGCCCCTGCCCACCGTGGATCTGACACACGGCGGCGTGGAGAGTGGTGTTGTCGCCACGAGGGTCGACTGGCTGACCCCAGCCCACGACTTCGCCCTCATCCATGCGGGCACTGTGTGTGTCGCCGGGTGTCTTCGGCAGGACTCTGGGACAAAGAAGGAGAGCCTATTGTGGTACTATCTGAGGGGAGAGAACTTGCCGGTAACACGGCTGCCCTTCCCCTGGCCTGTGATCAGGTTTGGGGCGTCCAGCTTCGAGTTGCCGTCCGTTGTCTCGGCTGGCAATGCATTCGATGACGTGTACTTTACCCAGAGCGCCGTGGACGGCAGCTGGCATGCTATGGGGCTCAATAGCTCGGGCCGACTCGGGGTTGGGTCGAAGGCGCCTGAGATCATCGAATGGACCAGATCCTGACTCCGCCGGGGAAACAGATTCAGTCGATATTTGTATCTATTAGGACCTCTGCCTTCGTGACAACGGACGGGACCATCTTTGCCTCAGGTTACGTCCCCGGCCTCGACTCAGCCTGCCCCGTGCCCGTGGAGGTCGAAGAGCTCCCCGTCCACCTGACCGCGGTGGATCAATGGGAGTGCGACCCCGACCTGACCAGAGTAGAGGCGCCCGCGAAGCTTGCTGCAGTGGGTCGAGGTGCAGGGCTGTTCCTTCATCGTTGGGGCATTTGGTGATACAGTATAAGACAGCCTCTGATAGCGCTGTGGTCGACGGATCGCCACACGAGAGAAGGCGACCTCAGTGTCCGACTTAAAGCCCCATTTCAAGCCCATAAAGCCAATGCCATTGAGGGTCGAGTTGGGTCGACCGAGCATCGAGGTGGGCGGAGGGCGCCGGACCGCGCGCTACCGGAATACGTGGAGTGAGTATCGCTCTGCTGATTCCAGGAGCGCGCTGTCCGTTCGCGTCCGACTCGTCATTTGGGGTCGAGACACAACTCGGCCCCTTATGTCGACTCTGAATAACCTGCCCACGGCCATGCTGCACCCATATATGCTGCAAGTGCACATCCATGGTAAATCAACGCAGAGGAGAGGAGGGACCAGGCGTGTGCGAGGGCAGGCCGGGAGGCGTTTATGTTCATGGTCAGATCTGACAAAACTTAAATCTCCGCGATAAAGCTCCTACAGGGCAGCTCTACTCACTGCCAGACCGGGCCGGCGATTTTGCTGACTCGGCTGACTGCGTCATGCGACGAAATACTACGAAGCTCGAATCCATGGAAACTGTCAGCCACCAGTACGAACCACTGCTGGATGACGGCATTAAGGGGTTCGACGAGCTATCGGAGAACATCAATGACCCTGAGAACCTCCTTCGTCAGTACAGAGTGAAGAGCATGGAAGTTATCCTTTATATGCAGGTTGTGCGGGACAAGATCCGCACCATCGGCGTCCAGAAGAACATTCTGACTCAGATGGAGGACGAGGAGCGCCGCCGGCAGGAGGACTTGCAGGCAGCTGTTGCAGAGCTGGAATCCATCGCTGCCGCCCGCGCAGAGGAGGGCGCTCGCGCCGACCTGATCGTCTCGACGCTCCGTGCACAGGTGAAGGATCTCGAGTCCCGCAATGACGTCCTCATGCAGGCCGTGGATAAGGCGCGTGACCACACGGCCCGGATCCGCTCCAGGGCTGCCCGACAGAGCATCGCCCTGCGCCAGACCGTTGTGGAGAACGCCACTGCGGTGTGCAGGCTGCAGACGCAGCTGGCGACGACTGCCCAGCAGTACCAAGACCGCCTGTCGGCCGCCAGTGACAAGATTGCCGTGCTCGAGCAGGAGCTCGCCGACAAAACGCAGGAGAAGCTTGTGAGGTCTGACGACGCGACTGACCTGATGGCGGTGCACTCGGTCATCAGCCGGTGGCGGCCCGCTGTGCTCGGGGACGACGCCAAGCCCGGCAAGGCAGGCGTCGGAGCGGACGTGGAGCGGATGCTCGAAGCATTGGTGGACCGCATCGAGACGCTGGAGGCCGAGACAGATGTGCTCCGGACCGAGCTGGACGAGGCTCACCAGAAGGTCCACCGCGGCGCCCTGCAGGGTGTGCTGCGGGGCATGTCGCCGGGCCGGTCCCGCAAGCCCAAGCCGAAGATGGTCGCCCCAGCCCCCGCGATGCCCGACAGCCCCGACCAGCCCGCCCAGAGGGACACGTCGGCCGCGGGCCTGCTGGAGAAGCCGCTGGCCCTGCTCCGGGGGTCACCCGACCCCAGTCAATACGCTGACCTGTGGGGCAGCTGCATCGCCGCCGTCGCGGAGGTCGTCAAGGCGCGCGGTCCTGAGTGCGCCTCCGCTGCGGCCGAGCTGGGCGGGGCCCCCGTGCTGTCCGCCGCCCTTACCGTCCCCACCCTCGCCCCCGCCGCCCTCGAGGTGCTGGGCACGGTCTGCGATGACCCCCGCTTCGCCCGGGCCTTCGCGGACCTGGGATCCGAGGCAGTGGACGGTCTTGTCGCACTGGGTGAGGCCCACGACACCGGACCCGCTGCACTCGAGGCCCTCGCCATGCTCGCATCGGAGTTGCCCGTGCGGCAGGCTGTGATGACGCATGTCGGCCGCGTTGTCAGCATCTGCACCCGGCCAGGCCCCAACCGCGCGGCCACGCCCGGGCTCGAGCTCCTGAGAGTGCTCGCTGGGGACAAGACGGCGAGGGAGGTCGTGACCCAGCACCTGCCCGCTGTCGTGCCGCATCTGGCGGTGCACGAGGGCATGACCGCCGAGGATGTGACGCGTGTGACTGTGGCGACCCGTCTGCTGTCGCTGCTGCTCACCGTGACAGACGCCCGCGTCGCCATCCGTAAGCAGGGCGGCATCGGACCGCTCGTCGAGTGCCTGACGATTGACGACAACGAGGTGACGCGCCATGCCATCGGGGCCCTCATCAACGTCAGCCTCAACATCCGAAACAAGGACGAGGTCCGCAAGGTCGGCGGGCTCGAGGCCCTCCTGGACGCCGTCCGCGTGCCCGACGTCGAGATCAAGCGCCTGGCCGCCCGAGCCCTCTGCAACCTGGCGATCAACAGCGACAACTGCGCCCTGCTGCACGCCCGGGACGCCGCCGAGCTCTTCACACCGCTCCTGTCGACCCCGGACCACACGCTCCACCGCTACGCCCTCCGCTTCATGACGGCGCTGTTCACCGGCGACCTCGGGCTGCCCGTCCCCGGCATGGTCCTGGACGCAGCCTGGAGGGCTCTCACCAGGGCTGACTCACCCGACGAGACCGTGTCCGAGGCTGCCAAGTCGTACACCGCATGCCTGCTGCAGGTGCTGGATGCCCCCAAGGTCGACCTGGCCAAGCTGCCCCTCGACATCGAGGACCTCCCCGCCTCCCCCTATGCAAGGCTGCTGGAGACCGCGAGGATGTTCACGGCCTTCTTCGGCCGCCGCGCACACGTCCCCACGCCATCCTCCATGGTCTGCCGGGTCGACCGGGGCTTCACCGTCCCCCCGGAGCTCGTGCCCCCAGCGACTGACTACCCCGTCGTGGCGGGACTCGTCGAGGCCCAGGTCCGTCTGGCCGCCCAGGGCACTGTGACAGCCTCGCTCCAGCCCCTGCTGCTGCTGGCCTCGCTGCTGGGGCGCATCCCCGCGTTCAGGGCCGGTCTGGTCGACTCGTGCCCGGACATCCCTGCCCTTGTCCTGCGGGCAGCGGCGGACATGGTGGACGCCGTCATCCGCAGCCTCCTCGACGGGCAGTTCAAGCTGACTGGGACGCTGAGCATCCTGGTCGACGCCCTTGCCTGCATCACCACCTTCACGTCGAGCGCCGACTCCCGCGACGCAGTACTTGGCGCAGAGGGTGCGGCAGAAGCCATCGTCGCCCTCCTCTCGCACGTCGCCCGGTTCACACAGACTCAGGTCGACCTGACCCGCCGCGTCATGATGCGCCCTGAGGACAACGACAGGATGCGGGCCACGCTGGCCGTTGGGTCGGCGCTGACGGCGACTGTCACCGAGCTGGCCGCCACGGCGACCTCAATGAGGAACGCCTTCCGACTCGTCCAAGCCGGCGCGCTGGACCCGCTCCGCCGCATGCTCCACACTGTGCCAACCCCTCCGGACGTGGACGACCCCGCCAAGCGGCTGGTGTCGTACGCCGGGTCGACCCTCCAGCCCCCGCCAGAGACCGTGGCTACCGTCAGGGGCGCGCTACAGGTGCTGCTGCCGCTGTCGCGGATCAAGGAGGGCTGGGCGGACCTGGGGACGCCCGAGTACATGGGCCTCGTGCTCAACGCCCTGCTGCTCGACGACATCACTGTTGCTCTGCTCGTCATCCGCATCGCTGAGACCGCCCCGGCCCGGCAGCTCGCAGCCCTTCTGGCCTCGTCCGCGAACTCACACATCCTCGTCAAGATCCTTTTCTGTGCCGGCCCCGCAGTTTTGCCCGAGTCGACGGCGATCAAGAACTTCACTGGCGCCCGTGACGCCGAGCTGCGGCGCGTGTGCGGCTCCCTTGTGCGGTCCTTGTCCCGCGAGCGCGTGTTCATCAAGGCCGTCGCCGCCTCTGTCTCGGCTGTTGGCAGCTTCCACGCCTTCCAGCAGCGGGCCCAGGATCATCCCGAGTCCCGCCACCCCGACCCGGACGCCGAGCCCCGTCGGTCGAGGCCGAACTCGATCCCCCGCAACAGGGCCGGGAGCGTACAGTCGGTGCAGTCTATGGAGCGGGCCGGATCCGAGGCGACGCTGGGGTCCTATTCGAGCCAGTACCGGCGGAAGGGAAGCCCGTACCGCATCAGGCGGCAGTAAATGCTACATTATGTTTGCTATATCAGGTTGGCCAGGGACAGAGTCACCTCCTATCGCCGTCCGGTAATTCCTGGCGTATTCCACACACCAGTCTGATGAGCAAGATGAGGACTCGTGTTCCGACTGCACGCTCTCCGAATCTTCGTTGCCTATTGTGCTATTGAAGGGTCAAACAATGTGTTTACTGAGGAGGTTTAGACCCGTGGTGGTGTAAATGGTCCAAACTAGGGGATTTGAATGCATCACTACCCCCCCTCCTTCAATGCGATGTCTAATCCTGCCGAGTGCCATTTGATTGGCGGGCCGACATTCTGAGCTTCAAATCATCAAACCGCTTCATGGCTTCCTCTAGGGGTGTATTCACCTGCAGGTACTGCTGAAGTATCGCATTGCCTCTCATATCCTCGTCTGTTGGGTTTCTCCACGTGTCGTCTGCTGGTTCGTATCCTAACCAGCGCACCTTCACCTCTGGCGTCTTCATCACGTCCTTCTTGATCCTGTGCGTGACGATCTCTTTGATATACGTGTGCATACGGTCCTTGGCGCATTCTGCCTTCGCCTTCTCCTCATCCCAGTCGCCTTCTGCGAGCTTCAGATGCTTCACGTGCTTCTTATACGTCTTGTTCGTCTCGGGGTCCCTTATCACGAACGAGCTGGCGTTTCCAGGTGCCTTCTTGACCACCTGAAGTGGGCCTCTCCATCGTAGCTGGTACTTCCCTCTCTGTTCTGCATCCCTGTCGACCATGACCCACGCCTTGGCTGTGATACGGGTCGGTGTCCTCTTGTTGTGCTTGTCCTGTCTGGCCTTGGCCGCGTCGTACGTCTTCTTCGCCGCGTCCCTGCGCTGTTGAGCTCTCATCTTCTCGTTCCGGACCATCTTGTCAATGACGTCCGTAACGTCGGCTCTCTCCTGGTTCGACAGTGTCATCTTCCCTTCCCGCTCTGTGGACACCACTAGCTTCCAGGGTGACGTGCCTGTCGTGGCAGATCTAGCCTGGTTGATGATGTTCTGAACCGCTGGCAGTAGGCCCATCCATTGCTTCGTGCCGCGCTGATGCATCTCGTCCCTGAGGTGGCGGTTCACTTCGCGATTCCTGCGCTCAACGATCCCATTCTCCTCGTGATGGTACGGGGTGGTCGTCTTCGCGCCCCCGCCTAGCTCTGCCGCGAACGACTTGAACTCCTTCGAGTCGAACTGCCGTCCGCTATCGGTCACCCACTCGACCGGGGGCGGGAAGTGTGTGAGGTATCTTTCCCTGATTGCTCTGATGGTGGCGGCGGAGGTCACCGTCTTCAGTGGGCACAGGGTGACCCACCTCGTCGACTCCTCCACCAGCACCAGGATGTACCGGTAACCCTGGTCTGCCTCTGCCATGTTGATGGTGTCGGCGAACACGCGACTGAACGGCGACGCTGGCATGCGCAGCTGCTCCTGATATTGCTCGCGTGACCGGTGTTCGGCGTTCTTCTGGCACACGGGGCACTCCTTAACCATCCTCTGGACGTCCGTGTCCGCAGTGTCCCAGCGCAATCCCTTATCCTCGAGCTTCCACAGCGTCTGGTCAACCCCGTGGTGACCGGTGCCAGGTCCGTGAACGGACTTGAAGCGTGGCAGCTTCTGGGACTCGGGTATGGCCGGGAACGTGCCCTCCTCTTCGGGCTCGGCGTCAAGGGTGTCGCCCTCGTCTGTCCCGGCTGCTTCCTCGGTGTCGCTTTCGTCTGCCTCGTCGCGCTCGCGGTCAGGCTGTCCTGCCGCCTCTTCGCGGAACCGAACTCTCGGCTCGTCGGCGGCGACTTCTTCCGACTCTTCCTCCGCTGCGTCGACTGCACACATCACGGACACGATCGCACCCTGCTGCTCTGGTGTCAGGCTCTCGGCTTCTGCGCGGGGCATTCTGGACAGGCCGTCCGCGACCGTATTAGACTTACCAGGCACGTGGGTGATGCTGAACTTGAGGTTGCCCAGCTCAAGTGCCCAGCGCTGCACCATGGGGTCGACGTTGCCCCACGTGTACACGAGGTTACGGTGGTCCGTGAACATCTCAAACTCCCTTGTGGCTAGGAACCGTCTCATCTTCCTCGTGGCCGCTATGATGGCGAATGCCTCCTTGCGGTAGGTGCTCCACTTGCGCTGGCTTGCTGTCAGGGCCTTGGAGAAGAACATCACAGGTCG
Source organism: Carpediemonas membranifera (assembly GCA_019828565.1). Classification (NCBI taxonomy): domain Eukaryota; phylum Fornicata; genus Carpediemonas; species Carpediemonas membranifera. The sequence goes on from JAHDYR010000012.1 coordinate 1,515,883, forward strand.
CTTCGACCCGTCGTCCTCGACTCTGACCAGCACTGCGCCGACACCGGTGTCGGACGCGTCGGTGAACAGCTGTAGGCGGTCGTCAGGGCCCGGTGTGACCAACAGTGTGGGGGAGGTGACGATCTTCTTCAGTCTCTTGAACGCCTCTCTCTGGGGGTCGCCCCACACGAACGTCTGGCCCTTGATCTCCAGCTTGCGGATCGGCTCGGTGATGTCCGCGTAGCCGGGGATGAACTGGGAGAAGAAGTTGAAGATGCCCAATGTGGACCTGACGTCACTCACGTTTGTCGGGTCGGGCAGCTCCTGGACACCCTGGACGCGCCATGGGGGATGCGCTTTCCCTCCGCCGACACTATCCATCCGAGGTACTCCACCTCCGTCAACCCGAAAAAGCACTTGTTCTTGTTGAGCTTCAGCTTCTTCTCTCGCACCCGGTCCATCACCCGCATCAGGTTCGCCTGGTACTCTTCCCAGGTCGACCCATAGACGATGATGTCGTCCACGTACACAAGACACGCCGTGCCCAGCATGTCCGCGAAAGCCTCCTCTAAGGCCTCTTGCATATGGCCAGCCGCGGTGGCAAGGCCGAACGGCATCGTAGTGTAGGTATAGTGCCCCTTGGAGTACGTGAACGCCAGGTACTCCTGTGTGTCGGGGTGCACCGGGACCTGATGGAAGGCCTTGCTGAGGTCAAGTGCTGCGAAGTACTTGTTGCCCCTCAGCCTCTCGATCAGCTCTTCCGTCGACGGCAAGTCGTGCTGAGTCATGGACGCCAGGAGCTCGTTCAGTGGCGAGTAGTCCATGCACGGCCGCCACGTCCCGGCCTTCTTCCGCACCATGACCACTGAGCTGCTCCAGGGAGACTTGGTTGGGATGATGATCCCGCTTTCCTCCAGCTTCTGCATCTCTGACCGGAGTTCATCCTCCACCTGTCTTGGGAACCTTCGGGGCAGACGGAAGTAGGGTCGGGCGTCCTTCTTCAGCGTGACCTTGAACGGCTTAAGGTCTGCTGGTTCGCCTGCATCGCCGAAGCAGTCGCTGTATCTCTCGGCCCAGTCCTCTGTGAGCTTGGAGATGACCTGGATGGGGTCTGCTTCGGTGTCAAGGTTGCGGTTGATTAGGCCGAGGGAGTCAATCACCTCCATGTTGATGAGGAACGACTCGGCCTTGTCCATCGCATACCAGGTCGGCGTCGCGGTGACCTCTCTGTCGAGGTGGAGGGTGATCGGCACATCTGACAACACTCGGTAGACCCTCCTCATCGACTCGTCAGCCAAGCGGACTGTCTCGCCCCGCGTGGCGATCTTCAGTCCCTTCTCGACGGCCCAGTCCCTCGGCACGACGCTGAACGAGGAGCAGGTGTCCATGCGGACGATCAACTCTTCGCCCAGCAGACTGGCCTTCTCCTGCCAGATAGTCTTGGACGCTAACATAAAACAGAAAGGATACTCAGATGGCTTTACAACTGTGCACTGGTGCGACTTGTGGCCGAACTCGCCGCACCTGAAGCACTTCGGCTCCTCGTGTGGGCAGTCGGCCGAGTCGTGACCCTTTTCGCCGCAGTTGAAGCAGCCGCGGCCCCCTTGCCGCCGCTCAGGCTTGGCCCCCTCGGCCGCGCCGTCATTGCGTCTGCGCTCTCCCGTCCTCGCTGGCATCTTCCGCTCCTCTCTCGGCTTGCTCTGCAGTGACTCGAGCTGCTTCTGTAGGGCCGCGAGCCGGCTGCTCGGCACCAGGTCAAACTCTCGCATGGCATCTGTTCGGGCCCGTAGGTACTTTGCTATGACCTTCAACGACTTCGCGACTGTTGACTTGGAAAGAACAACAGAGCGAAGAGACGATGCGATCGTCTCGTCATCGAGGCTCGCCAGAACGATCTCCTGGAGCTCTCTAGCATCCAGGGATCCGACCTTCTCGAACAGATCTACCATATCCGTGAACACATGGCGGTAACGGGTGAAAGAGGTCTCACGGAGCTTGCGAAGCTCGCGGTACGCGCGCTGAAGACTGATATTGGTTAGTGTGGCCTCAGCCATCACCACCCAGCGCTCATCGCGCTTCCTCCTCGTTGTCTTCGCCTCCTTCTTCTCTTGGTCTTGAGCCATGATGTACCGGAGCAAAGCGTCGTCCCGGGCGGTCGTCTTGCCGCTTGTCTTCTTCTTCCGGGCCGGGTTAGCGATGAGTGTGCTCCGGGCGTCATCCTCGGAGTCGCTCTGGGCGTGCGCGTCTTCGCCGCCCCTGCTGCTGTCGCTACCCTCGTTGGCGCTGAACATCTCCTCGTCGTCTTCACTCGAGCTGTCAGAGCTGTCATCGGAGCTTTCGTCGTCCTCCAGAGCTTGGTATGCGTCCTTGATACTTGTTCTCACTTTCGCGTCGATGCACTCGAAGAGGGTCTTCGGCTTGACCTCATCTTCAGCATAGAGTGCGTAGCTCATGCGGAACCTCACCCAGTCGGCTGCAGTGTGCCGGAGATACTTCGGGTAAGTCCCTTTTGGGTCGTCGTCATCGTCATCCTTCTTCATGCGTAGTAATTACTGTGCTATTGAAGGGTCAAACAATGTGTTTACTGAGGAGGTTTAGACCCGTGGTGGTGTAAATGGTCCAAACTAGGGGATTTGAATGCATCACCTATTGTGCTATTGAAGGGTCAAACAATGTGTTTACTGAGGAGGTTTAGACCCGTGGTGGTGTAAATGGTCCAAACTAGGGGATTTGAATGCATCACTACCCCCCCTCCTTCAATGCGATGTCTAATCCTGCCGAGTGCCATTTGATTGGCGGGCCGACATTCTGAGCTTCAAATCATCAAACCGCTTCATGGCTTCCTCTAGGGGTGTATTCACCTGCAGGTACTGCTGAAGTATCGCATTGCCTCTCATATCCTCGTCTGTTGGGTTTCTCCACGTGTCGTCTGCTGGTTCGTATCCTAACCAGCGCACCTTCACCTCTGGCGTCTTCATCACGTCCTTCTTGATCCTGTGCGTGACGATCTCTTTGATATACGTGTGCATACGGTCCTTGGCGCATTCTGCCTTCGCCTTCTCCTCATCCCAGTCGCCTTCTGCGAGCTTCAGATGCTTCACGTGCTTCTTATACGTCTTGTTCGTCTCGGGGTCCCTTATCACGAACGAGCTGGCGTTTCCAGGTGCCTTCTTGACCACCTGAAGTGGGCCTCTCCATCGTAGCTGGTACTTCCCTCTCTGTTCTGCATCCCTGTCGACCATGACCCACGCCTTGGCTGTGATACGGGTCGGTGTCCTCTTGTTGTGCTTGTCCTGTCTGGCCTTGGCCGCGTCGTACGTCTTCTTCGCCGCGTCCCTGCGCTGTTGAGCTCTCATCTTCTCGTTCCGGACCATCTTGTCAATGACGTCCGTAACGTCGGCTCTCTCCTGGTTCGACAGTGTCATCTTCCCTTCCCGCTCTGTGGACACCACTAGCTTCCAGGGTGACGTGCCTGTCGTGGCAGATCTAGCCTGGTTGATGATGTTCTGAACCGCTGGCAGTAGGCCCATCCATTGCTTCGTGCCGCGCTGATGCATCTCGTCCCTGAGGTGGCGGTTCACTTCGCGATTCCTGCGCTCAACGATCCCATTCTCCTCGTGATGGTACGGGGTGGTCGTCTTCGCGCCCCCGCCTAGCTCTGCCGCGAACGACTTGAACTCCTTCGAGTCGAACTGCCGTCCGCTATCGGTCACCCACTCGACCGGGGGCGGGAAGTGTGTGAGGTATCTTTCCCTGATTGCTCTGATGGTGGCGGCGGAGGTCACCGTCTTCAGTGGGCACAGGGTGACCCACCTCGTCGACTCCTCCACCAGCACCAGGATGTACCGGTAACCCTGGTCTGCCTCTGCCATGTTGATGGTGTCGGCGAACACGCGACTGAACGGCGACGCTGGCATGCGCAGCTGCTCCTGATATTGCTCGCGTGACCGGTGTTCGGCGTTCTTCTGGCACACGGGGCACTCCTTAACCATCCTCTGGACGTCCGTGTCCGCAGTGTCCCAGCGCAATCCCTTATCCTCGAGCTTCCACAGCGTCTGGTCAACCCCGTGGTGACCGGTGCCAGGTCCGTGAACGGACTTGAAGCGTGGCAGCTTCTGGGACTCGGGTATGGCCGGGAACGTGCCCTCCTCTTCGGGCTCGGCGTCAAGGGTGTCGCCCTCGTCTGTCCCGGCTGCTTCCTCGGTGTCGCTTTCGTCTGCCTCGTCGCGCTCGCGGTCAGGCTGTCCTGCCGCCTCTTCGCGGAACCGAACTCTCGGCTCGTCGGCGGCGACTTCTTCCGACTCTTCCTCCGCTGCGTCGACTGCACACATCACGGACACGATCGCACCCTGCTGCTCTGGTGTCAGGCTCTCGGCTTCTGCGCGGGGCATTCTGGACAGGCCGTCCGCGACCGTATTAGACTTACCAGGCACGTGGGTGATGCTGAACTTGAGGTTGCCCAGCTCAAGTGCCCAGCGCTGCACCATGGGGTCGACGTTGCCCCACGTGTACACGAGGTTACGGTGGTCCGTGAACATCTCAAACTCCCTTGTGGCTAGGAACCGTCTCATCTTCCTCGTGGCCGCTATGATGGCGAATGCCTCCTTGCGGTAGGTGCTCCACTTGCGCTGGCTTGCTGTCAGGGCCTTGGAGAAGAACATCACAGGTCGCTTCGACCCGTCGTCCTCGACTCTGACCAGCACTGCGCCGACACCGGTGTCGGACGCGTCGGTGAACAGCTGTAGGCGGTCGTCAGGGCCCGGTGTGACCAACAGTGTGGGGGAGGTGACGATCTTCTTCAGTCTCTTGAACGCCTCTCTCTGGGGGTCGCCCCACACGAACGTCTGGCCCTTGATCTCCAGCTTGCGGATCGGCTCGGTGATGTCCGCGTAGCCGGGGATGAACTGGGAGAAGAAGTTGAAGATGCCCAATGTGGACCTGACGTCACTCACGTTTGTCGGGTCGGGCAGCTCCTGGACACCCTGGACGCGCCATGGGGGGATGCGCTTTCCCTCCGCCGACACTATCCATCCGAGGTACTCCACCTCCGTCAACCCGAAAAAGCACTTGTTCTTGTTGAGCTTCAGCTTCTTCTCTCGCACCCGGTCCATCACCCGCATCAGGTTCGCCTGGTACTCTTCCCAGGTCGACCCATAGACGATGATGTCGTCCACGTACACAAGACACGCCGTGCCCAGCATGTCCGCGAAAGCCTCCTCTAAGGCCTCTTGCATATGGCCAGCCGCGGTGGCAAGGCCGAACGGCATCGTAGTGTAGGTATAGTGCCCCTTGGAGTACGTGAACGCCAGGTACTCCTGTGTGTCGGGGTGCACCGGGACCTGATGGAAGGCCTTGCTGAGGTCAAGTGCTGCGAAGTACTTGTTGCCCCTCAGCCTCTCGATCAGCTCTTCCGTCGACGGCAAGTCGTGCTGAGTCATGGACGCCAGGAGCTCGTTCAGTGGCGAGTAGTCCATGCACGGCCGCCACGTCCCGGCCTTCTTCCGCACCATGACCACTGAGCTGCTCCAGGGAGACTTGGTTGGGATGATGATCCCGCTTTCCTCCAGCTTCTGCATCTCTGACCGGAGTTCATCCTCCACCTGTCTTGGGAACCTTCGGGGCAGACGGAAGTAGGGTCGGGCGTCCTTCTTCAGCGTGACCTTGAACGGCTTAAGGTCTGCTGGTTCGCCTGCATCGCCGAAGCAGTCGCTGTATCTCTCGGCCCAGTCCTCTGTGAGCTTGGAGATGACCTGGATGGGGTCTGCTTCGGTGTCAAGGTTGCGGTTGATTAGGCCGAGGGAGTCAATCACCTCCATGTTGATGAGGAACGACTCGGCCTTGTCCATCGCATACCAGGTCGGCGTCGCGGTGACCTCTCTGTCGAGGTGGAGGGTGATCGGCACATCTGACAACACTCGGTAGACCCTCCTCATCGACTCGTCAGCCAAGCGGACTGTCTCGCCCCGCGTGGCGATCTTCAGTCCCTTCTCGACGGCCCAGTCCCTCGGCACGACGCTGAACGAGGAGCAGGTGTCCATGCGGACGATCAACTCTTCGCCCAGCAGACTGGCCTTCTCCTGCCAGATAGTCTTGGACGCTAACATAAAACAGAAAGGATACTCAGATGGCTTTTACAACTGTGCACTGGTGCGACTTGTGGCCGAACTCGCCGCACCTGAAGCACTTCGGCTCCTCGTGTGGGCAGTCGGCCGAGTCGTGACCCTTTTCGCCGCAGTTGAAGCAGCCGCGGCCCCCTTGCCGCCGCTCAGGCTTGGCCCCCTCGGCCGCGCCGTCATTGCGTCTGCGCTCTCCCGTCCTCGCTGGCATCTTCCGCTCCTCTCTCGGCTTGCTCTGCAGTGACTCGAGCTGCTTCTGTAGGGCCGCGAGCCGGCTGCTCGGCACCAGGTCAAACTCTCGCATGGCATCTGTTCGGGCCCGTAGGTACTTTGCTATGACCTTCAACGACTTCGCGACTGTTGACTTGGAAAGAACAACAGAGCGAAGAGACGATGCGATCGTCTCGTCATCGAGGCTCGCCAGAACGATCTCCTGGAGCTCTCTAGCATCCAGGGATCCGACCTTCTCGAACAGATCTACCATATCCGTGAACACATGGCGGTAACGGGTGAAAGAGGTCTCACGGAGCTTGCGAAGCTCGCGGTACGCGCGCTGAAGACTGATATTGGTTAGTGTGGCCTCAGCCATCACCACCCAGCGCTCATCGCGCTTCCTCCTCGTTGTCTTCGCCTCCTTCTTCTCTTGGTCTTGAGCCATGATGTACCGGAGCAAAGCGTCGTCCCGGGCGGTCGTCTTGCCGCTTGTCTTCTTCTTCCGGGCCGGGTTAGCGATGAGTGTGCTCCGGGCGTCATCCTCGGAGTCGCTCTGGGCGTGCGCGTCTTCGCCGCCCCTGCTGCTGTCGCTACCCTCGTTGGCGCTGAACATCTCCTCGTCGTCTTCACTCGAGCTGTCAGAGCTGTCATCGGAGCTTTCGTCGTCCTCCAGAGCTTGGTATGCGTCCTTGATACTTGTTCTCACTTTCGCGTCGATGCACTCGAAGAGGGTCTTCGGCTTGACCTCATCTTCAGCATAGAGTGCGTAGCTCATGCGGAACCTCACCCAGTCGGCTGCAGTGTGCCGGAGATACTTCGGGTAAGTCCCTTTTGGGTCGTCGTCATCGTCATCCTTCTTCATGCGTAGTAATTACTGTGCTATTGAAGGGTCAAACAATGTGTTTACTGAGGAGGTTTAGACCCGTGGTGGTGTAAATGGTCCAAACTAGGGGATTTGAATGCATCACCTATCGCGCAGTTTAAGGTTTGGACGAAGGCTTGTAGTATGTATCCCTCCTACTGGAGGATACCATGCCCCATGGAGTGCATTCCACCACGACAACGATTGTCATGGCCAGCTTTTCTTCGTGAAATAGGGAAAGTAACTGATGCACGAGTAGATTGCCTAACCATGCGTTCATTCTTGTCCGACAACGACCGGCAACCACCAACACAGATGAAATTCTGCCGTACCGACCGAAACAAGTTCAAGTTTGCGATCAGCGGGTTCGATTGGTCGGTCAAGCTCTTCGACGCCAACGTCGTTAGCAAGGAGACCGGCGAGCTCATCGAGATCTCCGACCGCATAGTAGGCACTGGAGCGATCTTGGACCTCGATTGGAGTGGCGATGACACGATTGTCTTTGCTGATTCGAGCACATCGACTGTTACTCCTTTTCGTCTTCGGCCTGACGGGTCGCTGGCAGCTCTAGCCAAGCGGAACAGTGCTACCGACGTCATGCTCACCCCGCCCGGAGAGAAGGAGCTGTCCCGTGACCTGACGGGGGTCCAGACGGTCTCGTTCTCACCCGAGAGCCCAGAGATCGTCATGGCGAGCAGCAAGGGCGCCGTCTACGTCTACGACTTCCGCCAGCCCACGTTCCCGTTCGCCAGACACGCCATAGCCGCCGAGATCCCTGCCCGAAGAGTGAAACCCCACGGCGGCGACAGGCTCGCCTCAGCCCGCTGGTGCCCGGCGAGACTGGCGAGCACGTATACTATATTAACTGTTGGAGGGACGGCCATGTCGTTATGGGACCTGAGGAAAGGGCGGCAGCACGCAGGTAAGCCGCTGCATACAGTGGATTTCGGGGGGAGCGCATTGACTCACATGCAGTTCTCGGACGATCATACGAAACTCGCAGTCAAAGACTGCAAACGCGCAGTTTATGTACTTAGAACCCAGGACTTCGGTAAGAAAGACCCTGAGAAGCTCAAGCTATCGATCGATGATCCACCAGAGATGGCATCGAGCGCCAGCTTCCACATCCGGCCGACCTGGACTCGGGCCGGCGAGCTGCTCCACGGCCATCATACGGGCTCCATTGTCATGTGGCGGGACATTGATGATCTCATATCTAGGGCTAGATCCGGGTCTGACCCGAGTTTATGGGAGTTGGGGACCAGTAATGCTGACGCGCCACACTTGTTGTTCAGCCAACCCGCGCAGGAGACATCGACTGTCACGTTACATCCGACGATGCCAAACTCATTTTATACACTGTCTGATGACAACCGCCTGAGATACTGGCGGTTTTTCCCCAAAGTTGTCGAGTCACTATGCGCCTCTGACAAATTTATCACGAGCCGACCCGTTCCGGCGATTCGCAGTGCACTTGGCTCCGGCAATTTCCGGCATATCGCAGCCACCCCGACCCACGCCCCCGGCCCCTTCCTGTCAGACATTTTTTCCTCCCCGCCACTCAACCGACGCGCCCCTCTGCCCATGCCCTCCTCTCTTAGCGGGCCGATGAGTGTCAGACGCGTGCTACCCCCCGGTCGACGGAGTACTGGAACTCGGCGGTCACTAGACATGGGCACGCCTGGACCGACCCAGACCAGCCTGGGGAGTCAGCCGAGCCAGCCAGGACAGGTCACCCCGGGGGCGTCCATGGTCTTTGGGACGCCGAGGGGAGAGCCGATGACACCTGGGATGCTATTTCATGACCAGTGAGGAGATGGCTTGTTGGCTTATAGCTGCCTGCTGGAATAATCTCTGGTTCCGCCAATACAAGCTGAGCGGCAGCATTTATCGGTATTTCTGATTGTTATGTGACGTGATATAACATGTAACTCAATATACAGCGCTGCGGATGCCGGCACTGCTGTATGAGTGTCAAAGCATCTTCAGAACAACGCAAGAACACAATGCCCGGTGATAAGCCTAACAAGACCGTGTCCGATAGCCTGAAGGAGGCCAAGGACCAGATCAAGGATGCTGTTCGTCTCACAGCCCCGTTCTCTCACATAGACTGTTGATGCAAAGGATAAGGTCGTGCATAAGGTATGAAAGGATGATTTCACAGCGTTCACACAGTCCATGGAGCTCAAAGAGAAGATGCAGGAGCAGCTGACTGGCAAGAAGACGAAGAAGGACACCGTCGCCAAGGTCGGTGGCGTCAAGGTGGAGGTCGAGCGGACCGAGAAGGCATAAATGGCTCCGACCTGCTTGTCTCTGTGCTGCCATAGGTCTCATATGCCGGGCTCAGCGTCGATCGCCCAGTGCCATGCTTCTTTCTAGTCTTTATGTGATAGTAGTAGTTTATGTGATGGTTTCTACCAATACGCTGCCGGGACGGCCCCTATTGACGCCTCCAGCAGGCCGGGGTCCTCCCACGACCGACCCCACATTATCCCGCTGGGTCACAGTCTCCCTGCGTTCAGCTGTGCCTCTGTCAGGGACTCGGCGAGGTAGGATTGAGTGCCCCTGGTGAAAACCTGCTCGCGTCATAAGGACACGATGGAAAGCTTTGGGGTGGTATCCTTGGAAAAGAAGAGCGATCGAGTTCAGAGCCTCTCGCAGAAGATTCTTGAAGCCTTCGGGGAGCTCGAGCGGCTTGATGAAACCGTTGATGCGCTTCCACGTCGCAACGAGCTCATGAGCGCTGTACGCGAGTCCTTTGAGGAAGCAGAACATCTACTACGCCAGGTGAACGACATGTTACACGTCATCACGGCAGCGGACAAGGCTGAATGGAGCTCCCGCATCCACGCCCAGCGGGAGTACCTCGCCTTCCTCCAGTCCGACCGAGAGGTCCACCTCCGCATCCAGGACTCGGTCCAGATGGAAGCAGACAGAGAGCAGCTCCTCGCCGGGTCTGCCCCCATTTGCCTGACGGCGGCCCAGACTGAGCAAAGAGGCCGGGACAACCTGGCGGACTGGCAGCAGCAGGTGAGCCAGATGCTGGAGATGGGCGGGGCGGCCATCAGCGACCTGGGCAGACAGGGGGCACAGCTGAGGGCTCTGGCACACAGGACGAGGGTGCTGGTCGCCCGGTTCGAGTACGGCAGGAAGCTGCTTGGTGCGATCGAGAGCACAGAGAAGACTAATCAATTGATTGCTGTAGGCGGCATGAGTCTGCTCATCGTGGGGTTCGTCATCGTCATGTGGCTGCTACATTGAGGGTCTGACCTGAGATCATCTCTATCTTGTGCCCTAAGGTTACCATGTGGGCGACATCGAAGAACGCAGCGCACTGTCAGTAAACGCACCATATGCATATACTATCCATATTCAGAGCTCGGCCGGAGTCGCCTGCTCTGTCGCATCCAGACGGGGGTCGAGTTGGGTCGACCGAGCATCGAGGCGGGCGGAGGGCGCCGGACCGCGCGCTACCGGAATACGTGGAGTGAGTATCGCTCTGCTGATTCCAGGAGCGCGCTGCCCGTTCGCGTCCGACTCGCCATTTGGGGGGTCGAGTCACATCTCGGCCCCAAATGAACTGCCCACACGTATGCTGCAAGGGAACAGTCAGAGCAAATCGATGCGCGGAGGGGAGGGACCAGGTGTGTGCGAGGGCAGGCCGGGAGGCTAGTCCTCTGGCACACAGCGAAATCGGTCTGGTCGGTCAGACCCATGTCAACCCAGACTCCATCACTCAAAATGGTGCGTGAATGCATGCTTTAGAGCCCAGCCCGATGCTATATCGACCATCAATTTGGTTGCTGACATGTTCACCTGCCTTTCGAAATCCTCTCGAGACTGCGGGTCCGAAGCTGAGCGATGCCGTCGCCTCGACTACTACCGTCGAATCGCTGTCGCTCTGCCATAATGCTTGTATAGCCCTCTTACATCTGGATCCGGGCCATTATCAGCGGGCGCACACTGGAAGTATGCGTTTGGAGTCGGCCCGATCTTCGATCTCGACGGACATCGAACATGACGAGTAGAGGTCGGAGAGGGCTGAAACTCACACCATTGCACTGTAGGAGAAGCTCATACAGGATGGCTGACCCATCTTAGTCTTTAAACTCCCAACCGTAATTTCTGGAGTCGTCGAAAATGACGACTCAGTTTGACTCAATTCACCCTCAGCCTGCACCCAATGGCATAACACTAGGTACTAGGTCTGGGTATAGTGTGATTGCCTCACCCAGCCTTGAACAACGTCTGCCCTGCTCGAGACGGCAGGGTCTGCTCGACACTGTGACCAGGCTTTACTGGGCAGAATTGCAGACGGACCCGGTCCCCAGGGTTAGCCTGCCACTGACCTGGCCCTTCCTGGCAACTAGCTTCACCGCGCACCTCCAACCCTAAAGTGCACCTGAATAGCGATGTCTCGGTTTGAGGACGATTCGTGGTATAACATCCAGACTGTGATCCGCAGTCAGTTCCAAGCGTTTTATGATACCATTGAGAAGCAGGGGAAGACCATTGCGCGTCTCTCCGAGCAAGTGTCCTATCTTCGCTCAGAGATCAGGGACAAGGACTCCGCTATTGAGCAGATGTCCCGTGGGCTCGTAGAACTTAACGGCAGAATCACCTCCAGCGACGTTCGTTCCCCGTGGCTCCCTCACACAGTACAACGTGGCCCGTATCTCCGAGTCCGTCGCCAAGATGCCCGCCCCGCCCTCCAAGGAGGACATTCTCGACTCCCTGCTGGTCCACATCAAGCGGGAGCGTGAGGCTCGCGAGCAGGAGGAAGAAAAGATCAAAGCCCGGGTCGAGGACGCCTGGTTGCGCTGCCAGCGTCTCGACGGGACCATCGCCGAGGCCAAGAACCGCGACACAATCATCAAGCGGCAGCTGTCTGAGCTTTCTGAATGGAAGGGCGTCTATGCAGACGTCAAGCGGGACCTCGAGCAGCACAGCGTCGACCCCAAGGAGCTCAACACCGTGCTCGAGCGGAAGGTCGACGTCGAGGTGCTCGAGAACATCATCGACGACCTCAAGGCGGCCCTCGCCAAGAAGGTCGACACGATCACGTTCAGCATGCGAATGGACCAGGCGGACAGGCAGGCCCAGACCTACCGCAACGAACGGGACGACCTTGCCGAAGCCCTCAGCCACCACGAGGAGGCACAGGCCCGCAAATCCGTGGCGGCGGAGTCGATGGCCCAGCTCTCGCAGCAGGTCGGGCAGCTGAGGTCTAGGGTCGGCATGGGGCGCAGTCCGGGGGCGGGGTTGTCGGCGACAAGCTGGGCATCGCCGTTCGCTAGTAGATGATGGTATAAAATGTAAGTTTAAGCTTGTATGATGAGGGTGGACAACGACGATAAAACAGACACAACGACTGCCTGGCCACTCTCTCTATCCAAGACTAGGAGCTATTATTAGCCTGGCGGTCACAGACGACAATTCACTCGCACAAGTGCCGTCATGCATCGGGCAAGCGGCACAGGGGCGTTTACACAGATACACCGATCATCATGGTCTTGGGTTGTCCCAGATCGCCCAGATCGCATCGGGACGGCGAGATCGTCAATGTATTTTCTGCCCGAGATGGTATTGGTCCACTCAGGCAGACAAAAGCACAGAAGACGACGTAATTATAGTAATAGACGACATATGGCTCTATTGTGGCCATTCTTTATCCATATAGATGTTTCACCTTCGCGTGTCACGAAAACTAACCCATACGGCAACGCATTCGCTCCGATTCTTATTCTCTTTGTTCTCTCCTGTCGCTTTTCACCTGCTGTTGCCTTTCCCTCTCTCCCCCCGCTCCCCCCGCTCCCCGAGCTGCCCCCACTTCCACTGCTCCCAGGAATCCCCCCGCTGGACAGCCCAGTGATCGACCAGATCGTTCTCGTGGCCGCACTAGGGACTGCTGCGACACTCTCACTCGTCGTTATGCCGCTGGCGATTGTCATGCTCTGCTCTGCGCATCTTGTTGTTCTTGCGGCGATTATTAGGCTTCTCTTAAAGCGCAGAAAGGACCGCAAGCAGCGACAAGAGCCGCATGGCACCCGGCTCATCCACCAGAGAAGCACACCACTGAGCGAGCTTGTCGGGATGCCTGTCCTGCACCAACTGGCCGCCGGTGGGGACGTTGATGGCCTGCAGCAGCTGTGTAGACAGGGGAGCAGCCCCACGGAGCTGACTCCCGACGGTCTGACCGCGCTGCACGTTGCCGCGGACTCTGGCAACACCCGATGCGTCCAGGCGCTGCTGGCGGCGGGGGCCGGGATCAACGTCACGACCAAGGCCTCGTGGGCGGTCAGCAGCGACCGTGGTGTGCAGCGGGCGGTCTCTGAGGGCGGATTGACCCCTCTGCATATGGCCGCCCGCAGCGGGCACCACGACACCGTCAGACTGCTGCTCGAGTCTGGGGCAAACGCGTTTGCCACCTCAGCGAGCGGGCAGACGGCGAAGGACCTGGCCAAGGCGGGAAACCACGTCGCCTGCGTCCGACTGATCAACAGGGAGGGCCAGGTCCACCGCTGGTCCGTGTGCAGCGAGGACACCCTGCCCGAGCAGCCCGAGGTGTCCGACGACGAGACCCTCGGATCAGTCATGTCGGCGACGGACGTCGTGATGCCCAGGCTGACGCGCAGTCCCCTGGGGAAACGGCAGGGCAGTAGCATTTCCCAGTAAAGCATATGTAGCGGGGTTAGTAATGCATGTCTGCCGTCCTGTAACATTGGTTCGCAGCACCGCTTGATTTGCCGGGCTCCCCACAGTGTAGGGTCGGGCGGCACAGGGCTTGGTCACCCCGCTATTTGGGGTACGTTTAGGGTGCGCGGCGATCCGATTTGAAGATCGCAGAAGATCTCGTGGTGCCCTTGAAAGATTCCATCGAGAAGAGCACTTGAAAATGAACGCTCATGAGGTCTTTATCTCAATAGCGTGGGCTCTCTTCTGCTGCACAGTAATAGGAGGCCTGTCGATCATCGGCGGGTCCGTGCCCGTTGCCCTCAGCGCGCTAGGCCCAAGGAACGGCCGTAGGATCCAGCTGGACACGATCTTCCTCTGGATGAACCTGTTTTGTTCAGGAATCTTCATTGGGGGTGCGTTCCTCCATCTACTGCCTGAGAGCCGGGCGGATTACGTCAAGGTCGTCGGCTCTTCATGGATCCGCAACCTGCCCGTCACCGAGGCCATTGCAGCCGTGACATGCCTGTGCATGGTGGCGATTGATCACATCTCGAGTGCCCACAACGAGGTGGGCGACCACGTCCACGGCCCGGACGGCATGGCCATATACGCCGGGTCCCACCCCGAGTCCACGGCGTCATTGGCGACGGACCCCGAGTCAGGTGCAGTCACCGCGGAGGGTGAGAGCGACGGCTGTGCAATGCCCGAGCCCCGCGACGGGGCGCTGCTGCAGTCCGACCCGGCCGACCCGCCCATGCCCACGCACCGCAAGCACATGCACAAGCACCGCCGCAAGCACCGCTTCGAGCTCGGCGTGACGTCGCTGTTCCTCCTGGCGGCGCTCTCCTTCCACTCCTGCATCGAGGGCTTCGGCCTGGGCGTGCTGGATATCACGGACGACCGGGGCGACGCCATCGCCTTCCTGATCGCCATCGTGTCCCACAAGGGCTTCGAGGTCATGGCCTTGATGGCCGCCATCCTCAGCCACGGCACCAACGTCTTCACGGCCTGCATCCTGCTCGGGCTGTTCACCCTGGTCACGCCGGTCGGGTTAATAACCGGCGCCCTGCTGCGGCTCGGCACGGCGGGTCTCGCCCACGGGGCGGTGAAGGACGTCGTCGTCGTCATCGGAACGGCTGCCAGCGCGGGGACATTTACATATGTGGGGGTGGTGGAGATGCTGAGTGACAGCATTCACAAGGGAACGACGTCCCCACTGCACGCCAAGGCGGTCCAGCTGAGTCTGATCGCCGTCGGATTCCTCATCATGGCAGCCGTGCTGCTGCTGCCAGAGGGCTAGAGGATTAGAGGTGTTTATATGTCTCCGAGCGGCCTAGTAAACTAAACCAGATAATCGGGTTATGGTTCTTAGCCCTGTCTGGTGTGACTGCGGCTTTCTCACACCACGGCTACCCTCGTCACCCAGCCCACTGTGGGGTGGGGTGAATCGGAGTCGCACCCTCAGCGGAGGACTGGCTATAAGGTGTCTAATCGCGTCATGCTTTGCACGCGTGGTCGCTAAAGTCGAGTCATTTTGGAGGGTGAGTCACCTCTCGTCCAGAATAAACTGCCCACACCTTACCTTGCTCATCCATGGTAAATCAACGCAGAGGAGAGGAGGGACCAGGCGTGTGCGAGGGCAGGCCGGGAGGCTAGCCCTCTGGCACACAGCAAAATCGGTCTGGTCGGTCAGACCCATGTCAACCCAGACACCATCAGTCAACATGGTGCGTGAATGCATGCTTTAGAGCCCAGCCCGATGCTATATCGACCATCAATTTGGTTGCTGACATGTTCACCTGCCTTTCGAAATCCTCTCGAGTCTGCGGGTCCGAAGTTGAGCGATGCCGTCACCTCGACTACAACTATCGAATCGCTGCCGCTCTGCCATAATGCTTGTATAGCCCTCTTACATCTGGATCCGGGCCATTATCAGCGGGCGCACACTGGAAGTATGCGTTTGGAGTCGGCCCGATCTTCGATCTCGACGGACATCGAACATGACGAGTAGAGGTCGGAGAGGGCTGAAACTCACACCATTGCACTGTAGGAGAAGCTCATACAGGATGGCTGACCCATCTTAGTCTTTAAACTCCAAACCTTAATTTCTGGAGTCGTCGAAAATGACGACTCAGTTTGACTCAATTCACCCTCAGCCTGCACCCAATGGCATAACACTAGGTACTAGGTCTGGGTATGGTGTGATTGCCCCACTAACAGCAATGAATACAACGTCTGCCGTGCTCAGGCCGAGGGTTGATTTATCCAGCTCTCAGAGAGGGTCAATAAAAGTGAGCACGCCACCCGATATGAGGTTCTCTCGCCCATTAACAGTGAGCATCCCCTGTCCAATGTCGAACTTGTACCGCCAACCGGCCATTCCCTTCTTTTTGGACTTTGTCCTTGACAAGGCGTCTATCTTGCAGACCAGGGTGTTCGGGGTGCGGTACACTGGCTCCGGGTCCTCCGACTCTGATCCCGACTCTGATTCCGACTCGGACTCCGACTCTGAGTCTGATTCAGATTCACTGCCGCTTGCCTCCTGCGGCCTCTCCTGGAATTCAGGGGGAAGCTCAACAGTAACACCGTCCTCGCCTGTGGTGACGACAGGCTGTGGCTCCGCGGGAACGTCGGAGTCGGATTCCGAGTCGCTTGGCACGTCACTGTCATCATCCGACGCTTCCGCCTCGCTGGGGCTGGGCTCAGCGTCGCTGGCCGGCTCAGGGACAGGCTGATGTGATGCCTCTGCGGGGATGCGGGGTGGGGAAGGGGGGTCCAGCGGGCCCGGCAGCTTGACGGGCATTGGTGGGGGCGGCAGCGAGTCATACGCCTGGCGTGCACCGGGGTTGATATCATGCTGCGTAAGACGGAAGCATATAGCGAACTGAGCTTGGTTCTATGTCATCTACCGCTCCAGTGGACTTGAGAGCGTCTCGCCAAATAGAGCTGAACATATTCACATCAAACGGAGCTAGAATCGTGTTCTGCTCGAGAATTTGGGGAATACTGTTTGATACAAGCTCAATTACACGCTCATAAACAGCTCTGGTCGAGCCGTTGTCTGCATCCATCGCTTGCCAAAGTGCACTTTATGTCAAATCAGTCTGAAGGGTGCTCATCTCAGGCCCGGAGTGGCATCCGCGGGGAAGAGGGCCTGCAACGTCTGCCGTCATCGAGATGGTTGTGCAGAATACGCCATCTTTTTTCACACATCCCTTCGCGACCTCGAATAATCGCTCTCCAAGCACCTCTGCTGCTATATTTGTGTAAGATGCTCATTTAATACGTCTAGATCACGATTCCTCGCTTTCGCTCTTTCAGTTTCGGTCACTTCTTCGTGCCGAACTAAACAACATCAATCAGGTGCGCCGGCGGGACCCTGGAGCGGCAACAAGGTAAGTCCGCCACCATCTAATGATGTCAAAATCCTAGCTGTGCGCCACGGCGTCTTCGGACCCGGGGTATTGCATTGGCCTCTGGCCCTTGCTGCACACCGGGACATCCGCGCCACCTTACACGGCGCGGAACCCGGCTTCTAGCTAGGAGCGCGCGGGCGGTGTGTGACTGCCGCGCGGACATCAGATGGACCTAGGACAGTGAGCCTAGATGATACACTTGGACGACCCAGCAGCTGCTGGCGGTTGGCGAGTGTATGCGGGAGGGCAAGCCCGCGGCGTGGAGCCCTATCTGTGAGTCACACCATGGGAGGTCATTTTCGTCTAAAATTTCCATTTGCCAGAATTGCCCACGTGTGATGCGAGCCCGCTCTTGCCGCGCACAGTTGCACATTATTCATCGCTCAGCTATCCAAACGTTGACCTGGCTGCAAGGCGCTTGTCGGACCGTTCTTACTTATCGTTTTCTAACGACGTCACCGTTTATTGTCTGGACTATTGCTGCCCTCCAGGCAAAGCAGAACGAGCAGAGGAACGCCCATCCAGGCTCGGAAGCACCAGCTCGTTTGCTCTCCAACACCATGGGGCCATTGGTCAGCGGGCCGCAGCAGACCCGGACTAAGCAGTGGGGCCGGCCCGGCCAATATGAAGGAACAGCTGGGCTGCGGGACTTCAGAGAGGGTCTAGGCGGTGAGCTCCCATGGACTTGGCCCGGGTGGCCTGAGACCGCAGGTTAAGGTTAGCACGACCGACCTACTAAATGAAACCGGCGAATAGGCATTATGCATCGCCACACAGACAACGGCCACCACAAGTGAATCCTTGGAAGCTCAGGAATACCGGGGCGAAAGCTGCAAAGCTTCTTAACGCCGGCTACAAGAAGTCAGAGGTGTGCCGGATCCTGGGAATCGACGAGGACTTCTACGACACTATGATGGACCCTAAGGGCAGGAATAAGCGTAACAAGATGCTCCACCGTGCGAACAAGCTTTCTCAGCAGTCTCGTTCTGTCGTGTTCAATCGAGACACGAGAGTCCGCCTCCCCAAAACCAAGAGCGCGCAGAACCCGTCTTTATCAGCTGTTTCGTCCCTATCCGAGCTGCAGACCATGTCCGCGTCGATGACTTCACTGCCCAACGCAGTTGATCAGTCGTTCGAGGTCCAGCTTAACGAACTGAGGATCGTCAGACAGCACGGGTATATAGACCGGCCTCACAGTCACAGAAGGCGCCGGCGCAAGCAGCGTGGCCCTGTCCGCCGGCTTATGCGGTGGATGCGGTCCTTCATTCCATGACGGGTGCCCGTGACGTGACGATAAACTACCATAATGGGGGTCTTTCATCGCTGAATTAGCAAAGGTGGCGGTGGAGCTCTCAGTTTTTAAGGGTGAGCAGTTTAATGCATATCGACAGGAAACTGCTTCTTTGTCCTCGTGGGCGATTAAGCTCTTTTAATAGCATTCCCACAGGTCAAATTTGATGTCAGGTGCAATCCATAAGGCAAAGAAACCACAGGGTCGGAAGAAGACCCGCTTTTACTGTGAGTTGTGCAAAAAGCAGTGTAGCGACGCCAATGGCTTCAAGTGTCATACTGAGACAGAGCACCACAAGCAAATGCTTCGCGTCTTCTCCGAAAACCAGGATGCGTACCTCCGCAAGCTCAGCGGCAAGTTCCACGGCGGCATGATGCGGATCATCTCGACCCGGTACGCCCGCACCGCCGTGCTGATGAACACGGTGTACAACGAGTACATCGGGGACCCACACCACGTCCATATGAACGCCACCCGGTGGACCTCGTTGTCTGGCTATACCCAGTGGCTCGCGTCGATCGGTATGGTCTGGGCCGAAGAGAGGCCCGAGGGATGGTATGTGCGGTACATCGACAAGGACCCGACTGCCACTAAACTGCGGCTGGAGGGGGAGGAGCGCGAGAAGGCCAGGGCCAGGGCAGAGAGGGAGGCTCGGGCAGAGATGGAGGAGCAGCGGCTAGTGGAGGCGGTGGAAGACATCCCGGAAGCTGTTGTGGAGGCAGCTGTGGAGGCGCCCAAAACTATCAAGAAGGTGCTGAAGCGTGGCAAGAAAGAGAAGAGGGAGGCGCTTTTCTGAGGAGTGAGGGTGTACATATATGCCTAGGGCCAAGTGTGGTCAAGTGACGCGTATCATGACTCATTTATGCTGACCGTAAATCCTCAGACACACCAAGCAAGACGGCCATCCAGCGATCAAACGTACTTAGCGCATGGGAAAGGAGTCCAAAGATAGTATACATGATAGATGGACTCTCAATGGATCCGGGAAGACGATTTTATGGGAAGGATGGATCATTAAGCAAGGCGGTCGCATCAAGAATTGGAAGAAGCGCTGGATGATCCTTGTTGAAGGTATGTTCCCGATCTATTCGTAACACAGGCTCCATCTTCTACTTTGCAAACTCCAGCATCACCGATTTGAAAGGATACCTCCCCCTTTGCAACTCCAAGGTGGAGACAGCCACCGAGATGCTCGTGAAGGGCTACGAGACGTTCAACTCGTTCTTCAAGGTAGTCACTGCGACCAGGACGATGGTAATGTCCGTAGAATCCGCCGACGCCCGGGCCGAGCTCCTTGAACACATCGGGGCGAGCATCAGGGTCGAGGACTACCGCGCAGACTGCTCCAGACTCGGCGTGACAGCTCTAGCAAGCGTCCTAGACATGCTTCGGGTCCATACGGTGACCAAGGATGCGACGGACAGCCGAGAGTTGGTCCTCGACCCGAGCACGACTCTGGCGCAGCTTCACTTGGTCGCAAGGCAGATTGTGCAGAGCTCTGTTGTTAGCGACCTGATACTCGACGATATTGAGCTGGGTACGAACCACTGCAAGCTCTTGGCAGACGTGCTTTGTGCTTCAGATTCGATCAAAAAGCTCTCTTTGATTGGCTGTAGCCTCGAAGACGACGGCATGGAGCAGCTCGGCTGCGGTGTCCTGTGCTCCCTAGGCCTGCGTAAGCTCTTTCTCGACCACAACAACCTGACAAACCGAGCCGCCCGGGTCCTTGGCGACGTGCTGCAGGCTGACCCGTGCCTGGTCACACTCAGCGCCGCCCACAACAAGATAGGCCACGATGGCGCTCATATTGTCACTGCCTTGGGTCAGAACTCGACCCTCCGCCAGTTAGACCTCAGTTATAACGACATCGGGGACGACGGCGCCATTGCCCTCGCGGATGCCCTCTCCTGCAACGCCAAGGTCACCCACGTCGAGGTGTCGTATACAGGGATGACTGAGGCCGGCCTAGCGTACCTCGCTGGCACCCTACCCTTGTCCTCGACGCTGAAGGTGATCGGGTTGGCTGGGGCGGCAATCGATGAGGATTCAGCGAGGATTCTGGCTGATTCAGTGCATTATACTCAATCCTTGGAGCGCATCGACATATCAAAGGCGTCTGGCCTGGAGAACTCGGCCGTCATGGCTGGAGTCGGGGGTTGTCTCGTCGAGGGTGACATCACTGGTCTTAAACTGCTCAAACTGAGGCTCAGAGCAGAGGTCCGCCGGAGACCGGCCCGACCCCTCCCGGGCCTGCCCCCCACGCCCACTCCGAGGCAGAGGTAGAGGTGGTGGTGGTGAGCTGGGTGTATCATAGTTGGCTTTTGATTGATTAAACCAATCAATTGTAGTCTGAATTGTCAGGCAGAAAAGAGTAGGAACTACCCAGAGCTCGTGGGGAACGTCAATGGGATCCTGGGCCTCAGAAGCTACTCGTCCTTCATACCAAGCGACATTCTTCGGAGACCACGCGGGAGCTGAGTGCGGGTTACTGCGTCGTCGTGGAGACGTTCTGCGGGGAGGCCGAGGCGTGGTCAGGTGACTAGTGGCGACACCGACGTCGAGCGGGATGGACATTGGATGGAGGCGGTGCGGCACTGTTCACGATAGTCGCGGACTATCTTGGCATAACCAGCCCTTGGCGAGGTTGACACGCACCCGCATGTCGTTGCGCGCTTCGGCGCCGAGGCCGACGTGCTCGCAGAGGCGCCAGATCCAGCACGACTTGTGGTCGTCCGGGTCGGCGCGCGTGTGTCCACAGCTCGCTTCCAGCAGCTCGAACCGCTAGAGCTGGAGCTCCTTGTCGTGGTGTAGTGCTACGTCTTTATGAATCAATCAATACTCTTGACCATCATCTTGACCTGGGCGGGTGCAGCTCTTTGGGTCTGCCCCACCACAGCTACCTCCCCTTCCTGAGCGGCAGCCGCACTGACCAAGAACTCGTCCAATGCCTTCAGGTCCCGCACCACATAGTATGGCTCCCATGTGGGTACCTGAGGGACCTAGTCAACGAGGTACCCAACCTCGCCGAGCTCGGTGACCCTGTGGTCACTGATCGCTCGAACCATCTTCTCACCCATGTCGCGTCCGATGAGTTGGACCAGATCCTCGTGTGTCGCGTCCTTGTGCGCCTTGAATGGAATGATGCGCTCAAAGTGTGTGCCTCGAACCGGCGGATGAGCACGGAAGAACGGAGAGGCTTTATCTGACAAAACTCAACTCAACTCTGCTGGGAACACCACATCCTGCCCGTCCCCAAGAGCCTTGATAATCTCACGACCCTTAGGGTGGCTGGACAGGGACGCGGCGGGTTCCTCCGTGGTCTCCGATACCGAGAAGCCATCCCATTCGATTAAAAATTTGTCCGTGTCTGCGTCGTATGACAAAATACGAGATGGGAGGAACTCCTCACGGTCTCCAGCAGCGAACATGCGCATCTGCTCGAGGGAGGCGTCGGCCTCGAACGGGCACAATTTGTCCTGGTGGACCGTCCGCTCGGACAGGTCGATGAGGTGTTGGATCGTGACGGCCTTGTTGGGGTCGACCCGGATGACCTTGAAGGGGCCGAGGGCGCCGTGGAGCTTAGTCTCCCGCTCGTTGTGGAGGAGTACAAAGTCTCCCGCCGTGAATGAAGAGGAGTCGCCTGTACGGGTCCTGATGATGCGCTCCTGGCGGCGGACGACTGAACGGCGCAGATTGTTAAGGAAGTTTCCCAGGTCATTCATGTACTCGTCGAGTGAATGCAATGGCTCAGTCTCTGCGGTCTGCGTTGGCTGCTCGTATGCGAACGGTGCGTTGTCAGGAAAACCGAACAGCAGTTGATGCGGGGTGAACCCAGTGGCTGAGTGTCGCGTGTGGTTGATGATGTGTTGGACGTATGGTACTATGGGTGACCAGTTGCCATGAGAGTTGAACTTCGCACATAAAAGACGTAGATGGCGTTTCAGCTCCTTATTGGCGCGTTCCACGACGCCGTTGGAGGCCAGGTGATATGGTAACGTTCTGTGGTGAGTGACCTTGAGGCGGCGTAGGAGTGCGTTCATGACTCGGTTGACCAACTCGGGTCCATTGTCCGTCCTGATGGTGGTCGGAAGACCGTGACGGCCCATCACCGCCGACCAGATTGCGGCCGCGACTGAATCGGCTGTGTGGTTGGGTATCGGGGCCAGCTCGATGTAGCGTGTGAACACGTCAATGATCACGAGGATGAAGCGGTTACCCCAGACGTCGCGAGGTAGCGGGCCGACGGTATCCACCGCCACGGTGTCGAATGGGGCGCGAACCATCGTGGAACCGAGGGCTGACTCGCGAAAACGGGCAAGCCTGGACTTCAGACAGAGGGGGCAGCGAGACACGTGTGCGCGGCAGTCATTGGACACGTCCGTCCATGTGAATCCCATGGCGTGTAGGTTGGCGCGAGTGGATGTCGCGCCCGCGTGGTATCTGTGGGCGTCGATCAGGAGGCGTGACTTCAAGTCTGAGGCCGTGTCAGGAATAACTGCAAGGCCATCACGTACGTGTAGACCGGCGGAATTTGTGGGTAGGACGGTAATTGTGGCGTCCGAGGTTTGCGCCTCGATGACGGCGGTCCTGATCTCGCTGTCGAATGTGACTGACGCCACGAGAGGAGGGCGCGAAAGGCTGTCCGCGACAACGTTCTCCTCGCCCCTCACGTGCTCTATGGCGAAGGGGTATTCGCCGAGGATCGTACGCCAGCGTGTGAGCTTCCTGTTGCCCTCACTCGCCTTCACGACCATTGTCACTAGATTCCGATGATCCGTTCTGATGGTGAAAGGCTTCAGCTTGAGTAGGGGGGCCAGGTCTGGGCGGGTGACACAGTGTACTATGCCGTACAGCTCTTGGTCGACAGTCGCCCAGCGACGTTGGGTGTCAGAGAACTTATGGCCGAAGTACGAGATGGGTTGTTTCGCGTTGTCGTCGTCTAACTGCCATAGTACGCCCCCACACGCCACGGTGGATGCGTCGGTCTCGAGGACCCACTGCTTGGACAGGTCCGGCAGGGCGAGGACTGTGTCAGCGGTAGCGCGTCGTTTGAGTTCCTCGTAGGCGGCAGTGTGCGTGTCTCCCCAATCCCGTGTGACGTCTGCGTCGGGCTTCAGCAGTTGGTGCAGAGGGTGTGCCACCTCGGCTAGTCCGTCGATAAACCTTGCGAGGAAATTGAACTTGCCGAGGGCGCGACGGAGTTCCTTGGCCGTTGTCGGCGGCGGCATGGACAGAAGAATGAAGCCGAGGGCCTCTGTCTCAGAGGCTCCGAAGGTGCATTTCTCTGCTTTCAAGCGGAGTCGGCATGCCCGTAGGCGCTCTAGGAGATCCCGGGTGATGCGAAGGTACGCCTCCGGGTCGTCGGAGAAGTTCATGATGTCGTCAACATATACGCTAGTGTTGTCGAGACCGCGCAACGCGTCATCCATCGCCCGCTGGAAGCGCCCCGGTCGGGTAAACTCGAACTGGCCGCCAGGGACGACGAAGGATGTGAGTGCGATGGCGTCTGGGTGCATGAGGACTTGGTTATACCCCGCCCGGAGGTCCACGGAGCCGAAGAAGCGGCAACCAGACGCGCTGTTAATGAAGTCGCGCGTGTCCGGCAGAGGGTAAGCGTCCTTGGTCGTGACATCGTTGAGAGAGTTGTAAGCCACGCATAAACGCTTTTTACCTCCCTTCTTGTCCGCGAGGACGTGAGGAGAAGCGACGGCACTCTGACTAGGACGGATGATACCGTCGTCGAGAAGACGTTGGATCTCGTTCTGCACGATTTCAAGGTGACCCTTGATAGGGCGAGGCTTGGCCTTGAGCGTGAACGGTTCGGTCAACTCGATCGTGTAGGGAGGGAGCGTTGAGACCTCAGGGGGGAGGACGGGGTCGAAGAGTTCTCTGTACTCGTAGATGAGAGCCGCCAGCTTGTCGTGGATGGGGCCAGCGGGAATGGTGATCTTCTCGAGCTCGGCGGCGATGCGGGTCTCGACTTCGGTGACCGGAACTGCGTCGTCGCGGGTGCTGAGGAAACCAACCGGCTCTATGTCATCGTCGTCGTCGGGGGCCGCCTCGCTGGGAATGATCAAGGCGGTATCATTGAGAAGGCCGACCTCGCGCAATATGTCACGTCCCAGGAATACCGAGTGGGCGCCGCCCCGGAGGACTGAGAAGTTCCATTTCAGCGACACTGTCGTGTTGGCACCAGGCATCACGACCTGCATCGGCAGTAGGTCGGCGTCGACGGTCACCTGATCGGCAACTCGCAGTGTCATTGAGCCGACCGGCTCGTTCCTTCTGCCACTGAGTCCGAGGATTACGTCGCGGGTACCTTCACTGATGCAGGATACTGCCGCACCGGTGTCGAGTTCGGCGATCGTCCGGACTCCATCCAGCGTGATGTGGACTCGGATTGGCTCGCGGTCGGGAGCGCTGACTTGGTTGACGGCGTCGACAGCATGCACGACCATATTCGGAAAAGTCGCTTGACGAGGGTTTGCGCGCAGGTTAGCCGGTCTGGGTGTGGCGTCGGCGGTCTTGGAAGATTCCTTCGGCGTGACGTTGATCTTGTTCTGTACTAGGGAGCACTTGGAGGGGTCATGGCTACCCCACCGGCCATGGTGGGGGCACCAAGTCATGCCTTCGTACGGCGCGTGGCTCTTGTCACACCACTTCACCTCGAATGCAGGTGAGATGCTTGAGTCGTCCTTGGAGCCCTTGTTCGACGGAGCGCGCTGTCCTCTGGACTTGCTAGGCTGTTTGGAGGGTGTAGCGGATTGCTTAGTGGGCGCCGGCTGCTTGGCGTGCACAGCGGGGGACTGTGACAGGACGGGTTGGTGAGCCGGCTGATGAGCGGCCTGTTTGGCACTGGCCGACTGGGCGACGGGGGACGCAGTCGCCGCGTAGGTGGCTGCGCGGAGTGCGGCCGTCTCGACTGACCTGAGTTCAGCAATGATTGCCGTGGCGAGCGCCTTGGGCGTGGTGAACTTGCCGAGGACGACCTGTGTATCGTGTACCGCCCGGATGGTGGGGGGTGCGGCGGTCTTGAGGCTTGTCTGGAACGCCTTGAGTACCGCCTTGGGGGGCAGTGAGGACTGCGGGTCGGCCCAGGTTGAGAAGAGGATGAACTCTGATGAGACCCGTGCTGTGAGGGCGGGCAACTCCTTGCCGGGGGCCCGCCGGTCGGTCCATAGCTGCGCAGCTTTGTTGCTGAGCTGTTGGAGTAGCACGGCCTGGTCAGCCACTGGGAATGCAGCTGCGACCGTCGCCTTCACGTTGGCGAGGTCGGCCGCGCATGCTGTGAGTTCAGCGGTCAGAGCTGTGGGAGTCTGCGGCGGCATAGCGGCGCGAATGGCCCATGCTGTGTGCAGGGGCACTATAGGCGCGAAGCGCGCGTCGAGGTTGAAATGCTGGAGCCATCGCGACAGCGACGCGAGGATGCTCTCAGCTGTGGGAAACGCGAGATTCTTGACCGAAGTAGCTATAGCGAGCGCGAAACAGTACCATCGCGCGTCAGCTGAGGCAGCCATACAGCTCGCCAAGGCGAGAGCTCAAGCTATGAAGGAAGACGCGTGGTCGAAAGCGGCCTCATCACGGACTGAGATTCTCAGCAGGTTCGTGTTAGTCAAATACCCCGCTAGACCCCCAGACAAGCTATCCCCCGGCTGGCGCGGCCCAATGAGACGCGTCAACTGTATCAAGCAAGACGGTATCCCCGTAGCTTATGAGGTCCAAGACCTCACTGAGGGCAAGAGGGGCAAGACAATCAAGGTCGACGCAGCCAGAGTACGCAAGTTCAACCCAGGCACGCTATCAGAGTCGCAGATCAGGCAGATCGCCGCCACGGCGTTGGACGAGTACGAGACCGATCGCATATCGGACGATAGGGGCGCAGGGCCGGTCACGAAACGAGAGTACCTCGTGCACTGGCTCGGGTTTGAAGACGACGAAGCGACATGGGAGCCGTACGCTAACGTCAAGAAGACCGAGGCCCTTGAATTGTTCCTGAAGAAGAGCTAAGACATTTACAAGTGCCTGGTGACCGGGGTAAAGGGCACACACACACAAGATCGTTTACTTGAACCAAGACGAGGGGCAGTGCTTAGTCAGCTTGTGAGCCCGGAGGAACTCGCGAGTGATGTCCAGTCGAGCCAACTCTCGGTCGACCGCGACGATGGAAAGCCCCGGGAAGCCAACGTAGGCGATGAACAACAGAAGGACGCCTTCGCGGTTGAAGTCGTGGCCGACGATGGTGTAGTCAATATTAATATCTACCAATATCCCTGGGAGGGTCCAAACCTCTTTTTACTCGTAAACACTTTCTCTTCCAAACCACAGTACTAGTACTTACCTATGGGTAGAGAACAGAAAAAACAAGCGCCGCTCCTGAAAGAGGCAACATTCAGCGCTTTCGTAGCTTTTACGACGTCACTGCGTGACTTTAAGGCTAGAGGAGGTAAGGCGAAGCTCCGCAAGCTTATAAGCCCGGAGATCCAGTCCTATGCATCACAAGTGCTAGGCTTAGAGACCCTAGAGGAGGTTCCGCTTCCTCAGGGTGATCAACATGACGACGAACCTTCCACTTCATCACGCAAGCTCAGAGAGAAGATCATCATGCAGCGACTCGCCGCTGCCTTGCGCCCCACCAGAAAGGAACAATGCCTGAACCTTATCAGGCTGCGCATCGCGGCGTTCACGCCGCTCGAGGTGTCGAAGCTCAACTCGCAGTTCAACACCTTGTTGGAGTGCCTTAACATGGACGAGGATGACACCATTCGTGAAGCCTACTTGCGGGCCTTTGCTGTGAAGGGCCAATCCCTCTACTACAGACTGAAGGAGCAGACTGAGGGTTGCTCACTGGCGGAGACCCAGCAATACACCATGAAGACGGCACGCGACGTAGCCGAGTCGGCTGAGTACCTTGCTCCGTTCACCGAGGCGATCCGCTCCGATCAGTCGCGCCGTCCGACAGCGCCCGTGCCAGGCGCCCATCCGCAACGCGGCCAGAGCCGTAACCAGCGCGACCGTCGTGACCGCCGAGATGACCGCCGAGACCGCCCCTACGACCGTCGTGACCGCCCACATGACCATCACCGCCCGGACAAGCGGTCCCGCGATCGGGCTCGCCCTACCAGCACGACCCCAACCTGTTACAACTGCGGGGGCAAGGGCCATTTCAGCCCCGAGTGCCGGAAGCCCAAGTCCAAGTGTGAGAAGTGCGGGCGCGAGGGCCATAAGAGAGAGTTCTGTGACCGTATAAAGGTCCAGAACTATTCTTATTTGTCTTGTTTCGCGGCGTCTAGCAAACGCAGAGCGCAGGCTCTTCCGATTGTGTCAGGATCCATATACAGGACCAGCGCAGAGTCGATGTTGTTCGACTGTGGCGCGTCAGCAACCTTCATATCGCCGCAAGTGGCCGAAAGGTCCGGCGAAAAGATCCTGCATTGTGACCCGGTCGAGGTGACGACACCGGCTGGAGTCATCACAGTCGACCAGACTATTTCCACCGAAGTAACCTTTGCCAAATCAGCTCTGGTCCCCCGTGGGTGCACCTTTACTACTCGTGCGTACCTCCTACCCTCAGAGTACGATCTAATCATTGGGTACCCTGATATGGTCACCCTGGGGATCCTTCCTCAGATTGACGACTGCGAGGAGTCTGACGCCAATGACGCCGAGCAGGCTGAAGACGTCTCAACGGTCATTACTCCCCAGAAGTTGAGCCTATTCACCTTGTCTGACAAGTCGTCTTCCCTTCAGGACAGACTGCTCGCGCGGTTTGTCGGCCTGTTCGAGGACAGAGTAGGGCGTCCGAGTAAGCTCATCCCTTACGATCTAGTCTTGTCTGATGATGAACCCGTCTTTAGCCGCGAGTTCTTCATGCCGCCGGAGAAGAAGACACTTCTCCAGGAACACCTTGACGACCTGTCCCGACATGGCTTCATCCAGCCATCAGCATCGGCTTACTCCTCACCGGCATTCTTGGTCCCAAAGGGGAAGGACCGTACCCGGTTCGTTATCGACTTCCGTTTGGTCAACGCGAAGACTCCCCGTTCAACTACCCTATCCCGATCATAGAGGATTGTCTAGCTAAGCTCAGGGGTAATACCATCTTTGCTACGCTCGACTGCAAGGCCGGCTACCATCAGGTGGCACTGACGGACCGTTCTCGTCCTCTGACCGCCTTCGGGACTCCCCTTGGACGGTTTGAGTACACGACTATGCCCTTTGGTCTGCGTAACGCTGGTTCTCATTTCCAGTGGGCCATGGAGCAGGCTTTCTCCGACCTGATCTCGGCAGGGAAGTGCCTTATTTACATCGATGACATTATTGTCATGGGTCGGGACGAGCCTTCCTACATAAGGAACCTATGGGACGTCCTGAAACGTTGCCAAGAGTATGACCTACACCTAGGTCGCGATAAGTGCGTCTTCGCCGCGGCTGAGGTCGAGTTCCTGGGTCGACTCGTTTCCGGAGACACCGTGAGGATTGCCGGAGACCGCATCGACGACATTAAGAAGCTGAAACTACCGACCAGCAAGCGGTCCGCACAGGCACTCGTCGGTTTCCTCAATTATTTCCGTGACTTCGTGCCCAACTTCGCGTCCCGAGCTCATCCTCTGTTGCAGGTGTCGGCTGGCAAGGCCAAACCCGGTGGGCCGGGTCAGCAAGCGGCCCTGGGCGACGTTATCGCCGAGCTCCTTAAGCGGGTCTCCCTCGTTCACTTCAAGACGGACGCGACACATGTCCTCATGACCGATGCCTCAGACGTGGGATGCGGCGCCGTATTACTACAGGACGGGCAGCCGATCGCTTTCATGTCCCACGCATTCTCCGCGGTCCAGACTAGGTGGAGTACCACAGAGCAGGAAGCCTACGCAATCATCCTGGCCGTCCAGCGTTGGCGGAAATTCCTCTCGTGGACGCACTTTACCATCCGTACTGATCACCGCAACCTGCTGTTCATGGCCAAGTCCATCAACCCCAAGGTCCGTAGATGGTACGACCAACTAGCTGACCTCGATTTCACCATACGTCACGTTCCGGGCGTTGACAACGGGGCAGCAGATGGCCTTTCTCGCGTGTTCGCTAACACCCTCGATACCCAAGTCGCGGACAGGCTGCAGAAGGCGCATCACTTCGCCGGGGCTCACTTGTCCGCCTGGGCGACCAAGAACCTTCTTCGAGACTGGGGCGTACGTGTCCGCCAGAAGGACGTGGACGACTATATCGCCAAGTGCCCAATATGCCAGTTAAGGCGTAAGCCCCCGGCCTCTTCCGATGCGGGTTTGCACACCGCGGTCGAGCACCCCTTCGACCGAGTGGCCATGGACACTATGTCCGCTACCCCGTGCACGGTCGACGGCACGACCTATAAGTATATCCTCGTTGTAATAGACATGTGCTCACGTTGGACTGAGCTTGTCCCGCTCCAGACTACCCGAGCGGTCGAGACGTCCAGGGCGTTTGTCAATAACTGGGTCCTCCGATACGGCGTACCGAAGGTACTGCAGACGGATGGAGGATCCCAGTTCGTCAACGCAGTCTTTAACGACCTGAGTGCCCGACTCGGGTTTACAACGAGAAAGACGACGGCTCATCATCCCCAGTCGAATGGGTTAGTAGAGCGAGCGAATGTGTCGGTTAAGTCCATCCTGACAGCACGTCGTTACCAGTTTAGATCCAATGATTGGGTCCACAGCTTACCGATTGCCCAATACCTTGTTAACTCGACCCCTCGAGTCCCTACTCGACTCTCCCCAGCCGAGATCCTGTATGGCACCGAGATGCGAGTGCCAAAGGACATTACCGTTATCGCGCCGGGTGAGACGTATATCGTTGACCAGCAAGAGGACTGGCTGTCCGAGGCCAAGGCGCCCCGGCTCATGGCTGCCGAGCGCATTAAGAGCAAGCGGCTCCTACAGCAGTACAGGCCGGACGCCCGTGCCACGGTTTCGACTCCATACATCCTGGTGGCTTACCCCGATCGACCACCCGACAAATTCGCCGCCGGCCTGCGTGGCCCAATGGCACTAGTGTCGGTGCACCAGGAGTACAACAAGGTTGTTGCCTATACTGTGCGTGACCTTGAATCTCTGAAGCAGTTCAGGGTCGACGCTTCCCGGGTCCTCCCGTTCGATCACGGCGACATGTCCGTGGAGCAAGTTACTCGCTTGGCTAACACTGTTGCGGCCGAGTATATACCGAGCAAGATTGTGAAGTCCCGGCCCGACTCCGGTCCGGTCGAGAATCGCGAATACTTGGTTGAGTGGCTGGGCTATGAGCCGGACGAAGCTTCGTGGGAGCCATTCGAGAATGTCGATGGCTGTGACAAGTTTGAGGACTTTCTTGAGCAGAGAGAACTACACCGTGCTGCGCACTCCAGGCAGTAAACGGATTCTCAATCAAGATTTATTGGTAGTCGTCATCGGACTCGTCGTCAGGGCCCTTGAAGAGAGAATTCGTTTACTTGGGGAAATCCGCATGGTTGGACCAAAGGTCAATCGTGGTCAAACCCACGTCACTACCCCCTTCGACGAGAAAAACCCACCTGCTAAAGGAAGGGAAAAGAGGGTACTTAGTACTTGTCGAGGGACTTACGAGCTTTGCGTGCCTTACGCTTGATGATCTCGAGGTGCTTTATGGCACCGAGAGGCTCGTCGGTCAATTCATCGTAGCCTAGCCACTTGACCCGGGCTGAACCCTTTTTCCAGTCGATAGATACTATATCTTCGACTCTGTACTGCTCCTGATCCGACTCAGCTAGCTGCCTCATAAGGTCTTCGCTAACATCAGTCTCGAACGAACTTCATCAGCTTGTCAATATGCGTAGCCTTGAGCCGGTTATCGCTTAGCGACATGAGCTTAGCTCTGTTGTTAGGGAGTACCTCTACCACCTTCCACGGACCTGTGTGGGGTGTGTCAAGTTTTTGAGGGGCTTCGTTCTTCCAAAGAACGTAGTCCCCTGGCTCTAAGCCTGTGGTCTCGATCGGGCTCTGGTGAGGCCCTACTGCCTGTTTTGCCGCCTCTTCGAGGTTAGCCAGGGTGACCTTAAGGTTTTCGTAGAATCCTTTGTAGTCGAAGACGCCTAGCGTCTCTTCCGACCACAAAGTACTGTCCATTATGTTGTGTGGGTGGCCATAGACCAGCTCGTGGGGGGTAAATCCCGTGGCCGCCTGCAGTGTACCGTTGATTATCATCCGTACTGTTGGAAGTAGGGTCGACCAGTCGTCCTTAGGAGCGATAGAGAGAGCCATCCACCTTAGGTGTCTTGCTACCTCGGCGTTACGCCTCTCCGCCAGCCCATTGCTTTGTGGGTGGTAAGGTGTCGTGAAGTGACGGCTGACCCGTAGGGTGTCCGTCAACGCTTTGACTATCTGGTTTGCGTATTCTGGTCCGTTGTCTGACAGGAGCTCCTTAGGTAGCCCGTGCCTCGAGAATACGTTGTCCCATAGGGCTTGCGCGACGGTGTCTCCGTCGATGCTCGCTACCGGAATGAGTTCCGTGTATCGCGTGAACATATCCGTCGCTACAATGATGTAGCGGGCGCCCCTCTGATCCTTCGGTAGAGGTCCCATGGAGTCGACCGCTACGGTCTCCCAGGGTGACGTTCTAGTCGACGACCCAGCCTCAGGCTGCAGATAGTTCTTGATCCTCGCCTTAAGGCAGATCGGGCATGTGCGAACAATCCGCTTGCAGTCTTGCAACATGCCTGGCCATGGTCCTCAGGCGCTGGTACGTAGCGTTGGTTCCACTATGGAACTGGTGTGCGACCTTGAGGTACCGCGAGCGAATATCGCCTTCTGGTATAATGGGGACGGCGTCCTTCAAGTAAACGCCGTCCACCAGGGTTACTCCGTCGAGTTTCACCCAACCTTCCTTAGTAGACTCGGGCTGCTTGGCCTGGTC
Organism: Carpediemonas membranifera; assembly: GCA_019828565.1. Lineage (NCBI taxonomy): Eukaryota > Fornicata > Carpediemonas > Carpediemonas membranifera. The sequence continues at coordinate 1,548,331 of JAHDYR010000012.1, forward strand.
ATCCCGAACCTCCTCTAAGGATGGTCCCAGGGTCGCTTCCCCCACGTCTAGCAGGTTCGCTTGTTCCTGGTTACCAGAAGGAATATCCCTCGACAGCATATCCGCCATCTTGTTTGACTCACCCGCAATATGCGTGATGGAGAAATTGTAGTCTGATAGAATCATAACCCATCTGAGCAGCTTTTTTTGAAAGTTCTTTTCTCTTCAAGAGATAGACTAAGTTCTGGTGATCAGTATGAATCTCGATCTCGTCTTTAAGACGGAAAAGCTGTGCCATGTCGGGACGAGTCAGACAGTAGATGATGGCGTGGAGTTCTTGCTCATATGTGGGCCAACGCGACTGAGCCGGCGTGTGGACACCTGCGAAGAAACTCACTAGTTGGCGATTTCCGCCGTCACTGTCCTCCTGGTACAGGATTCCCCTAGACCCTCATTCGACGCGTCCGTCTCGAGGATCCATCTCTTAGAGATGTCAGGGAAGCTTAGAACAGTGTCAGATGTAAGCTTAGCTTTGTAGGCTTCGAAAGCTTGGGTATGCTCGTCCGTCCAAAGGTCGGAGAGTGAGCCCTTGACCTTTAAGGCGGTGGTGAGTAGGTGGTTCAGGGGACGGAGTGTCCGAGCAGCGTCTTCGATGAACTGCGCAACGTAGTTGAATGAACCTAGCACCCTCTGGAGTGACTTAGCCGTCTCAGGGACGGGAATATCCCAGATCGCCTGTACACGCGATGGAGCCAGCTGCTTCCCTCTCTCAGAGACGATATAGCCTACGGCCTCCACGTGGTCCGTGCCGATTTTGCACTTGCCTGCTTTCAAGCGTAGCTTGTACTCGCGGCAGATGGAGAAGACTTTCTCCATCAGGGCGACGAACTCGTCCTCCGAGCGAGCATATACCATGATATCATCAAGGTATATGTCAGCTCTTTGTAATCTACGCAGAGTCTGATTTTCTGGGAGCCCTTGTGACCTTTCTTCACCACCACTATGGGGGAACTGTAAGGGCCTCGAGACTCACGGATAATCCCAGATCTCCAGAGTTCCTCGAGCTCGGTCGCTACAAGCGCCGCTGTCGCGTCGGCAAGGCCTCTAGCTCTCGCCTGGACAATGTCCCGCTCGTTTACGAGCTCTATAGTCATCTCCTCCAGGTTAGACCCTTCTGCGGGGAGAGACTCTTCCCAAATATCGGGGAAAGCGGACACGAGCTCTTCGAGCTGGGGCTTTATCGCTGAGTCCGGAATATCCGGGTGGTTCTCTTCCACTTCAGCTGTGTTCAGGTCCTCGTCGAGGTATCTGTGAGTGAATGGAACCCACTCTGATTCGTCCTCTGAGCCTAGCTTCTCGAGGTTGAAGTTGAGTGTCTCATCGTCGATGAACTTGAGCGACCTAAGAAGGTCACAGCCCAATAGGACCTTAAAGGCTTCACCTGGAAGCACATAGAACTTCCAGGTCGTCGTAATGGGCACTGGGCCGAGCCGTTCTAGACGGAAGGTGAGCGTAGCTACTTGGTTCGTCCGAACCTTGTGGTTATCCCCTAGGGTCACAGTGATCCACTCTCCAGTGTCAACTGATACAGCGTCCCTGGGTAGCTGGCGTACAACCTTCTGGCTCATAAAGCATATACTTGCTCCAGTGTCGACAGTAAAAGAATACTCACGGCCATTTATAGTTGCCGTGGTTGTCATGGGACCGGCAGACGAAGTCTGGGCCGCGTTGGCCTGAGCCTGGCGCTCCTCAGCGGCGAACTTCGGGTGCTGAGGGCAGCGGTAGTCCTTGTGCCAGCCCTGACAAAACTTGCAGGGTCTGGTAAGAGGCTGAGGAGCCTGCTGGCCCGAAGGGCGCTGACCCTGAGGTCTGGAGAGGTTGGGGCCCTGAGGGCGCTGGCTGTTGGCAGGATGCGTAGGGCCTCGGCCCACACGCTTGACGTGGCCGGCTGGAGCCGGGACGTGGGCCTTCGGGCCCCTGGGGGGACCCTGGCGGTCAAGGAACTTAGCCGCCTTGACCGCCGACTTGACTGTATCGTCGAAGGAGTCATCGCCCCATAGGAGCGAGATCCATCTCGTCTTAGTCTTCAGGGCCTTAGGCCGCTGGAGGGCGTCGATGAGCAGTCTGCTACAGAGCTGCTCAAAGCGGTGACGTCTGGAGGATACCTCCTCGTCCGTGGCGGCCTCGGGGAGGTCCTCGCCCGGAGGAAGGGGAGTCGAAGAGACGCATCCGGTTTCGGAAGCTGGCGACCAGCACACGGGTTGCTCGCTCGATAGAACCCATGGCGGTGCCGTTGGGGACATTACGGGTACTGTCCCAGTCAAGAGAGAGAGATGCTAGGTTATCTAGCAGGTCGATGACGTTGTCAGGAGTTACGAGCTTGCGCATCAGAGTGGAGAGTTGATCAAGGGTAGCTCTCGTGAAATCGACGTCGGGGTATTGTGCTTGAAGTTCTGTGATGTCTTCGAGTGACAAGAAGTCCGTGGGAGCAACCTTGCTGTTCGTTGCAAGGAAAATCCTGCCCATACGCTCAAAGGCGTCGATACTCTCGATGGTTGCATCTTTCAGCTTGATAGTGGGGTAATTACCTGTAACGGTGTTGATTGAAGTACTCATGAACTAGTTCTAGAACTGAAGAGAGAATTCGTTTACTTGGGGAAATCCGCATGGTTGGACCAAAGGTCAATCGTGGTCAAACCCACGTCACCCTTGATCCAGTCCTCGAGCTCAAAGTCGATCAGATACTCGCGAGCCACGCTGACGGCAGCGAGGGTCTCGTCCAGACCAGTGCAGGTAGGGGCAGTGTAGCCCGCGTACTGAACGTGAAGAATGAGTCGGCGGTCGGATCCAGCCGTCAGGATCTCGTGACCCAGCACGTCAAGGACCTCGTACTCGCGCTCAGGGTCAGAGACCTGCATGGCCAGACCGAGCCGCTCCGGCAGGGACGGAAGCTCGTCCATGGCGCGGATGTTAGCGACCAGGGCGGCCCAGTGAGTGGCGGTGACTGAGACGTTCTCGCTACGCTCCCCCGTGGAGGAACAAGCGGTAGTAGTCTGGGGCGAGGGCCAAGACGGCGACCCGGTACAGGGTGCGGCGGGCCAGGCTCTGGCCGCAGCCGAGAGCGCGGGAGAGCGAGAACAGGGTCTCCGGGGTGACGTACCTGTTTGAGCCGTTGCCCTTGAGATCGAAAACGCCGGCGTCAACGGCGTCGCGGACTATGCCGGAGTCGGTTTCGGCACGGCTGCGAGACGCCTCCCGCAGGAAGCGGAGCGCACGATGCTCTCGCTGGAGCTGGACCAGCAGGCCGGCTGACAGATCGAGCAAGCCGCCTGCGTCCTTGCTCCACAGCGTGCCGGTGGAGAGGTGATCGAAGATCCCCTCGAGGGGCACCTCAACGAAGTTAACGTAGCCAGCCAAGCACCGTCGAACCACATCGGCGAGCTGGTCTGCCTGCTTCGTGAAGCACCCCTCCATCACACCCCCCACCGGCACACGGCAGAGCTCCCGAGCGGAAGTTGCCGGCACGGTGAAGATCCTAGGTAAGAAGAATAGAGGCGCACAAACCGCATCATGGGCATCTGGGAGGCATTCCCGCCGCTCTTGCGGATGGCCCTCTTCTGCAGGGCGCTCATCGTGCGGGCCTTATAGCGTTGCGTCCGAGCAATCGTCGCAAGGGCATTTTTCGAGCACCTTGCGATAATCGTCATCAGTTAACTCCATCGAAAGCTCACGAATTTGGTCGAGCGCACGCGTATCCGCCATGTTTGGCCGCTTTTCCTCAGGAAAAAGCGACATATCCTGCACTTTTCCCAAATGACGAATGGAAGTGCCCATAGTGATCCCCATGACGGACTATTCACAATATTTATATCTCAAACACAGTCCACGAGACTTCTACCGTCCGTGGAGCAGTGCTTATGATGTTGGTTAACTTTCGGTACAGCGCAGAACAAAAAGAGCCAGAACTCGCCAACGAAGCCGAATTGGGGCTCGAAAACCCCTTTTCGGGCACTGTGTAAGAATGGGGCGGATCAGCCCAACGTACCAGAACTTTCTGTATGAGCGATGGCGAAATGCCTAAAAATGCTCGGGGCCAGAATTCCCGAGTCGAGCGCGAGCCCCAGAGTGCCCGCGAGGGGGCGGGGCTGTGGTACGTCCTTTTTATACTTATACAGGAGCTCCTGAACCCATATCTTAATTAGCAGCGCTGCATAGATCTTTTCCGAATCTTTTTGATATCATCCTCGAATCTTTCGGTCACACCTTACTACGCGTAATACCTCACCTGGAGGTTGCAATAAGACGTAATCCCAGAAGTTGGTTGTCGTTATCCCGTCGATAATTCCAATAGTGGTTCGGCATGAGCGAGCGTAATCCCAAGTTCGATTGGTGGCTCTGTCAGCCATTTATATATGAGATACGTATTTGATACGGTCTTGATCCGTCCAGCTCGACACCCTTGTGTCGAGCTCTCTTTGTAAAGTCTTTTTCCTTAGTGATCACAGTAAGCTTACTTCCAAACTAATGGATAAGGGACCTTTATGTACACAGCCTGAGATTCACGCAGTCCTCTCATTTGCCGAGAAATTGGATAAGCATGTTCGCGCGGGCGGAAAGAGGCGCTTGCTTAAGCGACTCGGACCCGCGGTGACCTCATACTGCAAGGCGATGGGTACTGATATTACCAGAAAGTATCAGGCCGCAAAACATCACGATGATGGCTCCAAAAGAACGAAGCACGAACGCGAGGACATCGTATTCCAGGCGATTGTGGACATTGTTAAGCCCTCCGATGCGATCCTTGAGCGCCGCCTTTTCGACCTATCGACCACTGGTATCGATATTGGCCGCCTATCTCTCTATATCGACCGCTTCGCTTCCCGCCGCCGTCTCATTGCACCCACGGGCAAGGATTCAGTCCTTCGCGGCCAGTTTTTGCGCGGAATCCAAGACGAAACGCTCAGAGAGGAGGTTTCTCACGCCTCCAAGGGTCTGTCACTTGACGCGACCTTTTCGACCGCCCTCCTGACATGTAAGCGTCTGGAGGAAGCAATCAAGCTCACTTCAACGTCCAAGCCTGCCCCTGCTCAAGAGCGCGAACGCTCTAAGCAGTCCGCTGTCCGCAAACGCCCCCCGCGTGAGCAGCGCGAGCCTCAGGATCAGCCGCGCCAAGACAAGCGGCAGCAACACCAGCCCCGCCAGTATCAGACGCACTTCCACCAGCAAGGCCAACGTCACGGTCAGCGTCAGCAGCAGACGCAACACCACGGTCACCAGCGAGACATCGTATGCTTTAACTGCGGCAGGCCGAACCACCGCGCTTTCGAATGCACCAGAGAGAAGGCCGTGTGCGCGAAGTGCGGCAAGTCGGGGCACCTAGACAAGTTCTGTCAGGTAAACCCCAGATCATGCTTCTCTGTCTCTGTTTCTACGTCGGCGGCTGAAGGCCAGCGCTCCCCTACCCGTCGTGAGTGCCGTCGTCCCTATGGGTAGCGACGAATCTACCACATGGCACCGTGTCTTATTCGACTGTGGTGCTGACATTTCTCTTGTCAACCCGGCTTCCGCCAGAGCGGCCGAGCTCATTCCGACGAAGCTCGCTGCACCCATTAAGATCAAGACTCCGGGTGGAACGATCGAGACTGATACGTGTTATGAGGTGCCGTTGAAGATGTGTAAGTCACCTTTCACCCCGAAAGGTCTATCCACCACAGTCTCCGCGTATGGGGTTGACTGTGCTTATGATCTCCTCTTGTCATATCAGACCATGGTCGAGTGGGGTATTCTCCCCAGCTTGTGTGAACCGTCTCAGTCTGACAATGAAGACGCCTTGGAGCCTTTCGTGCCAGAGCCTGAGCCGCTCCAGGCGTATACTCTGTCTTCGGACTACACTCTCACTCATGACCGCATCCTCGCAGCTTATGCTCATTGCTTTGATGCTAGAGAAGGGTTCTCAGCATTAGAGCCATACGACCTCGTACTCAAGGAGGACCGCGTCGTCGCCACGAGATCCAATTACATACCGTACCAGAAGCAGGGCCTGTTCGACGAGCACGTCAACGAACTACTGTCGAAGAAATACATCGAGGCCAGCTTCTCGCCATACTCTTCTCCAGCATTGCTCGTCCCCAAGGGCAAGGACAAGACCAGGATGGTCGTAGACTTCCGCAGAATCAATGATTTGACCACGCCATTCGACTATCCGATCCCCGAGGTTAACACGTGCTTGACCAGGCTTGCTGGTGCCAAGGTCTTCGCCACTCTCGACCTCTCGAAAGGGTATCACCAGGTCGAGCTGACCGAGCGTTCTAGGCAATACACGGCGTTTATGACCCCCCGTGGGAAGTTCCAATACACCGGAATGCCGTTCGGCCTGAAGAACGCTGGCGCGCACTTTCAGTACGCGATTGAGCGCGGGTTCCAGGACCTCTTAGGCGACGCCTGCATTATATATATAGATGACATTATCATCTTTGGACGCTCGGAGCAGGAATATCTGGCCAACCTCGCTAAGGTGCTCCGCCGATGTGACGAGCTCAAGCTATCGTTGAACAAGGAGAAGTCGCATTTCGGCCTAGCCGAAGTGGAGTTCCTAGGATGGGTTGTGTCCGGCTCGGGTTTCCGGATTGCTCCAGACAGGATCCGCGATGTAGAAGGCCTGCGGCTACCGAAGACGAAGAAGGCCACGCAGGCCCTTATGGGATTCCTCAACTTTATGAGAGACTTTGTTCCTAACTTCTCCGAGCTTATCCGACCGTTAGCCCGGGCGGCAAGCGGCAAGGAGGCTCCGGACGGATTACCTCAGGCAGAGGCGCTGGCCAAGGTTAAGGACCGCCTCTGCCACGCACCGGCACTCGAGCACTTTGACGTTTCGAAGGATCATGTGGTCATGACAGACGCGTCTGATCTCGGGATCGGGGGTGTTCTCCTCCAGGACGGCAAGCCGGTGTGTTATATGTCCCACGCGTTCTCAGATGTGCAGACGCGTTGGAGCACGATCGAACAGGAAGCGTATGCGATTGTCACCGCCCTCCAGAGGTGGCGCCGTTTCCTGTGCTGGACGTCGTTTACTCTCCTCACTGACCACCGGAACCTGGTCTACATGTCACGATCGTCTAACGCAAAAGTCCAGCGTTGGTACGAGTCAATCGCAGACCTAGACTTCACAGTGAAGCATGTGGCCGGGGTTGACAACGGAGCGGCGGACGGGCTGAGTCGAGTCTTCTCCGCAACTGCCAGACAGGCAACAGCTACCGATGACGAGATCCAGGCAGCTCATATGCACGGCCAGGCCCACCTCCCGGTTTATACGACGGTAGAGTGGCTGAGATCTAACGGGCTCCGGGCTCCAGTGGATAGGGTAGCGCGGGTCATGGATCGTTGCCCCGTGTGCCAACTTACCGCCAAGCCGGCCGAGGCGTCCAGACCGTACCTCCACACGGCGAGCCTGCGACCGTTCCAGCGGGTAGCCATGGATACTATTGGCCCCCTACCAGAGTCTCGCGGGAACAAGTTCATCTTAGTTATTATTGATATGGCCTCGCGGTGGACCGAGCTCGTCCCACTCAAGTCCACAAGGGCGGACGAAGCTGTGACTGCCTTCGTCAACGGATGGATTCTCCGGTACGGCGTGCCCAGAGTTCTACAGACAGACGGTGGCAAGCAGTTCGTCAACAAGCTATTCACAGATCTATCGGTGCGCGTAGGGTTTGCTACTCACGTCACCACCCCGTACCATCCACAGTCAAACGGCATTGTGGAACGGGCGAACAGCCGCATTGAGCGCATTTTACGCAACAGGCAATACCAGCTTCGGAGCGAGTTGTGGTCAGACTCCCTCCCTGTCGCGCAGTATATCGTCAACGCGTCTCCCCACACCGCGACACGCTTAACACCGGCCGAGGTCATCTTCGGTAGCGATTTCCGTGTCCCGGCAGACGTGATGATGGCAGACGTCCAGAGTATGGCTGGACAGCCCAGCAGTAATGTTCAAGCAGCTCAGTTAGCCCGAGACTTGGCAGAGGCGAGAATCAAGGTCATGCACCAAGATGCGCTAGACAAAGTGTCAGCAACGACACCTATCTCGTCCGACTATGTGTTGGTCAAGTACCCGAATGGACCGCCGTCCAAGTTGGCGTCAGGATGGCGAGGGCCTATGAAGCTAGTGCGTCCTATCGTGAGGCAGAACCTCACGGTGGGCTATGTCGTCAAGGATGTCAACACAAAGAAGGAGTTCCAAGTCGCCTCGGAGAGAGTTCGCGCCTTTATGGGTGAGTTGTCCGAGCAACGGGCTCAGGAACTCGCGGCAGTCACGCTCGGTGAATATCTGGTCGAGTCCATACTAGAGTCGACGAGTGAGGCCAGGATGAGAGACAGGAAGTTCCGGGTTAGATGGCTGGGATATGAGCCGTCAGAGGACACATGGGAACCATATGGGAATGTCAAGGGTTGTGAAGCACTGGATGTATTCCTGGGAAGGGCCAAGTAAATGGCGCCCAGAGAGAGTCACAATCTGATTTATTCAATGGCACCAAGGCTGTCACCAAGCTCAAAGAAGATGCCGTCATGCTCCCAGCGCCGACGAACACGACGCCATAAGTTATGCTCGTTGAGATAACGAGTGACAGGCATGGTGCGGCAAAAGATCCTGGGTCAGGAAGGTCAGTGACGGCAGCGGATAGCCCGAAAACTGGACGAGCAGGATGAACGACTCCTCCTGGCGGGCGTTCTCGTAGAGCTCGATGTGCTCTTTGACCTCCACCACACCGTACGCGGCGGACGTGTCCGTGAGCTGGAGCGTGAACAGCTCCTTGTTCATGGCAAGCTCCATAGCCGGGAGATGCTCAAGCCGGACACAGGTCCAATAGGCCCGAACGAAGTCGCGGGAGTGGGTGGCGGTCAGGCGCGAGGCACCGCGGTTCTCAGCCGCCATAAGCAGCGAGAACATGGCTGGGTGTCGGCCTGCCATCACCACGCGCTTGAAGAGGTCCACCACCACATCACGAGAGACCGTGGCACCCGGCTCTCGAGTGCGCTTCAGCGCCAGGAGGGCTCCCTCAGCTGTGGCGACGTGGTTTGTGGCAAACCGGTCGCTCGTCCCGCCCTGGACCAGAGCCGCGGCTACGGCGCGAGTGTCTTGGACACCCTCCATGGAGCGCTGGAGAGCGCACCCGATGGCCGTCACCTCCGCGAACCGACGAAGGATGTCGGCAGAGACGTAAGCAGCCGTGACCTCGGTCATAGCGCTGCCGAAGAGCTTCCCGGTCTGAACTCGGTCGAGGAGGGCTGTGAAATTGACTTCGAAGCAGTTGGAGAAGCGAGCAGTGCTGATCTCCGCAAAGGTGGTGCGGAAGGTCTCGACCTGACGCTGCTCGCGTGCCGGAAGAGGTTCGGCGGGCTCGGTCGGCTCGGCGACGGTCACAATAGCCCTAGGGGTTTCGACATTGGCGCGGTAGCGGGTCTGTCGGTGGAATGGGCGGACAGGGACCTCTACGACACGCTGGTTGAACTCAGCGCCCAGCTCACTCGTGCGGGTGATTGTGGTCTGAGCAGATTCGGGATGGCAGTCGGTGATGTGCCGTCCGGAGCGTCGAGGTCGGAGAACGGTGCGATCGGGAGCTGAACCAGCTTCTTGGTGCGAAATGGCATCACCATCGGTGTTCTCAGCGGTGTTTTCAGTGGATGGAGGCGTGTGAGAACCTTCAGTAGCTTCCTGGGAGCCGTCACCATTCAGCAGCTCGACATGCTTTCGCTTCAAGGCCTGAAGATCGGAGATGAGCACACCAGTAGGATTGGCCGTCATATACTGGTCGATTGCAGCAAAGAGTTCCTCCTCTACGTTTGTCATAGCGCCGTTTGAAATCTGGGAGGCGTCCCAGATTTGATTTACATGTATACATGAGTTATATAATCTCAGGAGGACACCCACCGCGCAAGTTACAGACGCTGAGCACGCCTGTATAGCCAATACTGGCCAAGGGACAGCCGTTCACGTATTCTCTCGCGCGTTTTATGCCGAGACGAGATCTCGAGGAAAAGGGGAAGAAAACACCTCCAAGAAGTGATAATGGACAAAGTTTATACGAAGAACGTGGTTTTGATGTTGGTTATTCATGATGGAGCTCGTATTCTGGGCACAAGAAGTCCGAGCGGAGACGAAGAGAAGAAAACTCCCGTATCTCGCCAAGGAAGCGGAATTGGAGCTAGTTAACTGCATTTTTGAAGCCTATGTAAGAAATAGCGGAAGAGGAGCACAAACCGCCAACTATTCCGAATCAAGCCGAATGCATGACATAACCTGCACGGTTTGATGCAATCAGACAGAACACTGGTATGTATCGACTACTAGGAGGGGCAGGATCCCCAGGTAAGATACCCATGACACAGCGCGCTTATTTAGTGGTACCACGAGTCTTTTCGAATCTGTAGAATCTTTGCGCAATCTAGAAAATCTTTAGAGAATTTCCGTGGGTGGACTCCACGCCGGGCGATGGCTTAGGACGCTATGTCGTCAGCCTAGTCAACGGATACTATCCGGCGTACACGCAAGTCCCGTGTGCGCGACGGTCAGCCCTCTAAGTTGAACTTAGTTGGCATCCCCGGATCACTGGTCATTCCCCAGCGATCGACGGTTATAGGGTCAGCACTCTTGGGCTGTTCCCCCATGACCTGATTAACAATGGTATCCTTTTCGTGATGCTCTTAACAGAGCATGGGGGGGAAGTGTCAGCCATTTATATATGAGATACGTATTTGATACGGTCTTGATCCGTCCAGCTCGACACCCTTGTGTCGAGCTCTCTTTGTAAAGTCTTTTTCCTTAGTGATCACAGCTCTAGCCCCACGTAATACCAGATGTTGGTTGTGGTGATGGCCGCGCGACTGCTTGGCCATGGGGGGGAAGTGTAGTCAATATTAATATCTACCAATATCCCTGGGAGGGTCCAAACCTCTTTTTACTCGTAAACTCTTTCTCTTCCAAACCACAATGGCCTCGAGATCATACTCGCGCTCAGGGTCGGACGCCTGCAGACTGAGGCCGACCAGACAGGGAGGCAGAGCAGGCAGACCATGGGCAAGGTTACGGGCGAGATAACCCCAGATCGCCGACACGTCGGCACCGCGAGAGGACGCGACATAGACGAGGCGGTAGTAGGCAGGGGCGAAGGTCATAATGGTCAGACGGTGGAGAGACAAGCGAAGCTCAGTCTCGGAGACGCCAATCCGTCCGCCCATGAGGTAATTAATCAGTGCGGGGCTGACCAAACGGTGGGAGGCTCCAGTACCGGTGATGCTCATGTCGCCATCATAGGCGCGGGACATGATGTCACGATCAGAAGCCGGACCCAACTTGTAGTAGAGCGCGGTCGACTTCAAGATTGAGTGGTCAATGCGCAGGTCGCGCACCTGTCGAGCCAGCGTTTTCAGAGGACCGACGTCAAACTGGGCGAACCCCCCAGTCTCAATGGCGTCAAACACCGACTGAAACGGGAAGTCCACCCAGTTGACGTAGTTGTTGACGTGCTCAGTGACGAACGGCGTGAGCACACCGTCGAACTCGGTGAACGGCGGTAACTCAAAACCCTCAAGGGGGACAGAAGACAACAGCTTCTCGCGCACGGCAGTCGTGATTGTGGCGCTATATCAGCGTTAGGTTGATGTTGTTACTTACTTTTTGGCCGTTTTGCGGCTAGCGCGCTTACGGATCGCGCCAGAAGGAGCGGCAGCGGCAGAAGAAGCGGAAGGCAGCGTGGCCAGAAGATCCTGAAGCTCAGCGGGAGCAAGCTCCATGAGCTGCGAACGGATATCGGCAATAGATGACGCAGAAACCCTTTCCCCCGCTTTTGGCATGCGAAAAGCGAAATGCCAAATCTGACAATTTAGTTCCGCGTCGAAACTCCCCCAAAATGCTGCCAAACAACGTCATATAACCTCCATTTATCCCCTTATTACCTATTTTGATGTTGTTATTATTATTGGTGCAGGCACCAGATGACGGCAATGGCTGTGAAGAAAAAAGCACCAGAACTCGACAACGAAGCCTCGTTGAGGCCTCTAATGGCCATATTTCGACAGTACTATGTAATGAACGCGAAGAAGTCCCCATGTTGGGCAAAATACGAAACCGAAGGTCGTTTGACCCAAAGGTGCACCGTTTGATTGTTTCAAACTGGTTTGTTTCATTTGACGGCCTATACTGGCCGTGGAGGGGCAGTGTCCCCGGTAAGGATCCATTTTACATCAGCGCGCTATTTATCCAGTGGTACCACACAAAATATTTGAATCTCAGGAAAAGATTTGAGACATTGTCAGTGCGCGTAGCGACACCGACTAGAAGGTCAGACATAGCCCATCTCACTGCCAATGAGATGGACTGCGGCGCGAGCGGCGTGGCAACCGTGAACAAAGCAGTTGACTCTTCGACAAATCCTCACTAGCCGTACAGTCACACCGCTTGAGGTCGTGCCCATTTGGGCACTGAAGGGGCAGTGTAGTGGGTCTTACCCAATACTTACATAGTTTATGACTTATAGATTACACCATATTTGCAACCATTGGGTTTTCTCTTTATTAAAGTTCTTTCCCTCCTCCAGTAGGAGCACACGGCCTCGGTACAGGTCTCGACGGAGGCTTCATCGGTGCGGGTCTTGAGGAGTCTAATCATACTGTCAACATCCCTAGATTATCTTTGCTAAACCCTAGATTATCTTCGACCTCAAAAAGCTAGATAATCTACAATTTCTTGCTCAGAAATGAAGTATTCATTAAATTTAAGCTATTTAGAGATAAACGAAGGTCTTCTTGAGAGTCCATATGATGTACGTAGAGCATGGAAAGAAGCTCTGGCTCTGACTCCTTGCCTGGTTTGAGCATTTCGCCGTGCAGGTTAAGACGAAACGATAAAATGGACAATAACAGACAATCTAACAGGTAGATTCACTACGATAGTGATTATGTGAGTAGTTGAAAGGAGGTACATATGCGCATAATCACTTTCAGAGTGAATCTACCTGTTAGATTTTGAGATATGGTCGATTTCTTGTTTTTTGACTTGGCTAGAGTCGAATTGAAGAAAAGGAGAGGCTATTACTCAGGGAATATTGCTCGTCAAAGAAAAGCAAGCAAGGCCGCGAGGTATGGCCACCCGACCTACAAGATGGGCTGGGTGTCATCGCGTAAGGACGACCGGTCGTGCACGGTCAACGCTGACAAAACTTAGCGATTCAGAGAAATAAATGGCACCACCGTATTCAGCGTAAGACAGTGAACTCAGCTATATGTTTTTTTCTCAGTATATTTACCCAGCGGCTGATCCCACAGTTTAAGGACGGGTAGCCTGCACTTTGCATGAAAAAATTATGCATGAACACGACCAATTATCCAAAACACAGCATATACTATGCAACAGGAGCTGGAAGCAGCTGCAACATCTATTCTAGGCCATTCCACAACCATTAAAAAGCAAGAAATTGACGCAATAGAGGCCATTCAGTCCCATTACTTCATAGATTCACGCTTGAACGATATTACGAGCAGTATCAGGCGAGAAACAAGAAAGCTGAACGCGATTGGTGACTCCTTTCTCGCTGCGACATTTGCAGCATACTGACAGCCACGACACGCCATTAAGCTTACGTCAGGGAGCGACATCGCCAAGCAAGTAAATAGATCTGTATACGACCACCAGAGACGGACGTATGAGTCAGAACGGGGTGCTACCGGAATACGCAGGGTGTTTTGTGCCCTGTTGATTCCAGGAGCACGCTGTCCTGGGTCACACAGGATTATCACATAATCACTGAGCAATCGGGCTCATGGTACATAGTTTCATTGGATCTATCTTCATGAAAATATGTTTGAAAAGATTCAATTGTATCTTTACTGCTCCGACTGTTGAACCACCGACTTGAAGTTCTCAAGGCAATCGTCACACAGACGGATCTTGGGAATATTCACGCCGTCAATGACGACCTTCACGGCAGTGGTGCCCATACAGCCCTTGTTACCACAGAACCAGTGCCCACACATCCGACAATGATATACCGAGGTGTTCTTCTGGCATGAGCAAGTGAAGGGGAGGAAGATGATCGCGTCAATTGGAAACAGTCTCTACATGGCATTCCCTCCCCCCGTTCAGCCACTTTTCAGAGTCGTTGCCTACCTACAAGAGCATTATTACTCTCACGAGGAGGCCACAGATGACATTATCACCTGGCATCGACTGACAGCGTTGCTTGTTCACCTCTTTTCACTGACAATGTGTCTGAGCACGACCAGCACCGTGTCGGAGTCTATTCCAATCCGGCCGCCGTCTAAGGTAGCCAAGAAGGCTCCCTCCATCGACACACTTCATGGCTTAGCGCGAGTTGCTGTGTTGCCGGAGATTCAGTCAAAAATCCGAGTCCCACTTGGCTGGATCATTGAGGAGTCATTCGAGCGCGACTTTATTGGCAATCAGGACAGTAGAGTACACTTAAGGCGCAACCAGATGGTCCTTGAGAACGATATTGAAGGAGCAGGTCGAGTTGTTTTACCGATTCCTCCGTGGCGTCGTCTCGTATGGGCGACAGTCAACAGACGTTCCCCACCAAATACGTCTGAAGAACAATGCGCGTCCATCGCTGCTGCAAGGACGCCAAACACTGGATCCGTATTCGGAGCGAGGGCACTGGAACATTGGACGAGGGAGACTGTCAGAAACTGTTACCTCTGTTTGAAGGTCAAGTGGATGGTCTATGGAAGAAGGTGTTGAGGCAGGTAGTGCTCGTGTTTGACGGGCCATGGTTGATTATTAAATGCACTGTTGGTAGCCTATTGAGGGATTTCGTCACTGTACTCGAATGCACAAGTGTGCATTTTATGCTCGCAACGAGATTGAAATGGCGAACTTAAGACCCAAGACACATGCCGCGTACGAGGAAGGATATCATCTCCGGCGAACTGGAATTTACCTCGTTCATTTACTTCTGATGCTTTTCCTGCTCTCTCTTCTCCATCAGGTCGTCATACTCGGCCCTCGTCAGCCTCACAGTTGTCATCCCGGCATCACGGATGTGCTCAAAGGCTTCAATGGGCAGCTTCGGTATCCCGTCCTCGCTGTCGCTGCTGCTGCCCAAGTCTGACTCGCTCTCGTGATAGCGGCGAAGGCGAATGCGTCTGCTGGGCTCCCTGGTCTTCATTGAGTCATAGAGCGGAGCGAGCCCACTTCCATTGGCCCCGCTCAGGACACCCTCATCGGTATCTCTCTCAGACATATCACACTCAACCTGTTGTGACAGAACAAATGACAGGTTGTCGACTAGGCTATCCTCGGCATCGCTGTCTGAACTCTCCTCATCCTCCCACTATCCTTCCAGCATCTCCAACCCGGCCTCATCGTCAGAATCGCCCTCCACCGCGGTCTCCGGCATCTCTGCCTCGCCAGCTGTCTCGTCAAACAGCGCCTCATCGTCAGACTCACCCTCCCCCGTGTCGCCCCCCTCGGGCTTACGCTGGTCGTGGAGCTGGACCATCCTCATCCTGAGCTTTTTGTAAAGCCATTCATCGAGCGTCGGCGGCACCAGGTCGGCAGAGCTTCGGATCTCCGGGTTGAGATCGAGGATCGTTGGGCGCCGCGTGGTCGTTAAGTGACTGGACGCCAACTGGTGCCTGAACTGCTCATCGGTCAGGCTGATTCGCTTGTCCTTAATGACCTTCTGAGGCTTCTCCTGCGGTCTGCCGCGGCGCTCTAGCGTGCCGATAGACTGCATCCTATCGGTGGACACGTCGATCCGCTGCGACAAGCGAAGCATGCGAACCGTCAACCCCTGAACCTTGAGCGCCTCCGATACAGCACTGGCCTGCGGGAATCCCGATTTGAGCGTACCAAAGCCCATCCAGCTCGGGCACGAGGTAAGGTCTATCGCATCGGGGAGATTACCTTGGAGATACGAATACTCCCAGCCCGTCTGGTTGAGCAGAATGGCAATGGCGCCATACGGGCTGGGGAGACTCTCAACTGATGCAGGCGACACCTCTTCCTCCTCTTTCCAGGACAACGGCTTCGCGGGATGTGGCAAGTCGAAGTTCCGGAAAGACTGAACAGCCGAAACGATCCTCTTAGCCATAGCAGGCGTCTTTGTAGCGAAATAATGGGCCAAATAAGTCGTAACGTTGTCGCTTCGGACAATCTCGATGCCCTTCTGCATTTCAGCGCCTGTTTCCTGGCAAATGCTGGCCAAAACGTCCTCCAGGTGCTTCTTGTACACACTACGCGTCTTCACTGAAACTCTATCAGACCAGAGCTTAACAATATCGTCGTTATTTGCAGCTAGAACCTCCATATCACGAGTTTTCTGTTGGTATTGCAATTTCAGAATTTCGTACATACAAAATTATCAAATACTTGGATTCGACCTAAACTTGGCTCAGATCCGCAATCCTGAGCTGGAGTGGGTACACAACACTAAGAAACATCAATTGGCGGGCACAGAGCAGTATCTGAGCAACAATTATCCCTAAACAACATCAACAACTATAAGTCCACCAGGACCATACGATATGAACTATAAATGAACCACAGAGCAGTATAGATGATTTGAGAGTACCAGGCATGGCCAGAATACCGCAATACTCGTCCGTTGATCCACGTGACCTCCATCTTGGTCGGTATCCAGAGAACGCCCGTCAGACGCTTGCAACATAACATTTAGGGGGGGCATCCTGAATGGGGCCAGATTTGAGGGACCCTTGGTCTGACATGCCATGACCGAATACTCTAGGGGCCTCCACAGTGCGTCCCGATGTGCGTTGGAGCATGTAGACACGACACCTTGAAGACGCCTTAGCCTGCACCGCGCTCTGAGGCCGCCGACTCTTCTCCCAGGTGCTATAAAGCCTATTAGCTCGAATATCGCTATGTTTTTCGCCCGATATTGGAGCTGATAGGCCTTATAGCACCTCAGAGGCACGGCTGTGAGCAGTTACCCGTCAATTTTCACCGATATGGGAAATCTCAGAAAGGGCTGAAAAGCTGTCAGAGCGTGCACCCAGCATGGCATAGGCGCGTACTGAGAGAGATCTGACCTGGCATGTCCCGGCTTAAATGTTCTATACTATTTTATATTTCTGCTATACGGCCAAATGAGCGATATAGCATTCTGTTTCCTCGAAGACTGGCTTGATAATCACAGTGACAGTGCTATTCTCGCCTTGATGGAACAGTTCGCCAAGCTTAAGAAGCAACAAGCTAAGAGCGACCTCATGCGAGCGAGTTTGCTCAATGAGGATAAGATTCTTCATGCTGCGGTGAAACAACGTTTGTATACGGCAAATCCATTTACATAGGTGACGCATCACCTGATTAAAACGAATTCTCGAATACCCGTCGTTTACGCCACAGTGATTAATCACTCCCTATGGCTACGAAATTCGACGTAAGTTCCCTTCCACTGCTCAACTCCGCCGCGAAGGAATACAAGCGGGAACTTCCTCATGCAAGATTTCCTACATCGTTCCTTAGATGCCTAAGCATCAGCTCGCAGGAGTTCTTACGGGCCAATTGGAGACCCACCTCTGATTATAAGACCTTCGAGGACCTAGAAGACGATGTATGTCCCGATGCGGTAATCCGCAGCGCCATTAGGCGCGAGATGAAGCTCTCACTTCCCATCACGCCCCCAAGCACCTCCACGCCACCCCCAAGCAGGCAGTAGCCCGTCTAACCGCCGCTCTCGAAGAAGACCTGTTTATGCTCGCTGAAGCGGCGGCCGCGGCCTTTCCTGAAGGCCCGATGGCCGCGGCTGCACAGCGCCGCGCAGAAGCCGTATTCACGGCTGCAGTAGCCGAGATCGACCACAAAGCCCCGGTTTATGTGCCCCTCATCAACAAGTTCAACCCAGATGTCCCCTCCGCGACGACGAGTACGTCGCCGAGGTCAACGCAGCCCTGGCCCCACCCAAGCCGGCCGATGACGAGGCTGCCGCCACCAACAACTCCGACACGTCCAGTGACGAGTCCGACTGGGACGACGTCACCGACATTCGCGCCTACCTCCATGACGAGGCCGACGACATCGTAGCCGCCTGCTCCGTCACACTCATGCCGTCCCTGGACGTCGGCGCGCGCATCAAGTCCATCAACCTTCCCGGTGCACTCTATGGCAAAGCATCCAAACATCGCTCAACTATTGCCGCTTTGCGCGAGTTCATCGATCTCGTGAACACTGATGCTTCTGCTCCTGCACTGCAAGCCATTCCTTGGAAGGTTCTCGCCGCAAGAGTCAGAGAGCTTGCACTTAAGGGATTCTCCGCCGAAGCAAAGGACTATTTCGACTCCTACATCATAGATGATGCAGAGGACATCGATGACGTCCTTGATAACCTTAGGGACCTCAAAGAGGACCACGACGGTTACATCGTCGTTCCTTGGAGAGCATTCCGCACCGGCCAGCCCCCGCAACCCCACGGTGAGCAAGCGACAGGCGGATCCCGCACACGCAAACCCATAGCCCGCAAGATCAGCGGCCCAGACCCGTATGTCCAGCTGAAAGACAAGGCGAACTACTACATCAACCCCACCTTCCGCCACTTCTGCGACTACCACGGATACAACTCGTCCCACGTCACTCAGGCGTGCCCTCATCTGAAGACACAGCGCAGTGCCGCCCCCCAACCATCGCGTCCTATTCAACCAGCTGTAGTGGGTGCCAAGCCCAAGAAGGCCCCTGGCCACCACAACAACCCTGACCGACCTGCAACAACGACCACCCAAGCGCCCAAACGCAACGCGAGAGCCCCTAACCCAGCGGCAGGCTGGACGCGAAACAAGGAGACGAACCGGCTCGAGCGCCTCAGTCAATCCATCAACGAGGTCGACATAGACGCCGAGTCCGACACCGATGAGTCAATCGACGAAGTCGACACGTCAGCGCAGCGCGAAAACATCGGTAAGCCGATCTACCACGACATCCTCGTCAACGGCACGAGACTGCGGGCGAAGCTCGACCCGGCAGCCGCCAAGACCTGTATCTCGGAGGCCACGTTCGCCACGCTGAAGGAGGCCGGCCCGGTAATGATCACAAATCATGCTTACACGCTGAAGATGGCCGACCAGCGACCTTGCGAGGACACCACCGCCGTCATAGCCGAGCTCGTTATCGACGGCATCGTACCAAACGCTGTCGAGCTGACGTGGACCGTACCAGTCATCTCCGGGGAGGCCCACAAGTTCCTGTTCGGGGCAGACCTCCTCCGGCACCTAGGCCTCATGTCGGACACGGGCATCAACATTCAGCTACCACCGTCAGCGGAGGACCCCGCCGACGATGTCACACCGGCCCAGAATCAATACATCGACGAGGTTGACTCGGAGACTGACGACCTGCCGGACGACGTCTCGTCCTTCGCCACGCCAACCTTCGACATTGACCCCTCGTTCCCTCTACACGACGAGCTACTCGCTGTGCTCCAGGCCAACGCCGACGTCTTCGACCCCAAGCTGCCTCTAGGCGGCGCCGACATCGCGGAAGCCACCATTGACCTGAAGCCGGACGCCATTCTGCCACAAGCCAACCCACGCGGCATCCGCGCCGACTGGCTTCCCGAGATCAAGCGACAGCTCCATGAAATGTACGAAGCCCAGCTCATCCGCGACGCACACGGCCCAGTCTCTAGCCCGGCTGTGATTGTCCAGAAGAAGCCCGACGCGGACGGACGCCGCCCACTACGACTTTGCGCAGACTACAGGGCCCTCAACGAGGCAACTGTGACGGACGCTTTCCCCATGACAGATACCCGCACGCTCATCCAGGACCTCGTCGGCAGCAAGTACTTCTTCGGTCTAGACCTTCGCCAAGGGTTTCACCAGATGCCATTGAAGGATGCCCACCGTTACCTGTCCGCGGTGCGGGTCCCGGGCGAGTTTTTCGAATATATGGTCGCCCCGTTTGGCCTAAAGAACCTCCCCGCACAATTCCAGCGGGCCATCGCCAACGTCCTGCGCCCGGTATACTCAGAGGGCGTCAGGAACTACATAGACGACATCTTTGCTGGCGCGCCATCGCCCGAGGTACTCGTCATGCGCACCCAGCGCACGCTCGCTCTACTCAGTGACAAGAACATCAGGCTGCGCGCCGAGAAGTGTCATTTTGGCTACCAGACTCTCGACTGTCTCGGCGAGATCGTCTCCGAACACGGTCGTCGCCCTCAGCCCTCACGCATTGACACGATCAAGAGCCTCCCACGCCCGACGACCACGCACGAGGTACGTCAGATCCTCGGCCACATCAACTACGTGGCAGATTTTATCCCTGACTGCCAGCGCATCCTAGCGCCCATCAATGGCCTCCTCCGCAAGGACGCCAAGGTCGTGTGGACTTCAGCACACCAAGAGGCTATCGCGGCTGTTCTGACACAGCTCGCCTCTGAGGAGTCACTCGCCATACCAGACCTCTCCAAACCCTGGCGCCTCGAGACGGACGCTAGTCTCCTCGGCCTAGGCGGCATACTGCTACAACAGCAAACGCCCACAGACTGGAGAGTCGTCGCCTACTTCTCCAAGGCGTTCTCGGACGTTCAACAAAGATGGAGCACCTACGACCAGGAGATGTATGCTCTGATATACTGTCTGACACGTCCTGACATGTACTCTCCCTTCCTGGGCCACCCCGATCTGACCGTGTTCACCGACCATAAGAATCTGATGGCACTCCACCGCATGGCCGCTCACAATCGGAAGCATCGCCGATGGCTACTGTCGTTCTTGGAGTTCAGACTCAAGATCCACCACGTCCCGGGCGAGTCCAACGTCACGGCCGACTTCTTAAGCCGTTTCCCTTTCCAGATCCGCCCCGCAGAGATCGCCGAGGTCACGGCTAACACGCTAGAGTCGAGAGTGCTCGCCTCTCAGAAGGAGCACGCTGACGAGAGACCCTCCAAGCACACCATCGTCAACGGTGTCGTCAAGTATCACGGTCGCACATTCGTACCCGCCGACGCGCGTCGCGACGTCCTAGCCGAGGCCCACCGGCTGCACTTGGGCGTCAAGAAGACCGCTCAGGCCGTGCGTGACTTGGGTTACGACTGGCCACAGCTCGAACACACCGTATCCGACCTGATCAACGCCTGTTTGATCTGTCAGAAGACCCGTCTGGCGAACTTCATCAAGCTGAAGATGGGCGCGACCCCGAGCAGCACACCATTCGAACGCGTAGCCGTCGACACGCTCGGCCCCATCTCAGAGGACTCGGCCGGCAACCGGTATGTCGTCGTGATTACTGACACATTCACGCACTTTACTGAGCTCGTGCCAGCCCCCTCGAACAATGCAGACGCGGCTGCCGCCGCTATCTGGGCGTCTATCTGCCGCCACGGCATCCCGGCCATCCTGCACACAGACGGAGGCCCGGAATACGCCAACCGTATCATCACCGCTCTAACCGAGCGCTTATCGGTCACACACCACCGGACCACGCCTTTCCATCCGCAGTCGAACGGTCACGTCGAACGCGTCAATCGCGAAATCAAGCGCCACCTACGTACCCTAGCGCTGGCATTTAACTCCTTCGACGCATGGTCCACGACCCTACTGCCATATGTCGCGTGGATAATCAACAGCACGGTTCACAGCGCGACGGGGTTCACCCCGTTCGAGCTACTCTACGGCACACACGCTGCCGACCGGCAGATACCCCAGCCAGACAACAACGCCGAGGACGAGACCCCGCTTACCTCTGTCGCCGAATACCTCACCGTCATGGACGCGCTCCTGGCCAAGCTCTGCCGCAAGGCTCACAAACGCCAGTCCAAGACTCGTGAGGGGAGGGCAGAGACGCAGTCTGTTCCAGTCAAGCCCGGTGATTACGTCTTGCGCAAGAACCACGCTGAAAGCAAGCTCCACGGCCACACCGGACCGTTCAAGGTCATTGAGGTCAACCCGTTCACGGCAGTCGTCGTACCGCTCCTCGCCAACGAACCGCGACGCACAGTCCACCTGTCCCACCTCATTCCGCTCAAGTCCGACCTCTCTGAGGGCGAGCTCGCCTACTTCGCCGCTACAGACCAAGAGGAATGGTACGTTGAACGGATCGTCAAGTCCAAGCCCGGCTTCCTGCGCGTCAAGTGGCTCGGTAGCTCCGAGCTGTCCTGGGAGCCCATCGACGCCGTCCGCCACACTCCCGCCGCCAAGAAGTTCTTAGCCGCTCACCCCGAGCTGCTCAGGGAGGGCAGTGACGCATCACCTGATTAAAACGAATTCTCGAATACCCGTCGTTTACGCCACATAGGCATCAGTTTCACCAGTATTTGCTCCTATCTCGAGCTCAGCAAGGAGAAACTACCGACTTGCGCTACTCGCGTTGGAGTGCGAATTCCATAGCAAGCAACGGAAGAATTCGCTGCATATTAGGTGTTAAGCATGATCACCTCCCTCACTGCCGAAATACTGCAGAATTTTGAACGGAAAGGCTAGCACACCTCTTTCTTTCTCCTGAATCGCCAGAACTTCGTCCATCCGAACCAGCATGATACTACCGCAAAGCTTATTGGCAGTTATATAACTGTGGCAGCACGGAGGAGACAAAGATGAGATCACCTCCCTGTTTCACAGTGCAGGTCTCTCAGACGCCGCAGACCACTCGTCTTGTACCGCTGGATGTCATATGAACTTGCTTACCCGCCGTTTGAGGCATATCATTGGTGCAATTCACCTGCGGTCAACAATGGTCAAATGTCGCGTCAGACCTCTCATAAATCTGTTATAGGGCTTCTCGTCACGCTAGAATGCGTTAGAATGACTTAGTTCCTTCTGTAGACCGTAGATATCAGAAGATTCGGCCATCGAATCTAAGAATCTATAAAGATTCGGTCGATCGAACATGGTCACAGACACGTCAGCTCGCTGTAGGGGGAACGAACCCTCGTCGTGGTACCCCGTTGCTGCTTGCGTGGCGAGGAAGGTGAGGAAAATGGTGAGAGCTAGATGAGCTCGATGCGGCGCTCGTCGTGGAACGACGCCGCTGGAACGACGGTTATATCACTTGAAGAGAGCAGCCAACGCAGCCACTCGTTGTATCAAGGCATTATTACGCTCCTGGACCAGCACAATGGCTCGTCGTGGCATGAAACAGCGAAATTGTCCGTAAGATCGCTAGTACCACACGAAAAGTCGTCGGAGCATGGACATAGCAGCTAATTTCAGCTGTTCGCATATAAACTAAGCATTTTCAAGGGGAAAATCCCACTTAGCTGCAAGCAAAGCCGCTATTTGGTTGAAACGAACATGTGTCCGCTCAGCTGATCAATCTGGGGCAAATTGAACATCGCGGGGCAAAATGGCTCTAGCCATCCCAAGTCTTCGCTCGAGAGGTTAGGTCACTCACTCGGGCTTCAATCAAAAGATTGAGGGATTTTCTACCTCGCTCGGTCATTACAAGGGGACACCATCATGGCTATCCGTCCTCCTCGTGTCTGGAGCTCGCCCCCCTCTGTGCAAGTCTTCCTGAATCGTCGCGTTGCGCTTAGCTAGCGATCGATCGATTTTCGCACTCGTTGTGGGAGCGGACTTCATTCAGCGCCGTCAGTTTCGCACAGCTCTACTATTATACGTCACCAGGTGTTGTCTCACGTCGTTTCTACGCCGTATAGTCCCCAGGCGCACTTCTTCGACGGAACCATGATGAACAGAGCTACCGACTTGCGCTACTCGCGTTGGAGTGCGAATTCCATAGCAAGCAACGGAAGAATTCGCTGCATATTAGGTGTTAAGCATGATCACCTCCCTCACTGCCGAAATACTGCAGAATTTTGAACGGAAAGGCTAGCACACCTCTTTCTTTCTCCTGAATCGCCAGAACTTCGTCCATCCGAACCAGCATGATACTACCGCAAAGCTTATTGGCAGTTATATAACTGTGGCAGCACGGAGGAGACAAAGATGAGATCACCTCCCTGTTTCACAGTGCAGGTCTCTCAGACGCCGCAGACCACTCGTCTTGTACCGCTGGATGTCATATGAACTTGCTTACCCGCCGTTTGAGGCATATCATTGGTGCAATTCACCTGCGGTCAACAATGGTCAAATGTCGCGTCAGACCTCTCATAAATCTGTTATAGGGCTTCTCGTCACGCTAGAATGCGTTAGAATGACTTAGTTCCTTCTGTAGACCGTAGATATCAGAAGATTCGGCCATCGAATCTAAGAATCTATAAAGATTCGGTCGATCGAACATGGTCACAGACACGTCAGCTCGCTGTAGGGGGAACGAACCCTCGTCGTGGTACCCCGTTGCTGCTTGCGTGGCGAGGAAGGTGAGGAAAATGGTGAGAGCTAGATGAGCTCGATGCGGCGCTCGTCGTGGAACGACGCCGCTGGAACGACGGTTATATCACTTGAAGAGAGCAGCCAACGCAGCCACTCGTTGTATCAAGGCATTATTACGCTCCTGGACCAGCACAATGGCTCGTCGTGGCATGAAACAGCGAAATTGTCCGTAAGATCGCTAGTACCACACGAAAAGTCGTCGGAGCATGGACATAGCAGCTAATTTCAGCTGTTCGCATATAAACTAAGCATTTTCAAGGGGAAAATCCCACTTAGCTGCAAGCAAAGCCGCTATTTGGTTGAAACGAACATGTGTCCGCTCAGCTGATCAATCTGGGGCAAATTGAACATCGCGGGGCAAAATGGCTCTAGCCATCCCAAGTCTTCGCTCGAGAGGTTAGGTCACTCACTCGGGCTTCAATCAAAAGATTGAGGGATTTTCTACCTCGCTCGGTCATTACAAGGGGACACCATCATGGCTATCCGTCCTCCTCGTGTCTGGAGCTCGCCCCCCTCTGTGCAAGTCTTCCTGAATCGTCGCGTTGCGCTTAGCTAGCGATCGATCGATTTTCGCACTCGTTGTGGGAGCGGACTTCATTCAGCGCCGTCAGTTTCGCACAGCTCTACTATTATACGTCACCAGGTGTTGTCTCACGTCGTTTCTACGCCGTATAGTCCCCAGGCGCACTTCTTCGACGGAACCATGATGAACAGAGCTACCGACTTGCGCTACTCGCGTTGGAGTGCGAATTCCATAGCAAGCAACGGAAGAATTCGCTGCATATTAGGTGTTAAGCATGATCACCTCCCTCACTGCCGAAATACTGCAGAATTTTGAACGGAAAGGCTAGCACACCTCTTTCTTTCTCCTGAATCGCCAGAACTTCGTCCATCCGAACCAGCATGATACTACCGCAAAGCTTATTGGCAGTTATATAACTGTGGCAGCACGGAGGAGACAAAGATGAGATTCTATTTACCATAAACTGCACTGACTAGAGAACCTGTTGCCACAGAAACGCGATGAACTCCGCGAGAAATTGCTGAAGCAGTTTAGGAACTTGGACAAGGATGCTCTCAGTGACTTTCTCGACCCGGGTGAGATTCAGGAGCTCTATGCCGCTGGCTTGAAGTCCTTCAAGGCCAAAGAGCGTAAGAAGTCGGCCCATGACAGTCGCGCCGACATCAACAAGGCTACGCAGCGGTTCGCTGACAACCACAGCAAGGTGGCGGTCGTCCTCGAGCGAATTGAGGCGATGGTTGGCACTGAGTCTCGTGCGGGCAGAGTTCGGATGCGTCAGGGAGACTTGGAGCACATGACTGTGTCCAGCCTGAGCTTGCTGTCCCAGTACATCATCACGCGCAAGGATTACGACACCACTTGCGATGTATTCCATGAGCCTGCTCGCTTCGTCGCCAAGAGAGCACGTGCCCAAATGGAGAAGCTGACAAGAGAGATCTCATTGCTGAAAATGCAGCTGAAGAAAGCAAAGAGTGAGCTTCAGGATGTGCACAACCTCAGCATGTCGTTACCTTGCAGCCCCATCCCGCCACAGTCTGGCACGCTCTCCAGGACTTCCTGCCCCAGACGCGCTACGAACGAGCCCGAGGCCTCCATACCCTCCTCGAGCTGATCCATACGCTTCTTCCCTTCTTCCAAGGGGTCTTGATCAGGCTTTGGCTTCTTGAGCGTGTAAGGCTCGGCCTCCGTTGAGAGGAACGTCAGGAGATCCGTGTGCGTCCGGAACCTGCGGGCGGCGGAGCCATCTAGTGGCAAATACGCGGCTTCCTTACTACGCAGTAGCGTTGTAAAGAAGTCACGGTGTGCGGGCGTAAACAGGCTTGCCACAGGACACAGAATGTCCTCGGCTTGTAGGTAGTGCTGCAGCGACTCTACAAAACCATTCCAGACGGACAAGTCATCTGAATTGGGCAAGAGTGGTTTCATTGTTGTAGGCTCAACAATCTTGTGTGGCGTTAACTGAATGAAACTTCCAGAGGTGCACTTTACGTCACTCACACATTGCTCTTCTTCCCATCCTGACCTGTGGGGACTATCACAGTAATATTACTGTCGACAGTTTGTCACCCACACAGGTAAGCAACAGAGAGAGCTTTCCAGACTAGTGTTGCCGAATATGACTAACTATCGGAGGGGTGCACTTTATGGATTGCTACAGTCCCCCCAGTGGCCAGGGGCCTACTGACGGTGGGACCGGCGGCGTTGCTTCGCCTCGAAGTCGCGACACACCTTGTCGAAGTTGGGGTTCTGGTCACGATACTTGGCGAGAGCATCAAGTGTGGCGATAGTGGTCAGTCTGAGCTCGGTGTCCTCAGCGGGATCATATCCAAGCCAGTGTACGGTGCAGAGGGGCTCACCAGTGTGGGAGTCTGTCACCCAGGACACAATGCGCTCAACAGTCTTGTTCTGGCTGTCGATCTCGAACAGCTTCCTGCCTTCAGCCTTGCTCATCTCGCGTTGGATCTTGGCAAGACGGCTATAGTGTCTTGTAATGACCACGTTAGTGGATGGGTTCACCAGGTCGGCGGTCTGGTTCTCGGGATGGACCGACTGGACGTAGTAGGGGCCTCTCATGGTAAACTCGAGGCGGGGAACGGGCGGATCACGGGCGACCAGCACCCAGTTGCCCACGTGAAGGTCCTGGGACCCAATGATAGGGAACAGCTTGCTCTTTCTCTCCCCCCTAAGGACTTGTGCAGTCTTGATCTTGGCAAGGGTTGCTGCTGCCTGTTCTTGGGTTTCAGTGGTGATGGGCTGAGAAGAGGAGGGCTCTCCGCGCTTGACTTGGTGATACGCCAGGGCTGCAGATAGTGCAGCTTCGCGCGGAGTTGCACCGCCTAATGCAGAGGACGGTGTTGCGTTGATGTTCTGTTCTGCTTGTGCCAGGGCGTTGCGCCATGCTGTGCGCTTGCAGTCAAGGAGTGCGCTCACTGAAATCTTCAAGTGGCGATTCACGTCTCTATTATTACCTTACCTTACCAGCGGGTGGCCGTCCTGGGTGATGACTGCACCGATTCCATGAGTTGAGGCGTCGGTGTGCAGGTCCACTCTAGAGTTGGGGTTGAAGTGGTACAGCTTAATGTTGGTCTGGGCAGCCTGGAGCAGCGCGTGGAATGACTGTTGGATGTCACTCTGCTCGACGAGCTCTCCCTTCTTCAAGCGTTCGATGGGGTCCACTTTCTCGACGAAGTCCGGGATATGAGCCCTGATAAAGCCAAAGATCCCGAGGATGTGAGCCGCGTCTGCCTTGTTCTTGGGAGCCTGGAGTTGCTCGAGAGACTGGAGCCTGTCAGGATCGATTCTGACTCCGTTTCCGTCGACGATTGAGCCCAGGTACTTCACGAAGCGTCGGCCGATGTGGGTCTTCTTACCCGATAAGCGAATGCGGTGCTCGGCCAGGGCTGGACCCAGGGCTTCCAGGTTTTCGAGCAGCTCCTCAGCCGATGAGGCGTATACGAGGAGGTCATCCACGAAGGCGAGGCACTTCTTGAGGCCCCTGTTGCGCCTAAGGTCGTCGATCCGCTTCTGAAAGAGGGTGGGGCCGTTCATGACCCCGAATGGGAGCCGCTTGAAGACATAGGTCTTCTGGCGATGCTCGAACCCAGTCAGGAGTGCTGCTGCTGCCGTGAGCGGGAGCTGATGGAACCCTGACACGAGGTCAAACACTGCGAAGTGTGTCGCTCCCCGGCACTGGTCGTAGAGCTCGCTGGCCGTGGGCATGTGGTAATGCTCCACAAGCGTGGCTGCGTTGAGCATGCGATAGTCTAGGACGGCCCTGAAGGGCGGGTCGGAGCCAGGCTTAGGCGTCATAAAAGCCGGCGATAGCCACTCCAGGCCGTCCTGCTCAGCGATAATGTTGTTCGCGAGCATCTCTCGGACGAACTGATCCATCGCTGCCAGGTGCCCCTTGTTTCTCATGGGCCGGGTGACGCTAACGGGTACTTTGCCCGGCTTGAGGCGGATCTCCATCGGCTGGAGCTTGGCTCCCTCTGGGTGCAACGCCGAGAATAGCTCTTGGTTGCGGTCGATCCAGGCGTGGATAGCTGGGGCCACGTCTCCGAGGTCGTCATCGTAGACGGTCGGCATAGTGCCCGCAGGGCCTGTGTATAAGTTGGCGAGATCCCTGAGATCAGCAGGCTCCCGCGCCATTGGCTCTTCTTGTTCCGGAGTCGCCCTATTGGTAGCGAACTCCAAGCCCACCGCTCTGAGTGCGGCCTCACCGAGTATCATTGCCATAGGCAGGTCAGGCACGACGTAGCCCTTGAGGGGCTTGGCCGGGCGGACGGGGAAGTCGAAGTAGGGTTGGGACACGAGCGGGGTGAACTCGACGATTCCAGTGTATGCCCCGTGCACGTCTCTCCACCCGTTGACTGGGCCGGTAGCGGCCCTGGGCACTAGCTGTAGTTGAGAGACTGCATCTGGGCGCAGCAAGATGGGGTACTGGAGTGCAGCTGTGTCTAGACGCGCGACCAGCTGTGGGCTGTCACGAGCGGCCTGCACGATGGCTTGGTAGCCTCTGCGGTCCGGCAGATCAGTCATGAGCGGTTCCACTTGGACAGTGAAGGGTGCGTTGGGACGCCGGTTGCGCTTAGCTGCCCCAGCCGGTGTGTCATAGCTCGGGTCGGGGATGTTCCGAGCGCTCTGGAGCTTTCTGACTGCTGGCATGGGGGCCTTCCCCAGCGCGTGAGCGCACCGGAGGTGTCGGACGATCATCTCGTTGTTAAAGTCTGCGGGACTGTTGACCAGGGTATGATGGCTTCGGCAGTCCGCGGTGCTGTGATCTGATACATGATGGAGTTCGCAGTACCTCTTGGACTTGTCCTCCTGCCCGGTGATGACGTTGTTGCCGGGAGTCTTGGAGTTCTTGGGGGCCTTAAGGGATCCCTTGTCCGAGGAGGCCTTGCTGACCGCCTTGACGAATGCTGACGTTTTGAAGTGGGCCTCGATGCGGAGGTACGTACTGTACCTACCTTACAGGTACGGAACTTGGCCACGTTAGTCCTGACGGTCCTGAGGATAGTTGAGACTGGGGTATCGTTTGTGAGCAGCGTGGAATAACCATGCCCTAGGCAGAGCTCGTAATCAACCTCATTCGGGAGGGATAAACCCGAGTGCAGGACCTTCTTCAGGTCTCGGTTGGGCCCGACCTTGATGTCAGGAACACCTCCGTCCTTAATAGGGTAGAGGTTTGTGATCACTGTCTCGTAACTTGCGACGTACCGGAGGGCATCTTCCGCAATCTCTAGGGGGGTCCCCTCGGAGATGACTGGGGGGAGCTGGCGGATATACTCGATTTTCTGTAGATCGTCATACCCTAGGGTGAGCTGCAGCCAGGCTAGGAAGTTGTCCGCCTGGCACGAGAGAGCCTTCGTCCGGGACTCATATGCAGGGGGTGGGGTCTCTGAGCCCTCGAGTTGTGTGGCCTCCTCTTCAAGGAGGGCCAGGAGCTTTGCCTGCGCCTTGTCCCGCCGGGCGGCGTCTGCGTCCGACAGAGCCTTCTTTGACTCCATGTTGTTGAGAAGGTTGACTTGGGCTGTGAGGTTCGCGATGAGCTGTTTCTCACTAGGGGGCTTCGTTGAGTCCCCGGTTCCCAGGACTGGGCGGGCCTTAATAAGGTACGGCTCTGCCTCAATGAGGAGGTATGTCATGAACTCCCTGCATTGGGGGAACTCATGCAGTTCGCCGTCGAGCCCACGGAACTTGATCTCGGGCTTGTAGTTCTTTAGGAAGAACTCTTTCGGCTTTTCGGCAGTTTCGTTGGATAGCTTGATTGCCTCCACGAACTTCGCCCATTCCACTAAGTTTGTGGTAATTGGGGCGGCTAAAGGTAGTGTTGTCATAATGAATGGCGGCAGAAGCTTCTGTTGCCGAATATGACTAACTATCGGAGGGGTGCACTTTATGGATTGCTACACTAGGATCTGTCCGAAGCCATCGCACCTTCATTCAATTCAACTAACTAATTCCGCCGCAGCTTCGACACCTTGCAAGATTCCGTTATCAGTGATGGTCATAGACGTATGACTACCCACTATGATGCAACTGAAACCTCTCAACCATCATCCCCTTCTCATTCATTCACGCTTTCGAGAGACATTTCGTTTCGCAAGATATCAACCTCTGGCACAGCCAGGGACCACAACGCGGTCCCAAGACGCTCCAGACGACCACATTGGTACTATCAGTGAGCTGATGCAGACACTTTGCCTCTCATCAATTGATCACCATTCACCGCTGTCGTTCCAATTCCTTCCCCTACCATCACTAGTTCCTTGCTTCGCTTCCAGAGCCTCAATACGCTGTGATAGCACGTTATCTTCCTCATTCGGCGATCGTAACCAAGTATGCTCCTTCAATTCAACGGTCTCCGGGACAACTTGCCGATAATCGCTCGCTATCTCATCTACAACTGCTATTCATACGCATTTGCGCACTATTCCTCAGTAGTTCCCCAATTTGTGGCATTCAACCATCGAGCTCTCTTCATCGGCCTCAAGCTTCATCACCATCGGGACCACGTTCACTTACACGAGTCCTAAGGACGAATGCAGTGTAATCCGTGATTCCCAGGTACGTATGCTGGCATTTTGCTCCACAAGCCGCGCGTGTCTTCTCAATTTCACCGCCTAGTGTTTTGTGCCGCCTGCTGCCCGACGTCGCCATGAGTTCGCCCATGTCCACATCAACTACCACGCGCTTCCTTGGTCCTACCACTTGTATTCATCAACAGAAAGGCCAATCCATGAGTGCCTGCTGCATACAAGCCCGCGCCATTTGGAGGTCCGTCTCTGCTGAATCTCGGGAACACCCTCTCCTTCCAACCGTCATATCTTCGACGGTACTCAATTTCCAACCGTTCTGACAAGTCCTACGAGCGCCCCAACACCTGGCCTGGGTGGGCAGAGTCACGCGATGCAAGGTCAGCAGTCAGTGTTGACTTATGATGACTTCTACCCACTCTGCTGGACACTTACGCTACCCTCGAGCTGCTCATGCAGCTGTAAGATGCGCTGCTGTGCGATCGGACGGAATGACGCCCGATCAACATGATACTGGCAAGGTATCGATTCACTCACATCAATTGATGACTTACGCCTAGTTCGATCATGTATGGCCACGCGTGAGTCCCAGTCGCTCCACTACAGACCGCAACCCCATCCTACACGCCCTAATGGCACTGCCTGATGTCAAACCAATGACATCATATCTGATTCAGTCATCGGTGTGCAAATTCTGGGATCCGAGTCCGCCTGTCCCTGGTGGGCAGAACCATCATGCGACTCACCTGGCCTATCCATTGGACACCTCACACCGGTCAAACCAAGGACATCCCTCGTCGGAACACCATCCAACGATGGGCAGATCGACCGCCTCTCCAGGCGCAGTACCCGGAAGACACCTTGTCTCCGACGCTCGCCCAGCTACCACAATGGCCAGGCTCGCCTCACGCCCCGCGTTCCGAGCGGGACGGAGTTGAGCATGCCGACTCAGTCGACCTTGATGGCGACAGACACGTGCTGGCCATGTCCGCCAGGCAGCCGCCTGTACCACGCCCGGGCGGAGTGACCGGATTTATCCAGTCGACCATGCCCGTGGCGACCCGGCACATCCTCTCGACCCCACGTCCATCTCCTGGGGCACGGACGCAATTAGCTAATGATCCACGCAGCGAACAACCGTTCCACAGTCGACTTGCACCATGCAGTCGCCCGGACTCACGCGCCGGCGGCAACCAACACGACTGGACACATCGCTGCCCCGTTTGCCCGCGTCGAAGTGCCCACACTCGCCTGTCAGACCCCGCTCGCCAGCCTGCAGCACGGCGACACTTAGCCTGACCTTCTCCACGTCCGCTGATGCATGTCCGCTCTCATTGCACCGTCAATGTGGAGTTTGGCGGAGTGTGTCGGCTGGGCCTCATTCAGTTGACCCAGTCGACGGCAGACCAGTCCACGCCTATGGAAGGCATAGTCACCTGTCACGTGACATCGGGACACGTCAGCACATGCTCCGGCCTGCCTAATGTCGGCAATCTCCACGACGCCTGCTCACCTGAGCCACTCTTAATCAGCTAATCCTCACTGCTCCTCCCTCCACATGAAGTGGCCCCCAGTTTCCTCGCCCTTGTTTCAGCTTGGGTGATGACTGCCGGTTAGGGCAGCGCGCGTCCCGTTTCACCCAGACGATAACTGCCCCAAATCCGGCCCGGCCGCTCGCGCCATGGCGCAGCTCACCCGCCACGCTTCTGCCTCATTGCCAGTCCTCGACTCGCCCTTGTCTTACCCTGGGTGGCGAGGGGCCGGCCCTGCCTCTCCCATGACTGGGACAGCCAGAACACAGCAGCCGCCACGTACTCCCTTCTGACACCTCGATGCTTGTCGACTCGACTAGAACGACGCGCGTTTCACCGCCGTCAACGGTCATTCTCATCAGCCCAGTTTCCGAGTACTTATCACCTCCGATGTGCTATACGTCCTATACGTCTCAGCTGTCGCTGTCGACAACATAATTCGCTTCGAACTCACGCATGTGAATCTTATCGAACGTCGACTGATGGCACAATACCCGCTTCCGGAGTCCGCCCCGTTCTCATTAAGGTGGGGTAGAGTGCAGCACCCATGTGCAGCCGTCACGGCAACCATGACCGCAGCATTTCCTGCCACTGAGAATCCTCATTCCCGTGTTCCTTCGCCGATCGGCGCTTCAGTCTCATGCTAAGCCATCTCAGGTCCCGCTCGAAGATGCCACACCTCGCACCACCACCGTTTGCCGCGTTTCCCCTGCTTGATTTGACTTGGCGCATCGCCTTGGACGAGATCTCCGTCCAGTATCCTTCGCCCTCTCGGGTCCATCAGCAGCCGGATGTCGCGCATCCTCCATTTCATATCTGCCATATCTCTTTGATCTCTCGCAGACCGCTTACAGTATACCTTGTCTCGGATATTACACTCCCGACTTCCAGTTTCCAGTACAGGCGTTGAGCGTGGGGGCAGTGTAGTGGTCCAAGACCCATCAAAAGATTATCGTGCAGTTTATGTAAACAGTCCATTGCTCTTCTTCCCATCCTGACCTGTGGGGACTATCACACCAGGGTCGCCCAGAAGGCGCTGGGAGCTGAGATGCAGCGGCTGATCCCGAAGAGTGCCACTCGGAAGTAATCGGGCGAGAGGACGAGGATCAGCAGGCGGTTGAGGTATCCGCGAGCCGTGGTATCCGACGTGACACCGGCAGCAGCGCGAACTGCGGCCACGAGCCCGGCAGAGTAGCGCCCACTACCGTTCTGTAAGGTAAGGTAAGTATTAGAAACTCTGCATAGGCGTCTGGTGTTACAAAGGCTGTCTTCGGGATGTCTTGTTCCGCCATCTTCATCTGGTAATAGCCTTGGCGCAAGTCTAAGCTGCCATAGAACTGTGCGCCCGCCGCCTCCCGCACATAGGTTCTGATGTCAGGCAACGGGTAGTGGTCAGGCTCTGTGATCTCGTTCAAAGCCTTGAAGTCGACACATAGACGTATCTTCTGCGAGCCTTTGTGCCCGCCGGTCACGACGACCACTGGGGATGAGTGGGGGCCTCTGCTGTCTCGTATGAAGCCTTGTTCTCTCAGTCGGGCTACCTCGTCTGCCACAAGGTCCCTCTTCGTGTTGCCCAGCGGGCGTGCCTTAATCTGCACCAGTTTGCTTTCAACGAGCTCGATTGTCATCGGTTCCAGTTTCGAGCCTTCTGGCGGAAGATTTTCGTCAAAAACATCTTCGTAGTCCTTGACCAGTGCTCTGAGTTTCCCTTGGATCTCGCTCTTCGGGATATGGATTGAGGATATTCCTTCCTCGGCGACTGTGCTATTTCTAGCGGCAATGGCGTTGAGTTCTTCTTCAATAACGCATAGGTATTCGTTGTTGGCAAGGAATTCGTCGTTTGCTTCCTCCTTGTTGGCACTCTTCTCGGAACGGAAAGACATGTGGAACCCCTCGTTCGAGAGGAATCCCAGTGATCTGAGGTCCTTGGTACCCATAATAAGCTTCTCCTGCGTACCATCCAGCACGTAGAACCTGATCTTACAGACGATGTCCATCTTCTCGAGATGGGTAAATCGCACCGTCAAATCCACCGCTTCTTGCACCGTCACGAGACTGCCCTGCGCCAGCCTGACCAGGAACTTGGCGCATCGCTTCGTAGGCACATGGTGCTTCTCAGACCGCAGTCTCGCTAACAGTCGTGAGGAAATGAAGGATCTCGACGCTCCAGTGTCAATCATCAAGCGGTACTCCTGGCCATTTATCTCCACCTCCGTCATGAGGACCTCTTCTTCCTCGGCGGCGTTGGCTTCGACAGGCTGTCGCGGCTTGATTTCAGCGGTAGAGCGGAGGCGTCCGTTCTCGCGGGATCGACGTTGAGGGCAGTCGTTGTCGTAATGCTGCCCTTGGCAGAAGCGGCAGGGTCGAAAGGGCTTCTTGGTGGCCTTGGAGCTGGTCTCGCCCGGTGGGCGGGAGCCGACGGTCGTCGTCTTGTTGATCGTGGAGCTAGTGGGGGCGCTGTCAGGGGAGTCCGTGGTGGGCGTGTTCTCGTCTTCCACCGAAGCTACTATCTTAGCTAGTTTCATGAGCTCGTTGATGTTCTTCGGCTTGATGAGCGTTCTTTCGAGTTCGAGCTTCTTGTAGAACACCTTGGGTTTGAGGCGGTACATAAAGGCCTTACAGAGGACCTTGTCGAAGTGTTCCGCTCTCAGGGCGGCTAGCTCGCTGTCGGAGGCTGGTCTTTCTTGCTCCTTCTTGACAGCATTTCCTTCGTCGTCGAGGACGGCGACAGTCTCCTTCACGCGCCTCTGTAGCGGCGAGAGGGCGTGGTTAAGGGCCGTTTCACGGCAGGCAACCTCTTTCACGAGGTCGGTGTACTCAGAAAAGTCGGCGCAGTAGTTTCTCATGGCCGCTGAGCGATTGAGTCCCTTGCTAGTTAAAGGACAGTCAATTGCATCAACGGCGTCCTTCAAGGCTCCCAAGGACTTCGGGATAGCCTCACTGCGTAGGTAAGTAATCGTCTGCTCGAGGGAAAGCTCTTCAATGCTCTTCCCTTGATTAAACTCTTCAGCGGCGCGTTGGAGCGATTCAGGCAGAAGCACCCCAGGCGGGAAATCGGCGTTTTGTGCCACCCAAATGCGCGCGGCCCGTTTGAAGTCACGAATGGCCGGGAGAGTTATCTTTTTGGGATCAAGGCTCGGCACATCTACAGTAATGTTAACCATGCCCAGTCGTCCAGAAAGTGATCACTTTGTGTCGGAACTATTTAATAAGGTAAACCTGCTTGGTGGTAATAATGGCCACAACTATTCTGGAGCCCCACGACACTCGACCAGTCATTTCTTATTTTGACATGATATATATTCACACCCGTGCGGTAAAGTATATTCCCCAGTGATACGATTTGGTCTTGATTTGTCTTGTCGACACCCATGGTGTTGTTACTCACGTTCGCGAGAACATTGGACCTATTCTGCACGACCAACCGAGATGAGAGATCGATTTTTCAGACGTAGCGGGGACGTGATGTCGGCCGAGAAACTGCTGGGAATACCATCCACTGCGCCTCGGAGACTAGGAGTCGCCTGCTCTGTCGCACCCAGACGAGGGTCGAGTTGGGTCGACCGCGCATCGAGGCGGGCGGAGGGCGCCGGACCGCGCGCTACCGGAATACGTGGAGTGAGTATCGCTCTGCTGATTCCAGG
Organism: Carpediemonas membranifera; assembly: GCA_019828565.1. Classification (NCBI taxonomy): domain Eukaryota; phylum Fornicata; genus Carpediemonas; species Carpediemonas membranifera. The sequence goes on from JAHDYR010000012.1 coordinate 1,584,344, forward strand.
AGCGCGCTGCCCGTTCGCGTCCGACTCGCCATTTGGGGGTCGAGTCACATCTCGGCCCCGAATGAACACCCCACACTAATGCTGCAAGGGAACAGTCAGAGCAAATCGATGTGCGGAGGGGAGGGACCAGGTGTGCGCGAGGGCAGGCCGGGAGGCTAGTCCTCTGGCGCACAGCGAAATCGGTCTGGGTCGGTCAGACCCATGTCAACCCAGACTCCATCACTCAAAATGGTGCGTGCATGCATGCTTTAGAGCCCAGCCCGATGCTATATCGGCCATCAATTTGGTTGACGAACTGTTCACCTGCCTTTCGAAATCCTCTCGAGACTGCGGGTCCGAAGCTGAGCGATGCCGTCACCTCGACTACAACCATCGAATCGCTGCCGCTCTGCCATAATGCTTGTATAGCCCTCTTACATCTGTATCCGGGCCATTATCAGCGGGCGCACACTGGAAGTATGCGTTTGGAGTCGGCCCGATCTTCGATCTCGACGGACATCGAACATGACGAGTAGAGGTCGGAGAGGGCTGAAACTCACACCATTGCACTGTAGGAGAAGCTCATACAGGATGGCTGACCCATCTTAGTCTTTAAACTCCAAACCTTAATCTCTGGAGTCGTCGAAAATGACGACTCAGTTTGACTCAATTCACCCTCAGCCCGCACCCAATGGCGTAACCTCAGCTACTAAGCCTGGATATAGTGCGAGTGCCCCACTAACAGCCTTGGACGCAACGTCTGCCGTCCTCGAGATGGTTGTGCAGAATACGCCATCTTTTTTCACACATCCCTTCGCGACCTCGAATAATCGCTCTCCAAGCACCTCTGCTGCTATATTTGTGCACGATGCTCATTTAATACGTCTAGATCACGATTCCTCACTCTCTTTCAGTTTCGGTCACTTCTTCGTGCCGAACTAAACAACATCAATCAGGTGCGCCGACGGGACCCTGGAGCGGCAACAAGGTAAGTCCGCCACCATCTAATGCTGTCAAAATCCTAGCTGTGCGCCACGGCGTCTTCGGACCCGGGGTATTGCATTGGCCTCTGGCCCTTGCTGCACACCGGGACATCCGCGCCACCTTACACGGCGCGGAACCCGGCTTCTAGCTAGGAGCGCGCGGGCGGTGTGTGACTGCCGCGCGGACATCAGATGGACCTAGGACAGTGAGCCTAGATGATACACTTGGACGACCCAGCAGCTGCTGGCGGTTGGCGAGTGTATGCGGGAGGGCAAGCCCGCGGCGTGGAGCCCTATCTGTGAGTCACACCATGGGAGGTCATTTTCGTCTAAAATTTCCATTTGCCAGAATTGCCCACGTGTGATGCGAGCCCGCTCTTGCCGCGCACAGTTGCACATTATTCATCGCTCAGCTATCCAAGCGTTGACCTGGCCTCAAGGGCAAGGAGTTACCACGGCGAGCATCACACCTTTCGTTGAAGTGTCAAGGGGTTGCGGAGGTCGACGGTGATGGAATACAGTTTATTTCGAAGAGACCTGTCGGTGTCACGAATGCGGTGTACTTGCGACTCCTCGGCGATGCGCAGCTGGGCTGTAGTTAAGGCCGAGAGTGCTATAGAACTTGTCTCCGGCCAGCCGACGCTGCGGTTCGGCTGGTTTCAATAGCAACGCCGCGCGATGGATGATTCAATGGTGCAGGTTGATGTGGGGTTGATATTGTGAGATTTGAGTGCGTCAACCGGGTGCGTCAGGATGAGCGACTGTGACCGAGTCGTCATTTCAACATAAACCACTCTCAAATCTCTTAATGTCCTCCTCTTACCTGATTCTAGGTGGTTGCGGCTTTATTGGTCGCCATCTCATCAAGTATCTGCTCGATGAGAAGCTCGCCAGCAAGATTAAGGTCGCTGACAGGACTTTGCCCATGATGTGCAACATGCACGATTCCTATGAGGCGCTCTACGACAACGAGATTGTTACATTCAAGCAGGCTGATCTTTCCCGCGCTGACCACATCGAGCGCGCTTTCGAAGACGGCCCCTTCGACTTCGTGATCAATCTCGCCGCTGAGACGAAGCTGGGGCTCGCGGAGACCGAATACAAGGACAAGGTCCAAGGCCTCACCGTCAACGTTGCCAAGGCTGCCGCTGCTGCCGGCAGCAAGTTCATTGAGGTCTCTGACGCCCGCGTGCTCAAGCCGTCTAAGAAGCCCGCCCCCGAGGACGCCAGCAAGGACCCCACCACCAACCTCGCCAAGTTCAAGCTCGCGGCTGAAGCCGAGCTGACTCAGATCCCCGACCTCCAGTATGTTATCCTCCGCCCTGCCGTCGTCTACGGCCCCGGTGACCAGAACGGCGTCATTGCCTCCCGCCTCGTCTGCGCCGCAGTTTACAAGCACCTTGGCGAGAAGATGAAGTTCCTGTGGGACGGCAAGCTCGGAATCAACACGGTTCACGTCACCGACGTCGCCCGTGCCATCGTCCACGCATGCAAGGAGCTTCCCAGCGGGGCCGTGTACAACATCGCGGACAGCGGGTGCACCACCGCCGGCAGCATCAACGAGATCCTCGGCAACATGTTCGGCATCAAGACGGGCTTTGTCTCCGCCGTCGAGAACACGGCCGCCAAGATGAAGCTCTCGATGGTCACCGGCATCGTCAACGACAAGCACCTCAAGCCCTGGGCCGAGCTGTGCAAGAAGGACGGTATCTTCGACACGCCGCTCTCCCCATTCCTCGACAAGGAGGTCCTTGGCAACAATCACCTCAACGTCGACGGCACCGCCATTACCGCCACCGGCTTCAAGTACCGTGTTACTCAGATGACGGAGGGCAAGCTGCGGCAGATGGTGAACGAGTACGTGGAGCAGGGCTTCTTCCCCAAGAGCGTGCTGTAAATGTAAATGGTCTTTGTAAACATGGTTTAAATACGTAAATGGAGGTAGGACTGGGGACGGCCCGGAGGAGCTCCAGACTCTCGGCGATTGAAAAGTCCAGGAGGGCGCGTACCAGCCAAGAGAAGTGATCGGCCTGGGTCGCCAGAGTCTGAGCGCGAGTCAGAGTGACGTCCTATGATGTGTTCGTCCAGCTGTCTGTTCGTCCGGCTTGTCGGGGCTGGACTTCGCCAGCTTGAAAGCGCGGCAGGCGTCTGTGGAGTGTGCTGTAAAGTGGAATAAGCACTTGGGGCCTGAATATGGGGCGGGGGCTGGCGGAGGTCTCTTCGTGTTGACCACCGCGGGGTCAGTGCGCGGCGTGCCGCTCGACGCCTTGGAGCGGCGGGTGCAGACTAGTCGTGTCTCCAACACTTGGTCGCGGAAGCCTACGAGAGCAGCATGGGCTTCCTCGATGAACTTATCGATGGTGTCAGTCGACCTTGAAAGGCGGGTAGTCACCGCTTCACCCAGGAGGTAGGCTAACGTCTCAACGTTTGGAGCGTCCAGGCGCTCGACGAAGATTGTCTTTGACCAGCCCAGAATGATGGCCTCGGGGTCTTTAAACTGCGTTTGGATTTACGGTTTATGTGGATAGCATGTATTGTTGTCGAAGCAACGCCGAACGGGTAAGAACCGAAGAACAAGCTGCTAGGAACCAACGTTTGATGAATAGCGGTCTTGATCAGAAATTAGAGAAAATTGGAGCAGCCATCGATGCTATCGAGACAGCGAATTCGAAGCTGCTTGAAACGGGCGTCACGGAGACCCCGCTGCAGTTGAAAACTCAGCTTCGCAGCCTTGTTGTTCAAAAGGCTAACCTCATGATCGATCAGTTTTTGAATGAAAGCAATGAGGATGCCCCTGATGAAGCAAGCAAATGGACCTTCGTCTCAAGGTGCACACCCAAACTCTACGTTCCCAAAGCCAAGACCGAGAAGACTGAGCGCGGATGTCGCTTCCATGCCGGTGCTACAGACCATTCAACCGAGCGTTGCGCCATTGTCCGCAGCCGGGACTTCCCACGCAACGTCAGCCAGACGATCCTCGAGAAGCATGTCACGCTGTGCGGAAACAAGAACGTCACCCCCATGCCCGAAGTTGTAGAAGAGCTCGAACGCCGCAAAGAGAAGCGCGATGCGACGCACCCAGACCCCATGGAAGCCGGGCAAGACAGACTTGCCGAGGTCGAAGAGGCGTTCACAGCTGAGGAGTACGGGTTTACATACGATACATACGATGACGACGAGTGGTTCGATTAGGTCAGACTCGGGAATGCTCGGCCCTGTGGGGTTGGACGCCCAAGCCCGTCTACCTCTTACCGGCGGTAACCTCACAATCGACTGAGCATGTAAAGCTTTACCAGCGCTCACCTGCATTCACCGCAGCATAAGAATGACACCGGGGCACGGGGCGAGCCATTGCCTGATTTGATGGCCGTGGCAGCGTGTCGCACTCGAGAAAGACCCCGCCCCGAACCGAAACGCACGGCCAAGACACCTCCGGGCTCTCTGGCTCTTCAGAGATTTTGTCACGGTCACAACGGTGCTCCGGCTAGTGGCACTCACACCTGTACGCAGTATGCAGCTGGATGAATCTGCTTATGTGCCTCACGATGGGACGCCGGTTGTTACCAGCCTTTGCCAGAGCCTGTCGGCCGATTCCCGGTCCTCCTCCCTTGATAAACACCGACCGCCACCACCTGCGCATTCGATGTCACAAGGCCGTTGACCAACCCAGACTGTAGGGATCCGAATCAGGATCTGATCTGCGGAGCCATTCACCGTGCGGCAAGCTAATGCTGTCTGCGTTGAGCTCTATTACTCCTCATAACGGTGCCCGTCTCTTTTCTCTCGCAGCGCCGTACCCGCTTGCTTTCTGCGGTGTCTCTGCGAGGATTCCCGCTTTCACACGCTCTTTCATGAGCACAAACACCATCGCTAGCGCCAATCCAGCCTTCTCGCGTTCTTTAAGCACTATTCTTTCTACGAGCCATCCTGCATTCGCTCGAGCCATCTCACAAACCGAGCCACAGCCGGAGGCGCCCTTCTCTTCCATCGCAGAGGCCTTCATGGACGGGCTAACAGCGTTCCTCGAGGACCACGACCCCGGATTCCAGCAGATCGACTACGACGAGGGCGAGCTCGCGGTCATTGTCCCCGATGACGTCGCCTTCACATTGAACCTCCAGACCCACAACCGCGAGTTGTTGCTGTCCTCCCCGATCAGCGGCTCCACGCACTACAAGCTGCAGACATGCGGGGGCGTACCAGTTTGGGTGGACCCCAAGAGCGGCCGGGGACTAGTTGACGTGCTGCAGGCGGACCTGAGCGCCGCCCTCAACACGGAGTATCTTATCACCGTCGACTGAATTTGTATCACTTTCCATTTACTGTGAATAAACTGTTTCGTGTCCGCAAGGGCTTGACTCGAGCTGGTGGAGGATTCTTCCCAGGCCCACAGCAGAATGCCGAACTCGATACCTGGCGTGCATCAGATACTCTGCTGTGCGTCTGAGGCCTTGAGACTGATCTAAAGCGCGGAGAAATGACACGAGCACTTTTAGCCCCCTTGTTGTGCAGTGGTGGCCAACAGTAATTTTGCTGATTTTCACGCCACGCCGGCAAGTCTTGCGGCATGGGTATCGACGTTTCCATAGGTAGGCTAAGGTAACTAGCTAGTGTGGCCAGAATAATGGAAGTGTGCAGTTTAACGACGAGGCAGATAGTTGTTGTGAACATGTCAAGCGTTTAACGATGACACGCTCACTTGTCAGACTCCGTCAAGTCAGTGACATCTCTACAGTGCTCACTTAACGATGAAAAGACCTGAAGTCCTCCTTTTGGTCCTGATATCACTCTTGGCCGCCGTTATGGCGGCCGAAAGCTGTTCAAGCTTCTCTCCTCGCCATTGCACCTCTTCCAGAGGCTGCTCATGGTGTGCTTCTGAGAACCTGTGCTACCCGATGGGTGCCGACTGCCCAGTCTTGAGCGAGTGCGCCTCTTGCACGCTCGACGGCGACTACTACTGCACGACTGACACTGACGCCTTCTGCACCTCTCGCATTGGCTGCGGTGCCCTCCACGCGGATGTCAAATCGTGCGACCTCCACGCTAACACGGCGACCTGCACCCAATGTCTCGACATCCCCAACGCCGTCTGGTGCCCCGCCCCCGGCTCCTTCTGCTTCTCCAAGCTGGACAAGGCTGCTGCCCAGACCTGCAAGCAGCTGACCGACTCCACCATCATCTCAGACCCGCCCGAGTGTGCCCGGGTCGCCACCACCTGCGACACCTGCCTCCAGGAAGAGGGCTTCTGGTGCGAGGGCCCTGATGCCTGCGTGCCAGGCTCTGACGCGGACCCCTGCGTCTCGTGCGAGGCCATGGGCGGCGAGTGCCACGACGACTGCCCCGCCGAGGTGAACTCCATGGAAGTTGGAATCAACGACGAGGATCTCACAGACGATGATTTGCGTCTACGCGAGGACGACGACGACGACGACAGTCAGGACGACGACGACGACGACAGTCAGGACGACGACGACGACGACAGTCAGGACGACGACGACGACGACAGTCAGGACGACGACGACGACGACAGTCAGGACGACGACGACGACGACAGTCAGGACGACGACGACGACGACAGTCAGGACGACGACGACGACGACGACGATGACTGCGACGATGATGACTGCCCATGCGACGACGATGACTGCCCATGCGACGACGATGACTGCCCATGCGACGACGATGACTGCCCATGCGACGACGATGACTGCCCATGCGACGACGATGACTGCCCATGCGACGACGATGACTGCCCATGCGACGATGATGACTGCCCATGCGACGACGATGACTGCCCATGCGACGACGATGACTGCCCATGCGACGATGATGACTGCCCATGCGACGACGATGACTGCCCATGCGACGATGATGACTGTCCTGAGCTCACCTGCTCCGAGTGCATCATCGAGGGCGACGTCTTCTGCATCTACGATGACGGGTCGACCGATTGCGTCCCAGAGGGCACGTGCATCGGCCTCGCCATCGACGAAACCCTGGCCGCCTCATGCGACTGCATTGGCTGCGTGATCAACGACGGCGCCTTCTGCGACGACTCGTGCGAGGCCGATGCCAACCTCTGCTCCGTCCCCGAGGCCGCTGCCATCGTCGTCGAGCAGTGCATCCCGACTTGCGACGCTTGCCTGGCCAGCGGCAGCACGTGGTGCGCGACCAACGTCGCCGGGCTGACCGGCACGTGCCTTCCCGACAGCGGCCTGGGCGAGCTAATCTGCACCAGCGTGCTCTCTGGTGTCCCCACCGACAGCTGCATCGCCACATGCGGCGAGTGTGTCTTTGAGGAAGAGGTCTGGTGTATTGGCGACACTTTCGAGGCCTGCCTCCCTGACACTGAAGCCTGTGAGGCCGCCGGCGGCGAGTCCCTCGTGACCGAGGAGGACTGCCTGCTGAACGCGTTCATCTGCCAGCAGTGCGTCGAAGCCGGCCTCCTATGGTGCCCCGAGAACGAAGGCAACCCGTGTGCCGAAGAGTGCGACCCCGGCGCCAGCTACTACGCCGCCGACCTCGCCACGTGCGAATGCCTCGATTGCACCGACAACGGCAACCCCGACCCCGCCACCTTCTGCGCGGACGGCAACTGCGTCGCTGACCCCTTCATCTGCGCCAACCCCATCGCCGCCCCCGCCGTCCCCCAGATGTGCATGCCAGTGTGCGAGCCCTGCCTCGAGACGGGCAACCGCATCTGCGTCTCCGAGACAATTGACCCCTACTGCGTGCCCCCGACCCCCGCCGGCGCCGTCCGCTGCTTCTCCCACGGCGGCATCCTTGTCAACGGCTGCAACTTCACGTGCAACGACTGCATTGACGCCGGCCGCACGTGGTGCTACAACGCCAACGGGCCCAGCTTCTGCTCAGACGCCGACTGCAGCGACCTCCGCGACGGCGTGGCCATCGAGTCCAACGAGGAGTGCTACCTCCTCCAGTTCGACTCCTGCCTCGGCTGCACAGGCAAGGGTGGCGAGTGGTGCGAGGACCCCGACTTCTGCGGCATCGACACGTGCACGGAGGACCCCGTCCTCACACCGTGTGGCTGCTTCGACGAGTGCGACGAGGCCCTGGTCGAGTCTGGCCGCTGCACGTGGTGCGTCTTCCCGGACAGCTACGTCGACCCGACCCACAACCACTTTACCGCAAGCCCGTCTGACTGCATCGCCGAGGGCGGTTACGTCGCCGAGTCTTGCGGCTGTGGCTTGGAGTGCGAGGCCCAGGGCGGTATCTGCTGCGTCTCCTGCGAGGGCGAGGACATTTGCGTCGCCCCCGGTGACGCCGACCGCTGCATCAGCGACGGTATGATCCCCATTGCCGACCCGGACCTCTACTCAGCCATCCCCTGCATCAACTGTCTTTGTGAGCCATTCGGCGACGACGACGATGACATTGATGACGATGAGGACGACTTCACACCTGACGCGGACGACTGCCCCGACGACGACGACGATCTTACGCACGTCTACTGCCCCGACGAGCTGACGTGCCGTCCGGGCGACGAGTGCCCGACCGAGACGACCGTGTCTACGATCAGCCAGTGCTTCAGCTGCGAGGAGTGCGTCATCCTCAGCGAGACCATGCCGGCCGCCTACTGCGCCTCCACCTTCGAGGAAGCCGGCTGCTACACTCGCCAGTTCCCGCCTGACGGCCCCTGCAACCACGTCTTCTGCCCCGACACCTGCGACACCTGTGTCTCTGAGGGCCACGTCTGGTGCCTCAACCCCGACTCCGACGAGGCGCTCTGCACCACAGAGGAGGGCTGCGTCATCCTCAACGGCACCTCCATCGACACTGAAGAGGACTGCCACCCGCCATGCTGCGAGCAGTGCGCCGAGGGCGAGACGTGCGAGTGCGAGTGCGTCCCCATTTGCCCCTACGACCAGTGCGACGAGTGCATCGCCGACCCCCTCTGCTCCTGGTGCGGCGCCGAGGTCACCGGCGTCCCGGGCGTCTGTATCCCCGACACACTCGCCGAGACGTGCAACGAGACGCTGTACACTGAGATCTGCCCCGCCACTGGCGTCATCTGCGACATCCAGGAGGACTGCCCCGCTTGCACCGAGGGCGGCTGTGAGTGGTGCGTGGCCGACTGCCTCTGCTCTGAGGAGGGCGCCTGCTCCATCCCGGGCACGGTCGTCACGGACCCCGCGGAGTGCGACCCCGAGATCGACCTCGACGCCGTCTGTGGCGGCCTCACTGAGCTCGAGATGCTCCGCGACGTCTTCTACCCATCCCTGAACGGCGACCAGTGGTCCGACGACAGCCTGTGGGGCGTCGGCGGGACTCCCTGCGCCTGGCATGGCGTCACCTGCAGCGGCGGCCACGTTATTGCCATCGAGCTGAGCGACAACAACCTCAGCGGCGCCATTCCCCCGCAGATCGCGTGCCTCGAGTACCTCAAGACCCTCGACCTCTCCCACAACAGCATCGGCGGCATCATCCCGCCCGAGATGTCGACCATGAAGCACCTCAAGTACCTCTTCCTCAACGACAACCAGCTCCGCGGCCCGCTGCCGTCGTTTGATCTCTGGACTGCCCTGCAGTACGCCTACTTCGAGGAGAACTGCCTCTGCGGCCCCATCCCGGATATGGGCACGATGGTGGCCCTCCGTGAGAGCCACTTCTCCAGCAACCGCCTCTCTGGCCCCTTCCCAGAGGACGTCCTGACCCTCCTCCCCAACAACGCTGGACAGAATCCACTGTTTGAGATACGTAACGCCTGCAACTACGTCACCGAGCCCTATGCTGGCTTCTGGGACGTGCTGGCGGCCAAGCTGCTCGAGCTCGTCCTCGAGGAGGAGGACTGCACCTACTGCAGCGTCGAGACCCGATAAATGAACTGTGATGTGTGTGCAGTGTTGCTTTCGCCCTGAACATACAACCATGTCGACCGGGCCGGGTCTGCCCGCCTCGCACAGAAGGACCGGCGTAATTCATGATCATCGGTATTTATCCCACTTGCCCCGGAGAGGCGGTTCTAGATCAGCTCTGGTCGCTGTAACGGGTAGGCTAGATCCCGGGTGACCATATGGAGGCGTGTCATGTCTGCGATGTTCTGACGCCGACTGGGCGGCACTCGAACGGGAGATGGCTCCGGTACAGGCCCCGACTGAGACAATGTCGACACAAGGCCATGGCATGCGTCCCTGGCCTTTCGATGCCACTCGCCACCTGGAAACAGTCCTCGTGCAGTTTTAGGAGCAGCCCAGAACGATGGTCCCAAAGCCCTCGCTACGGCCTATTAGAGCGCTCAGGCACAATGGAATTCTGCCTATATTCTTTGCATACGTCTCCATCTCGCTGTTCTTCATGGCAGCGGCGCTCAACATCGTGTTCAGGCGATTCGTCGGTCGTCGCCTGGATATCATCGTGTCGCTACATTTCGCCTTTTGGGTCTGCGTATTCCACACAATCTGCAACATTGCGCTTTTCATCATGACCGGAGGTAAGCGTCGTATGACGTATCGCATTCTCATGTTCCGATTGATCCCCAAACGCAAGCTCTCTCGCTGGCTAGGCATCGCAGTTACCCTGAAGTTCCCCGTATGGCTCCGTGTGCCCGCGTACTGCATCTACACCATCTTCTACCGCTGCCGACTGCACGATATCCGGGATCCCCTGGACTCTTTCACGTGCATCGCCGACTTCTTCACCAGGAAGCTCCGGCCGGGTGCCCGCCGTGTACCCCCCTTCGGCTTTGTCTCCCCCGTGGACGGGACAGTTCTGACGTTCGGGCAGGTCTGCACAGACCGGATTGTCCAGAACCCGAACCCTCGCCGACCCGACGGGGGGCTGCGGGTCAAGGGCCTAGAATACAGCATCAGCGCATTCCTCGGCCTCACCCCGCCCAACCACAGAACAGAGCTCGTCAGCGCGGGCAAGCGGATGCTTCTCCGCGTGACCACCCTTGGGGGCAGGAGAGGCAGTGCCGGCAAGGGGACTGACCGGAAGCTGACGGACGAGCAGATGAACGAGGCCCTGAACAACCTGCGGCAGCGGCCGGACAGCAGCCTCTACTACATCGTGCTGTATCTGAACCCCGGCGACTACCACCGCTTCCACAGCCCCGTGCCCTGGGTCGCCCGAACCCGCAAGCACTTCCCGGGCAACCTCTACCCAGTCGACCCACACTTCGTCCGCTATAAGAACGACCTGTACAGCGTCAACGAGCGTGTCGTACTCAGCGGGGCCTGGGAACACGGGTTCTTCGCATACGCAGCCGTCGCCGCATACAACGTTGGGTCGATCTTCCTAAACTGCGAGCCTGACTTCCACACGAACGTCAAGGGCGAGACCCGGACCCGGAATGTGTACGAGGAGGTTGCCTACAGCCATGAGACATTCGAGGCACTCGCGGACGTTCTCAGGGAGGACGGGGACGATGTGCCTGACCCCAAGGACCACGCCGACCTCAACCACGCCGAAGACGGCGTCCTCTTTGACCGGGGGACAGAAATAGGCGGATTCCGTCTCGGTTCGACGATAGTGTGCATCTTCGAGGCCCCGCCGGACTTCAGCTTCCTCTGTCGGCCCAAGCAGAAGGTGCTGGTGGGCGACCTCCTCGGGTGGGCGACTGACGACATCCCGGACCTAGAGAAGGAGACGTGGGTCTCGGGGCTCGAGGACGTCCGCGACAGCGTAGGGCCGGGCGCCGTCCAGGAGTGGATTGACGACAGACTGGCGGAGATCAACGCGACGGAGGTAGTGTCGGAATAGAACCATAAATCGCTTGATTAACATTCATTCATGCCTTGTCCCTGCGGGTATGGTGCCGGAGACACATGTGCAGTTTTAGGTAAATGGTTGTAAGAGATTTTATAGAACACAAAATGCCTGTAGTGTGTCTTTTTAGCACATTATATACTTGTTCCGGTGATCGCAATGCCCAAGTCTTTCTCCAATGTTATCAATGCCGATCTTGACTCTGACAAGCGCTACACTGGTGGATGATCTTAAGATATATCGTTCTTGTGGGTGCTACTGATTTTATTTGCGCTCCTTACCCACAGATCCTGTGCTGATCTCAGTTTTGGCCATTTTTTGCACACCGGGTTTTTTTGCAACAGAACTCGAAGAGAGCCATGGCTGACCAGGTTTTCACTTTTGATGTCCCCACAGAGATTGACAAGACCGTCCTCGGCGGCAAGGGCTGCAGTTTGATGCAGATGTCCAACATCGGCCTTGATGTGCCCCCCTTCTTTGTCATCCCCTGCCAGACTTGCGTTCACTACATGGAGAACCAGTCCTGGCCCGCTGACTATGAGGCTAAGATCTGGGCTGCTCTCAAGAAGATCGAGGATGCCACTGGCCGCAAGTTCGGTGATTCCGCCAAGCCCCTTCTCCTCTCCGTCCGTTCCGGCGCCCGCGTTTCCATGCCCGGCATGATGGATACCGTCCTCAACCTCGGCCTCAACGACGAGTCCGTCGAGGGCCTCGCTAAGGACTCTGGCAACGAGCGCTTCGCTTGGGATGCCTACCGTCGCTTCATCCAGATGTACGGTGATGTCGTCCTCGGCGTCCCCCACAAGAACTTCGAGCACATCCTCGAGGGCCTCAAGAAGAAGTACTCTGCTGCCCAGGATACCGACCTCTCCGCCGAGCACCTCAAGGAGTGCGTCGCCGAGTACCGCGCCATGGTCAAGAAGACCATCAACGAGGAGTTCCCCAAGGACCCCAAGGACCAGCTCATCCGCGCTATCAACGCTGTCTTCGACTCCTGGACCAACGAGCGTGCCGTCTACTACCGCAACATGCACTCTATCGACCACCGTTGGGGCACTGCCGTCAACGTCCAGTCCATGGTCTTCGGCAACCTCGGCCAGACCTCCGGCACCGGTGTTGGCTTCACCCGTGACCCTGCCACTGGCGAGAAGATGATCTACGGTGAGTTCCTCCCCAACGCCCAGGGTGAGGACGTCGTCGCTGGTATCCGTACCCCCATCAAGATCTCCGATATGGAGTCCGTTGGCGGTGTCTGGCCCGGCGTCTACAAGCAGCTTTGCGATAACTACGACAAGCTCGAGGCCTTCTACAAGGATATGGTCGATCTCGAGTTCACCGTCCAGGACGGCAAGCTTTACATGCTTCAGGCCCGTGTCGGCAAGCGTACCGCTGCCGCTATGGTCCGTATCGCCGCTGAGATGGTCAAGGAGGGCATGATCACCGAGAAGGAGGCTCTCCTCCGCCAGGAGCCCAACAAGATCGGCGAGCTTCTCCACAAGACCTTCGACCCCAAGGCTGTCCGCAACGTCGTCGCCACTGGCCTCCCCGCCTCCCCCGGCGCTGGTGTTGGCCGCGTCGAGTTCACCGCCGCTGATGCCGAGGCCCGCTTCAACGCTGGCGAGCCCGCCATCCTCGTTCGTGCTGAGACCTCCCCCGAGGATATCGTCGGCATGACCATGTCCCAGGGCATCCTCACCGCCCGCGGTGGCTGCTCTTCTCACGCCGCTGTTGTCGCTCGCGGCATGGGCAAGTGCTGCGTTGCCGGCTGCTCCGCCGTCGAGGTCGACGAGGAGGCCGAGCAGATGAAGATCAACGGCAAGGTGTTCAAGCGCGGTGACTGGCTCTCTCTTGATGGCTCCACCGGTGAGGTCATCGAGGGCCAGCTTGCTACCATTGCCCCCGTGTTCTCTGAGAACTTCAACCTCATCCTCCAGTGGGCTGACAAGTACCGCCAGCTCGACATCCGCACCAACGCTGACACCCCTGCTGATGCCAAGCAGGCTGTCGCCTTCGGTGCCCAGGGCATCGGCCTCACCCGTACCGAGCACATGTTCTTCGAGCACGACCGCATCTACTCCATGAGGGAGATGATCGTCTCTGAGACCGCCGAGCAGCGCAAGGCCGCCCTTGCCAAGCTCCTCCCCTTCCAGCGTGACGACTTCATCGGCATGTTCAAGGCTCTCGAGGGCCGCCCCGCTAACATCCGTCTGCTCGACCCCCCGCTCCACGAGTTCGTCTCCCAGGAGATGGACTTCGCCCCCCTCATCAAGGCCACCGGCAAGTCCGAGGAGGAGCTCCGCGCCTTCGTCGACTCCCTCGCTGAGGCCAACCCTATGCTTGGCTTCCGTGGCTGCCGTCTCGGCATGGTCTACCCCGAGATCTCTCGCATGCAGGCCCGCGCCATCATGGAGGCCGCCGCTGAGGTCCAGGCGACTGGCCTCGAGGTCCACCCCGAGATCATGATCCCCGTCCTCAACCACGTTAACGAGATGGAGGCCATGCGCAAGCTCGTCGCTGACGAGTGCGAGAAGGTCCTCGCCGAGAAGAACATCAAGGTCGACTACCACATCGGCACCATGATCGAGCTTCCCCGCGCTTGCATCACCGCTGACAAGATTGCTGAGCACGCCGAGTACTTCTCGTTCGGTACCAACGATCTGACCCAGACCACCACCGGTATCTCTCGTGATGACTACAACAAGTTCATGCCCGTCTACCTCGACAAGTCTGTCTACCCCTTCGACTTCTTCCAGCGCATCGACACTGAGGGTGTCGGCGAGCTCATGAAGATGGCCGTCCAGAAGGGCCGCACCACCCGCCCCGGCATGAAGATCGGTATCTGCGGCGAGCAGACCGGCCAGGAGTCTGTCTTCTTCTGCCAGCAGATCGGCCTGACCTACATCTCATGCTCTCCCTTCCGTGTGCCCGGTGCCCGCGTCTCTGCTGCCCAGGCTGCTCTCCTCTACCCCCGTGAGCAGTAAGTAAAGTTGTCTGTTGATCCCGTACTATGTGTGCTCTTTTCCAATGAATGACGGCAGTCTCTGTTTCTATCCTGTCGTCTATCAGCATGCTGTTAGACAGTCAGCGGGCACCGCACTTCTGCAATTCAACCGTAATATATATGCTGATTTAAAATTCATCAGCAAAGTTATATGATATACTCACCGGAATCGGTACGATAATGATTTTGATAGGAAGCTTTGGAGATATCGCTATGGCGACCTCTCAAAATCATTATCATACCGATTCCCTCGAGTCAATCTTGAGATACGTTTGCTATGTCTTGTCTCGTGCTGTGATCACTGACTCTGAGCACTTGTCAAAGCCATCGGGATCGTGACGATGAACGTTGTCGGGGTGGCGTTGGCCTCGACCTCCACGCGCGCGCTACGCTCATGGTCGTCATGAACGATGAGCTCAGGCGGGTCCGGGTGTGGGTCGCCTTGATCGATGCCTTATCCATGTTGAAGATTAGGCGAGGCGAATAATTCTCCGGCAGAATCTCGGAGTCCACCAGGTCGGCCCAGGCAGTTGCCTTACCCCGAGTCATCTTCGTCAGCTTGCCCTTGTCATACACGATGGCCGTCTGGACCTGGAAGCCAGTGCCCTTGAGCATCTCGCTGAGCTGATCTCGGGTGGGTCTGTGAGTCCCGTCAAAGCTCCCTCATATGTCGTGGTCGCAGTTCACGTACTGCTGCCGCCGCAGCTTTTCGCTCAAGAGGGCCCAGCCGGCAACCGACCTGGAGAGGCTTCTTCCAGGTGCGGCAGGAGGTGTTCACGGTTCTTATCCTGCCAGCACGACGACTCACCCCGGGAAGAGCGTCCGTGGCAGCCACGACAGACACAGTCGACTGCACGCGAGACATGGCGTGATCCACGCAGCAGCCGCTCCTGCTGCCCGAACTCGCTCCCCCATGCCGCTTGAGTCGTTGGAGGCGATCGCAGACGAGTTGATGACGATGACCGGGTACTCCAAGTCCCAGAGCGGGGCCACGGTGCGGCCATGCGGCATGCGCTCCTTGGGGCATGGCCGGAAAAGATCAACGCTATCGTGGACGCGATCCCAGCGCCGGGAGAATTACAAGTGGCGGTGTGGCAATCCAAAACGCAGAGTTGGAATAACATCACGCTCGCGGCGGCCGACGGCCGTTCTGGGAGGTGCCGCAGCCATCTATTGAGCGTCTGGGTGGGGTTGTCTCGTCAGGGTGGCGAGGTGCGGGAAGTCTCGGGTTCGAGCATCTGGGTCAGGTCGAGTGGGAAGACCCACGCCCGGATGAAGGCCAGGAAGTGCCTTGGGGGCGACCCTGCAGATCAGCCTTACCTTACAACGGGTATGACGCCGCTTAGTGATCGTCACCTTGCACCATACTCTCCGCTACATACATAAACATTCTTGTCGCCATTGGTTTGTCATTGGCCTCGCTACCTGGTTTATTGTATCAACGGCCCATTCGCTCTTCCGCTTCTATTCTTGAGGCAAAAGACGATCAATGACCCCTGACCATAGCGTGGTGACCCTTCAACGAGGATCGGTAAAGTGCACCGCATTCGGTGTCGAGGACGTGAAGCTCAAGATCCCCTCATGCCCATCCATCTCCGCGGAATGTTTATGCTACTCATTATTCTTACCGCATTCCTCGTAAGAGCTGATGATGATGACATGTGCACCATGTTCTCGGATACATGCTCTGAGTTCGTCTCCTTCACTCTCTTTCTCACTCAGCTGCCTTTCAATGTACCCAGATTGCTCCTGGTGCAACGATGATGATCCAGCGAACCCCGGCAGCAAGGTTGGCTGCCACAACATGACCTCAACAGCCACGACGACCTGCAAGATCAACGAGTACCACGCCATCGACGCCCTCACTGCCCCCAACTGCTGCGTTGATTCCACCGGATGCTCAGACTGCACGACGATGAGCTACTGCAACTACTGCTGGGACTCTTCCTCCGGCGACGTGTGCCTCCCCAACGCCGAGGGCGCCACCACCTTCACATGTCCGGGCGGCTCCATCGACGTCAACACATGCTGCCACCAGTTCTCCGGTGACTGTGACAAGTGCACCAAGGGTGCATGCCGCTGGTGCGTCAAGGACGGCAAGGAGTCCTGCGTCGAACTGTCCAATCCCTCTTGCAAGAAGAAGTACGCCACTTGCTGCGGCACGACAGGCCACACGACATGCCCCATGTGCTTTGGTGACATCCACGCGATCGACCCAACCTCACCCCCCTGCGTCTGGTGCGAGTCGACCGACAAGTGCATCCACACCGACCTGGTCGACACGTGCGACGTGCCCAACCCCATCGGCCCAAACTACTGTGAGGACTCGTGTTTCGCTCACAAGAATTGCAAGACATGCACCAGCAACCCCCGCTGTGTGTGGCTGGCCAAGGTCCACTGGGACGAGTTCAGCACCGACCCACTCCTCGCCGGCAACGCCTTCTGTGTGGCAGGGTCGCCGTTCGGCCCGAGCAAGGAGTATCTGGACTTCAAGAACCGGTACTACTTTTCGCCGGCCTCTTTCTACTGGGGCTCGTGCGAGGTGTCTGCCCACACCATCCGGGCCATCCTCATCACCATCGTCATCGCACTTATCATGCTAATCCTGGTCATTATTTGCTCGATGTTCGCTGTTTCCACGCTCTACGCCCGCCGCAAGGTGGCGAGGCAGGAGAAGAGGAGGCAGCGGCTTCGGGACGACATTGAGGAGGCCGACCGGATGCTGGTTGACGACAATGAGGACGCGGATGCCGTCCTGTTCGACGAAGTGGCGTGGTTTACGGAGGATGAGGAGCAGTGAATGTATATTACGTAAATAGAGCCAGGCTTGTCGGTGGATGGGGCCATGAAACAAGGAGGAAGGGAGCGTGAGGTGTGGAAATAGCTAGCATGCATCAATTGCTTCATGAGACATCAACGATAGACGAGTCTGTGCAGCGAGAGGTAAACCGTAGGGTCACCTTTCAGTCAACAGGTTACCATCACACTCAGTCGAACTATCGTCTTGTAAATTTTCGCGCCTCTGGCGTGGGTTGAAGACGGTTGGGCATACTGTTCACCACTACAAACTCAGATTAACTACGAAAAGACGGGCGTCGAGGTCATCGACCATGATCAGTTTAACGTGCGCGGGTCTGCTGTCTGCTGGCAATGCGAGCTCAAGTCAGCTGATGGCAGTTAAGCCGAATGTACACCTCAAACAGGCTAATGTTAAACTGATCATGGTCGATGATGTCGATGAATGGGGAAACCACTGTTGGGGTTGAGTGTGAGGATGTCGGTGGTCCGTCTGGTGACCTTCTTCGGGCGAGCAGGATTAGGCACATTGGCATGTTGCATGGCTCATCCCGCCATAAATGGTCAATGTATTTCGCTTTGAACCGCGCGCGATGCGAGCAGCGGCAAAAGAAATACAACTCAACGTCAGAACCGATGAATTTACAGAGGCTGCACCGATGATGATCCGATTTGGTCATTCTTCTGCCGAAAAGTTGCATATTGAGCTCTCTAGAGCAAATGATCACACGTTTCTGCTTACAAACACAATTACAGCCTCTAACATGAGAGAAATGTACCAAATTCCGTCATCAACGCAACTACAGGCCGAGCCAACACTGAATTCGGTCCTACTCGGCTGGGAGGAAACCGACACCAGCCCCCGCGGCTACACGCTGCACGCGAGCCCATCTGAGCCGGGTAAGTACCTTCTTGAGCGTCGAATCGGTATGCAGGTCGGCTTTGGTGTCAGTATGGTGCTCGACGTCACCCCTAGTCCTGGCCGAGGCGAGCGCAGGAGAGCGGCATGATCACATTGCCCGTCTGCTCCAGACCAGGGATGCCAGGATCAAGGCGCTCAGTGCTGAGCTGGAGGTGGCCCGGAGCAAGGGGCAGTCTGGGGCTGCCGAGGTCGAGACCACTGTGGCCCGCCTGGCCGCCGTCGAGGCAGAACGGGACAGGCTTGACATGGACAACAGGAAGCTCCGCATGCAGGTCAGCGAGCTGGAGAGCAGGATTTCGGACCTTCAGGAGCAGCTCGAGGCATCCCCAGACGTGGCCGAGGTCGACTGGCAGGCCCAATACATTCTCGAGCTCGAGGAGGACCTGAGTCGACTCAGGTCTGAATTGGGGGCAATCGACGTGCTGAGGGCAGACCTGGCTCAGGCCGAGGAGGCTATCGAGGTTAAGACGGCTGCCCTGTCCCGGCAAGAGGAAGAGAACGCCTTCACCCTGGATGAGCTTCGGGCGACTCGGGACCGGGTCGAGGAGCTCGACAAGGAGCGGCGGGACCTCAGTGGCACCGTGGCTGAGTGCCAGACCAGGATCGCCCAGCTCGGGTCCCAGCTGGAGGAGTCCACCCGCGTCCGGGACGAAGCGTTGACGAGATCAAAGCTGACACTCGACACCGACCGGGAGCAGCTTAAAAGTGCGCAGGATGAGGCTAGCAGGTCAAAACACGAGCTCGATCAGATCTTCAGAGAGGTGCATTTGCTCCGGCAGAGGAACGAGGATCTTCGGGCTGAGCTGAATCGAACCCAGCAGGCCTTTGATTCGACAAAGGAGCAGTGTGCTGAAGACATCGGGAACCTGATCGAGGAACTCGAGGGTCTCAGGGGGGCCCAGTCGAGCGTGCTGTTATGGGAGGTACCGTGGCAGGCGCCAGTGCAGTGAGAGCTAGCAAGTGTAACAGGTAATGAAGGGCGTGCCTCGTCAGTAAACGATCACGGTGTCTGGTGAGGATCGGCGAGCATTCACTGACAAAGGTTAAGATTAACTACGTGAAGACGGGTGGGCGTCGAGGTCATCGACCATGATCAGTTTAACGTGCGCGGGTCTGCTGTCTGCTGGCAATGCGAGCTCAAGTCAGCTGATGGCAGTTAAGCCGAATGTACACCTCAAACAGGCTAATGTTAAACTGATCATGGTCGATGATGTCGATGAATGGGGAAACCACTGTTGGGGTTGAGTGTGAGGATGTCGGTGGTCCGTCTGGTGACCTTCTTCGGGCGAGCAGGATTAGGCACATTGGCATGTTGCATGGCTCATCCCGCCATAAATGGTCAATGTATTTCGCTTTGAACCGCGCGCGATGCGAGCAGCGGCAAAAGAAATACAACTCAACGTCAGAACCGATGAATTTACAGAGGCTGCACCGATGATGATCCGATTTGGTCATTCTTCTGCCGAAAAGTTGCATATTGAGCTCTCTAGAGCAAATGATCACACGTTTCTGCTTACAAACACAATTACAGCCTCTAACATGAGAGAAATGTACCAAATTCCGTCATCAACGCAACTACAGGCCGAGCCAACACTGAATTCGGTCCTACTCGGCTGGGAGGAAACCGACACCAGCCCCCGCGGCTACACGCTGCACGCGAGCCCATCTGAGCCGGGTAAGTACCTTCTTGAGCGTCGAATCGGTATGCAGGTCGGCTTTGGTGTCAGTATGGTGCTCGACGTCACCCTAGTCCTGGCCGAGGCGAGCGCAGGAGAGCGGCATGATCACATTGCCCGTCTGCTCCAGACCAGGGATGCCAGGATCAAGGCGCTCAGTGCTGAGCTGGAGGTGGCCCGGAGCAAGGGGCAGTCTGGGGCTGCCGAGGTCGAGACCACTGTGGCCCGCCTGGCCGCCGTCGAGGCAGAACGGGACAGGCTTGACATGGACAACAGGAAGCTCCGCATGCAGGTCAGCGAGCTGGAGAGCAGGATTTCGGACCTTCAGGAGCAGCTCGAGGCATCCCCAGACGTGGCCGAGGTCGACTGGCAGGCCCAATACATTCTCGAGCTCGAGGAGGACCTGAGTCGACTCAGGTCTGAATTGGGGGCAATCGACGTGCTGAGGGCAGACCTGGCTCAGGCCGAGGAGGCTATCGAGGTTAAGACGGCTGCCCTGTCCCGGCAAGAGGAAGAGAACGCCTTCACCCTGGATGAGCTTCGGGCGACTCGGGACCGGGTCGAGGAGCTCGACAAGGAGCGGCGGGACCTCAGTGGCACCGTGGCTGAGTGCCAGACCAGGATCGCCCAGCTCGGGTCCCAGCTGGAGGAGTCCACCCGCGTCCGGGACGAAGCGTTGACGAGATCAAAGCTGACACTCGACACCGACCGAGAGCAGATCAGGACGCTTCGGAGCCATGCGAACGAGGCTGAGCAAGCGGCAGCCGACCTCCGCCAGAAGCTGAGCAGGTCCCAGAGGGAGGCCCAGGAGCTGCGGGTCGAGCTGGGCGATGCCCGGGCTGAGAACCAGGCGCTGTTCGACCAGTGCTCGGCAGACGTCAATGCCCTGTACCAGAAGCTGGTTGAACAGGGCCAGCAGGGGCGGGCGGTGCTGTTCGAGGTCCCATGGGACGCGGAGGTCGGGTGAGTTGGGGCCTGACCGGTTAATGAAACTGGCCGTGACAGCGTTCAGCATCGTAACGTTGGTGTTGTCCTTGCTAAGAAAGAAAGGAAATGAACAGAAGCAGTTTAAACGTCTCATCAATTGATTTGGCCACAACAGTTGGCCCCGTGATGGAGGAGAGTCGCCATCCTAGCTATCAGATCAGGACCGGATGGAGACTGGTACAACGAAAGGCCGATATTAGAACTGCAACAGCTTATCCTCTGGGAGAAGGAAGAGATATGGGAGGGGCTGAAGAAGGGACTCCAGGCCCTAGGAGAGGTGTATAACAGCTACAAGGAGTAAAGAGACTATCAGACACATGAGCTAGCAGAACAAGGGTACGCTAACAACAATATCAGGAACAAGTATAAAGCACCAAAGCAAACAGAAAATCAGATGTCAGACAAATCCACACAGTGGTTGCACCAGTCAAATCTTCTGGACCACGACTGCGGGGCTAGCGACGGGGCCGTGTGCCGGTCGGATGATGTTAGCGTGGTAGAGTTCCTGGAGCTGCCGGTTAACCTCCTCCATCCAATCTGCGCGGATGCCCCTGGGCTTTGCCTGAGATAGGTGTGCGTTGGGCATCAAGTCGATGGTGATCTCTCCCAAGAGTGAGCCTTCTGGGTGAAGAGACGGGGTGAAGCAGTCGGAGTACGTCTCCAGAATGGCTGCGAGTTTGTCCTTGAGCGGAAACGTGGGGCAGATGTCGAAGCTCGTGCCTTCGTCCTCGATCTCGTCGAGGGGCTCATCGAACAGTGTGAGTGGGTCGATGTCCGTCTCGTCTATGTACTGTGAGTCGTGCGGGATGAACTCCTCGGGCGGCTCCTGAGAGACGGTAGGCAGCTGGATGTTAATGCCAGTGTCTGACATGAGCCCGAGATGACGTAGGATGTCAGCACCGAGCAGGCATTTGCGCTTCTTGCCGGGGATGATGGGGATTTGCCACTGGAAAAGGACCTCGTGCGGAACGATGTCGGCGATGGCTAATGAGGCAATAAAAGCGGCGTTGTCGGCAATTGGTTGTTGATCTGCGTTTTAGAGGCGATAGTCGTGCGTTGTAGTGCGGATCGGTCCGTTCTTCTTCAAGAAGTCGAAGAGTGCGGCGGAGATGCACGTCTTTGCGGCTGCAGGATCAAGTTTTGCCTTGATTACAGTACCATTGACCGAGATGTTGTGATAGAGCGGCTTTCCGACGGGTTCTTTCGATGCAGCGTTTTCTTCGAGCTCGTCGATGAAGTCGTCGGAGTCATCGTCTGAGTCTTCGTAGCTCGCGTCGACCTCGTTGACGCTACCTGAGGGGCGGCTCTGCAAGCGGCCGGTCGCGTTACGTGACCACGTCTTCTTGGCGGAATTGTCTTCGGTCTGGCGCGGTCTGGCGGTTGGCCGGGCAGCGTGGGTCGTCTGGGGATGTGCGGGGCCGTGTTTTTGGGCGGCGGGGCGGGGCTGGCGCTGGTTTGTGGCCTTTGGCTGGGTCTGGGTCTGGGTCTGTGGGGCGGCGGCATCTCTTTGACCACTGCGGCAGTCAGGGGTCGCATGCGTTGAGATCCAGCCGTGATGGTCGCAGTAGTGCTTCCACGTGCGTGGGAAAAAGAACTTGTTGCGGTCCTTGAACTGGCGGAAGGGATCGGGCCCTTGAACACGGTGTGGCGTAAACGACGGGTATTCGAGAATTCGTTTTAATCAGGTGATGCGTCACTGCCCTCCCTGAGCAGCTCGGGGTGAGCGGCTAAGAACTTCTTGGCGGCGGGAGTGTGGCGGACGGCGTCGATGGGCTCCCAGGACAGCTCGGAGCTACCGAGCCACTTGACGCGCAGGAAGCCGGGCTTGGACTTGACGATCCGTTCAACGTACCATTCCTCTTGGTCTGTAGCGGCGAAGTTGGCGAGCTCGCCCTCAGAGAGGTCGGACTTGAGCGGAATGAGGTGGGACAGGTGGACTGTGCGTCGCGGTTCGTTGGCGAGGAGCGGTACGACGACTGCCGTGAACGGGTTGACCTCAATGACCTTGAACGGTCCGGTGTGGCCGTGGAGCTTGCTTTCAGCGTGGTTCTTGCGCAAGACGTAATCACCGGGCTTGACTGGAACCGACTGCGTCTCTGCCCTCCCCCTCACGAGTCTTGGACTGGCGTTTGTGAGCCTTGCGGCAGAGCTTGGCCAGGAGCGCGTCCATGACGGTGAGGTATTCGGCGACAGAGGTAAGCGGGGTCTCGTCCTCGGCGTTGTTGTCTGGCTGGGGTATCTGCCGGTCGGCAGCGTGTGTGCCGTAGAGTAGCTCGAACGGGGTGAACCCCGTCGCGCTGTGAACCGTGCTGTTGATTATCCACGCGACATATGGCAGTAGGGTCGTGGACCATGCGTCGAAGGAGTTAAATGCCAGCGCTAGGGTACGTAGGTGGCGCTTGATTTCGCGATTGACGCGTTCGACGTGACCGTTCGACTGCGGATGGAAAGGCGTGGTCCGGTGGTGTGTGACCGATAAGCGCTCGGTTAGAGCGGTGATGATACGGTTGGCGTATTCCGGGCCTCCGTCTGTGTGCAGGATGGCCGGGATGCCGTGGCGGCAGATAGACGCCCAGATAGCGGCGGCAGCCGCGTCTGCATTGTTCGAGGGTGCTGGCACGAGCTCAGTAAAGTGCGTGAATGTGTCAGTAATCACGACGACATACCGGTTGCCGGCCGAGTCCTCTGAGATGGGGCCGAGCGTGTCGACGGCTACGCGTTCGAATGGTGTGCTGCTCGGGGTCGCGCCCATCTTCAGCTTGATGAAGTTCGCCAGACGGGTCTTCTGACAGATCAAACAGGCGTTGATCAGGTCGGATACGGTGTGTTCGAGCTGTGGCCAGTCGTAACCCAAGTCACGCACGGCCTGAGTGGTCTTCTTGACGCCCAAGTGCAGCCGGTGGGCCTCGGCTAGGACGTCGCGACGCGCGTCGGCGGGTACGAATGTGCGACCGTGATACTTGACGACACCGTTGACGATGGTGTGCTTGGAGGGTCTCTCGTCAGCGTGCTCCTTCTGAGAGGCGAGCACTCTCGACTCTAGCGTGTTAGCCGTGACCTCGGCGATCTCAGCGGGGCGGGTCTGGAAAGGGAAACGGCTTAAGAAGTCGGCCGTGACGTTGGACTCGCCCGGGACGTGGTGGATCTTGAGTCTGAACTCCAAGAACGACAGTAGCCATCGGCGATGCTTCCGATTGTGAGCGGCCATGCGGTGGAGTGCCATCAGATTCTTATGGTCGGTGAACACGGTCAGATCGGGGTGGCCCAGGAAGGGAGAGTACATGTCAGGACGTGTCAGACAGTATATCAGAGCATACATCTCCTGGTCGTAGGTGCTCCATCTTTGTTGAACGTCCGAGAACGCCTTGGAGAAGTAGGCGACGACTCTCCAGTCTGTGGGCGTTTGCTGTTGTAGCAGTATGCCGCCTAGGCCGAGGGAGACCAGCGTCCGTCTCGAGGCGCCAGGGTTTGGAGAGGTCTGGTATGGCGAGTGACTCCTCAGAGGCGAGCTGTGTCAGAACAGCCGCGATAGCCTCTTGGTGTGCTGAAGTCCACACGACCTTGGCGTCCTTGCGGAGGAGGCCATTGATGGGCGCTAGGATGCGCTGGCAGTCAGGGATAAAATCTGCCACGTAGTTGATGTGGCCGAGGATCTGACGTACCTCGTGCGTGGTCGTCGGGCGTGGGAGGCTCTTGATCGTGTCAATGCGTGAGGGCTGAGGGCGACGACCGTGTTCGGAGACGATCTCGCCGAGACAGTCGAGAGTCTGGTAGCCAAAATGACACTTCTCGGCGCGCAGCCTGATGTTCTTGTCACTGAGTAGAGCGAGCGTGCGCTGGGTGCGCATGACGAGTACCTCGGGCGATGGCGCGCCAGCAAAGATGTCGTCTATGTAGTTCCTGACGCCCTCTGAGTATACCGGGCGCAGGACGTTGGCGATGGCCCGCTGGAATTGTGCGGGGAGGTTCTTTAGGCCAAACGGGGCGACCATATATTCGAAAAACTCGCCCGGGACCCGCACCGCGGACAGGTAACGGTGGGCATCCTTCAATGGCATCTGGTGAAACCCTTGGCGAAGGTCTAGACCGAAGAAGTACTTGCTGCCGACGAGGTCCTGGATGAGCGTGCGGGTATCTGTCATGGGGAAAGCGTCCGTCACAGTTGCCTCGTTGAGGGCCCTGTAGTCTGCGCAAAGTCGTAGTGGGCGGCGTCCGTCCGCGTCGGGCTTCTTCTGGACAATCACAGCCGGGCTAGAGACTGGGCCGTGTGCGTCGCGGATGAGCTGGGCTTCGTACATTTCATGGAGCTGTCGCTTGATCTCGGGAAGCCAGTCGGCGCGGATGCCGCGTGGGTTGGCTTGTGGCAGAATGGCGTCCGGCTTCAGGTCAATGGTGGCTTCCGCGATGTCGGCGCCGCCGAGAGGCAGCTTGGGGTCGAAGACGTCGGCGTTGGCCTGGAGCACAGCGAGTAGCTCGTCGTGTAGAGGGAACGAGGGGTCAATGTCGAAGGTTGGCGTGGCGAAGGACGAGACGTCGTCCGGCAGGTCGTCAGTCTCCGAGTCAACCTCGTCGATGTATTGATTCTGGGCCGGTGTGACATCGTCGGCGGGGTCCTCCGCTGACGGTGGTAGCTGAATGTTGATGCCCGTGTCCGACATGAGGCCTAGGTGCCGGAGGAGGTCTGCCCCGAACAGGAACTTGTGGGCCTCCCCGGAGATGACTGGTACGGTCCACGTCAGCTCGACAGCGTTTGGTACGATGCCGTCGATAACGAGCTCGGCTATGACGGCGGTGGTGTCCTCGCAAGGTCGCTGGTCGGCCATCTTCAGCGTGTAAGCATGATTTGTGATCATTACCGGGCCGGCCTCCTTCAGCGTGGCGAACGTGGCCTCCGAGATACAGGTCTTGGCGGCTGCCGGGTCGAGCTTCGCCCGCAGTCTCGTGCCGTTGACGAGGATGTCGTGGTAGATCGGCTTACCGATGTTTTCGCGCTGCGCTGACGTGTCGACTTCGTCGATTGACTCATCGGTGTCGGACTCGGCGTCTATGTCGACCTCGTTGATGGATTGACTGAGGCGCTCGAGCCGGTTCGTCTCCTTGTTTCGCGTCCAGCCTGCCGCTGGGTTAGGGGCTCTCGCGTTGCGTTTGGGCGCTTGGGTGGTCGTTGTTGCAGGTCGGTCAGGGTTGTTGTGGTGGCCAGGGGCCTTCTTGGGCTTGGCACCCACTACAGCTGGTTGAATAGGACGCGATGGTTGGGGGGCGGCACTGCGCTGTGTCTTCAGATGAGGGCACGCCTGAGTGACGTGGGACGAGTTGTATCCGTGGTAGTCGCAGAAGTGGCGGAAGGTGGGGTTGATGTGGTAGTTCGCCTTGTCTTTCAGCTGGACATACGGGTCTGGGCCGCTGATCTTGCGGGCTATGGGTTTGCGTGTGCGGGATCCGCCTGTCGCTTGCTCACCGTGGGGTTGCGGGGGCTGGCCGGTGCGGAATGCTCTCCAAGGAACGACGATGTAACCGTCGTGGTCCTCTTTGAGGTCCCTAAGGT
Source organism: Carpediemonas membranifera (assembly GCA_019828565.1). Taxonomy (NCBI): domain Eukaryota; phylum Fornicata; genus Carpediemonas; species Carpediemonas membranifera. The sequence continues at coordinate 1,610,961 of JAHDYR010000012.1, forward strand.
TATCAAGGACGTCATCGATGTCCTCTGCATCATCTATGATGTAGGAGTCGAAATAGTCCTTTGCTTCGGCGGAGAATCCCTTAAGTGCAAGCTCTCTGACTCTTGCGGCGAGAACCTTCCAAGGAATGGCTTGCAGTGCAGGAGCAGAAGCATCGGTGTTCACGAGATCGATGAACTCGCGCAAAGCGGCAATAGTTGAGCGATGTTTGGATGCTTTGCCATAGAGTGCACCGGGAAGTTGATGGACTTGATGCGCGCGCCGACGTCCAGGGACGGCATGAGTGTGACGGAGCAGGCGGCTACGATGTCGTCGGCCTCGTCATGGAGGTAGGCGCGAATGTCGGTGACGTCGTCCCAGTCGGACTCGTCACTGGACGTGTCGGAGTTGTTGGTGGCGGCAGCCTCGTCATCGGCCGGCTTGGGTGGGGCCAGGGCTGCGTTGACCTCGGCGACGTACTCGTCGTCGCGGAGGGGACATCTGGGTTGAACTTGTTGATGAGGGGCACATAAACCGGGGCGTTGTGGTCGATCTCGGCTACTGCAGCCGTGAATACGGCTTCTGCGCGGCGCTGTGCAGCCGCGGCCATCGGGCCTTCAGGAAAGGCCGCGGCCGCCGCTTCAGCGAGCATAAACAGGTCTTCTTCGAGAGCGGCGGTTAGACGGGCTACTGCCTGCTTGGGGGGTGGCGTGGAGGTGCTTGGGGGCGTGATGGGAAGTGAGAGCTTCATCTCGCGCCTAATGGCGCTGCGGATTACCGCATCGGGACATACATCGTCTTCTAGGTCCTCGAAGGTCTTATAATCAGAGGTGGGTCTCCAATTGGCCCGTAAGAACTCCTGCGAGCTGATGCTTAGGCATCTAAGGAACGATGTAGGAAATCTTGCATGAGGAAGTTCCCGCTTGTATTCCTTCGCGGCGGAGTTGAGCAGTGGAAGGGAACTTACGTCGAATTTCGTAGCCATAGGGAGTGATTAATCACTGTGGCGTAAACGACGGGTATTCGAGAATTCGTTTTAATCAGGTGATGCGTCAACGGCGAGGGTATGGCTTTCGAGAGGTGGTATCTCCGCCTTGGCTGGTGTCGGCGGATCGGTTGTTGGGCGGTCGTGCGGTGACGGTCTTGCTGTAGGCTCGCCACGGCACGATGATGTTGTTATCGTGGTCGACGTCAAGGGCCTCTAAGGCGCTGATGACGCTGTCCACGTCGTCTTTGATCTCGATGAGGGACTTATAGAGCTCCTTTGCATCTTCTTCGAAGTTCTCGAGCGCGATGGAGCGGATCTTCGCGATGACGGCTGTAGGTGGCAGCTCAGCATAGTTGTCGGCCTCTACATCGGGACTAGCTTGCTGGATTGACTCCTTAAGGGCTGTGATGGCGAGGCGGTGGCCGCCGGATGTGCCGTAGAGACGTTTGTCCTTCGGGAGTGCAAGTGCTTTCAGGCGAGAACCGAAGTCGGTTTTCGGCATGACGGCAAGGTAGAGATCAGGTAGGATGTCCTTCATCTCTTGGATTAGCTCGTTGCGAATATCGTCTTCATCTTCGTCGTCGGTTGGGGGAGCGTCGGGGTCGGCGAACTTGGCGGGGATGTCAGGGGGAGCGAACGTCGCACGGGTCGTCGGCGAAGATGTTTTTCAGAGGCTTGTAGGCGGGATACTGCTGGTCAAGGTGAGCTATAGCGGCGTCAAATTCGGCCTGGGCGCGGCGCTGGGCAGCCGTCGCCATTGGCCCGTCGGGGAATTTTGCCGCGGCGTGCTGGCATAGGTTAAAAAGATCGTCCTCTAGGAGGAGCTTGATCTCGATGGTGGCGGAGGAGGAGTCGATGGGCTTAGTACGTTCGAGGCGGAGGCGCGCGCGGATATCGGCCTCGGAGTAACAATCCTCTTCTAGCTCTTGGAAGGTAGTGTATTGCTTAGTCTTGCGCCAGTTAACGCGGATGAATTCGCGACTAGCTGGTGACAGGGCCCGAAGGAATCCAACGGGAATTTTCTTGTGGTGAACTTCGGCGGCGAACGTCTTCGCGGCCTTGGTGAGCTCTTTTGCGTTCGAGACATGTAGTCCTTCGGTAATTGACATTGCGCAGTGAATTCACTGTGGCAACTACTAAAGAACAGACAAGTGTTTATCAATTGATTACTCATCGATTTTGATTGGTTCGAGCAAACTACCGTTCTTCGGCATCTGGGGGTCAAATACGTCTTCATACGCTGCACACAGCGCCCTGAGGTCTTCGGAGATCTCTGATTCCGGAATATGTATCGTTGAGACTCCTTCTTCCACTTCCTCCGTCGTGTTCGCTTCAAGATAGTCGTTCGCGAACGGGAAGTCATCTGTTTCATCTTTCTCCTCGGGTTTGAAAACGATATGGAGCCCTTCAGGTGTTAGGAGCCCCAGACTTCTCAGCGTGCTGCAGCCGAGGAGTATCTTCTCACGAGAGCTTGGCAGGACCAAGAACGTCTGCTCAAACCTCACCTCCCTCTCTCCGACGTGGGGTAAGGTCACCTCCACGGTCAGTGACGTCGTCACCTTCACCAGCGCGTTACTCGCTGTTCTTATAAACCTCGGTGGGCAACTCTTTTCCACGAGGCCTGGCTGTCTCTCCCGAAGGATATGGGAGGTTCGTGACGTGATAATCGAGGGCCCTGCACCAGAGTCAATGAGCGCCATGTACTTGGAGGAGTTTATAACCGCCTCCGTGGCCAGGGCTTCCTCGTTCTCATCGACCGCGTTCGCCTCCATAGGCGTCCCCTTGGGCGGGTTCTGGCGCAGACCGCCGTTCTCCCTCGTGCGGCGCTTAGGGCAGGAGTCGGCAAAATGACCAACTTCTCCACAGATGTAGCAAACCTTGGGGGTCCTTGCCTTGCCGGCGGACGAGGTACTGCCGCTGGAGTTTTGGCCGAAGCTCTGGCCGGAGCTCGGCGTGCTCTTGTTGCCATCCTTCTCAACAGGCTTCTCTGGGACGTCAGGCGCTGAGGATAGCGCCTCGTCATGCTTCGCCATGGCCCGGATGACCTTGACGGTGTCGGAGAAGGACGCCTTTGGTAGCGTCGTGAGCATCGTCTCCACCTTCCGCTTGAAAGCGGGCGGGCGTAGCTTGGCGACGAGGATCTGGCGCGCCTTCTTTTGGAGAAAGGTCTTGGCGCGGGCTTCAGCGATCTCGTCTCTCGAGGCATCTCGTTCGCGTTCTTGGATCTCAGCCTTCGACTCACCGTCGTCTTGCTTGACGATTACGGCTACATCCTCCTTCACCTTATTGAACAGGAAGGCGAAGTCGGGCAGGTTCTCGTACTTTGCGACTTGCGGTGCCAGGTCAGTCCACTGCGTGATGTCGCTGATGTACTCTCTGATGGCCGCGGTACGGCCCTTCTGGGTCGTGCTTATACCGCACGTAACCCCTTCTATTTTGGCGCGAAACTCCAGGAGTGAATCAGGGATCACCTCCCTCTGGAGTGTGGTGATGATCTCCTCGAGTGTGATCTTCTCGATGTCATCGGCTCCCAGGGCCTCTTTGACAAGATCTTGTAGGTCCTGCGCGAGCAAGAGCGCGACAGGAAACCCTTCGTTGCTAGCAAGGAAGATCTTTGCATCTTGTCGCCATTCCTTGATTGCCGCCGGTGATAATGCGGAGCTCGTCAGCTTGTTGACTACCTGATTGACCTTCACGTTCATGGTCTAGAGTGATCACTGTGCTAGGACCTTGTGCTTATACTGCGAAAACTGAACTAATCAATATCACAACACCACTCCTCGTCGTCATCTATCTCTATCTCAGTGTCATCTGTCTCTATTGTGGGCAGTCGCAGGTACCCCAGCTCGGCCATGGTGGGGAAACCTATTACCATCGGGCGGGGCAGCTGAGGGAGCACGTGGAACTCGAGCACCGCTTGCACCATGCTCAGAGCACCGGGGACCGTGACCTCCAGCTGAGTCCGTCCGAGAGTCCTTACGACCGTGCGGTCACCGAGGCGTACGTCAACACGCACGCCCGGGTCCACCTTGAGGGCGAGGCGATCGGCCTTCTCCTCGGTGATGAAGTTGGCGGTCGCCCCCGAGTCCAGCAGAGCGGCGACCTTGTACTCGTGCACTTGCACGGTGATCACCGGGCTCCTGCCGGGGGCTGACTCCGCGCTGACCTCTCCAATTTCACAATACTGGGCCGATTTACGGCACTCGCCAGTCGTGTGACCGAACATACCGCAGTTAGTGCAGTGTTTGATCGGTTCCCTGCATGCGTTCATCTTGTGTGGGCCGCCGCAGTTGAAGCACTTGGCCTCAGCGGGGTCGCGCTGTTGCTTCTCACGCTTCTCAGCGGCGGACGGCTGCGCCTTGCGGCGCCCTTGCTGTTGACCTTGCAGCTGGCCATGCTGCTGTCCGGAGGGACGTGGCTTCTTGTCGAGCTCGACCAGCTTGTACCCGAGGTCCGGCAGGCGATCCTTGAGGCGTTCTAGGTCGTTAAGGAGCGTGCGACTAATGGAACAGGCGAGGCTCATGACCTCTTCTAACGGAGTGTCATCACGAGTGCGGTCCTTCAGCTCATACCGCGTGGACGTGGCGGGAATGCCACTGATGAAAAGCTCTCGTAGGTTCAGGGACTTGGCCGCGTCGCCCATGATGGAGCGGACGCGTTCGAACTCAGCGACGTACAGGGCTACATCGGCCGGGCGGATGGAGGAGGCCTTGAGACCCTTGAATGCGTTGCGGATAGTTGTCTCGTCGTTGGGGCGCAGCGCACCAAGGAGTGCTTCGACGAACATCTTGTCTCGGGCCTTCTTGAGCTTGCGGCGGCGTTTCTTCGAAAGTTCGTCCCCGTGTTCGTCCTCAGATGGTATTGTAGGGTTCTCGTCGGTTAAACATGTTGTTGTATCGTTGTGTTTATTGAGTTCGTAAGCTAGGTCCGCAGACTCGGGTTCGCAGGCCCAGGGTTCGCACCCTGCTGCCTGGACCCGACCTCACTTCTCCCCTGAAGGCGAATCTCCTGGTGAGCTTCCAAATACTCATCGAGTGCAGCGAGATCCTTCGCATCCTTATAGGGAATCCATGAGTCGTCCTCAGGTCCGTACCCGTCCCAGCGGATCTTGAACTGCCACTGCGTCTTCGTACGCCCAGGGCGATGAGCAATATTCCGTTCGACTAGATATGAATCGTAACCTAGAGAGACGAGTTGGAGCGGATCGATCGTCGTGCCTGTGTAAGGGATCACTCGAGTCGCGTGATAGCGGAGGTTGGTCTTCGTCTCCGGGTTCCTGACACGGTAAATATCGTCGATAACTTCCTGAACCTCGTATGGTCCAAGATATAGGGGAGCGAGACGGTCAGGCCTCCTATTGTCGGGATGCGTGGTCAGAACCTTTGTTCCGATAGGTAGGGGCTCAGTCATAGCCTGAGACTCCTCTCGGGCACTACAGTCAGGAAGGCGTTCTGAGTCTGCTGTGCTTTCTCGATGACCAGGCGCTGTGTTTCGATCATCGCTTGCACATACGCCTGAGTCGGTTCGGCATGTTCGCTATCCCTTCCCCCCTCGGTCGACAGGAGGTTGACAGCAAGGTCGATAGCGCCAAACATGATCTTCGAGGGCTCGATGCCCGTTGTCGCGCAAGGAGTCGCGTTCACAATGCGCTGTACCATCGGTAGGTAGGTCGACCACGAATCGCGGAGTCGCCTCTCGTTAATAAGGACTCGTATATGCCGATTGAGTTCTCGGTTGGCTCGTTCAACGAGTCCGTTCGCTCGGTGATGATATGGTAGGGTGAGGATTCGCTTCACCTTGAGTATCTCGCACAACGCTTGGATTGCCGTCGCAGTGAACTGAGCACCTTGGTCAGTTCTAAGGGCGGTAGGTACACCATAGCGTCCAAAAACTTGCAGCATCGCAACCATTGCTTCCTCGCTCGTGGCTCGTTGAGTGGGGATAAACTACACAAAGCGCGAGAAGGCATCGATGAACGTGATAACATACTGATTGCCGCGGCTATCCTTAGGGAAGGGACCTACGGTGTCACAGCACCAGACTTGACCCGGGCCATCGGCCATGGTGGACCGAAACGGGGGGTCTAGGGTCTTCTGGGGAAGGCGGAGCTTCTGACAGACTGAACAGTCCTTAATCATTCGCTCTACGTCTTCGTTCATGTTCGACCAGGTATAGCCCAGAGCCTTGAGTCGGCGGACGGTCTCGTCACGTCCCATATGACCCGACTCGGCATTATGGTGTGGTATGGATAGAACAGCTAGCGAAAGAGATTTAATCAATTGATTGGGACACTACCCCTCTCCTCGAGGTGACGGCGCACGACGGACGTGCGGGCGGCGTCAGAGTTGGGACCCTCCCACGTGGCCTTAGCCTCAGGGAAGCCGAGCCACTTAATGAGGAGGTCGCCAGTCTCGTCGTCGACCTCTAGGACTTTCTCGACGTAATACTCCTCGTCGTCGGTAGCCGCGATGCGCAACAGTTCGGCGTCGCTGAGGGGGCCTTGGCAGATGCGGATTAACTGGCTCAGGTGGACCCGGCGGCTCTTGCCGCCAGTGAGCGGCGTGATCTCCGCTGCGTAACCGTCGGCGGCTGTGATGCGGAATGGGCCGCGGTGGCCGTGTAGCTTCGTGGGGCTCTCGTTCTTACGAAGGACCAGAGTGCCCGGCTCGATCGGGGGCGTCGGCTCTGCGGTCCTTGTCATTGCCTGCTGGCGGTTGAGGGCCTGGTCGGCGAGGATCTGGAGGTGCTCGGTGAGCGCGTCGATGTAGGAGGCTATGTCGTCCAGGGGAGTATGAACTCTACCCTCCTCCTTGGGTGCGATCGTGAAGTCGCGAGCGGAGGCATGCTTGCCCATCAAGAGAGCAATGGGTTCGACGCCGGTGACGGAGTGGACCGTAGTGTTCAGGATGTACTGGACGTATGGGACCACGGAGGCCCAGGCGTCGTAACGGTCAAACATCAGACAGAGCACACGTAAGTGTCGCTTGACTTCCTGGTTGCGTCTCTCGGCCAGGCCGTTTGACTGAGGGTGGAAAGGGATTGTCCGGTGGTACGTGACCTGCAAGCGATCAAGGAAAGCTTCTATCATCCGATTGCGGTACTCGGGGCCGTTGTCCGAAAGGAACTCGCGAGGCACACCGTAGCGTCCGATGATGGACCAAAGTGCCAGCCCGACCGTCGTCGCGTTGTTGGAAGCTGTGGGGATGAGCTCCGTGAAGCGGGTAAACATGTCGGTTGCCACCACGATGTATCTGAAACCCTCGGAGTCGACAGGGAAAGGACCCATGGTGTCTACAGCGATGGTCTGGAAGGGTCGGTCGCGCAGAGAAGACTGCGTTGTGGTCTTAATGAAAGCGGAGAGGCGTGCCTTAGCGCAGTACACGCAGGTTGACACGACTGCGTGCACGTCGGAGTGGAGGCCTGGCCAATCGTGCCCAAGCTGGCGGACGTTCCTGATGGTGGCCTGCTCGCCCTCGTGGTATCGGTGAGCTTCTTGCACGATCTTGCGCTTGGCGTCTTCGTCGAGCTCGGCCTCTGAGACGTTGTTGACCTGCGTGACTGTGGCCTGCGGGTTGTATCGACTGAGTGCGTCGGCCAGTGTGTTCTGCGCGCCTGCGATGTGTCTGATGACGAACTCGAACTCTTGGATCATAAGCAGCCAGCGGAGGTGCTTACGGTTTTCCTGGCCAGCCTTGGAGTGCAGGTAGACCAAGTTGCGGTGGTCCGTCCAGATCGTCAGGTCCTGGTGGACTCTAAAGATGGGCGAGAGGTCAGGCCGAGTGAGGCAGTAGATGATCGCGAACAGCTCCTGGTCGTACGTGCACCAACGCGACTGTGTGTCGTTGAAGACCTTTGAGAAGAATGACACGACGCGCCATGTGTTGTCCGAGTCAAGCTGCAGTAAGACACCGCCGATGCCTTCGAGAGAGGCGTCGGTCTCGAGGCGCCAGGGCCTGCTCTGGTCCGGATGGGCGAGACCTCTTCGTCTGTCACGGCCTGCTTGAGCTGATCAAACAGAGCCTGAAGCGTGTCGTCCCAGTCGTTGAAGGTGTAGGGTGGGACCTTGCTGACCAAGGCCTGGAGCGGCTTGAGGCGTGTCTGGCAGTTGGGGATATAGTCACTGAGGTATGTGAACATACCGATGATCATGCGTAGGTCCTTGACCGAGTGAGGTGCGGCGAGGTCCTGCATGGATCTGACACGAGTAGGGCTCATGCGGCGGCCCTTGCCATCGACGATATCGCCGAGGATCTCGATAGACGTCGCCCCGAAGACACACTTGTCGCCGCGGAGGCGGACGTTGCGTTCCTCTGCGATACAGAGTAGGCGGTCGACGTGGTCTAGAAGCTCCTGAGGTGTCTTGGCTCGACCAAAGATGTCGTCGATGTAGTTCTTCGTACCGTCCTCGTCGGACATGAGGCCTAAGAACCACAATATATCCGAGCCGATGAGGACCTTATCGGCCCTGCCGCTGATGACGTGCAGGGGCCAATCGATGATCGTTCGGCGGTCGCCCAAGCGGTCCGCGACCAGCGTTGTCTCGAAGGTGCCGTGTTGCTGGAGACCTTGGTCGTCAGGGCCCGTCAGCTGGACCATGTCGGGGCCCCTCCTGCCAAACTGGGCGAGTGCGTTGGCGAGGTCCAGCGAGATGGTGGACACTACGGAGCCAGGGTCGACCGTCGCTGAGATAAGCGTGTCACCTATCGTCACTGGAATCCGGAGAAGCCGGCCCGGCGAGTAAGCGTGCTCGGCATGCTCTACGTTCTGAACGCTGCCTTGTTGGGGCTTGTTGGGGGGTGTCGGTGTGAATGGTGTGGCCTGCTTGGGGTTCTGCCTGAACTGCCAAGGACCCTTCGACGTCGATGGTTGCTGGGGCTGCTGTGGTTGTCCAGCGGCCTGTCGTTGGGGACCAACTGCCTGCGGCTGGCGTGACTGGTTCTGCTGGGCGGCTGAGGCTTGGTGTGGTGTGCGTTGAGAGGCCTGGCCCTGGCGGGGATCTTGAGGTTGGCGGCCCGCCGGTGTGGCTCTGTTAGCCTGACTCTGGCGCTTCAGCAGCCGGCACTCTTCAGTAGAGTGGCCGCCGGGACCGTGGACGCGGCAGGTCTTGCGGCCGTTGCCCGGTGTAGCGGGGACCTTGGCGCCTGCCATGGGACCGGAGGTCCTCTGGCAGAAGGACCAAGGCGTGACGATCGTCCCATCGGAGTTAGTTGGCAAAGCCAGGATGCGGTGCTGGACGTCATCGATGGTGGTGGCGCCGTCGGCGAAATCCTCGAAGGCGAGGGCGGCTTCGGTGACGTCAAAACCGCGGGTCAGCACGCGGAAAAGCGTGGATATCAGCCTCTTCTCGGTGAGGGGCGTGTAACCGTTTTCTTCTGTCGGGAACTTGGGGTTCAGCTGGCGACAGTGCTTGCCGAAAGCTAGGAACATCTTCTGCATAGAGGTGATGTCTCCACCTGTGAGCGTGGTCCTTTCCAGGATCGCCGCCGCGCGAGCGGCTGGGTTGGCCCGCTGGGCGGGTGTCAGCTCGAAGTACGCGGTGTAGGTGAGCAAGAGGTCCGCCCGCTCGCGGAGCTCCTCCCTCGAGAGGCGCTCTGAGGCGTTGGTCGAGGTGTCTGGGGCCGTCGGTGGCGGACTGACCGCCTTGAGGGCTGCGGTGATGAAGGCCTGCTTCAGCTCGTCTGAAGCGATCGAGGCCGCTTGGGTGTCTATATCCTTGAGCTTGGCCAGGAGAGCGCTGAGCTCCTCGGCCGATTTGTCGTCGTCGTTCTTCTCGGGTTCATTCTGCTCGGAAGGCTTATGAATGGGAGGACGGATCTCTGTCTCAAAGAAGCATTGGAAATCCTCGAATGTTGGGAATCTCGTTGTCGGGATGAACGCCGCGCGGATTTCGGCTAGTTTCTCGCTCCCGAGGAAAAAGAGGATGCTAGACGGCTGCTTTTTGCTTGCATCGTGAAGACGATACTCGTCTAAACGGCTGTTGCTGACTAAAACCATGACAGTGATCACTGTGGTATGGATAGAACAGCTAGCGAAAGAGATTTAATCAATTGATTGGGACATATGGACCTGGTCAAAGGCAATCTTCATGATCGATTGGACTTGGGTCTTGGCGAAGAGACAGCGTGACAGTGCGTCGGTGACTACGTTGTCCTTGCCAGGTATGTGCTCAATTCGGTACGAGTACTCCTGCATACGCAGGGCCCATCGCATGACCTTCAGGGTCAGCGACTTCCGCATGAAGACGAGGTTTCGGTGGTCAGTCTGGATCAAAAACGGGTGACCCAGGAGGTGGTGGGAAAACGTCTGGACTACGGCGAAGAAAACGCCGAAAGCTTCCTTCTCGATTGTTGCCCATTTCCGCTCGGGTTGGGTAAATGTGTGAGAGCAGTACTCGACCACGCGTTCCTTTCCATCAATCAGGTTAAGGAGCATTCCACCGCACCCGATATCAGACGCATCGGTGCGAACTATGATGGGGTAACGGTAGTCAAGGTGGGCGAGTGTACCAGCAGACGCGATCAGGGCTTTCGTTGCCTCGAAGGCGTCCTGGTGAGCACTGGTCCATTTCCAGGCGTGTTTTCCTGAGGTCAACTCGTACAGAGGCGCAACAGTAGTTGCTAGTCGGGGGACAAAGCGTCTAAAATAGTTGACCGCTCCCAGGAAGGCACGCGTCGTGGTGATATCGGACGGCGGGGCCATATCCAGGATCGCTTTAGTCCCTCTCGTCGGACATTCTGACACCCTGGCCAGAGGCAATATGGCCCAAATAGTCGATCTCCGTGGCATACAACTTGCACTTTACTGGGTGGAGGACGAAACGGTAGTCAGCCAGTCGGGCGAGGACCTTATCGAGGTTCGCGGCTAACTCCTCCACAGTGGAACCGTGGACGGCAATATCATCGATGAAAACTTCGCACACAGTCCCAACCAGGCCTGAAAGGACCTGTCGCATGGTCGCCTGGAAGAAGGCAGGGGCTGTCTTGATGCCAAAGGGGACCCGTGTGAACTGGAATAGGCCTTCCGCCGTGGCAAAAGCCGTCATAGGGCGGGACTCAGGATCCAGGGGTATTTGGTGGTACCCAGACACAAGGTCGAGAGTGGCAAAGCAAGTCTTGCCTCTCAGGCGAGCCAGGATCTCATCGGGGGTTGGGGATAGGATGGGCATGGTCCTTGACCGTCTCGTTCAAGAGGCGATAGTCGATCACCATTCTGCGGAGACCACCCTTCTTCGCAACCGTAAAGGCTGGGGCGCTCCAGGGACTTGTAGAGGGCTCGATAATGCCCTTCTCGAGGAGTGAAGCTACCTCAGCATCGATTTGTTCGCGAACCGCAGGGCTCTGGCGACGAGGCGGAACAGACACCGGGACAGCGTCTGGTAGCAGTTCGATCACCATGGGCGGTACGTCGGCGCCCTCGGGGTGTACCTGGGCCGTAAAGAGTAAACAGTACTTTGCTTTAACCTGCGCGATCACTTCAGGCACGTCTTCGACACGAGCAGCACGGGGAGGTGGTGACGACGGACGCGGTTCGTGAGCGTCCGGAACGATGAAAAGATCTTCGTCATCGCCCCAATCGTCAAGGCGGCTCGTTGAAACGTCCTCATCATCGTCGATGTTATCCGTAGCGCTGAAAGCGAGGTGGTGGAGCAGATCTAGCTCCTTCATCGTGTTGTACGAGATAACTGGCCCTTCACGGCGAACTCCCGCAAGTATGCTTCACGAATAGTGTCGTCCTCGACCAGGTCAAGGCACTCGAACAAGGTGTTGAACTGCGAGTTCAGTCTCGAAACCTCGAGTGACGTGAATGCCGCGATGCGGAGCCTGATAAGGTTCAGACATTACTCCTTCCTGGTGGGACGCAAGGCAGCAGCAAGCCGCTGCATAATGGTCCTCTCTTTGACCTTGCGTGATGTTGTGGAAGATTGGTCGTCCTGTTGATCACCCTGAGGAAGCGGGACATCCTCGAGGGCCTCTAAGCCTAACACCTGGCATACGTAGGATTGTATCTCCGGGCTGATAAGTTTCCGGAGCTTCGCTTTGCCACCTCTGGCCTTGAAATCGCGCAATGATGTAGTAAACGTCACGAAAGCGCTGAAAGTAGCTTCCTTGAGTAGCGGTGCTTGGTTCTTCCCGTCTCTATCCATCGGGAAAGTACTAGTACTGTAGTCTTGGAAGAGATAGGTTTACAAGTAAAACGAGGTTAGGACCCTCCTGGGGTTATTGGTAGATAGTAATATTGACTACACTGTGAAGAAAAAAGCACCAGAACTCGGCAACGAAGCCTCGTTGAGGCCTCTAATGGCCATATTTCGACAGTACTATGTAATGAACGCGAAGAAGTCCCCATGTTGGGCAAAATACGAAACCGAAGGTCGTTTTGTAGTACCAACTGCTTTAATCAAATCAATCCCATAAATCACTCAAATCTGGTGGCCGCTGCTCTCGCGTCAGCCCCCACAGCTGCCTCCTCCTCCTGAGCAGCGGCTTCGGCTGCCAAGAACTCATCGAGTGCGGCCAGACCGCTAACGACGTAGTACGGCTCCCATGTCGGCGCCTGTCCGACCCAGTCGACCTTGAACTCCGCTTCTCCCAGGTCAGTGATCCGGCGGTCCACCACGGCCCTGACCTACTGCTCACCCAGGTCGAGCCCGGCCAGCCTGACCAGCTCTTCTTGCGAGATACCCGATCCGTCGAAAGGGATGACTCGCTCAAAGTGCACTTCGATCTTCACTTCCGTATTCTCCACTGATGCAGCCTTGATACCGAAATTTAGGACCTCGGTGACTCGATAGGGGCCTTTGAGCCGCGGTTGAAGCTTCGGCGGCCGATGCGGGGGCTTCACCAGGATGAGGTCTCCGATCTTCGGCCGCTTCGCCTCTGGCAAGCCCTCGGCTGCTCTCGTGCCCATAGCACGCTTCTGCCACTCGATGGTCTTCTCTCTCGCTGCCGTCAACGCTCCCAGCTGCCGTTCTTCTTCCCTCTCCTCCTGAGCGTTGATCGGGAGTAGCCAGTTACGCTTGGGGAGCTCGGCCTTCGATAAGGACCATGGGCTAGTCCCAATAGACCGATGGAACGTGGTGTTGATCGCCAGTTGGACCAGCGGCAGAGAATCCGGCCAGTCCTCGAACGTACCCCAGTTGCCCATGAGAGACCTCAGCTTCGTCGTCCACGTGCGGTTGAGTCTCTCACACATACCATTCCCCTGAGGGTGGTAGGCGAACGTCAGCTTCGGCCTGACTCCAAACGCCTCCAGCCACGCGACGGTCTCTTCACCGGTGAACTCGCCCCCCTCTGTCGGAGCGGATCTCCTCAGGGATGCCCCATTCACCAAACCAGCTGCACAAGGCCGTGGCTGCTGCCTTCGCTGACTTATCCTTGGCGGGAACCAGCATCGTCCAGCGCGTAAACTGGTCTATGATCGCGAACACGTACTTGGTGCCGTCGGCCGCGGTCGGGGTGACCTTGACCGTGTCGATAGCCACGAACTGACCCTGCCGCGTGGCTTCAGTGGCGCCTCCTTGTGTGGAGTAATCAATTGATAAACACCTTTTTGCTTTAAGCCAACGCCACAGTGAATTCACTGCAATGCGAGGCGAAAACATGCTTGTCAGTGTAACAAACGCACATGAGCTCTCCGAGGCCATCAAGTCTTACAAGAGAGAACTGCCTCATGTGAAGCGCCCTACTTCACTTATTCGCACCTTTGATCCCGCCACGACGGAGTTCCTTCACGCTAATTGGAGGAAGACGAAGGAATACGCCTCCTACGAGGCTATGGAAGAGACACGATATCGGACGCTGAGGTCCGCCGCGCTCTGCGTGAAGAGCATAAGCCAGAAGATCGGGTCAGTTCCAAGGCCGTCATGGCCCAGATCAAGGCACTCCTAGAGGAAGATCTGTTCAACGTTGCCTCCTCTGCCGCCCTGAAGCACCCCGATGGCCCCTTGGCTGCGGCCGCCCAGCGCCGCGCCACGTCCCTATTTGGCGCAGCAGTCTCCGCTATAGACCCAGAAAACCCGAAGTACACGCCGTTGCTGAACGTCTTCGAGGAAGGCAACCCGGCAGCCACAGTCCGCGACGGTCAAGAGCTCGCTACGGCTGCCGAGGAGGAGTCAGGCCACGACGCCCCCGACATACGACAGCAGCTTGCGGACGAGGCCGACGCGATCGCCCCCCATCTTTTCATGACTCTGCTTCCGTCACTCGATGCCGGCGCCCGCCTCATCTCCCTCAATATTTCGAACGAGCTTTATGGAAAGGCCGCAACACACCGAGTGGCCATCCAACGCCTTCGAGAGGCCGTCGATGAAATCAATCCCGCCATCGAGGCCCCGAACTACGAACAGCTCCACGAAGCCGCGCTGATCGCGAAGATCAGGGAACTAGCGCTCATTGGCTACACGAAGGAGGCTAAGGCCATCTATAAGGCCGAGATAGAAGCCGATGGCACCGTCGACAGCGTTCTAGACGCTCTCGCAGAACTCGACGAAGACCACGACGGAATGATCATCACGCCCTGGCGCGCATTCGCCGCGAAAAAGGTCCAACCGCCAGCCAAGAGCCAGCCCAACAGCGCCACGACAGCAGGCAGAAAGCCGCAGGCAAGGAAGGTCAGCGGCGATGACCCATATGTCCAGTTCAAGGATAAGTCGAAGTACTTCATCCCCCGAAGCCTGAGGAAGTACTGCGACTACCACGGCTACAACACGTCACACACCTCGGCCCAGTGCAAGGCCTTGAGCCACAGCTCAGACCGCCCTTCCGTCCAGCAACGTCTTACCCCTCAGCAAGGCCAACAGCGCCCGGCTCAACAGCAAGGCCAACGACAACAGCCGCGCCAGAGCGGCCAGACAAGGCCCAATCCGCCGCCACAGCCCTCGGGCCATACCCATCAGTCCCGCCAAGCTGACCCCCAGAACTCAGGCCCCAGGAAGGCCTGGAAGCGCAACGCTCACACTAACCGCCTCGAGAGCGACGTCAACGAGCTCTACGAGTCATCCGACTCCGACTCCGATATCGACGAAGTCGAAGGACGAGCTCGAGTCCGAGCTGGAGAAGTACAGAGACACCGTCTTCCTTCCCAAGCTTGCACCAGGCGGCGCCAAGCTGCCACATGCCACGATCGACCTCGTTCCCGGGGCCTACCTACCACAGGCTGCCGCGCGGCCTATTCGCCCTGCTTGGAGAGATGAGGTCAACCAACAACTCGCCGACTTGGAGGCACAGGGCATCATCAGAGACGCCCACGGACACGTCGCCAGCCCAGTGGTCATCGTCGACCGCCGCTCAGATGCAACCACGCGCAAGCCGCTGAGACTCTGCTGCGACTACAGAGACATCAACAAGAACACGATCCCCGACGCATTCCCCATGACGGACATCAAGCACCTCGTCCAAGATCTTGTCGGGTCGAGCTACTTCTTCACCATGGACTTACGACAGGGCTTCCATCAGATGCCCGTTAGACCCGATGATGTCTACCTCACCGCGTTCCGTGTGCCAGGCGCGTTCAGTCCCTCTCGTCGGACATTCTGACACCCTGGCCAGAGGCAATATGGCCCAAATAGTCGATCTCCGTGGCATACAACTTGCACTTTACTGGGTGGAGGACGAAACGGTAGTCAGCCAGTCGGGCGAGGACCTTATCGAGGTTCGCGGCTAACTCCTCCACAGTGGAACCGTGGACGGCAATATCATCGATGAAAACTTCGCACACAGTCCCAACCAGGCCTGAAAGGACCTGTCGCATGGTCGCCTGGAAGAAGGCAGGGGCTGTCTTGATGCCAAAGGGGACCCGTGTGAACTGGAATAGGCCTTCCGCCGTGGCAAAAGCCGTCATAGGGCGGGACTCAGGATCCAGGGGTATTTGGTGGTACCCAGACACAAGGTCGAGAGTGGCAAAGCAAGTCTTGCCTCTCAGGCGAGCCAGGATCTCATCGGGGTTGGGGATAGGATGGGCATGGTCCTTGACCGTCTCGTTCAAGAGGCGATAGTCGATCACCATTCTGCGGAGACCACCCTTCTTCGCAACCGTAAAGGCTGGGGCGCTCCAGGGACTTGTAGAGGGCTCGATAATGCCCTTCTCGAGGAGTGAAGCTACCTCAGCATCGATTTGTTCGCGAACCGCAGGGCTCTGGCGACGAGGCGGAACAGACACCGGGACAGCGTCTGGTAGCAGTTCGATCACCATGGGCGGTACGTCGGCGCCCTCGGGGTGTACCTGGGCCGTAAAGAGTAAACAGTACTTTGCTTTAACCTGCGCGATCACTTCAGGCACGTCTTCGACACGAGCAGCACGGGGAGGTGGTGACGACGGACGCGGTTCGTGAGCGTCCGGAACGATGAAAAGATCTTCGTCATCGCCCCAATCGTCAAGGCGGCTCGTTGAAACGTCCTCATCATCGTCGATGTTATCCGTAGCGCTGAAAGCGAGGTGGTGGAGCAGATCTAGCTCCTTCATCGTGTTGTACGAGATAACTGGCCCTTCACGGCGAACTCCCGCAAGTATGCTTCACGAATAGTGTCGTCCTCGACCAGGTCAAGGCACTCGAACAAGGTGTTGAACTGCGAGTTCAGTCTCGAAACCTCGAGTGACGTGAATGCCGCGATGCGGAGCCTGATAAGGTTCAGACATTACTCCTTCCTGGTGGGACGCAAGGCAGCAGCAAGCCGCTGCATAATGGTCCTCTCTTTGACCTTGCGTGATGTTGTGGAAGATTGGTCGTCCTGTTGATCACCCTGAGGAAGCGGGACATCCTCGAGGGCCTCTAAGCCTAACACCTGGCATACGTAGGATTGTATCTCCGGGCTGATAAGTTTCCGGAGCTTCGCTTTGCCACCTCTGGCCTTGAAATCGCGCAATGATGTAGTAAACGTCACGAAAGCGCTGAAAGTAGCTTCCTTGAGTAGCGGTGCTTGGTTCTTCCCGTCTCTATCCATCGGGAAAGTACTAGTACTGTAGTCTTGGAAGAGATAGGTTTACAAGTAAAACGAGGTTAGGACCCTCCTGGGGTTATTGGTAGATAGTAATATTGACTACACTGTGAAGAAAAAAGCACCAGAACTCGGCAACGAAGCCTCGTTGAGGCCTCTAATGGCCATATTTCGACAGTACTATGTAATGAACGCGAAGAAGTCCCCATGTTGGGCAAAATACGAAACCGAAGGTCGTTTTGTAGTACCAACTGCTTTAATCAAATCAATCCCATAAATCACTCAAATCTGGTGGCCGCTGCTCTCGCGTCAGCCCCCACAGCTGCCTCCTCCTCCTGAGCAGCGGCTTCGGCTGCCAAGAACTCATCGAGTGCGGCCAGACCGCTAACGACGTAGTACGGCTCCCATGTCGGCGCCTGTCCGACCCAGTCGACCTTGAACTCCGCTTCTCCCAGGTCAGTGATCCGGCGGTCCACCACGGCCCTGACCTACTGCTCACCCAGGTCGAGCCCGGCCAGCCTGACCAGCTCTTCTTGCGAGATACCCGATCCGTCGAAAGGGATGACTCGCTCAAAGTGCACTTCGATCTTCACTTCCGTATTCTCCACTGATGCAGCCTTGATACCGAAATTTAGGACCTCGGTGACTCGATAGGGGCCTTTGAGCCGCGGTTGAAGCTTCGGCGGCCGATGCGGGGGCTTCACCAGGATGAGGTCTCCGATCTTCGGCCGCTTCGCCTCTGGCAAGCCCTCGGCTGCTCTCGTGCCCATAGCACGCTTCTGCCACTCGATGGTCTTCTCTCTCGCTGCCGTCAACGCTCCCAGCTGCCGTTCTTCTTCCCTCTCCTCCTGAGCGTTGATCGGGAGTAGCCAGTTACGCTTGGGGAGCTCGGCCTTCGATAAGGACCATGGGCTAGTCCCAATAGACCGATGGAACGTGGTGTTGATCGCCAGTTGGACCAGCGGCAGAGAATCCGGCCAGTCCTCGAACGTACCCCAGTTGCCCATGAGAGACCTCAGCTTCGTCGTCCACGTGCGGTTGAGTCTCTCACACATACCATTCCCCTGAGGGTGGTAGGCGAACGTCAGCTTCGGCCTGACTCCAAACGCCTCCAGCCACGCGACGGTCTCTTCACCGGTGAACTCGCCCCCTCTGTCGGAGCGGATCTCCTCAGGGATGCCCCATTCACCAAACCAGCTGCACAAGGCCGTGGCTGCTGCCTTCGCTGACTTATCCTTGGCGGGAACCAGCATCGTCCAGCGCGTAAACTGGTCTATGATCGCGAACACGTACTTGGTGCCGTCGGCCGCGGTCGGGGTGACCTTGACCGTGTCGATAGCCACGAACTGACCCTGCCGCGTGGCTTCAGTGGCGCCTCCTTGTGTGGAGTAATCAATTGATAAACACCTTTTTGCTTTAAGCCAACGCCACAGTGAATTCACTGCAATGCGAGGCGAAAACATGCTTGTCAGTGTAACAAACGCACATGAGCTCTCCGAGGCCATCAAGTCTTACAAGAGAGAACTGCCTCATGTGAAGCGCCCTACTTCACTTATTCGCACCTTTGATCCCGCCACGACGGAGTTCCTTCACGCTAATTGGAGGAAGACGAAGGAATACGCCTCCTACGAGGCTATGGAAGAGGACACGATATCGGACGCTGAGGTCCGCCGCGCTCTGCGTGAAGAGCATAAGCCAGAAGATCGGGTCAGTTCCAAGGCCGTCATGGCCCAGATCAAGGCACTCCTAGAGGAAGATCTGTTCAACGTTGCCTCCTCTGCCGCCCTGAAGCACCCCGATGGCCCCTTGGCTGCGGCCGCCCAGCGCCGCGCCACGTCCCTATTTGGCGCAGCAGTCTCCGCTATAGACCCAGAAAACCCGAAGTACACGCCGTTGCTGAACGTCTTCGAGGAAGGCAACCCGGCAGCCACAGTCCGCGACGGTCAAGAGCTCGCTACGGCTGCCGAGGAGGAGTCAGGCCACGACGCCCCCGACATACGACAGCAGCTTGCGGACGAGGCCGACGCGATCGCCCCCCATCTTTTCATGACTCTGCTTCCGTCACTCGATGCCGGCGCCCGCCTCATCTCCCTCAATATTTCGAACGAGCTTTATGGAAAGGCCGCAACACACCGAGTGGCCATCCAACGCCTTCGAGAGGCCGTCGATGAAATCAATCCCGCCATCGAGGCCCCGAACTACGAACAGCTCCACGAAGCCGCGCTGATCGCGAAGATCAGGGAACTAGCGCTCATTGGCTACACGAAGGAGGCTAAGGCCATCTATAAGGCCGAGATAGAAGCCGATGGCACCGTCGACAGCGTTCTAGACGCTCTCGCAGAACTCGACGAAGACCACGACGGAATGATCATCACGCCCTGGCGCGCATTCGCCGCGAAAAAGGTCCAACCGCCAGCCAAGAGCCAGCCCAACAGCGCCACGACAGCAGGCAGAAAGCCGCAGGCAAGGAAGGTCAGCGGCGATGACCCATATGTCCAGTTCAAGGATAAGTCGAAGTACTTCATCCCCCGAAGCCTGAGGAAGTACTGCGACTACCACGGCTACAACACGTCACACACCTCGGCCCAGTGCAAGGCCTTGAGCCACAGCTCAGACCGCCCTTCCGTCCAGCAACGTCTTACCCCTCAGCAAGGCCAACAGCGCCCGGCTCAACAGCAAGGCCAACGACAACAGCCGCGCCAGAGCGGCCAGACAAGGCCCAATCCGCCGCCACAGCCCTCGGGCCATACCCATCAGTCCCGCCAAGCTGACCCCCAGAACTCAGGCCCCAGGAAGGCCTGGAAGCGCAACGCTCACACTAACCGCCTCGAGAGCGACGTCAACGAGCTCTACGAGTCATCCGACTCCGACTCCGATATCGACGAAGTCGAAGGACGAGCTCGAGTCCGAGCTGGAGAAGTACAGAGACACCGTCTTCCTTCCCAAGCTTGCACCAGGCGGCGCCAAGCTGCCACATGCCACGATCGACCTCGTTCCCGGGGCCTACCTACCACAGGCTGCCGCGCGGCCTATTCGCCCTGCTTGGAGAGATGAGGTCAACCAACAACTCGCCGACTTGGAGGCACAGGGCATCATCAGAGACGCCCACGGACACGTCGCCAGCCCAGTGGTCATCGTCGACCGCCGCTCAGATGCAACCACGCGCAAGCCGCTGAGACTCTGCTGCGACTACAGAGACATCAACAAGAACACGATCCCCGACGCATTCCCCATGACGGACATCAAGCACCTCGTCCAAGATCTTGTCGGGTCGAGCTACTTCTTCACCATGGACTTACGACAGGGCTTCCATCAGATGCCCGTTAGACCCGATGATGTCTACCTCACCGCGTTCCGTGTGCCAGGCGCGTTCAAGGAGTATCTCTTCGCCCCCTTCGGGCTTCGTAACCTGCCGGCGCAGTTTCAGCGCGCCGTAGCCCAGACACTCAGGCCCGTCTACGACAACCGAGTCCGCAACTATATAGACGACATAATGGGAGGCGCGAGCACTCCTGAAGAGCTCCTAGCCACCATCAAGTCCACACTCAGCATCCTGAAGGACCACAACATCAGACTACGGCTTGAGAAGTGCCACTTCGGGTACAAGGAGGTACATGCGCTGGGTGAGATCATCTCATCGGAGGGCAGACGCCCCACACCCACACGCATCGCCGCAATCCGCGATCTACCGAGGCCGACTAATGTCCACGGGGTCCGCCAAGTGCTTGGTCACATCAACTATGTTGCTGAGTTCATACCGTCCAGCCAAGAGCTGCTCGAGCCCGTTAACGCGCTGCTCCGCAAGGACGCTACCGTCAAGTGGGGCCAGGCTCAGAAGGACGCGCTCGAGAAGGTTCTCCACGCACTTGCAGACGCGAAGACGCTCGCCATACCGGACATATCGCTCCCATGGAGGCTCGAGACAGACGCCAGCCTCGTAGGCGCGGGTGGGATCCTGCTACAGCTAGAACAGGGCAGCTGGAGAGTCGTCAGTTATTTCAGCAAGGCGTTCTCGGACGTCCAGCGCAGATGGTCAACCTATGACCAAGAGCTCTTCGCTCTAGTCTACTGCCTGACAAGGCCAGACCTTCAGCCACTATTCATCGGACACCCGGACCTTACAGTCAGGACCGACCACAAGAATTTAGTCGCATTACACGCAAAAGCGGCGACGAACCGAAAGCATCGCAGATGGCTCATGACGCTGCTTGAGTTCCACTTCACTATTGAGCACCTCGCAGGGTCAGACAACGTCACGGCTGATTTCCTATCGCGATACCCGTTCGACGTTCCGACAGACATAGAGGAGGTCGCACTTGAGACACTGCGTGAGACAGTCATAGCTGCGCAGAAGGACCACCCAGAGGAGAAGCCGTCAAAGCATTGCACAACTGACAACGACGGGATCATCCGCTACCGCGGCAGGATCTTCGTCCCGGCTGCATGCCGGCCCGCAGCCCTACGCGAGGGTCATCGTTTCCACATGGGCGTCAAGAAGTCCGCTCAGGCGATCAGGGACCGCGGCATGGACTGGCCTAACCTCGAGCAGAGCGTCAGTACAGCTATCGACTCATGTCTGATCTGCCAGAAGACCAGACTCAAGAACTTTCTGAAGGTGAAGATAGGCACCACCACGAGCAACGCACCCTTCGCCAGGATCGCTGTCGACACGCTCGGGCCCATCAGTCAGGACACAGCCGGTAACCGTTACGTAGTCGTAGTCACCGACATGTTCACCAGGTTTACCGAGCTCATACCATCGCCTTCTAACAACGCCGACTCGGCCGCGGCGGCCATCTGGTCCATCATTTGCCGGCACGGGATTCCAGAGGTCTTACACACTGACGGTGGACCGGAATATGCCAACAGAATCGTCACCGGTCTCATCGAGAGGCTCAACGCCAGCCACCACAAGACCACACCCTTCCACCCACAGTCCAACGGGCTGGTCGAGCGGGTCAACAGAGAAATCAAACGTCACATGAGGGTACTAGCCCTCGAATTCGACAAGTTCTCCGAGTGGTCGACCCACATACTCCCCTATGTAGCCTGGATCCTCAACACCACGACACACTCAACGACAGGCTTCACCCCTATGGAGCTGCTTTACGGCACAGCGGCGGCCTCACGGCAGGTGATTCGCCCGAAAGACGCTTCGGACTACGCCGACAACAACCCCCTCCACTCAGTCGCAGAGTACCTCACCACGACCGACACTCTACTCAGCAAGCTCGTTCGGTCCGCGCAACTTCACGAGAAGGCCAAGCGCCACCGTGAAGGGAGGGCAGAGGCTCCCACGAAGACCAAACTGAAGCCAGGAGACTTCGTGCTTCGAAAGAATATTCAAGAGACCAAGCTCCACGGTCACGCAGGCCCATTCAAGGTCGTCACAGTGCACGATTACAATGCCGTCGTAACACCGCTCCTCGCCGACAAAGGGCAGTCAACACCGACACGACGGACAGTGCACCTGTCTCACCTTATACCTCTTAAGACGGATCTCAAAGAGAGCGAGCTCGCTTACCTCGCTTCGAGCGACCAAGAAGAGTGGTTCGTAGATAAGATCGTGGGTCACACCCGCGACGGTTTACTCAAGGTCCGCTGGGTCGGGTCCGACGCGATTACGACAGAGCCAGTCGAGGCGCTTGCACATACGCCGGCCGCCAAAGCTTACCTGACGAAGCACCCTCGGCTGCTCAGGGAGGGCAGTGTGGAGTAATCAATTGATAAACACCTTTTTGCTTTAAGCCAACGCCACACTTGGGTTGACAGCGGTCTGCCTCGTTCCTTTTGGCACTGTCCGCACTGTCGCACGAAGCTCTTCACGTCCTCTCCGATGTTGGGCCAGTTGCAGCCTGCCTGTCTCAGATTCCTCTCCGTGTCCGTGACGCCCACGTGCTCCAGTGTGTGGGCCTCCTTCAACAGGGCCGCCTTGTGTTCTAGGCTTGGCGTCTCGCCTCCGGCGATGAACCGGATGGCCTTCTCAACGCCGTCCCGGTCCTGTTGGTTGATCTTTGGATCTACAGCAACGTTTTCCTCGTCAGAGGCGTCGTCGCTGGTGTCATCGGAGTAGTAGACGGACTCATCGTCCATGGGCCTCGCGGCTTTGCGCCGCATTCGCTGGACCTTGCGCGTGATGGCTGGGCGCGAAAGTTGGTCCGCTACCACGTTGCTCTCGCCGGCCACATGATACACCTCGAGCATACTGTAAGAATGGCTAGAGTCTCCCGGGAGATACTCTGGAGATACTCATGTGTCAACGCTGGTCAAACCTCGCGATCCAGGCGATCTCAGACACCTCCAGAACATCTAGAAGGTAGTTATAGAAGCATAAAAGACATGTCTGGCGTCTTGAAGTATCACATGGTGTCAGTGTTGATAAAAGAGGATAACGCATTTTATGTTGTAAATGTGAAGTGCTCGTTCGAACATGGGATCTTAACAGCGGTGTTTTATAGCTAATAGCAATGCCCTCTGAAGTTTTCAGCCTCCAGTATCTTCTACTTCCGTATGAATTAATGATTGAATCAAGAGATTGAGAAAATGAAGACTTCCCCACAAAAACCAAACATGGGGGGATAATCCATGGGGGTCAAGTACTATCCGTACATACTCAGGTTCTGTGGGGAAGTCTTCATTTTCTCGCATTCGAAAAATCTGCAAAATTTTATCAACGATGAGATGGTCTTGGAAGATTGTGCTAACAACAGAGGTGTAACTAGATCAACAAAGGATCATGGAACCCTTGGTTTGTCCTAACGCCCGAAACAGTGCCCAAAGAGCTCGTGACACAGGTGAACGCCAGAAAGAAATGAAGTTGCTCAGAGTGTACACCATATTGTCCTAGTTCCAATACTTTTTACCATTTTCTTCCAGCTGCTTTCGTTGGCGAGTTTCATTTTTTTCTTACCGTTACTTCCGCAGTATCTTGCAAGATTCAGGGGGAAATTCAAATTCACTTTTCCTTTGAGGGCAAAGCAGAATTGCGCAATAACGCATCAATGGGTATGAGAAGCATAGAATACGTATAAAACTCAGTGTAGTTGCTGCTCACAACTTTTTGGAGGAAACAGAGCAGCGGAAGCCCCAAACCAAAAATCTTTCACAAACTCTTGTGAAACTTGTGAAATGTGAAAGTGACTTCAGCAAAAATTCCTGAGCATGCACATTGTCATACAGACCTTCATTGGCACTGTCTACGACAATACTGGCCCTCCAAGGACTGCAGAGCGTATGAACTACATTCTCGCTCATACATACCTCTCCCTTGTTGGTATTGGCGGAAATACACAGGATCGAGGCCGCCAGCGCCGAGAATTCCGTGAAATCATCTTGGAAATGGCTAACCAGGGCCTATTTGCGGACATGGAGGTCGATCCGAGATTTTTCGCCGACCCGCACGACTCTCGACCCTTCTTGCGTGCAGTACGTTCCCATAGAGGAGTCGCCCCGACCTTCGATGTCTTCGTACGTGACCACGCGCGTATTGCTGTCACCCACGAACGCTTGCGGAGACAGCACGAGGTCTCAACTGAGGAAACTGACAACTACAAGCAGATTTTGGAGCTTGTTTCTATCCTGATGTACATCAAGTCGGGTTGTAACGCAACCCATGAGCTCTTTAAGCTCATCCGTAGTCTTTCTGCGCGACTTCATATGCCAATCATCTCCAGCAAGGCTGCTGATATCTTCGTGAAGCAGTTGCAGGTCAATATCACCAAGATCAACGGCCTGGTTGCAGCGCTGACTAGACCAGAGGTTGCTTTCTTGGGTCATCTCGTCCCTGTGGAGTCTGTCACAGTCAACACGACCTGGCGGTGGGGCAGAAATGGCACAAAGTCGAGACTCGAGTGCACCAATCGCCTAACGGTGGACGAGGGTGTCGATATCCAGCCCCTGACGGACGCGGAGAACGTCATTGACTTCAAGTGGGAGAAGCCAATGCTTGATCTTCACTACGAGACGAGCGATGAGGCCACAAGTCATCGCCCTGAGCTCAAGCAGACCCAGGGAGTCACCCTCGGCAAGCGGCTCAACAGCTCCACATGGGACAAGGTTGATCGAGTCTGGTTTGATGCCGTTCGTTACCTCAAGCAAGCTGTTCGCCACCCGGAATGGCTCGAGTCGGACCAGCCCAACTACGTTCGATGCAAGAATGCCCTTGGCAACAGGGTTGGAGTCACGTTTAGCCCCATGAAGATCCTACTATGGCTTGACGGGTGGAAAGGGGGTTCTGCTGCCTTCAAGCTCCGCATCTACGACCCCACAGGCTTCACATTCCCCAACAAGATTACTCCACCTTTCCGTATAGTCGAGTATATGGGTAGCGAGGGTGATTTGTTGATGGAAGAGTCTCTTTCTCGCGTCGAGAAGGAGATTGAGCGCCTATACACGAGTCAGATACCCATCAGAGACACTGGTGAGGTCACGATCTTCGACCATGTCATCGTCATGGGCGATCATGCCGCCCTCCGCCACATGCTGTCCAGAAAGTCGGGCCGGCCCAACTATCCACACCCTTGCAACACGATTTACCACAAAAGTAAGGCGCTCCACCCGATAGCAGGCCGCCATCGTCTCACCATCAAGGACAACCTGGACGATAAGACAGCATACCAGGCTGAAGTCGACGACCCGAACCGAGTTCAAGATGTACTTGCAATCTATGGCGATTTCACCAATGAACGCATGGTATTCGAGAATTGTAGTGTCATCCCTCTTGAGAAGATCGTCATATGCCCTCCATTCATGCACGACTCGCACCGTTTACTCGAGCAGGTTGCCCATATCTGTGGTTCTTTCAAGAAGCATCCCACCACCCGCGGGTCCCGCGAGGAGATCATCCAGAATAAGCTCCTCAACCTCAAGCTTGGCCGTATGTCGTCCATGCGAAGCATCGATAGGACCGTAGGTTGTAACGAGCAGTCGTCCGCACGTGTAAGGATGGCTGCCACGACCAAGAGGACTACGTTGCTCTCCCTGAGTGCATTCAAGATATCATTCGGCTCATTGGCTACCTCCAGGCCATGTACTACTCGTCCGAACCTGTGACTGACGCGGCTGTCGCGTTTCACTTCATGGCTGCCGCAGTGGCCCACCTCATTCACGTCACGATTGCGTTCATTCCTAACAAGGATAAGACTTCCATATCCCTGCTATCAAGCAGCGAAGCGAAGACGAAGGAGAAACCGTGCGCTGAGAACCTCTACAGCATCAGCAGACTCACGACGCAGCCCCTGTGCCACAAGCATCTCAAGGTGCCGCTGTTCTATATCCTAGAGGAGTACTTTGAGCGAGAGTTCATCAAGAACCAGGAGGTAGCAGCCAAGTTGCACAGGAAGGCAGTCCTTGAGGGCATTTGCTTGATCGAGCAGACAACTCTCGCGTGTTCCTTCCTGACGGGCATGCGTTCTTTTGGTCGGCAGGACTACTCTGTCCCCCAGCTCCAGCGACTCAAGTGTGTGCGAGTTCACGACTGCTGTAAGGATGCGAAGCATTGGTTTGGTGTCCGCACACTGACCACCGTGACCTTCGAGCCAACTCGTGAGATGATCCAGACCTTTCAGGAGACTGTTGATGAAGTGTGGGAGTTTGTAGAAGAGCATACGACGCTGACGTGGGGTGAGGAGGGCACGATGTCATGCAGTCTGGCGGACCATGGCATAGAGTTAGTTTGCTGCCTGTGTGGAGAGTGTAGCAGACAGAATTGAGGCATCCGCGTGATATAAAGTGATGTAAGATGGTTCCGTGATAAATTCATTCATTTTTCATATGTGCCACTTTTTTTCATGAATGGCACATTTCACATTTCGCAGGTTTCACAAAAAGTTTGTGAAAATGAACCAAACGGGGAAAGAATCTTGGACAGAGGATACTCTTGCAGCCCATAAGGCTTATATACAGTACGTAAGACTTTCTGATAAGTCAGACATCATCCCCAGTGTCCGTACGTTTTTTTAAGCAGGACGTTGCCACGAGAGGAGTTGATGACATCGATCATCGCTTCTTCATGTTTGTTCACCCAGTGTTGCCCAGGTATTTACCCAGATTGGTTGCGATTCGTGACTGCAAGACTGATTCCATCATTTCGGCCTTGTTGCTCACGAAGGAGTCATACAACACCGAAGCTACTGATGAAACCCCTTCCGAGCTGCGCCAGGACTTATATGTTGTGGTTATTCGCACGGCATTCTATGCCAGGGGCAATGGTCTCGCCACGATTCTTCTTTCGGTTGCCTCTGCCGGACAGAGGATCCGCCTGCAGTGTGTAAGTTCTCTTGTGCCAGCCTACCAGCGTATGGGGATGTCCATCTCCAAGCAAAAGTCCACGATGGAGTACCTGGATGATGCGAAACTGGTGACCATGGAGGCAACATACGGCCCGAACAAGTGGACGAAGCTCGGTGAGAGTCTCGTTGCTTGCCATGGATATGCCATGAAGTCCTGGAGGGCTCCCCGTCCGTCGACTACGGTACGGCTTTCACTTCTGTGGACCAGGTCCAGCCTCCCCCAAAGAGAACCCAAGCCACCCAACCCACCCCTGCCCACCAAGCCCTCGGACAAGCTCAACCGCTACATTAAGCGTCTGAGGAAGAGTGTTACCCCGCACCCGACGCGCAAGAAGCAACGTGAGATAATCATCGCCCTTTACGACAGCAACCGAAGGGATTTGGTCCAAAAAGATCGTGGATAAGAGATCAAAAGATGCGTAAGGATTACCAGAAAGAGAACTATTTCGAGGAAGAGTGGTACCATCTGCTGTCTGAGAAGGAAGATGAGGAAGAGAATGAAGATTAAATGAAGAAGCAGTCGATTTATTACTCATTTGAGTTGACGTTAGCTGCGTGGAAGAGCAGGAGGCTCGCGTAAACGGGTATACGCAGAACATCACGAGCCTCTGCAGCGGCACGGGCAGCGTTCCTCTTCTCAATCACAGCGGCGAGGTCCTTGAAGGTCTTCGAGTGCTTCTTGAGGACAAGCTGCGGACGCTCGAAGATGAGCTTAGAGTCCTTGCGGCACACACTCTCCAGAAGGACCTCTCTGACCTTGTCGACAGAGATACCAAGCCTCTGGGCGACGAAGGCGTAAGCGCGGGGGCGGACCGACTGAGGGATGCCGTGGAACAGCTCGCGGTACTCACGGACAGTTGCCAAGAGAGGGCTGCCATGGTCGACCTCATCTCCTTCGGCGTCCAGGCTGATGAGGGCCCTGAAGCGCTTCTCCTTGGCCTCAGAAGACTCGCCCTTGAACTGCGCCATGATCTTCTCGATGCTGTCGAGAGTACGGAACTCCGCTTCATCCCTAAGATCCTCCGGAACGAATGTGGGGAGGTCATTGGGGCGTCTGTCAACCACCCTCATTGCAAATGCGGTTTCCTGTGGCGACATCGGCAGCGGAGATGCTTCCAGCAGCGTGCTCCTTCTCTAAGTAAGTAGAAATCATCTCCACAGCGTTTAGACGCTTTCTGCCCTTGCTCTTAGCAGAATTACTCCGTTTCGGAGGCATAACGTTTCTTCAAGGTGCACTTTATGCTCGCAACGAAATTAGAAAACCAAACGAAGAAAGGAGAAGAGTATCGATCCTCAAACGCTGGCAAGCATGTGTATATCACTAAAACAACATCATGAGAGCTCTGTGGCCTCGAATGGCCTGTAATAGAACCTAAACAACATCAACAATTGTAACTCGTCGAGGAAGCGTTGAGATGAACTATAAACGCGGGAATGGATCAAACAATGGATTTAAGAGTGGCATACAAGGCCAGAATACCGCAATTATCGTCCGTTGATCCACGTGACCTCCATCTTGGTCGGTATCCAGAGAAAGCCCTTCAGACGCTCGCAACACAACATTTAGAAGACTTATCGTGAATGGCTCCTTCCATGATGGACCTTCACCTGGACATGCCATCTCTGACATGTCCAATGGTCTCCATTGAGCTCGCATTCATCCCTCTGAGCATCCGCCCCATGGTCCAATCAGATGCCCAATCAAAATTCTGCACCGAAGTGCCCCGAGGACCTCCTCTGAGTTCATAAGGCTCTCAGAGCCTTATACACCAATTCGAAATCGTGTATAAGGCTCTCAGAGCCTAATGAATCTCCCGCGCGCCGTTGCCTACTGATACTGGTCATTTTTCCGCATGGTTTATTAGGCTCTCAGAGCCTTATGAATTTTTCATTAGGTCCTGAGAGCCTTATAATCATGCAATCGGTTTTCGACTTCTACATGCTCTTGAAGCGTTCGAAAACGTTTGGTAAGCAGTTCTTTATCTTCTATGACAGCGCTGAGATCAGTCAGGCCTCATCAAACGCGCAGGAGATGATCAAGTGCTCACTTCTTCGTAAGTTCCTTCTGCCCGATGACAAGATCCTCACCGCCCTTCTTCGTGATCGTAAGTACTTTCCCCATACCTTTTTACACAGATATTGGCTGGAAAACGCTTCGCAAGCTCTTCAGGTCGCCTCACCTTATCCTGCACCTAAGAGAAACTGCCGAGGCTCAGCTTGAGCTGATCACGACATCGGCTGAGCTGAAGAAGGTCATGGGAGATCATGCCTACGACAGCCTTGTCCAGAAGGTCCGCCGAGAAGTGTCTTCGGATCACGAGCACGACGTTGGAGGTAAGTACTCCAAATAACTCCTGCTTATTCAGTCCTTTCGCTGCTCCGTGAGCGCATAATGCGCAAGGTGAAGCCAGGAAGGTCGGGGGTCGTCCGTTCGTTCAAGAACAACGCCGAGCCTGAGCTGTCGGACCCGGTCGACGTGCAGTTCGACCGGATAAGGCACCTGGACGCGCTTCTGATGGACTCTCCCGTCCACAGAAGTACCCTGAGTGGCACATCGCGCCTCCTGCGCCGCCATCTTGCCGTGGAACACAACGGTGCGATCCGTGATTTGAAGAGGGAGCTTTGGCGAGCCCGGGCCAAGATTGAAAAGCTCGAGACGGAGAAGCTTGTGCCCTTGAAGAAGGAGGCTGAGGTCATAGACCTGGATCGGGAGGCTTTGGTGGCCGCAGACCCCAAAGATGACGTCCAGACCATCATGGAGAAGACCGCTAAGAAGTTTAAGAACGATACAAGCTCTCTGAAGCGGTCTGAGGTGCCTGGGGATGGCTCATGCATTCTCAGCGCCATGCATCTCATCAGGACTGGGTCCCAGCCTACTGTTGGTGAGAAGCTTCAGCTGTACGAGGACATCCGATCCTTCTGTGAGGGCAAGGGGTTCGAGGGCGACCCGTTCTCTGAGATGCCTGGCTCTCCTTTCCCCTGGGCAGACCATGAGGCCATCCAGGCCAGTGTAGAGCTGAGTCACACTCCGGTAATCATCACCCAGATCGACGAGGACCTTACCTGCCTCTGGGTCCACAAAGATTGGGAAGATTCAGAGTTCTTGCCCATCCAGGATGCGACGCTGGACAAGATCTTAGGTCTTTGTGAGAGCATGAAGCTCACTCAGTTCATCGTCATCGAGAATCGTCATGCCTGTGTCTACAGTCTTCCGGACCGCAAGCGCAAGGCAGCTGCCGCAGAGCCCGAGAAGCGTGCTACTCGTCCGGAGGATGTCACCCGCTCATAAATGATTGATTGAATTGATATCTCTTCAAGTTTATTCACTCTTGCCTTGAGTCATGCGCGCAGTGTGGAAGCGCTTACGGGCGGGGTTGGACTTGGTCTTCCGCTTGCGGGGCTGCGGCTTGACCTGCAGTATTTTTGAACTGCTCCACCTTTCGAGCGAGGTAGTGAGGGTCATCTATGGCGAGACTCTTGAAGCGAGCAACCGGGTGCTCCTCTTCATCGGCCTCAAAGTAGGTCTCGCCATAATCGATGCGCAAGAACTCGCCGCGAACGATGTTGGCAGTGGCCCTGACCGATATCACTGGCAGGCCATCCACCAAGACGTCCACGAACTCACAGTTGACATCGTCAGGGCTGTGGTTAATCAGGTGGACACCCGCTGCGGCCGACATGGCATCGACGGCGACCTGACTGTCAGCGAATGACATGCTGTGTAATGGTAATGGAATATGCGAAACAAACACCATCTGGCCGTTGTTGCTGGCCGTCTCAGCATCGGGAATCAGCTTCCCGAGTATATGCCGAGACATGTGCCAGCTGAGATATCCTCAGTGGCAATCATGCCTCGGCCGACGCTCTGCGTCCGGTTGAGGGCCGGATGGTCGGGCTCCTGGGTCAGACGGGGGTCGCAACGGGTCTCGGATGAGATCCAGGCCGGAGCAGGAATGGCCTGAAGGCTTATCTCATCCGAAATCAGCCGCTTGACGTCCTGCAGGTCTGAACCCGGGTAAACATGCGTCCACCTAGGGTGGACGTGCATGACGGACCCCTCGACGGAGTCCTCCTCGGCTTCAGACGAGCTGGATGAATGGGAAGGCGACTCGGGAGGCGGAGGAGGAGGAGAATCTTGCTCCTTACCATCCTCGGGCGACTCGGGAGGCGGAGGAGGAGGTGATGCTGCCGTTACAGTCGTTTCCGCAGGACGTTGATCCTGCGGAGAAGCAGATGACACAAAAGTGTCGTTGAGTGGATTTTGAATCCTTCTCTTACCTACCGGTTGCTGCTTCCTTGCGGACATCTTTCTTCTCGCCATATCTTCGTTCTCTTTTTTTTTCTCGCAACTCCCGATCCGAAGAACAGGCGCATCGCTGATCAGATCCGAACAATACTGCAGTAGCATGCATAAATAGTGTAGCAATGAAGGTATACCTCTTTACTTGGATCAAAAGCTTGTCCTTTGCTTCAAATCAAAATGTGCCATTCATGAAAAAAAATTGGCACATTGCAAATGGACGAGAAATACGGAGAATTCGGCACGCGACGCATCAGTAAGGACCAAGAAGTCTTTGAATGTGTCTGTGGTAAGGTTCAGCTCAGGCGTGGACATCGCGGGATCGGTTTCAAGTCTTCTTCCTCTCACGAGTGTCCTTTTACAACAGAGAAGTTGATTAACCGACGGGTGCTAATCACCATCGAGCCGCTGCATGGTTTCGAGACCCCGACTCAGCCCTACCCCGTCTTCCGCGTGGAAAGTCTTGCCAACTCATCTGGCTATCATTTCAAGCTCAAGACGGCTCTAGAGCTCGTTGATGATGAGTGGCTGACTGCCGTTGCCCGCACCTTTAAGTCTACGTCCCATCTGGCCGAGGTACTTGAGGAGTTGGCGTCGCAGTACTCTAACTTCGACACTTACTGGGTGATATCGGGTCATTCTGATACAGAAACGTCGCGTATGATCATTGATACGTCTACGAACGAGTTTCTGTATCACCATGATCTGGTCCAGCTCATCCTCAGGTCATTCGAGAGCCCTTCCTTGGTGAGATCGACGCGTGTGCGTCTGATTTACTTTGCCACCTGCTCCGGACTCGACAGATCTGAGGAGTCTCAGCTGTGCAGTGCTATTTCGACAGCCAAGTACAAGAACACATGCATTATCCTCACTCCTGAGAAGGTTCTGGCGCATGAGCTTGTTCTCCAGGACGCCTATTGGCTCTACCGCGTGACATGCCTCGACAATCCTCTTTTCTTTCTGACGAAGTACTTCTCTGGCTATCGTTTCGCGCCTGGCTCAGCAGGAAGACGGATTATAGCCAATGGTTCCTTGTCATTTCCCAACGAGGCCAGGGTCATCATGTCTGAGACTAGCTATGCCCGGCCCATTCCTCTTCCTGAAATGCAAGACATCGTTTCTGATGTCAACGAGTATGACCCGTTAAGAACCGACCAGAGAAGACTTATGAATGATCGATACATAAGCATGATGACCCGTGCGCTTGAGAGAGACGTGTAGTAAACAGATATATATACAATTTATGATCATCTCTCACTAAACACTAAACAATCGGTCTCATGCCCTCTACTCGCTTATAGACAACCTTACATTTGCTGCAGAGGGGAACGATGTACAACTTGCCATCAATGGTGTACTGCACTTCCTCAGAGCAATGCTCACAGTACCACCAGTGACAGCCTCGGCAGCAAAGAAGAGTAGAAGCCTGTTCTTCTGCTTTCTTCGTGTTCTTGGATCTTAGGCCCTTTTTGCACGCCTGGCACTTGTTGCTAGAGCCGGTAATATAGCACGCGGGACAGTAGTCCTTCTTGCCCTTCGTCCTGACACATTGCTCGTGCAGGAAACCTTTGCAAGCACAGCATCTCCTGAACGTAGTGCCGTCTGGATTGAAGAACCACTCGGGGGTACCACACACAAGACATCCAAATAGCATTTTGCGCTGATGAAGGCTAAGGAAAGTCGTCTTACATGTCTCGGGTTCGGTAGGCGGGTCTCTCACACGGGTCTCTGAGACAACGTCATTGATCAGGACCTTAATACGGTCAACAACAGCATCGGACACGTTGTTAGACACCTGCTGCAGATCGTCGTCACCAAGCCTGGGTCGCTTGGCTTCCTCGTCGTCAAAGACGATCTTCTTCCGAACCGGCACCGATCGATCTGTCGTTGACTGAGGTGTGTCTGCTTCATCACCAACACCAAGTGAAGACAGTTGCGTAGTCGACCGTATCGGTGGGATCTCTGCCTTGATCATCGTAGTCGGGGTCGATTTGACCGTTGCCTTTTGCTTGACAGGCTTATATCTCACCCGGTTGATCACAGGCAAGTTCTCAAGGCTGATTGAGTCGGAAACATCGTTCAGTCCAGCATCTGAGAGAACATCTGAGAGCATCTGGCGGAACTCGGCATGGCAGGGCTGACTACGGACAGCAATGTGCTGCATGACAGAGCCATTGTACTCCGCAGAGGGTCTAACTGCTGTTATAAACGTAGTAACGCCGACAACAGTCGTCCGCCTGACCTGTTCCCGGAGTTCAATTGACTTGAACCCAGGGCATTCGGCGGCGACCCTGCGCTGGACCTCCAGAAGTACCTTATGGATGTCGCGTGCACTCAAGCCGAGGTCAGTTGCCTCGTCGTCCTCAAATACTGAAGAAACAACGGCTGTAACAAATGAACGACGGAGATTTGCGAGCTTACTGTTGCCATACTGTCTGATGGGGGGCGTAGCAGCAATAGGTTCTGGTACAGACACTTCTGAATTCATGAGAATTTCTATCCAAGCTGTTTACGTTGTTACATTTGTCTATTTACGTAGACTCCTGGCATTGACAATACCTAAAACTGCGACATTTGTCGGTCATGATTCGAGCAACTAGCCACCAAAAGGTAGAAACGGTAACGTCAGGGCTCGTGGAAGTTGCCAAAGTACAAGATTCTTACCAAATAATCCGAAAAACTGCTCAGGGCTTGCGAAAGGAAGAAGAAATCAACAAAAAGGTGAATGACACAGAGTTTCTGCTGCAAGAGATACGCGATTTGTTTATAGATGCCATACAGACGATGAGGGACAAGTAAAAATGACATTCACTAGCTTTGCTTCTCATTTCACATATTCTTGTGAAATATGTGAAATGTGAAACAGATTCTAGTGAATCTCATTTTTTCTTGCACTTTTTGGAGTATCTCCAGGGTATCTCCCGGGAGACTCTAGCCATTCTTACAGTATGAGGTCGAACTGGTTCATCTCCAGCCGCCAGCGGACGAGCTTGGCAGCTGTGGCCTTCTCCAGGAACTGCAGATTCCTATGGTCGGTCTCAATCGTCACTGGGCAGCCCAATACCAGGCCACTCCAGGTCCTCAGTGCAAATAGTATTCCAAAGGCCTCCTGCTCGATGGTGCTCCATCTCCCTTGAGTCTCATTAAACACCTTCGAACAAAAAGCAATAGGCTTCTCCTTCCCAGTCACGTCTCTGTTCAGCAGGATGGCCCCACAGCCAATGTCCGAGGCGTCCGAGCGGATGACGATCTCGGAGTCGTAGTCAATGTGGGAGCACAGCACCGTCTGGCAGATGGCCTCCTTGGTGGCCTCGAAGGCTGCCGTGGTGGCGTCAGTCCAACAGAGCTTGGCGTTCTTCTTGCCCTGTCGGAGGCCGTTCAGTGGTCTCATGACCGTCGCCAGGCCGGGAACGAAGTTAACTCCTTAAAGCTCTGCGAGTAGGCGCAGACGTTGCCTTGGTGTGTACCTTCCTTATTGAACGGGAGGCCCTTGAGCTTCTTACGGAGCTCGTTGAGGGACACGGGAACAACCTGAGTCCTAAGGAAACCGTTAACCTCGTCAGCGCTGAGGTCCTCTAGCTTCTTGTCCAACGTGTCGGTAATCTCATCTTGCAGGTCTTGAGACAAGAGAGTGGCGACGGGATAAGCTGGATGGCGCGCCAGGAGGATTCGCACTTCGTCGCGGAATCGGGCGATCCCGGACGGGCTAAGCTTGCTACTATTAAAAGTAGGGAAGGAATAGTCGACATCTAAAGTTACCATTTCACTAGTATTAATGCTGTAGGCAGGTTACCTGGGGAAAACGATTTACAGCCTAAAAATGCACCTTGACTATTGAGGACTGGGTCACAAAGCCGTCAGACTGGAAGCTGATACACGATCTCCGCCCCGTCAACTTCTACCAGCAGGTCCGCCAGTTCCGGCTGAAAGGACTGACGGAGGTGGCGGCGGGTCTGGCCCATGGCGCTTGGATGACGTCGGTCGACCTCACGTCCGGCAGAGGACGCCAAGCAGTATCTGGGGATCGAGCACGAGGGGAAGACGTACCGGTGGCGAGCTCTGCCCTTCGGCCTCAATAGACGAGGAGTGTCGAGCCTCGACCAGTCATTTCTTATTTTGACATGATATATATTCACACCCGTGCGGTAAAGTATATTCCCCAGTGATACGATTTGGTCTTGATTTGTCTTGTCGACACCCATGGTGTTGTTACTCACGTTCGCGAGAACATTGGACCTATTCTGCACGACCAACCGAGATGAGAGATCGATTTTTCAGACGTAGCGGGGACGTGATGTCGGCCGAGAAACTGCTGGGAATACCATCCACTGCGCCTCGGAGACTAGGAGTCGCCTGCTCTGTCGCACCCAGACGAGGGTCGAGTTGGGTCGACCGCGCATCGAGGCGGGCGGAGGGCGCCGGACCGCGCGCTACCGGAATACGTGGAGTGAGTATCGCTCTGCTGATTCCAGGAGCGCGCTGCCCGTTCGCGTCCGACTCATCGTTTTGGGGGTCGAGTCACATCTCGGCCCCAAATGAACTGCCCACACGTATGCTGCAAGGGAACAGTCAGAGCAAATCGATGCGCGGAGGGGAGGGACCAGGTGTGCGCGAGGGCAGACCGGGAGGCCGGCCCTTTGGCACACAGCAAAATCGGTCTGGTCGGCCAGACCCATGTCATCCCAAACTCCATCAGTCAACATGGTGCGTGAATGCATGCTTTAGAGCCCAGCCCGATGCTATATCGGCCATCAATTTGGTTGACGAACTGTTCACCTGCCTTTCGAAATCCTCTCGAGACTGCGGGTCCGAAGCTGAGCGATGCCGTCACCTCGACTACAACCATCGAATCGCTGCCGCTCTGCCATAATGCTTGTATAGCCCTCTTACATCTGTATCCGGGCTGTTACCAGCAGGGGCACACTGGAAGTATGCGTTTGGAGTCGGCCCGATCTTCGATCTCGACGGACATCGAACATGACGAGTAGAGGTCGGAGAGGGCTGAAACTCACATCATTACACTGTAGGAGAAGCTCATACAGGATGGCTGACCCATCTTAGTCTTTAAACTCCCAACCTTAGGTTCTGGAGTGGTCGAAAATGACGACTCAGTTTGACTCGATCCACCCTCAGCCCGCACCCAATGGCATAGCACCATCAACTAGGCCTGGATATAGTGCGAGTGCCCCACTAACAGCATTGGACGCAACGTCTGCCGTCCTCGAGATGGTTGTGCAGAATACGCCATCTTTTTTCACACATCCCTTCGCGACCTCGAATAATCGCTCTCCAAGCACCTCTGCTGCTATATTTGTGCACGATGCTCATTTAATACGTCTAGATCACGATTCCTCACTCTCTTTCAGTTTCGGTCACTTCTTCGTGCCGAACTAAACAACATCAATCAGGTGCGCCGACGGGACCCTGGAGCGGCAACAAGGTAAGTCCGCCACCATCTAATGCTGTCAAAATCCTAGCTGTGCGCCACGGCGTCTTCGGACCCGGGGTATTGCATTGGCCTCTGGCCCTTGCTGCACACCGGGACATCCGCGCCACCTTACACGGCGCGGAACCCGGCTTCTAGCTAGGAGCGCGCGGGCGGTGTGTGACTGCCGCGCGGACATCAGATGGACCTAGGACAGTGAGCCTAGATGATACACTTGGACGACCCAGCAGCTGCTGGCGGTTGGCGAGTGTATGCGGGAGGGCAAGCCCGCGGCGTGGAGCCCTATCTGTGAGTCACACCATGGGAGGTCATTTTCGTCTAAAATTTCCATTTGCCAGAATTGCCCACGTGTGATGCGAGCCCGCTCTTGCCGCGCACAGTTGCACATTATTCATCGCTCAGCTGCCAACCATGGGGCAGCGTGTGCCCGGAGGCTGCGTACCAGCAGCTGGGGTCTGCCGAGCCCACCCTCTGCCAGTCTAAAAGTGCAGCACAATGTTTTGCTGTTGAGTCTGGTTTAATGAAAGCATGGACATCAACGATCAGCCATATGATGAGGCAGAAAACATCGAAATCACATCATCCCACCCATCATTTGGCGAAATGGACAACTAGTTCCCCGAGGACGATCTTGACGGCGATCTCGGCAGCTTCGAGGAATCTCCAGCTCTGCACAACTCTGAGTACGGATTAGATGATATGGATGACCATATGGACACGGACGCCCAATTCCAGCCAACGCGAGGGAGGGCCTGCTCGACAGCACCAAAGAGGAGCTCGCCCATGCCAGGGCCGCCGCTGAGGTTGGGACGAGAGCACGAGTCAGCCAGATGGCCACGGTCGCCGTACTTGTAGCACCTCGCAGTTCGTGGGGCGACGGCCATGGCGGGGACACCAGGGGCGGGGTGGGGGCAGACAACTCCCGTGCCGTCTTGAGGATTATGGTCGCGGCGGCATCGATGGACTGTGCCTCCCGCACGTCATCCACCTGACAGGGTTGGGCTACTTGAGTCTATGACTCGAAGTCAGGTATATTCTGGTATGCTTAAGAGTACAGCAGCCGCAGACGGGGCATTTAGCCTTGAATTTGGCATTGTGCGGCCGAGCGGAGACTATCTTATACCTGTCAAGCTTCAACAGTCTCTTGGACACCGGCCACGTAAACCGAGAATAAATGGAGTTGCGTAAACCGAGAACTTTATTGCTTAAGGAGACGGACAGTACTGTCGTCCACCATGTAGACAGGGCGGCTACGACGACTCCCAGATAGAGGCAGCTGAGTCACTCAAGCCATTTATTGTCTAGACTGGGGCAAGATCGACTGCACGAAGATTGCCCTCGGCCTCTAGCTGACGTGTGGTGACGCGCTGGTCGGACAGCATTGCAAGAATCGCCGCAAAGCTGCTGAGGGGTCAGGGAGTGGGGCCGGAGGGACTGAGTGACCGGTCTGGTCACGATGCTGATCCTGCTGGGATACGTTAGGTAACACGTAAACCAGACCGCGCCCCGCGCGAACAGACCTGCGCTAATCTGCATATTCCTTGTGGCGCAGAAACGTGAAACAATGACGCTTTCGACTGTTGAGCTTTCACAAGCGAGAACTGTGAGTGAAGTACGCCTTAGTTGCGTACCATGCGACGCGTCCGCCTCAAGCGAAGCTGAGGTCTCCACGTTCTTCGTACCCAAGAAGGACGAGCAAACTGGAGACATAACCAACACTCTGCACGGGCGGAAGCTTGTTGGACGTGAGATGGATGCCCCAGAAGGCTACAAGTGTTTGTTCACCGCACCATGACCATGCTCACACAGTCTTCGTTCGGCGCGACAACGAAATCATCGCCAAGGCGCAGAAAGTGACTCACTACGGCCACGACAGGCCCGGTATCACCATGTATGAGACCGCCAAGGACTTTATTACGCTGTCCCGCATCGCTGCTGAGTAGGCATGCGCCCTTCATGCCGACGAGTCTGCTGACGGACGCCATGCAGGCGGGGGTCACGGCGCTCAGGGACGAGGCTACGGTGACGCTGCCGGTGAGCTGCTGGTGACGTCCGGCCTCGAGGATTTCGACGTCATCGCCTGTACCGAAACTACTCCGCCCTCGCGCAGGAGTGTCTGGCGTACGAGGGTTCATAGCATGTAAATATTGACTATAGACGACAGCCAGGGTCATTGCTGAAAGAAATGAAAGACCGGGGCCGACATTCGAGAGCCGCATTGGAGAGAGCACTCGCCTGGACCCCAAGCCATATAGCAGCATGTCTCCTATCAGAACACGAATTACATGATTTACACGTAGCTCTCGTAGCTGGGTTCTGGATGAGCACGCGAGCGGTTCTTCGAGGCGGTGGTGCACTTTTGGCGTAGCGATCGTGTCATTGTCACCTCGAAGTCAAAGAACCGCGAATGAGAATCAACCGCTCATTCCTATACGTTCTTGCGACAGAAGTAATCGATTCCGAGCCTTCAATAGCGGATACAAAGGACTGCCAGCATGCAGACGTAGTTTCGAAGATTACGGCCCTTGTGGCGCAGTCACGGTTCATTGAGGCGCAACAAGCGGCTGTAGAGCACGATAGCATGATAGCTCTCAACTCACAGCTCCTATACAATGCAGCACGCCTTCAGATGCTACTCAAGGTTGCCAATGGAGACGATGCCGGCGCCCTACAAGACATACGCACAGTCATCCGACCCATCGTCGTCCAGAACCCCGAGAACGCGGAGGACTACAAGGAGTTACTTCGTCTCACAGTCTTCCCCCGCTTAGAGGACGCAGACTCCCCCGTTAAGGCCGCGCTGAACGACACCGGCCGTGAGATGTTCCTCAACACTCTCCGCAACGCTATATCAGCAGACACAGGCGAGGACGACGACCTGCCGCAGTTATACATTATCATCATCTTCCTCTCTCTCGTGCTGCTCAACGCCGCGCCCAGTCTCGACGGGAATTCACTCGAATCACTGCTCGGCCAACATTTGAACACGCTGATCAGGGTACTGCCACCAGAGGCCCTCAGTGTGCGCATACGGAACCGTTTTGCGGACGAGGAAGTGCTGCAAGATGACACCGAGCCGCAGGACACGCGGTTCTTCTCCGAACTTCTCCACTGTACCACTGACGCCGCCAATTATGTACTGCAGCGATTCGACGTCGTTGAGGACGCTGTAATGGCGGCCATGTCCTGCATAGAGGTCGATTGCGTCCGGCTCGCACCCATGATCCACGACTTTGTCGATGACTACGCCGCCACTACCTCGGGCGTCGTCGTAAGGGCTGGGGAAGACCCTGCAGGATGGGATTTCGCCGCGATCAAGCTGCTGCCCCTGGGCGAGCTGGCGTTCACCCAGGTCTGCGTGCTAGAGGCGCTGACGATGGCGTCCAAGGGCGATATTCCGGCAGCAGTGAGGCTTGCCAGGACCATCAACTTCCGGAACGAGGATATCCGGCACCAGCTTGTCACTACTCTCGTCATGGGGTCGGATAGTGACGTCAAGTCCGCCGCAGACGCCTTTTTCTTCAGAAACCACGAGCTCATGAACGTAGACGCCGTGTCGCAGGCGATCATGAACTGCCAGACCCAGCGCAGCCACGAGTTCGGCGACACCGAGCTCGAGGAGGCCCTACTCATGCTGTACGACATATGTGCCAGCCCCATACAGACGAACGATGTCCTCAGTGGCATAGCTGACGACATTGGCCTGCATAACCTGATCGTGGGTGACTTTACCGACTTTGACTCTGCCCTGGGATCCGAGGACATGGAGGAGGACTCAGAGGCGGAGTCGCCCATCGAGGAGTACATAGGGATGCTCCAGAGCGTGCTGTCTGTGTCAAGAGAGCGGGCGCTGGAGCTGCTGAGGGAGTATGGGGACGTGGAGCTTGCTATCAACGGGTTCTTCGGCGATTGAGTGTGAATGACGCAGTCAAAATATTATTTTCGCAAATGGGTTATAAATAGTGGGAACAGGTTGCTCTGGTTGAGACGACATGCTTGATGAAGGGGCCCGTGGCCCAGGATCTCATGTCCTGCCGGTTGGCATAATTTGTATTGTCAGCCGACTCCGGCAAAAACGTGGGGATGTTGGTCGCCCCGTGGCGGCGAAAAATGACATCCTGTCGTGCGGTCCGGAAGTCGAAATGAGGGAGATTTTTCATCCTGTTATGTCTGTTACATGCCTTGTGATAGCAGATGTGCTCTTTACAGGATCAGGATCTCGTATCCCGGTTCAAGGAGACGGCTTGACCGGCCGGGACTGGGCAATCAGATGCGCCATTTGATTGGGCCCTCACCTTGGAGCTGACAACGAGTGATGCCAAACTGCACGGATTTCTCACCGAGCGAGGATGTCGTCACTCAATGGAATGATACCAACACAGATATCCAGAGCCTTGTGTATAACACACTCGCAGACCCGTCCATCTGGCAATTCGAGGAGCTTATTCACACAGCGGTTGGCCAGATGATCGCAACGGACTCCCAATACGCTACATACAACAAATACATGCACGCAATGATGTTCAAACCATATTCGGGGACACATTCAGAGTGGGATAACGTGCTGATGACGAAGCATCGCAGGATATGCATCATCCGCGCCATAGAGTCCCTCAACGGCATCGCTGTCAAGTTCCCAGACATCCTTGAAGTCTCTGGCGTCGGTCTCACCGCCGCTGCTCTCGAGAGGGAGCTGATGGACCTCATCATGGGCGGGCTCGTCAGCGGCGCCATCGACTCGGAGTCTCAGGCTGTCGAGGTCAGTGGGTACATCGATCTGGACGTCAGCGAGGAGAGGCGGGCTGCAGCAGACGCCCTGCTGGCCAAGTGGCTGGGCCGCATCTCGGGCTGAGGGGCGGCATTGTTGATAAACGTGCTTATGGGCCTGGGGCTACTGCCCTGAGCTGGCTGGGGTCAGACTCGGTCCGACTCCGAATCCACGGCTATGACGAACGAGTATATCCGCCCTTCGTCGCCGATAGGGTACGGAAAGGATCACACTGAACTAGACGACAGCACATATGAGCGATTGAAAGCAAAGTGGGCCGCCAAGCTTGCAACTTCGCCCGGAACGCCACACCCCGTATCTCCTGAGCGGACGCCGAGCACATCGCCGTCGGCACGCCGCAATCTAGGCTTCAACGACGTATCCTTTACCTCTCCTGCACGCTCTCTCTCCGAAGCCTCTTCGCCCGCCCGCACCGCCTCCTCCAAGCCCAAGAGCCCCATTCTACAGGCGGCAACCCGTACCATGGACCGCATGGACATGGCGCCGGCGCCCCGACTCCCGCAGACGGCGATGACGACGCCCCCAGACATAGTCGGCCCTGGGTTCCACGAGGCCATGGAGGGAATCATGGCCCGACTCAGCAGCCTCGAGCTCAGGACCGCACAGGTCGGGCGGGAGGTGCACAAGCCGGAGTACAAGCAGGAGTATAGCCGGCCAGAGAGCTCAGTGCCCCTCCGGCCGGCCCCAGTCTCCCGGCCGGCCCCCCAGCCCGCCGTGTTCGTCTCCCGGCAGCACCTGTTCTTCGGCTGCGGTACGCAGCCGGTCATCAAGCGGCTCCGACTCCGCAACTCAGACCCGGCCCAGGGCGTGTCGGTGAGCCTCACCGTCGACCGGCGGACCCACTCTGCGACTGCCTCGTTCCCGCCGTTCACCGTGACATCCGGCCGCGCCATTCACCTCGGGCCACTCGAGACGGCGACGGTGGAAGTCACGTGGCGCCCCCCGGCCCCTGTGAGGTCGGGCCGGCTGGAGGACTTCTTCTGCCACGCCAAGCTCGTCATTGACGCGGCAGGGGCGGCATACCAGGTGCCCCTGCTCGCCGTCCCCGGCCAGCCCCAGGTCGTCGTGGGCCGCACCGCCGTGTTCAGCGGGGACAGCCAGCTGTACGGGTCGGTCGAGCTCGAGAACAAGGGCACCGCGCCGGCCTTCCTGCAGTTCGAGCACGGGGCGGTACCAGAGTCGCCTGTGGTCATGCCAGGGGCGACAGTTATGTGTAAGGTCCGGGGGACAGCCGGGCAGGATCGGATCTTCGAGTATAGATACGAAACCGGGTCCGAGCCTCTCCGTGTTCTTGCCGCACAGGCCGGGGTCAACGATTGCCCCGCGCTGTCCCGGCAGGAACCCCCGGCCATGCTCAGTCGAGTGGCGCTGACGGCCGAGGAGGTCGAGCCGTTCTTCAGGGCGGGGCTGAGTGCGGTGGTGGGGCATGCACTGATCGCCAAGGGTAAGTAGGGTAGAGTAAACAAGGTTTGGTTGAAAGGTTAGGTTTTGAGACGGCTATGGGCCGCGGGGCGGTCGCCAGTGTGCTGGCGAGAGTACGGTCCTGACATAGTCTGCGAGCGGGATTCCGTGCCGGGCCGTCATGCTACAGGTCTGCCTCTTTGGGGCTGCGGCCCTATGACGCCCGTGCCGAGGGTGGGGAGGTCGCGCCGGCCGAGGATGTGACCCCCTAAGCTGCTGATGACGATGGGCTGTGCCATCTTCGTCACGATTTGCCTCGGTTTCAGAGACGAGAAGCGCACAGTCGGCCCCGGAGTCTGGGCGATGGTCCTGGTCATGCCCGCTATGGTGATCTCGGCCGGGTCCGTCCACTCACACATCAACGGCGGGGCTGGAGGGAGGGGGGGAATAAGCAGAGGATTTATGTCTACAGACACCTCCATGCTCACTGGGGTGACCCATCGGGCAGCTCATCAAATGATGGGCCCTGTTGTTTGAAAATTAGCCGGTGTATTCGAACAAA
This sequence comes from Carpediemonas membranifera, assembly GCA_019828565.1. Classification (NCBI taxonomy): domain Eukaryota; phylum Fornicata; genus Carpediemonas; species Carpediemonas membranifera. The sequence continues at coordinate 1,654,645 of JAHDYR010000012.1, forward strand.
GCACGTGACACTAGCAGCTTTGAGCGAGGGAGGAGACAAGGCGAGCTCATCCATGCATCGATGATGATGACAGAGTGGGTCGGCATCGAATGATGGTCGGTTGACCGGATCAATGGATGAGATTGAAAACTATTGTCATGTTTGTTTGAGTTGCTGCTCTGACTGACGAGCCAGGCAGCTGAATGGCCGGCGGCTCGGATACATTCGAGAGAGGGCCAGCCGTTGCGGGTGCTGACTCTTCACCCGGCCGACCCACTCCGCGACCCACCTTTCCATGGGAGCGGCACATACTCCTTGATGGCAAACAACATGTGTCTCCAGACCCTCCGGACAGGCATGGTCCGCCCAAACCACCCCCAAATGGAGCTAATGGGTGTATCCCTTGTGCTTTTGAGGGCTTCGCCGCTGCTGATGATGTGGCTAATGATGTGGCAACCGAGTTGTAGCGTTATTACTCGACCCAGCCGTCCTTGGGTGGATCCTTCATGACGCGTATTAGCTAATGTAGCGTTACTCGAGTATATAATGTCGGACTGTCGGACTGTGCCTCGCGCAGATCGTCCTCGACGCGACGTCGCAGCTCTGCGTCGCCGATGGTGTACGAACACCCTGCCAAAAGGTCCTAAGGGCTCCCTCGACGCAAGCTGGTAGGGGTCGGCCCCTAACCCGGACTTCTGACATATGGGGCGCTGTTTGACCATCCTTGACACATATCAGAGGGGTGCATTTTATGGTCATGCACGAGTAATGGGTCACGGAAAGGAGAAGCGTGGGCCTCTCACCGATGAGGAGCAGCAAAAGAAGACTGAGGTGAAAGAAAAGTGGAATGCCTGGTTTCAGGAGGCAAAGGGGCTGATGGTTAACGCAGAACGGACGCCAGAGGAGACAGCTGGGCTCAAGACGGTTTTGACGAAGCTTCTTACCGTGAACCCCGCGTGTTACTACATATGGAACGCCCGCAAATCCCTCATTGAGACCGAGCTCGCTTCCCTCTCCCCCGAAGAGGCGAGGAAGGTACTGACCTCCGAGCTCCACTTCAACACGGCCTCCCTTCTCAAGAGCACCGACAACAGCAAGATCTACTCCAGCTGGTACTACAGACGCTGGCTCCTCTCCCAGCTTGGCCAGGAAGCATGGCTGGCGGAGCCCGCCGTGTGGATGAAGCAACTCGCCGAGCGGGACACCCGGAACTTCCACGTGTGGGATCACATGCTCACTGTCAGGGCCCACGGAGCCCTCAGCGAAGACAGCTGGCGGGAGTACGCGATGAACGGCGAGGCGTCCAACTACAGCCTGTGGCACCAGCGGGCCGGGCTCGTGCGGGGCATCCTGGACAGCGGGGACGACGTCACAAGTACTATCCTGCGGGAATTCGAGGAGGTGATGATGGCCAACGCCCAGGACCCGACCGGGACGTCCTACTGGCACTACTTCGTGTGGCTCTGCTCTGTAGTCGCCAAGCAGGAGACCATCGAGCCTTTTGCCGAGAGCATCGAAACAATCGTTGCTCTCGCTGCCGATGACCCCACGACGGCGCTGCCCCGCGACGGCCGGCGGTGTCTCGAGCGGGGGCTGGGGCTGGTCGGCAGGGGCGAGCTCCTCGCCTGATGAAGCGTGTCCGGTACTCAATGATGACTGCATTTTATGGTAAATGGCGCGTCCTTGCAGTCAGCCAGCTGAGCCAGTTGATGAGCACCCGTTCAAATCGCCCTTTGCTCGACAGCCCTTGGCCACGCCCGCGTGGCCTGGGGTGTTCCTATCAGGGCCGCCGTTGATGTCGAGCATTTATATCATGGTGATAGAGTATAGGGCGTTGTTCCAGTCTCAGCTGGCCATCAGCGCCGTGACCATGCCCTTCAACTGTCGATTAACTGTCGATTAACTGTCGATTAACTGTCGATTAACTGTCGATTAACTGTCGATTTCGGCCGCATTTTTGGTGTGCCGCGCAGGATTAGAATTGTTGAGTCTAAAGTCTTCACATGAACCCCCAGTAAACATCTCTAAATACCATTTGGCCAGTCTAAAAGTGCACCACAACGTTTTCCAATTGGGCCCTCCTGGTTGAAGCATGGACATCAACGATCAGCCATATGATGAGGCAGAAGACATCGAAAGCGCATCCTCCCACCCATCATTTGATGAAATGGATGATAATGAGTTCCCCGAGGACGATCTTGACGGCGATCTCGGCAGCTTCGAGGAATCTCCAACTCTGCACAACTCTAAGCATGGATTAGATGATATGGATGACCATATGGACACGGACGAGGGACTTGCTGATGACTATGATGAACGCCAATTGGCCGCGTCCCACAATGCCCCAATTCCAGCCAACGCGAGGGAAATCAGCGATCTGTTCTCCTACATCGACGTCTATGTACCTCGTGAGATCGAGATGCCAGTCAAGCTTGAGCCCTTTATCCCAGAGTACATGCCCGCCGTCGGCGACGTCGACCCCTTCCTCAAGGTACCTAGACCAGACGGGAAGCTTGATAATGTCGGTCTGTTCTTCTCTGATGAGCCATCGCTGGACCCTAGTGACCCTACTGTCCTTGAGCTTGAGCTCCGCACATCCCTCGGCGGGTCGTCACAGTCGTCGGCGAAGAGGACGATTGTACCGACCCCAGCTGCAATCCAGAACTGGATTGACAACGTTGAGCGGCTGCATAAGGAGCAGCCCGTCGCTCAGGTGTCGTACTCGAAGCCGATGCCCGACATCGACGACCTCATGCAAATATGGCCCGCTGAGTTCGAGGAGATCCTCAAAACGTCCACTCTCCCCGGCCCCGACATTGAGCTGAGTCTGTCCGAGTATCTAGAGGTGGTAGCGACACTGCTTGATGTTCCATTCGAGAGGGGACAGGAGAGAGAGGTGCTCCATCTCCTGTTCACTCTGTTCCACGAGGTCAACACGAACGAACATTATGTCGCACAGGGGAACCAGTAGGCACTATATACATAGCATGTAAAGCATCACTGAGACACAAGTGAGGCGGGTGAGGGTTTCTCGAGTCCAAGCGTCAGCCACCCGCTTGGAGGGTGAGGTGAGCTTCCCACATCATCCGTATCATGCTGGCACACAGCTCGCAGGCTCCGGGCTGACCGATACCCAGCTGGTCGGCACCATGCTGGTCTCCTGGGGGCCGGACAGGTGCAGCGCGTCGTCTGCGTCCCTCGCCCCCATCCTGGCCGACATATAATTCCAGCCGGAGCCATGCCGCCCCGACGCCTCGACAAATGGATTGTGACGCTGTACAGGAAACCATCAGCATCGTTCGTGTTAAGGATTTCCTGGATAAATGCTGATGCTTCCGTGCTGGAAGCGCGTTCCAGCCTTCGTTTGCTGATGTCGTTGTTCAGTTTCTCCAACCCGCGTGACTCACACAACCGACAGGCCGGTCTGCTTCCCTTGTCTCTTGGGGTGCGTCTTCCCGGGATCGTTGGCATGAGCGGTCGGGGTTGCAGAGCCGTCAGCGTGAGGCTTCACAGGCGGGCGGGCACCGGAGTCATCGGTGCTGGCCTCGATGTTTGCGGCAGGTTTCTCAAACTCTCGTATCTCATCACGGGCGGTGCGGAGTCTCTCGATCAGCTCAGTCGCCTTGCGTATCACCTCGGCGAGACACAGGTGACCGTCAAAGTACGTCGTGGCGCTCTCGCCGAACATGCGAGCAAGCGAATGGGGTAGTGCGTTCATGTGAGTGATGATCACCTTGATTGCGGCCGCCTTGGTGTCATCAGTCATAGTTCAAGTTCAAGTTGTTTACCTCTACTATCGCGGCCTTCTGAGTCTGCTGAGCACTTCTGTGATCCACTGGTGTGGGGGGCCGATGTCGTTGCTGAAGCCCCTGGGCGGTCCGTCCGTGCCTGCTCTGACGAACGTCAATGCTGGGAGGCCTGTGAACTCCTCCATCTGGTGCTTGGCACCGGCGAGGTGGGCTGCTGGGAAGTCTTGTGCGAAGAAGCCCACTGAGTATGTGGCTAGGTCGCCCGCCAGTGGCACCGACACTACTACTGCTCCCTCTGTCAGGACCACGTCTTGCTGGGTGACGCCAGTCCCGGTGTCCGTTGCCTCGAAGTCTACGATTGCGAGCAGGGGCGTCTTGCTTTGCTTCTGCTTGACTGCCGTTTTTCTGGAGCGCGTACGTGTGCTTGAGTGCGGGTAGGGTCTGCTCAGACGAGTTCGTGAGGGGGACGTGATCAGGCCGGTGCGCTTGTGCCGTGCCTTTGGGGCGTGCTAGCAAAACCTGTGTGTGTGCCGGGAATAGTGAGACGTGCTTGCTGAAGCCGTCTACTGCTGCAATGATATATTTTGACCCGTCAGCCGACTCAGGAAGTGGGCCGAGTGTGTCAATAAAGACGACCTCGAACGGGTTGGCGGGCTGAGTGCTGTGGTATGGGACGTCCGTGTCGGCGCTGCGCCTCAGCTGACAGGTGGGGCACGCCTGGATGAACTTCTTGACGTCTGACTGCATCCCCGACCAGTTGTGTCCACCGGCGCGGATGGCCTGTACGGTCCGCCGGATGCCATGGTGACCGACAGCGTCGTTGTGCGCACCTTGCAGGATGTGCTGGTGGCTGTCGTCGAGCGCGGAGACCTCTGCGTCGGTCTGAGGAAGGGCGTGGGAGAGAGTGTCCGCAACGACGTTCGACGCGCCCTCAATGTGGACGATCGTGGGGTTGTAGTCGCTCAGGATCATCTTCCATCGCGCGATCTTCGCGTTCGAGGCTGACTTTCGGAACAGGTAAGTGAGGTTCCTGTGGTCCGTGAAGACCTTCCAGTCTTGTTTCAACCATAGGATAGCGGAGAAGTCCGGACGCGTGAGTGTATATAGGATCGCATAGAGTTCCTTCTCGTACGTCGTCCAGCGTGTTTGCGGGCCCGTCAGCTTTTTGCTAACGAACGTGAGGATCTGACGAGTCTCGCCCTTGAGTTGGAAAATGACGCCGCCAATCCCGTAATCACTCGCATCGGTATAAACCTCCCAGGAGAGCGACGGGTCGGGATGTGTGAGTTCGATGTGCTTGGTAATGGCGGCTTTCAGGGCCTGCAGTGCGGCGTCTTGCTCGTCAGTCCACGTGAGGCGGGTGTGTTTCGCACCGGTCATGAGTCGGGTGAGGGGCTCCATCAGCGTTGCGCTAAAGGGGATGAATGACCGCAGGTAGTTGAATTTTCCCACGATTCGGCGTAGCTCCGTGACGGTCTGGGGGACCGTGAGCTCCTTGAGGGCGGCGATCCTGTCCGGGTCGATGCGGATGCCGTCAGCGGAGAGGATGAAGCCCACGACCTTGACGGATCGGCTGCCGATCGTGCACTTCTCGGCGCTGAGGCGTAGGTTCGCGTCCTTGAGGAGTTGTAGTGTCTTTTGGAGACAAGCGAGGAATTCAGCCTTTGTGCGGCCATATAGCAGTATGTCGTCGATGTAAACCGCCGCGCCTCGGTGGAGTACGGGTGCGAGGACTTTCTGCATAGCTCGCTGAAAGGCCGCGGGGGCTGTTTTGATTCCGAAGGGTACGCGGCAGAATTCCACGTAGTCGTCCGGGGTGACAGTTGCTGTGAGTGCGATATCATCAGGGTGGACTCGCATCTGGTGATAACCTGAGCGCAGGTCTAACGAGGCGAAATACTGAGCGCCGGCCGCCTCCCTGGCAAACAGTCGTAAGTCGGGGAGGGGGAAATGATCATCCTGGATGTACGCATTGATTCGGGTGTTGTCAACGCACACGCGGATCTTCCCAGACTTGTGGCCGTGCTTAACGATCACGATGGGGGCAGATAAAGGGCCTTCGGAGTCTCGAACGATACCTTGCGAGCGCCAGCGCTGGATTTCAGCATGTACTTGCTCTCTGAGAGCTGGATCAGCGATAGGGCGTGGCTTCGCCTGTATGAGGACGTCATCCGTGAGCCTGATGTGGAGAGGATCGAGCTTGGAACCTTCTGGGGGCAGCTCAGGCTCGAATACTTGTGAATGCTCTCGGAGAAGGGGCAGAAGAATGTCCTCCTTGAGCTCCGGGACTGTTACTGCTTCATATCCTCGGGGTGCAACGTTGTCGACGGCTATATCGTCATCGTCGTCGGCTGAAACAGCGGTATCGGATGGGAACGACAGGCTCAGGGAATCTTCGGTGAGGATCCCTAGTCTGCGAGTACGTCCGTTCCTAATAGGAACTTTGGCACATCTCCCGGAATAATGAGGGCCAGTATCGAGATCTCAGTGTCGTAGCCCGCGGGCCTGGGCAGGGCAACGGTAACTCGGAGGTATCTGTCGCTAGTGAATGAGTCGCCGGTTGCGACAGCTGCGGAGGTCTTTCTGCCTGTGACGACTCCGCAGCTCGTGCGTTGGTATAAATGCTCTGCAAAACCACTCGAAACGCATGTGACTCCCGCCCCCGTATCAATAACAATCGGATACTCCAGGCCATTTATATGGCCGTTCAGGGTGAGCGGGCCCTGCTGGGGGGTGTGCGCGTCGACTGTGTCTACACGCTCCTTACGGGGAGGATTGGGGCGCAGACGGCCGTTGTCACGCGTGAACTTGGGTTTGAAGGCAGGCTTCTCGGCAGTCGGACACTCGGAATTCCAGTGGTTGCCACCGCACTTCTCACAGGGAGCAGGAGGGGCGCGGTTGCCCGGATTGACGTCGTTTGCTCGGGCCGGGGGTGCGGTGTTCTTCTTGACAGCAGGCTTCTTAGGCTTGGAAGGGGCCTCATCGTCGTTGTCCGCGTCCTTCTTCTGCTTGATGGGAACGAGCTCGTAGCCCTTGATCAGGGCAGTCTGGGCAAGCTCGTCTTCTTCATCGGCGGCCTCGAGGGCGAGAGTGATGGTGTCTTCGAGCGAGAGGGTGGTGGCGACCGCTAATTCGGTCTTCAGGCGTACGGCGCGTTGTAGGGGGTACGGGCGCAGGTTGTTGATGAAGATCTTGGCGGCCTTCTTCTCAGGCTTGTCGACCTTCTCGTCGTCATCGTCATCGGTGTCGTCCTCCTCCGGTTGTTCCTCATCGGGGAAATCTACCTCAGTGCGGGAGGCGTATACGGCGCGGAATTGCGTGGCAAATAAACGGACGATGCCTCGACGAGTGACTTTGGGCGGAGCGAGCGTGGGCATGGTGCAGCGAGTGTGCTGGAGTTCTCTGACCCACTCGTCGGCGTTGCGGGGCAACAAGAGCGTCGAGGGCTTCGGAGACCTGGTCATCAGAGAGGTCTTGGATTTTTGCGTCAGTCTGTCTCTCAACGGCGTCAATATACGTCTCATCAAGGAAGACTCGGTAGTTCGCATTGGGGAAGAAGACTTTCAGTCTGTCAACTTCTTGGCGATAGGCTTTCACCCCGGAGCGGGTGAGCTCGCGGAGCTTAGGGAAATTGCTGGTGCTGATATTGCTGAACATGGTGGTTGTTGTGGACTAGTTTTAAAACTGTGCCGTGCCTTTGGGGCGTGCTAGCAAAACCTGGTGAGGAAGTATTTAATAGATTGCGATACGGTGCCGCGGGCCAGCCGGGACCGTATCGTATCGGCTAAAAATAAATACTGATCGAGCCTAGAGTGGCATCAGCCATGACACGCCTTCGTCCACTCTTTCAGGTGGTCATGGTAACTCTTGGCGAGTTGACGAGTAAGTTTGTTCTTGTTAAGCTCCGTATAAAATGTCTCGCTCAAGGCCTCTGCCTCTGCCGGGTCAGACCTGAGGGGCGAGTGAAATCGGATCACGCATGAGACAGTAGCAGCCCGAAGGAGAACTGTGGAACCCAGGCTGAGGGAAACACAGAGATCTGAGGTCGCCCCGGTTACGAAGCCTCCGGATAATGGGAAGTGTCAAGTGAACCGGGGCCAGTGTCTGCACCCACCCAAATTTCTTCTTCGTCCTCCTCTGCCGGGTCAGATGTCTCGAAGATGAGGCTCCGTGTATTGTACGCCGTGATTCGCACGTCTTGGGGGCCAGTGGCGTCCGTGACTCTGGACCGAAAAATGGTCTTGAGATGGGCGTCGACGTGCACGCGACACAGCCACAGCTTGGCGTCTGGCCAGGCCTGACGAATTGCTGCGCGTTCAGCGGCATCATCTTCTGTGACGCTGTCCGGTGTCATTCCCAGACGCTGCTGCGAGGATGTACCGATCCATCGTGGCGGATGTAGGCGGGTTCAAAGACCTTCCGGTAGCCTTGGTCGGCATGGGATCCATGTTGGATGAGGTCGGTCAGCGCCGTCATGAACTGTGCCAGGGCTGGGGCGATCTCCTGCGAGACGAGTATCAACGCAATGTTGACGTTCGTGTTGTGATCAGTCAGGGCGTTGATGGAGTACGTGGCGTCAATCGACCAGCAGTACCGATACGCCTTGGCTGCGCTGAAGGGGTGGCAGACTTGAGCGAAGTCAGGGGTCGCGACGTAAAACCGGAGCATTGTTGGGTGCCATAAACTTGAATCTGAAGTCGAAGATCCTCGATGTCGTCCTTGGCCAATCTGGGCTCCTGGAGCTTGGCACTCCTCTGGCGCTGAATCGCATGTGCCGACATGTGCTGGGCTCGGTTCCTAGGGTCACCTCCCTGCTTGGTCCACTCGACCTGGGTGCGCGAGTTGGGCGTGATCTTGCTGGAAATCATCACCTTGACAGCTCTAGAGGTGTGCTGTCGTTTATTGAACTCGCCTTCCTCCTCTGACACGCAGGTATGACCCTTCCTGACTCGCAAAAGGTACTTGTCACGGTGATGAGCTGCTGAGGGCGCCTCGGACCAGGAAATGTTGTTCTGCTTGAACAAAATAGCTCGACCTCTTTGTCATACAGGTATGACTGGTCTTCACTCTCAGCATTGTACTTGGCGCTCGCGTGCACGGCAGAAGGGGTTTCGGACCATGGAATGCTATGTTGCTTGAACATAACAGCTTCAGTCCGACAATCTTTTACAAGGCGAAAGTATTTGAGTTTTCAGTTTATATTACAGTGCCGGGGCATCCACAAGGCACTGGCCACAACACGAGCCGGACAGGCGGCGATCAGCCGCACGAGGGCGACGGTTTTCTTCACAATGAGCGATGGGGGTTGCATGGCCTGGGAGAGCCGTGGACGAGGGCGAGATTGCGAGCCTCCATCGGGTTGACATGTGCTGAGTCACTACTTGTGTGACAATGCCGGAAAGCTTGTCAAAGTCCACGGAAGTGTCTTCCTGCATGGCACTGCAAATGGGGGCGGAGGTGCGACGGTAATTCGCCGATGTGGGCGTCTTCGCCGTTATCTCCGCGGAAGACTCAGCGGATAAGCTGCCACAGCATGGGCCACCTCCCGGGGCGTCACGGCCTGACCCAGCCCCAGGTGATCCCGGGCAGCCGGGCCCAGACAAGCCGGCTTGGCCCGAGTCCGCGGGGGCGGGGCTCCGGGGGCCTCGGGCGACGGCTGGCAGTCAGGCTGGGGGAGTGACGACACCATATCGCTGACCTCACGGGCGGTGCAGCTACCGGGGCCCGGGGCAGTCTCTGGGGAGGCCAAGCGGCTGCTGGAGGGGCTGAAGAAAGAAAGAATTTAACGTGTCCTGTTACCCGTCCCATCGACGCAGTCTTTCCTGTGTCAATGAAACCTCACAGTTTGTGCCACCCAGCAGGGTGGAACGCCGTAGCGCCGTTGGTGCCCCGGTGAGCTCACTAACACTTCCTAAGGGGACGTTTGCAAGAGCCGTCAAGGCCCGGCTGGTACGCCGGGAACTATCCTATACAATACAACTATCCTATACATGGCTCCATCGAGATTCCCCAAGGTTAGGATAACCCAGGTCTTACTCTTGAGGGCCCTTCGGCTCCCCGGTCTGCCTGGCACCTACAAAGCCTTGCCCTGCACGCTGCTGTCAGGGGCCTTCCGCACGCTTCCCCTCTCCCCCGGGTCCCCTAGGGAGGTCCTGCAGTTTCCTCGACCAGGTCGCCATGTTTCGGGCACCCGCCGAGGCGGGGTCGGGCCTAGAGTTTGCCGTACCAGCTGGGCCGGGTTAGGAACCCACCGACGCCGCGAAGATAGACTTCCACGGACTTGCCGGCTGCGTTCGGGCTCATCTAGCGCTGTCCGATTTCACTCCAGGTTCCCATCCTCGGGGGGAACTCCCAGGGGCGGTCGCAGCTGGAGGGGCTGGTGGAGGCGGAGGCCTCCAGAGCCTTTGAGATACAGGCCTGGCGGACTGGGACCTTACAGCACGCAGCACAAATTTCGTCTTCCAAATCGGCAAAAAAAAACTTCGGCGTCGTGATGTGACCGAATCCAGTTAAGTACCGACCTCAAATTCCGCAAAACAGTGTCCTTTGACATAAATGTCACATTTCTATGTAAGTCCCCCAAGTCCCCCATCACGACCTGTCTTTCAGGCTATGCTGGGCGGCCAGGATGACGCCGGTCGACAGAGGGTCGACCTGGCCCTAGCTCCGAGTGTGTGGGCCTCGGGGTTGGGGCGGGGACCGATGTCCCAGTGGCCCCGGCTGCCGGTGCGAGAGTACACCAGGAAGGTCTCGGCCACGGTGCTAGGGGTATCGATAGCAATCCCCAACCAGTCGTCTCCAGCCAGCCTCTCATCACGACAGTCGTAATGGCCGTGATGAGGCCAGCTTCACGAAGCGCGAAGACGACGGCCCAGGCGTCGCAGGCTGCGCCCTGGCTCTCAAACTTCTCGAGCTGGTCGGCAAGGGCAGGGTCCGGGGAGGCGGCAGCTAGGATGTAAGCTTTCAGACCGTGGGTGGCGCAGGCCCGGATGAAGTCGGAGTCCATCACTGATTTATACGTGTCCGCATTGGAGCCATCGACCCGGGAGAGGTTGTCAACCACATCAGGGTGGGGATCGAGCCAAGCGCAGCGGGCCTGGAACCAATGAGGACAACACCACATGTTCCGGTAGCGCCAGGCGGAGGGAAGGCTGCAAAGGACCACTAAGGGACAACCGCATACAACAAGCACGAAATAGGGAAGGCCTGGCAAAACAGCTGGGTCAGTAGGGCGCAAGCGTCCGGACAAGCGGTCCGGCGCATCCCTCCGGCGCGCAAGGGGGTACCCCCTCCCCACACAGTGGGGGCGCACCAGGAGGATGATGCATGGCAGACTGGCGGAGGTACTGGATGACGCAAGAAGCTACCCACTCCGTCGGTAACCTGCCGGGAAGGCAGGGCCATCCTGATGTGGCCCGGCGCCTAGCCAGGAACACTGGAAGACGTGGCAACCGCCCCTGGGAGCTCCCCCCGATAATGGGAACCTGGAGTGAAATCGGACAGCGCTAGATGAGCCCGAACGCAGCCGGCAAGTCCGTGGAAGTCTACCTACGCGGCGTCGGTGGGTTCCTAACCCGGCCCAGCTGGTACGGCGAACTCTAGACCCGACCCCGCCCTGGCGGGTGCCTGAAACATGGCGAGCGGGTCGAGGAAACCCCAGGACCTCCCTAGGGGACCCGGGGGAGAGGGGAAGCGTGCGGAAGGTCCCTGACAGCAGCGTGCAGGGCAAGGCTTTGTAGGTGCCAGGCAGACCTGGGACCCAAAGGGCCCCTAAGAGTAAGACCTGGGTTAGCCTAACTTTGGGGGTATTAATGTGGCCATGTATAGGATCCCTCTAGCGTACCAGCTAGGCCTTGACGGCCGTTGTTTACGCCCTCTTAGGAAGTGTTAGGTGTGCTCTGTAGAGGTACCAACACGCTTAGGCGTTCCTCGAAGGGGTGACACAAACTGTGACATTCAGCTTACACAGCAGGACGAGTAGCAGGACACATTAAATTCTTTCTTTCTTTATCAGGGTGGGGATCGAGGGTTTTCCCTGCGATGAGCCTGCCCACGGCCTCAAAGGCACAGTCGCCTCGGGGAGCCGCATAATCGTGCAGCCTGGATTTTCGGCACTGCAGTAGCGGTAAGGATGGCCTTTCCCGCGGTGCACCTTAAGGTCATCGATTTCCCTTGAAACCGGAAAATCAGCAATAATGCCTCTAACTACCGTAGCTGGTCTCAAGCCACTCTTCAACAACGTGCTTCTTAAGAAAATAGTGGAATCCAGGAAGGTTGGCGGCGTCATTCTCCCCGACACCGCTCGCACTCCTCTCCAGCAGGCCACAGTGATTGCTGCGGGCCCTGGAAGCTACAACCAGGTCGGACAGCTGATTGCTACATCTGTGAAGGAGGACGATAAGGTACTCTTCAGCGATTTCGCCGGCCACAAGCTCTCCGTCATGGGCGACGAGTACATCATGGTCCGGGACTCCGACATCATCGCCAAGCTGCCATAGAGGCGGACTGTAGGATTCATACGGTAAATAGTCCATTTTATTTGAAAGGTGAGTGAGCTTCGCCATTAGGAGGAGAAGGAACCTCGTGCTGAGTGGCCCAAAGAGGGCATATGCTCTGTCATGTCCTGTTACAACGTCTGATGTTTCCTCCCGATGTGATTGGACAATTGATTGATTGCATTCACAACCTCGACAGCCTCGCGCTTTTCGTCCGATTTCGAAGGTGCAGCCATTGGGAACTTATGTCACTGTCACGCTGTCTAGCATACTGCTTTCTACTGGCGGCACTGCCGCAGCTCTGGCCGGAGAGGATGCTCGGACCCATGAACTCTAACGTAAATCACCGAGTTACATAAACCAATTCATGTATTGGCTTAGAAAATCTGCGCGGCCTCAAACTCGACCAGGAAGGACATGCGTGCGCCATTTATTGTAATAGAGGGCCTAGATAGATCTGGAAAGGATACTCAGGCGGAAAAGATATGTCACTATATCGCCACTCGTATGAACGCTAAGTTGATCCATTTCCCGAACCGTGAGACAGCTACAGGCCGCCTTATTAACGACTACCTTCAAAAGAAGATCAAATTGACCGACACCGAGATTCATAACCTCTATGCTATCAACAGACGTGAGCAAGAGGTCGCCATGCGCCACGACCTCGTCAACGGCACCGCCCTGATCTGCATCCGGTATGCTTTCTCAGGCGCCGCGTACTCCAAGGCCAAGGACGTGCTCGAGCTGCCCCTAGAAGCATGCCTCGGCCCCGACCGCGGCGTCATTGCTCCAGACGCCGTCCTCTTCCTGGCTAGTAGGGTGGCCGACGTGTCCGCCCGGGCGGGGTTCGGAGACGAGATTTATGAGACATCCCCCTTCCAGGCAAATGTCGCGGCAAGTTTTGAACTCGTCAAACAAGAGTCGGTCGACTCTGTGCGGTGGGTCGACATCCCGACCGGGACCATCGAGGAGGTGTTCGAGTCCATCAAGGTGGAGCTTGACAGGATGCTCGCAGACGCTGCTAGTGACAACCTGGGCCCTATCAGGCGGCTGTGGGCGACCCCCAGCGGCGACTCACAGCAGCTCGAGACAGACCGTGTCATCCTTGTCGACGAGGACGACCGGGCCGTCGGATCTGGTACGAAGCGCGACACACATGTCCACCCAGGCCAGCTGCACCGTGCGTTCAGTCTGCTTCTCTTTGATGAGGCGGGCCGACTCCTTCTCCAGCAGCGGGCGGCCTCGAAGACGACATTCCCCCACTACTGGAGCAACACCGTCTGCTCGCACCCCCTGGACGTCCCTGACGAGAACACGGAAGTCCCCATCGTCGGAGTCAGGCGGGCCCTGGTCAGGCGGGCTAAATACGAGCTCGGACTCGACCTGGGCGATGTCGAGCTGACATGCCCCGCTCGTATCAGATATCATGCAAGATCTGACTCAATCTGGAGTGAGAATGAGGTCGACTACATCATGGTCGGCCGGGTTGAGGGTCGAATCGCGATGACTGCCAACCCTGACGAGGTCAGCGCGGTCAGATGGGTCGACCGGGAAGAGATGGCCGCCATGCTCGCGGACAGGAGCCAGCTGGTGTCCCCGTGGTTCCGGGCGATTTGCGAGCAGCTCATCCTGGCTGCATGGAGCGGCACGGATGTCAGATTGACTGAATCTAAGGATTTGATCCGGATACAGCCCGATATTCCGGCATCATTTGTGCCCCTTGAGGTCCGGCAGCACGTCTTCGTGGCGGCAGTGCCCAAGTCCCCTTTCCAGTTCCACCGCATCATCTGCCCGTGGCGGTCTGTCACTGCTGTGGACGACCTGACCGAGACAGAGGCGACAGAGCTCTTCATCACCCAGCAGGAGGTGGCTCGGCAGCTCAAGCGGCTGGCTGGGGTCGACTCGTGCACTATCCTGCACATGTCCGAGCTGATGGGGTTCTCCGGCATGCAGGACAGGCTGTGTGTACATGTGGCCGCCAGAGGGGACGACGGTGTGAGGGATGAGGTGTACGACATGCTCAGGGGCAGCCTTGTCCAGTGATAATCGAGTTGGTGATAAATCACTGTACAGGCTCTTATACAAGGCCCGCTGAGGTCGACTGCGAAGACTTCTGCGCCTCGGACGCGGGAGAAAAGATCCTCGGGCGTCGGGAGGGCAGCGGTTACTGGTACCGTGGCGGCGTTCAATGGCGGTAGTCCAGGTCGTCAGCCGGCTCAAAGTCCTTAGGGTTGACGATCCGGTCGACCTTGGGGAACTTAGCCCGCACTCGGTCACCCTCGATCGCTGTCGGCGGTGGGATATTCTCGTGCTCTGACACAGACTGTCTAGAACATCCTTGCGGACGAGGACCCACTCGCCAGGCTGGAGGCGATCGAAGCGGTTCGACGGGTAAGCTTGATCCTTGACCTGTAGGCGCACTCTATCCCCCTCAAGCTTGGCGAGGATCGTCCGAGAGCCTTGGTTCTGTCGTCTTCGGAGGTGTCGGCGGGCTGTTGCTCGACTCGGCAGGTGGACGAGCAGGGTAGCCGCGGCAACGGCGTACGGGGGCCGGTCGCCGAGAGCCTTACGCGGGATAGCGTTCATGTTCGACTCGGCTTGGGCCAGGGCGGAATTCCATCGGTGGGTTTCTGGTATCTACATCCGGCAGCAATATAAAAATAAATAAATGGGCTGGGTTTGGGAGACGGAGGGGGCGAAGGCCCTGGTGCGATCCGGGATGGGATACGAGGGGACGCAGTATTCCGACCACGGGAACTTTCACTCTGCTGACTTTATTGGGTGTACAGCTCGGGGTGAGTGGCTGGGGGGAATCTTGAACCCTAGGTCAATGAGGGACCTCGAGGCCCCCCGCCCAGGACGGACATAAACTTTCTTTCTTTCTTCCTTGGCTGGGTTTGGGAGTGTTCGATTGTTGGCAGCGCGGTGGGGCACGTTTGATGCGTGGTTTGACGTTGGCGGGGGACGCAGGCAGGCAGTAAATGGCAGCATAGGTCGACAGTTGGATCGATTGCCTCACTCGACCATTATAGCCACCCCATCTGACAAACCCTCCACCGTGAACCATTGTCCACAATGTGTGGCTCTATAACAGAGAGCCCTCCTCTTAAATCCAACGAAATGGGGGGGGCGAGTATTTACATCGGGTGGCTACCCCGAGCTCTTATGACTGACCCGGGTAAATCCTCGTCTCGCGATCCGGACACGTCCGAACCGGCTCCGACACCTGCCGATGCGTTTCGAAGTGTGCCATAAAGTGCACATTGATCGGCGCGCGCAGGTGCCAGTGATGGTCCTGTGACAGGAGTCTGGGGAGTCGCGACCTGCTTCAAGCGAAAATCGGTGAGATGCTCTCTGGTAGGTCCGGTGGAACGCTGTCGCCTCAAAGGACATACGGTACAGTTGAGTACGGGGATGCAGTCTACGCACGTGAGTCTGGCCCTCGGTGACCCAGATGATAGACATATGCTCGCACCAGAACCCATTGATCTCTGATAAGGCTCTTTACTTCTCGAGATGGACGCCATGATGCATGCGGGTCATCGACAGGAAGCTCTGCAAGCTGGTCAGAGTGAGGACGCCCGACTAGTATGAACTGGCTGACCCGCACAGCATTGAGATCGCAGTCGAGTCCATCAGGGCGGCATACAACAGAGGAGACGCGATCATCTGCGCCGACGCGACGAACACATACGCGACGACACGCCGAGTACACCTGCACGCAGTGATTAAGGAGTATTTACCGGTAAGGTCCGGAGTCGCCTGCTCTGTCGCACCCAGACGAGGGTCGAGTTGGGTCGACCGCGCATCGAGGCGGGCGGAGGGCGCCGGACCGCGCGCTACCGGAATACGTGGAGTGAGTATCGCTCTGCTGATTCCAGGAGCGCGCTGCCCGTTCGCGTCCGACTCATCGTTTTGGGGGTCGAGTCACATCTCGGCCCCAAATGAACTGCCCACACGTATGCTGCAAGGGAACAGTCAGAGCAAATCGATGCGCGGAGGGGAGGGACCAGGTGTGCGCGAGGGCAGGCCGGGAGGCTAGTCCTCTGGCGCACAGCGAAATCGGTCTGGGTCGGTCAGACCCATGTCAACCCAGACTCCATCACTCAAAATGGTGCGTGCATGCATGCTTTAGAGCCCAGCCCGATGCTATATCGGCCATCAATTTGGTTGACGAACTGTTCACCTGCCTTTCGAAATCCTCTCGAGACTGCGGGTCCGAAGCTGAGCGATGCCGTCACCTCGACTACAACCATCGAATCGCTGCCGCTCTGCCATAATGCTTGTATAGCCCTCTTACATCTGTATCCGGGCTGTTACCAGCAGGGGCACACTGGAAGTATGCGTTTGGAGTCGGCCCGATCTTCGATCTCGACGGACATCGAACATGACGAGTAGAGGTCGGAGAGGGCTGAAACTCACATCATTACACTGTACGAGAAGTTCATACAGGATGGCTGACCCATCTTAGTCTTTAAACTCCCAACCTAAGGTTCTGGAGTCGTCGAAATGACGACTCAGTTTGACTCGATCCACCCTCAGCCCGCACCCAATGGCATAGCACCATCAACTAGGCCTGGATATAGTGCGAGTGCCCCACTAACAGCCTTGGACGCAACGTCTGCCGTCCTCGAGATGGTTGTGCAGAATACGCCATCTTTTTTCACACATCCCTTCGCGACCTCGAATAATCGCTCTCCAAGCACCTCTGCTGCTATATTTGTGCACGATGCTCATTTAATACGTCTAGATCACGATTCCTCACTCTCTTTCAGTTTCGGTCACTTCTTCGTGCCGAACTAAACAACATCAATCAGGTGCGCCGACGGGACCCTGGAGCGGCAACAAGGTAAGTCCGCCACCATCTAATGCTGTCAAAATCCTAGCTGTGCGCCACGGCGTCTTCGGACCCGGGGTATTGCATTGGCCTCTGGCCCTTGCTGCACACCGGGACATCCGCGCCACCTTACACGGCGCGGAACCCGGCTTCTAGCTAGGAGCGCGCGGGCGGTGTGTGACTGCCGCGCGGACATCAGATGGACCTAGGACAGTGAGCCTAGATGATACACTTGGACGACCCAGCAGCTGCTGGCGGTTGGCGAGTGTATGCGGGAGGGCAAGATCGCGGTGTGGAGCCCTATCTGTGAGTCACACCCATGGGAGGTCATTTTCGTCCAAAATTTCCATTTGCCAGAATTGCCCACGTGTGATGCGAGCCCGCTCTTGCCGCGCACAGTTGCACATTATTCATCGCACAGCTATCCAAGCGTTGACCTGGCTGCAAGGCGCTTGTCGGACCGTTCTTACTTATCGTTTTCTAACGACGTCACCGTTTATTGTCTGGACTATTGCTGCCCTCCAGGCAAAGCAGAACGAGCAGAGGAACGCCCATCCAGGCTCGGAAGCACCAGCTCGTTTGCTCTCCAACACCATGGGGCCATTGGTCAGCGGGCCGCAGCAGACCCGGACTAAGCAGTGGGGCCGGCCCGGCCAATATGAAGGAACAGCTGGGCTGCGGGACTTCAGAGAGGGTCAATTTATCGGGGTCAGCCATAAATTCCATAAATTTGCCATAATCTGCACCATTTACGACGTCATGCATGGTGAGTTCGACAACAGCTTACGCCTGCAAAGTTGTAGACCCAACAACCGGCTCGAAGTGTGGACAGTATTTGAGCACGCCAGCGAAGCTCTATCGGCACATTAAGGATGTCCACGGACTCGTTGCCTGCAAGAACGCCATATGCGGCCATGGATTCCCAACAGAAGAGGAAATGACACAACATATGAGAGCTACACATCCCCAGCTGGTCTGTCCCGCTTGTGATTACAGCACGAGCACGAAGACTCACATTCACACTCACGTTCTCAATTTCCACTGGTCCCTTTGCACCAAGGAGGACTACGCCGAGTACTGGTGCAACGCGTGCAACCGACCCTATCGTCTGATCATCGAGCACTTTGCAGAGGCCCACCCTCAAGTGATCGAAGCCATGACCCCGAGCATCCGAGCAAACTACCTGTGCACTGTGTGCAACAAGTACGTCACGTTACTGGATAAGCACATCCGCGACATGCATAAGGAGAAGACGTCGTGCCCCGTCTCCGGCTGCAGGTACTCAGCCCACACGTTTCCCGGCATGGTGAAGCACATGACCAAGGTCCACGGTGCGCCAGACGACGAGGCGCGAAAGGCGGTAACTATAGCACAGCATGGGAGACCTGTCATGCCACAGGATAAGATCGCCGGCTGCGACGCGCTGCGGATGGTGCCCATGCTGCAGAGGGGCATACTCGTCCCAACAGGCCAGCCCGTGGTCATCCCCGCCCCACCGCCCATGACAGCGCCGCATGCTGCTCCCACCCCCGCAGCTATATCCGCCCCGGTCCCGAAGGCCGCCCCCTTGCACTTTATCAGACCTGGCCCAGTCGCCTCAGTCGTGCCGGCCCAGGTTCAGGTGAAGGCAGGGGGGATGGAAGAATGGATGAGGAAGCTGCTGGATGCGGCGGGCGATGAGTGTGTCGTCACTAGTGTCGAGTGATATACATAGCGCCGTAGACCGTAAACTGCACCGTGTTAGACGCCGAACAACCCGGAACGTCGTACCCAGAGGCATCACAGTCCATTTGCAGCCATACATGACCAAGAGCTCTTTATCTGACTTCAAGTACTATCTTTTTGACTTCGACGGCACGCTCTTTGACTCGTTTGACCTAATCGTCGCCACCAGCAACGCCTGTGCCTGCAAATACCGTCCAGACCTCTTTACCGAGAACAATCTCCCCGATAGAGCCTTTGTGGAGACCCTTATCGGCCGTTCTCTCAGGGACATGATCCAGCAGATTCTTCAGAAGGAGATCACCGACGAGTTCTACGAAGAGGCGTACAAGTTCTTCAGGACGTATCAGCAGAGCATGTTCCACAAGCATGCCAAGCTCTTCCCCAACGTAATGGACACGATCCGGGGCTTGAAGACCAAGGGCCACAAGGTCGCCATCGTCACCAGCCGCACCCGCCCCACGCTGCTCCCCTACACTGAGCACTTCGGCATCAGACAGATTGTCGACGCCATCGTCTCTCCCGAGGACGTCGAGGCCCACAAACCCGACCCAGCCCCGGTCCGCAAGGCCATGGAGCTGCTGGGCGCCGTGGACCCCGCTGAGGTCGTCATGATCGGCGACACCGAGTTCGACATCGAGGCCGGGCATAACGCTGGCGTGTCCTCGTGTCTGGTGGGGTGGTCTGCCACCCCCCTGGAGAGGCTGCCCCGCGCCCCAACTTTTATCGCCAGGACCATGGGCGACTTTGTCGGCATTTAAGCCGTTATAAACATCGGATCGAATGAGCAGGCTTGCCGCGGTGTGATCGATCTGTGGAATCGTAGGCGCATTGGTCCGCGGGGCAGACTGTTGGGCGTGCATGGCAGCGACGGTTCAGCCAGACTCCAGGAACCAGGAGGCCTGCAGTCACTCTGACTCACTTGACTCCGGATGACTTTGACCCTGCCTCGATGGGACTTAAGGCCGACAGGTACTGGAACTCCGGAGTTGCTGGAGCAGCTGGGCACAGTCGCCCTGGATGGATAGGACGTACAGCACGCATGCGTACCCTCACGGCGCCAGCGCACGCAGATGCATGGTACGCAGATTATGCAAAGCCCCCAGCAGGTTGAGGGATGCCAACGTCAATCGAGGTGGATGACCTTAAAGACGTCGAGCAGAAGTATGTGAAGGAGGTTTATGACGTTATTGCTGCTCATTTCGCCTCCACGCGGACCAAAGGCCCTGTTAGTCCCGTTTTCCCCGCCTTATCCAGTGGGCTCCCGTCAAGGCCTATTTGAACAAGCTCCCCGATCATTCGGTGGTCCTAGACGTAGGATGCGGCAACGGCAAGTACTTTCTCGTGAACCCGCGTCTGTTCATGGCCGGCCTGGACCAATCCGCCGAGCTCGCCAAGATCGCCGTCAAATCGGGCAACCCGCTCGGCCTCACCGTCGGCAATGCCACCGCGCTCCCCTTTTCGTCCAGCGCCTTTGACCATGTGCTCTCCATCGCGGTGCTTCACCACCTTTCCGACCCCGCTACCAGGGCGACCATGTTGGGCGAACTCATCCGTGTCACCCGCCCCGGGGGCACCGTGTTCGTCTCAGTGTGGTCTACTAACGCCCCGTCGGCCGGTAAGCGGAAGGGCCCTGGGCAGGAGCCCGGGCAGGACAGGCTTGTCCCATGGCACCTGCAAAAGAAGTTCACGGACGACGATAAGGTGGCGAAAGCACAGACACCGCACGACAACACGGGCGACACGAGGAACCTGGAGGTGTTCTACCGCTACTACCACTTCTTCAGGGAGGGCGAGCTCGAGGAGGCCGTGAGGGATGCCGCCGAGACGTGCGGCCGAGAAGTCTCGGTGGAGGTCAGCTCAGACAAGGGGAACTGGTACGCCGAGATCACTGTGCACTGAGAGGCAGTGGGCAGGTGGAACACCGGTCAGGTGAGGTCTCTCGATTTCCGGCTCTTCGTGGTTAAACTGCACGACAAGATTACGACGGCCCAAACGGATGGATGAAGAGCGCACCGCTCTTTTGTCACCGACAAATGAGCCAGATATTACTGAAACACCCATGTTATCCGACGAGTACATCGACTCACCGTCCCTGGACCCCAAACCAAAGCAGCCCTTCCTCCGCCGAGCATACAGCGTCTGTGTGTTCATCTCACTTGGATTAGCGATGATGACCGCATTCAATGCGATGATTTCTCTCTCCGACTACTGGAACAGCGTGTACCCCGGTCGCCACATGGAGTGGAAGGCCACGCTCTTCTTCTTCTTCATCAACCCGCCCCTGTACCTCGCCATGATCTTCCTCATCCGTCTGCTGCCCCACATTGTGTGGCTGGCCGGGTCTGTGGCTATCACGGTGCTTTCGTTCCTCCTGCTTCCAGCCATACCGCTCCTCCTTCCCCTCGAGATCGCAGAATACGCCTGCCTGCTCCTCATACTCACTGCAGGTGCGGCGTACTCGGTACTAGGGTCGACCGTCATGGCCGTGTCGTCCATCGCAGGCCCCGCGTCCGTCCAGATGGTCATGGTCGGCCAGGGGCTCGCCGGGGTGGTCGTCATCGGCGTCCGTATAGCCACAAAGCTCGTGCTGACTGCAGGAATAGTCGGCCATGACGACGGGGTGACCATCTCTGCCGTTCTCTTCTTCCTCATCTGCTCAGCCATCGTCAGCTCCTCTGTCCCGCTGTACGCTGCACTACTGCTCATGGACCGCAAGGACAGGGTCCACAGCGAAGCATATGAACCAATAACCGGCGAGGAGGCCGAGGAGCCAGTCCCTGCAAGCCCCGCCCGGGCCCTCTCGGTCTGGTGCCACAGAGTCGTCGCCATCTTCAGACAGCAGTTCCCGGCCAACCTCTCTGTGTGCGCGGTGTACCTGGCGACGTCCTCGTGCTTCCCCGGGATGGCCGTCGCCTTGCTGTCCGGGACCCCCGCACTCGACTCCACTGGCTGGTTCGCCATCATAGTGTTGCTCACATTCATGGTCGGTGACCAGCTCGGCCGTCTGCTGCCACGCATCCCGCTGTTCCGCCTTGGGCCATGGGCGGTGACGTCACTCGCCCTGGCCCGACTCTTGGCCATCCCCACATTTACCGTGCTTTACATGTTACGTGAGGTCGTCATAATTGCCCCCCTGCCGCCTGTGCTAGTGTTCGTGTTCTCTCTGTCGAACGGGCTGCTCTCCACCAGGGCGTTCATGCAGTCGTCTGAGATGCTCCCCCCCGAGCTGACCGACTTGGGCGGAGTCGTCATGACGATGGCCCAGGTCTCAATCATATTCGCCGGAAACATGCTCGGGCTACTACTGGGCTACATCCCGCAGGTGAAGTGAGTTTTGGCTGTGTAATTGTAGTTTTGTAAATGATAGGCACCAACGCTCTGAGCGCCGGCCACGTCGTCTTTTATCCTTCAATCCTGGTGAGCAGCAGGCAACTACCAGTCGGACTCCAACCCCGACCCCATCACGACGCTGAGTCCGAGCCTACCCCCGAGCAAGAGCCCATTCACCGGCCGGGACTGCCCCGTCTCAATCCAGGCCGAGGCCCCGCAATAGCTGCAGGGACGCCTTTCCGAGGACACGGTCATAGAGGAGGTTCGGCTCGTCAGAGAGCCACTCGATGAAGAGAATAGGTGTAGGGTTGGTTTGTTATTATGCGGTCGTTCCTGCCTCCACCTCCGTGGTCTGAATCAGCGCCAGTGATCTGATGCACCCGCTGCCGCCAGCCACGTTGGGACGTGGCGGCGCGGGGCAGTCGTGTCAGTAGTGGCACATTCCTCGTCGAATTCGTCCTCATCCGAAGATTCATCCCTCTCTGCATCCGGAGCGTACTCTAGACTGTCTAGAACATCGCGCAGGGTGCTGAGAGACGTGCTAAGGTGGCTCAGCCCCTCTTTCGTCTTCAGGTGCAGTTTATGTCGTGCTACATTCCCCCCTAGAGCCGGCACATCATTAGCGGCGGGGGCGCGGATGATTGCGCGTGGTAGCTTCGAATCGCTTACAGGCGCGATCGAATTGAGGGTGCTGGTCTCGATACTTAAGCAGGGCATCAAGTGTCTTACAGTCGGAGAAGGCTAGCTCTGAGTCTTCATCGTGCTCGAAGCCAAGCCAGTTCACCATAACGATGGGCTCGTTGGTCTGAGAATCCAGTCTGTACTGGACTACGTGGTCGACAACCTTCCAGTTGCTGTCAGCGGTGAACGCTCTGGCCGCCTCGGCCATCGTCAGCGTCGGGCCTGTGTTGGGCAGCTTGGCCAAGCGGTCGGCGAAACGGGTAATGGTCTTCCCTGTAGGAGCACACCCCGTCCAGGCCGCCTCTGCTCCCCACTCCGCCCCTGGTGTCCCCGCCATGGCCGTCGCCCCACGCTCCGCGAGGTGTTATAAGTGCGGCGACCGTGGCCACCTGGCCGACGTGTGTCCCCGTCCGAACCCGGTGTGTTTCCGGTGCAAGAAGGAGGGTCACGTTGCCAAGGACTGCCCTGCTCATGTAAATGACCGGGCGTATCAGGTTGGTGTTGTTGTTTCGGGTGAGGAGAGGGCCGCGCAGGAGGAGACAGCGACGGTGTATGCTGTCAATAGCGGCTGCAGCACGTGGACACGGTGGTCGACGTGGAAGGGGTCAGAGCAAAGGCGCTGCTGGACTCGGGCGCCGGGGTCAACCTCATGTCGGCAGCGAGGGCGGCGGACCTCGGGCTGACTGTCAGAGAGCCGGGGGAGATCCGGCAGGTTGAGGGTCTTGGTGACCAACCCGTGCCAGTCATCGGGCGGGTGACGGCGACGCTTGGAGGAAAGCCGGAGTGGTGCGTTGTAGAGCCGGACGTGCTCTTCGTCGGCTACGACACCTTGGTTAAGCGCGGCATTGTGCTGCCCGACATGGCGGATAAGCTGACAGCTACAACCGTCCCAGGTTCGCGTGAGGACAAGCTACAGCGACTGTACGCGTACGATAGGGAGGGGACGGCTGCTGACTTGCCCATGTTTCAGCTTAAGCTGGCAACGGACGCAAGACCGTTTAGGGCATGGCCGAAGAAGATGGGCGTCGAGGATGCAGCGTGGGTGCGTCAGGAGGTGGCGAGCATGCTGAGGAAGGGGGTGATACGCCCGTCACTTAGCCCGTACGCATCGAGGGTGGTGCTCGCTGACAAGAAGGGGGGTTGTCAGTCAGTACAATTTAAGAACATTTATGGATTGACTTCGACACCCCTGTGTCGAAGTCTTTTCCCCCAGTAAAACAGGTATAGTCAAACCACAGTAATATTACTTCAAATGACTGAAAACGGCCCGTCAGTGAACGAGCCAAGCATTAGTGCCATTCTGGCATTTCACGAAAAGCTAACGAGACATGTTCAGGCCGGTGGAAAGCGCCGCCTCATTAAGCGCTTAGGCCCTGCAGTTCTAACATTCTGCAGTTCATCGGGTGTTGATGTTAAGCAGGTGTACCGCCGCGCGAGGAGACAGAAGACATCATCCTCCCTTATTTTTCGCGCACCGCAAGTCCGTATGAAAAAGTCCGGAGCGGAAGACCTAGCTTTCCAGGCCGTCGTTGACGCCATCAAACCTCAATCAGCTATCCTACAGCGCCAACTATTCCAGCTCTCTGTGAAGGGCGTCCATTCGGGGCGCTTCACACAGTACTTGGACAAGTTCCGTACAAGGTACCGCATCATCAAGCCTGATCTGGCGCCTGCTACGATCCGCCAGATGTTCCTGAACGGAATCCTGGACGAGTTCCTCCGCGAGGAGGTCAAAGACGCCGTAGTAGGAATGTCGCTCGATGAGACCTTCATTACCTCTCTTATGATCTGCAAGAAGCTCGAGGAAGCTCGTCTCATCTCTGAATCATACGCATCCCTCCATCCAGTGTCGTTAACACATCCTGGAAGCCGCGTCAAGTCTAGCAGAGCCCGTCCGGGCCGCCAAGAACGTCAACAGGCAAGACCTGACCAGCCTCCCCTCCAACGCCAAGCTCCTGAGCCACCGCACGCGTACAACCACTCCAGTTTCCAGCCTGATACGAGACGGCCCGACAGAGCCAGTAAGCAGTGTCAGAACTGCGGCAAGCAAGGTCACTTCGCCCGGGACTGTAAGAGAGATAAGATCAAGTGCGCAAAGTGTGGAAAGCTGGGCCACATGGCCAAGTTCTGCCGGTCGACAGGCCCAGTTCCTGTAAACGACCGTAAGTACACCAATTACTCGACACCGGCGCGCGTTTGGACTATGGCTGGCGAGACAACTCCATCATTGCCTGTGGTATCGGGTGCAGTGGACGGCTGCGCATGGGGACGCATACTATTCGATTGTGGTGCGGACATCCCGCTCGTTAACCCCGCCTCAGCTCAGGAAGCGGGACTGAACGCGACGAAGCTAGCCAGCCCGATACACATCAAGTCACCCGGAGGCAGAATCCAGACAGACACGACCTATGAGGTCCCAGTAATCATGGACAAGTCGCCGATGACCCCGAAGGGCGTCGAGGCGACGGTGACCGCGTATGCAGTTGAGATGGAGTATGACATGCTCTTGAACTATGCAGTCATGGTGGACTGGGGCATTCTTCCACATGTTGGAGCTAGGTCGAGCGACTCGTCGATCGAAGAGGACGCCCAGCTCCCATCGACACTCGAGCGTCTTGAGAGACGACTCTACAATTTGCGAGCGGATATGAACGATAAGCAGAGTCGGATATTGGCCCGCTATGACCACTGTTTCCACGACCGGCAAGGTTTCAGCAATCTAGAACCATATGACCTTGTGCTCAAGTCGGACAGGGTGATCGCGTCACGGTCTAACTACGTCCCATACCAGCGCGAGCACTTATTCGACCAACATCTCGCCGAGCTAATCGAGAAGAAGTACGTCGAGCAGTCTTTCAGCCCATATGCTTCGCCGGTGCTCCTGGTTCCGAAGGGTCCGGACAAGACACGCATGGTCGTGGATTTCCGTAAGATCAACGACGAGACGGAGCCGTTCGAGTACCCTATCTCTGAGATACAGACGTGTTTAGCGAAGTTAGGCGCATCCAAGGTGTTCGCCACCCTAGATTTATCGGCAGGGTACCACCAGATTCAGATGTCCGAACGTTCGCGCCAGTACACGGCGTTCAATACGCCGAGGGGCAAGTTCCAGTATACGGGCATGCCGTTTGGTTTGAAGAACGCGGGTGCTCACTTTCAGTACTCGATGGAGCGGGCGTTCGCAGATTTACTAGGAGCCAGCTGCCTGATTTATATCGATGACATCGTAGTCTTCGGAAGAACAGAGGCAGAGTATATCGTCAACCTGACGAAGGTCCTCAAGCGAGCGGATGAACTGAATCTTCGCCTCAATGCCGAGAAGTCACATTTCGGCCAGTCTACAGTCGAGTTCCTTGGCTGGACAGTTTCAGGTGAGGGCTACGGTATTGCTGCCGACCGGGTACATGACATCCAAGAGCTCAAGCTACCCAAGTCCCGAAAGGCGGCCCAGGCACTCATGGGATTTCTGAACTTCGTCCGTGACTTCGTGCCACACTTTTCCATGGTCACGCGACCATTGGCACTCGCAGCAGCCGGTAAGATTGGGCTAGGCACCCCAGAGCAGACCAAAGCCTTGGCCCTGGTGAAGGATCTACTGTGTTCCGCACCCATCTTACAACACTTCGACGTGACAAAGCGCCACGTGGTGATGACCGACGCGTCGGACGTAGGGATCGGAGGTGTCCTCCTGCAGGATGGCAAGCCTGTCAGTTATATGTCGAAGGCCTTCACCGATGTGCAGACAAGATGGAGCACGATAGAACAGGAGGCATATGCTATCGTCTCCGCGCTTCAACGCTGGCGCCGTTTCCTGGTCTGGACCCCTTTCACGCTGCTGACCGACCACCGTAATCTCATTTATATGGCCCGTTCATCAAACGCTAAGGTCCAAAGGTGGTATGAATCGATCGCAGACCTCCCCTTCACAATACGACACGTCCCTGGAGTAGATAATGGAGCAGCGGATGGATTGAGCAGAGTCTTTGCTGCGTCCAAGACCCCGACCGCGACAGAGAATGAGATCCATGACGCTCACCTCCACGGTCAAGCCCATCTCCCCATTTATACGACAGTCGAGCTGTTGAAGGCGAGAGGGAAGCGAGCCCCCATTGACCAAGTCGCAGAGGTAATTAACAAGTGCCCAGTCTGTCAGCTCACGGCGAAGCCAGAGGACGCCAAGCGGTCGTACTTGCACACAGCGAGTGTAACTCCGTTTGATAAGGTAGCGATTGACACGATTGGCCCGCTACCAGAGGTCAACGGTTTCAGCTATATCTTGGTAATGGTTGACACGGCCTCAAGGTGGACAGAGCTGGTACCCCTACGGACTACGAAGGCCCTTGAAGCAGTAAGAGCATTTACGAATACGTGGCTACTACGGTACGGGGCGCCTAGAGTTCTCCAGTCAGACGGAGGGCGCCAGTTTGCAAACCGTTTGTTCGAGGATCTTGCTGGTCGAGTCGGGTTCTCGACCCATATCACAACTCCGTATCACCCGCAGTCCAATGGGATTGTAGAGCGGGCGAACTCTCGAATCGAACGAATCTTGCGCTCCAGGAAGTATGAGCTCCAGACCGAGGATTGGGTCGACTGTTTACCAGTGGCACAATTTATTGTTAACTCAACACCCAGAGCGGCCCATCACCTCACGCCGGCTGAGATTATCTTTGGAAGCGACATGCGAGTGCCGAGTGAGATTGTCTTCACGAGCCAAGATGACAGCGCGGACTATCCGGCAGATAATGGCGAGGCGGTGAAACTCGCGAGACAGATGGCCGCGGCACGCATCCGAGCCATGCAAGAGGACGCGCGCAACCGGGTTGGGTCCCCGCCGGTTATTGATTCAGAGTGGGTGCTGGTGAAGTATCCGACTAAGCCACCTTCCAAGCTTGCGGCAGGTTGGCGAGGCCCAATGCAGCTAGTGAGCCCGGTTATCGTCGACAACTTACCGGTAGCATACAATGTGAGAGACGTGAACTCGGGTAAGGAGTTCAGGGTAGCATCCGAGCGCGTGAGGTCTTTCGAGGGTGACTTGTCACGCGACTCAGCACAGGCCCTGGCAGCGACCACTGATGCCGAGTACGTTGTCGAGTGCATTTACGATTCATCCAATGAGAAGTCGATCAAGAATAGGAAGTTCCACGTGCACTGGAAAGGGTATGAGCCATGCGAGGACACTTGGGAGCCTTACGAGAACGTCAAGGACTGCGAAGCGTTAGATATATTTCTCGGAAAAGCATAAGCCTACCACTTATACGTACCTGTAAAAGGCAGGTAAGGCAGCCAACAGAATTTATTCTTCGTCGATCGCACCAGCAGACTCGCGCAGCCGGGCCAGGAGCAGCTCAGGGTGCCACTCAGGGCGAACACGCGGCCAAAGACGGGCATTGGTGAGGTAGTTGGTGATCGGGAGGCAAGTGCACATGGATTGCGTGAGCTGAGTGAGTCCAGGCACGGCGTAATTCTGATACTTAACCACAAGGGTGAAGCTTTCGCGGAACTGTTCGTTGTACAGCTCAATGTGCCTGAGGCACTCGACGATCACATAGTCGAGTGACGGGTCAGACACCTGCGGCACGAGCTCGGCAGCGCTGATCGTGGTCTCGATCCGTGCGATGCGATCGTTTGTGAGCAGGGCGTAGTAGTCCGTCACAAACCGTGTCGCCTCGTGAGCAGACAGACGGTCGACGCGACGGGCCTGGGCCACCATCCAACAGCAGTACAAGGAAGGGTGCGAAGAGATCATGATGATCCGCATCAGGGACTGGTTCGCCAGGGTTCGGAGATAGGATGGCTGGCGATCAGCGAGATCGGGAGTGATGCGGGTCAGGGTCGCTACCACGACGTCGACCGTAGATCGGGAGAAACAGCCGGACGTGACACCGTCAGAGGCGAGCAGAGCCTCGGCGAGGGCAACATCGGCAGGTGAGTCGATCTCAAAGTGGGACCGCAGTGCACGGCCCACGACGGCGTCGGTGACGAAGTCCGTCAGGAGCAAGAGGGACTGACGCGTCATGAGGTCCCCAGCCTCATCGCCAGCGCTGAAGACCTGTGTGCCGTGTTACGAATGAGTTTTATGCAACAAACTCCCGCAGTTTAGGGTCACACTTCCCCCCATGCGGACGCATTAACGGCGCCCGGAACTGCGGAACTTCTTCTTGGCGGCGGCGAACGCGGCTTCATGCTCTGGATGAGCGACGAGGTAATCATCGAGAGCCGCTAGCTGGTCATAGTACCGGTTATAGGGTACATAGGAGTCTTCGTCGGGTGTGAGGCCTTCCCAACGGATGAGGAGCTCCAATGAGCCGTTCTTCTTCTTCTTGTGACCGACGATCTCCTTGACGGGCTGTTCGCCTTGCTCGAAAGCGGCGATCCGCTCGAGCTCGGTGTCGGATAAATCGGTCTCGAATCGGACCAGTCTGTCGGCGTGGACCGTGCTGACGCATCTTGTGACGAGGTCACGGACGCGGTAGGTGTTCGGGTGTTCGCCCTTCCCCTCCATGCGGAAGGGTCCGCGCAGGGGGGTGTAGATCTTAGCCGGGGGCTTGCCCGGGTAGCGCAGGAGAACGTATTGTTCTCTCTCCCACGCATGAGTGTCTGCTGTGGCCTTGGCCTTGCGCGCCTCGTACGCGCGAATCTTGACGCGGGCGAGGGCTTGTAGAGCGGCTACGTCCTCCTGGAAGCGGACAATCTCACCTTCATCAACGCTCCCAGGGGTGCAGCTCTTCGTGGCGTTTGCCAGAGCGATCGGGGCGACCCGTAGCGTCGATTCTTTGCCGAACAGCAGTTCGAAAGGGGAGCGACCGGTGGTGGCGTGGCGGGTAGAGTTGATGACGTGTTGAGCGAGCGGTAAATAGGCGGGCCAGTCGCCGTCCTCTGCGTCTAGGAGGAGCGCTCTCATGCGAGACATGATCGTGCCGTTGAGTCGTTCAACGACTCCGTTGCTGGCCGGGTGGTAAGGGGTTGAGAACCTGTGCTGAAGACTGATGATGGCGTTACACTCGGCAATGAGGGCGTTACGGAATTGAGTGCCCTGGTCGGTTTGAATCTCCTTTGGGACTCCGAACGTGGACCACACATCCAGCATCGCTGCTGCAGCCTCTTCGGCCTTTGTAGTAGCGACCGGACGGAGGATCGTGAACTTGGAGAAGACATCCACGATCGTGATGATGTAGGACATGCCGGCCTCTTCCGGAAGGGGGCCTATTGTGTCAAGCTGGACCGTCTCGAAGGGCTTGAGTCGCTGCGTGGAGTGCCACTTCGTCTTCTCGCGGGCAGGGGGTCTAACCTTCTGGCAGACGGCGCAACTTCTGAGGGTCTCCCGGACGTCCGATTTCATGTCGGGCCAAGACTGCCCGGCGTTGCGGAGATTTGCCATCGTCTGAGCGACGCTGACGTGGCCCTGTGCACCGGCGTGGGCCTGGTTGATGAGGTGACGGTGAGAACTGGAGACCTGTTCGATAGCGGCCTTGAGGTCGTCTCGGTCCTCTGGGACGCTGCTAGGACGGGACAGCGAGTCGGCGACGACGTTGTGGACGCCCTTGATGTGGGCGATGGAGTAGGGGTATTCGGTCATTGTCAGGCGCCAGCGAGTAAGCTTTTTCGTGCCCTCCTCGTCCGTCTTTCTCAGGAGCCAAATAAGGTTCCGGTGATCGGTTCTGAGAGAGAACGGCTTAATCTTAAGGAGGGCTGAGAACTCCGGTCGAGTTACACAGTGGATGATCGCGTAAAGCTCCTGTTCGACGGTCGACCACCTTTGCTGAGTCTCGTCCAAGGTCTTGGAATAAAAAGCGAGGGGAACCTTCTCAACTCCTTCGCCCTGCCAGAGGACCCCGCCGATCGCTACTGAGGAGGCATCGGTCTCCAAGGTCCAGGGCTTGTCTAAGTCTGGGAGGGCGAGCGCCGTGTGTTCGGTGACCAGGTCTTTCATCTTAGCGAAAGCGGCGTCCTGCTCGGCGCCCCAGGCCACGGGGGACGACTTCCCCGGAGAGCCCTTAAGCAGCCGGTTGAGAGGTGCTGCGGCGTCGGCGAGATGGGGAATGTAATTCGACAAGTAGTTGAACTTGCCGAGGGATCGACGGAGTTCCGACGTGGTGGTCGGAGGAAAGAGGTCGCGGATGGCCTGGACTCGAGCGGGGGCAACGGATCTGCCCATCTCGTTAACGATGAAGCCGCACACCTCAACCTCGGAGAGGCCGAGGGCACACTTGTCGGCCTTCAGTCTGACGTTGGCCGCCAGTAGATGATCGAAGAGATCCGTGATGGCGCTCTTGAACTCTTCCTCCGTGTGCGAGTAAGTGAAGATATCGTCGACGTAGGCTTTGGAGCTCTTGCAGTCTTCCAACACCTCGTCCATCGCTCTCTGGAACTTGGCCGGGGCATTCTTGAGCCCGAAGGGGGTACGAAGAAACTCGTAATGACCGCCTGGGATAGTGAAGGCGGTGAGTGAGACGCTGTCGGGGTCCATACGTTGCTGCCAGTAGCCGCTTCGGAGGTCGAGCGTGCCGAAGAGTGAGCAGCCGCTTGCCTCATGGACGAAGGAGCAGATATCTGGTGTCGGGTAGCGATCGTCTTCGGTGGCTTCATTCAGAACGTTATACGCGACGCAGAACCTGTCCTCACCGTTCTTCTTCTTCGCCATCACGTGTGGGGATGAGTACGGCGAGTCACTTGGGCGGATGACTAATTGTTGGAGCATCTTGTCGATTTCAGCGGCGGCGCTGGACGCTTGGGAACCCTTAAGGGGGCGTGGTCTTGCCTTCGGGAGCCTGTGGTCGCCAGGCTTCAGGGTGATCTTGTGTGGACGCAACTCGCTGCCGTCCTCTGGCAGCTCGCCGAAGAGCTCGCGGCGTTCGTATAAGAAGCCTTCGAGCCACTTAGTGAGGTCTGGATTGTCATCGTAAGGGATTCGGACCTTCTTCCACTCGTTATCAACATCAATCTCATCTGTGCAGGAGTCGAGATACGGGTGTGGAGGCAGATTGTCGTTGTCGGAGATGGTGGCGGATGACGGGATCAGCAGTCTGTCGTTCATGAGGTAGCCCAACCTTCTGAGGAGGTCGCGGCCGATCAGGACCTTTCGGCGTTTGGCGCGGATCACCATCAGCAATGCGGTGGCCTGCACGGTCTTGCCATCGATAGACGGGAGAGTGATGTCGACCTTTGCGGCCTTACCGATGGAGATGACCTCGTCGCCGGCGCCGAAGAGCTCGACTGAGGTGTCGATGAGCTGGTAATTCGGGACCTTCGCTAGTGCGGGCTCCGAGATGACTGAGACGCAGGCTCCGATATCGAACTTCGTCTTGATTTGGACACCGTTGATCGTGGCCGGGACGTTGATGGGGTCGTTGTCGATCTCAACAGCCCCCACCTCATAGACGTCACCTTCGTCCTCGGACTCGGCGTCATCTGAGGCGTTGTTGTCGACTTCATGGACGTCGCGCTGGCCGCGCGAGTTGCGAAGCTTTGAGGAGTCCCTCAGGAACATGTTGCCGGCCCGACGGTCGGACTGCGTACCGCTGGTCTGCTTCTGGTCGTTCTTCCGCGGCTGAGAGGAGCCGGAGGTGCCCTTGGACTGGTTGTCCTTCTGCCGTGCGAGGAACCTGCATGACTCTGTCGTATGGTTACTGTTCCACCCATGAGACTTGCACCACTTGTTGAAGTGCTGTGGGATGGCATACTTGTGCTTGTCTTTGAACTGGAGATAGGGATCGCTTGTATGGGGCAGTACTGTCGGCTTTTGCTTGCCAGGGGCGCGACGGCCGCTGTCTTTCTGGTCGGCGGGTTGGGATGTTACCGCGAACGCCCGCCACGGGACAATAACGCGTTCGTCGTGATCGACGTCGAGGTTCTCGAGGCGAGAAAGAAGATCGTCGATTGACTCGGCTGGGTCCTCGATGATGTCCTCGTAAAGAGCCTCGGCGTCCTTGCTATAGCCCTTGAGGAAGATCGACCCCAGTAAGCGCTCGGTCGAGTTGTAGGTTAGTGCCTCGATGTCTGGGACGCATGGATCGTAAGCGTTGAGGATCCTACGTAGCTTGAAGACGGCGAGTCGGTGCTCGACGGCTGGGCCGAAGAATCTAAGGCCGGATGCCTTGTCGCGCACCATCTTCAGTCTCGATCCCATGTCGAGGGTCGGTAGGAGCGTATAAACGATGTAGGGGATGATCGCCTTTGCCTCGGCGCGGAGGTAAGCGTAAACGTCGGGGAAATCAGCACGCTTTGGCCAGGCGGCCAGGTCGGGCTTCTCATCTATGGTGGGCTCCGGGACCTTGTCAGAGAAATCTGGGAGTGTCATGTCGGTCCCGTCAGGCACGGGGACAGTCGGGGTTGCGGCGCTGAAGAGGTCGGACCATCTGTTGGCCGCGGGGTCCTTCATGTACGAGGTGATGAATGTCCGGGCCTTCTCAGTGGCCTCCGGGATTGCGCGTTGTATCTCTGCCGAGATTGACTCCTTTGTCAGGCTGGTGAGGGCCGGGTCCTTGAAGTTTGAAGAGACCCGCACACACTCTGCGTACTGCGCTCGCTTGCAGGCCGCCTCAAAGGCAGCAGCGAAACGCTTGGCGATTGCATCTGCGGTGGGATTGTGGGATATAGCTTGCGGAGCCTCGTCCGAACGGGCCTGAGCTCGGGCTTCGGCGTCAGACATAATGGAGGTCTGGAGGCTCTCAAGAGTGGGAAATTTCGCTGTCGGACGCCAATCACGCTTTAACTTCGCGACCGTGTCCGCTGTGAGCGTTTGGATGAAAGAAGTTGGGTTTCTCTCGTGGATAATTGCAGTGGTGTAATCCGCGAGCGCCTGGATTGCGCTTTCTGGATCATTAGTCGTGAATTGCTTCATTTCACCGGTAATATCGATATTGTGCCGTGTTACGAATGAGTTTTATGCAACAAACTCCCGCAGTTTAGGGTCACACCTGGCCGGTCCTCAGACGGGACAGCATGCCCTGGAGGGGCAGCTCGAAGCAGTTCGAGACGCGACCAGAGACCGAAGCGATTACGGTCTGGAAACGGGCTTCCCGCTCCGCCAGGTCCGCCCGATGAGGTCCTTGGAGGTGCCCGCGGAGCACCTGGCGGGTGATGGGGCGGTTGGAGGTCCGGCGCTGGGCGGCCTCAACCGTGCTGACAGCATGACCAGCTTGGGCAGAACAAGTGGCGACAGCCACGACGCGTCCGGTCAAGGTGCGACGCGTACCTTCATCGTCGACGACAACACCCGTTACGCGGCGGATATCCTCAGGTGGGTGCCGGCGGGTGATCGCGCGAGCCGCAGGAACCTCGATGACGACGTCCTGTGGCGATGACGGCTCAACAATGGGTGCTGAGGAAGATTCCTCGGGACGAGCACGTCTCTGGGGCATATCGGTGCTGTCCGGCACGAGCACGGACTGGTGTTTGCGCTTCAGAGCGCGGAGACGTTCAGCAACGGGCAGATTGCCGTCATTGCCAGCAAGATCAGCGATCAGTGCGTCCAAATCATGCACAAGGTTCTCCATTAGGCCGTATGGAAGTATTAACCGCGGTCAAAACTTCATTTACGTGTTACATGATACAAAAACGTAGGACCTGGGTCATGACCAGGACTCCACACAGCTAAGTCAGGACGCTGAATAGCATGGTGCAACGCGTAATTTACGAAAGCAGACGGGTTAGGCAGAATTCGCCGACCGAGAAAGGGTCCGTTTGGTGAACCCCGATGAACGCTTGTTGAGGACGATAAGTCCGCAAAATCACGATATTTATACGTCTATGAGACGAATACTGATGTTGTTAGTGTTATAGAGCAATATTCGCGGCGTCCCAACTGTCGACGAACGAGAAAAGCAAAAAAAGGCCATATCTCGGCAACGAAGAGGCTTTGAGGCCTCTAGAGGCGTTATTCGAACGCTATGTAAGAATGAGGGCTTTCAAGGCCGCATACCATGGTGGTTTCGAACTGAAGCCATTTGTGCATTTTAAGGATCCGAATGAACTAATCGACGACCATACGGCCCAGTAATGGCCCGTGGGAGGGCGGTAAGCCCGGGTAAGACTAACCCTTGAGCGTATGACGCAATACTTACACAGTGGTACCACGAAATTCTGAGTCAATCAATTTGGAGATACGTCACCACAGAACAACTACGGTTGTACCGGACACCCTTACGTGGCAGTAAGAGTATGTCAACGGTGTTCCGGCTGCTGTGCTACCCACAGTTAGCGACGGTGAAGCAAGGGTTACCGAGCTAAGGCAGAGTACCCTTCCCGGGCACTGGGCTATTCCCCAGCCGCCAACGGTGAAGTAGGTTAGCACAGGCTTTCCCCTGTGAGGCCTACCGGCACAAGTTATTCATACTCAAGTCAGTTGAGCATGGAGGGGCAGTGTCAGTCAGTACAATTTAAGAACATTTATGGATTGACTTCGACACCCCTGTGTCGAAGTCTTTTCCCCCAGTAAAACAGGTATAGTCAAACCACAGGGTGACAAGAGGCTATGCGTAGACTACCGACAGCTGAACAGGCTGACGGTGGACTATGACTACTGTTACCTTACAGTACCCGCTGCCCACCATATCCTCATTGATAGAGATGCTGGAGGGCAACTCCAAGTTCAGTACGCTGGACCTGAAGGCCGCGTTCAACCAGGTCGAGCTGGATGAGGATTCGAAGGGCCTCACAGCGTTCGCGACTCAGGAAGGCCAGTTTGAGTACAACAGGATGCCGTTTGGGCTCAAGTGTGCGGCGGCCCATATGCAGATGGCCATCGAGTCAGTACTGGGCGACCTCATCGGGCGCGCGTGCCTCGTATACATCGACGATATAGTCGTGTTCGGGGCCGACCAGGAGCAGCATGACGCCAACCTGGACGAGGTGGTTGACCGGCTCTTGAAGCACAAGGTGGGGCTGGGCGAGGCGAAGTGCGTATTTGACAAGGAGGAGATCGAGTATGTGGGATGGATTGTCAGTGGAGAGCACAAGCGGATCGACCCGAAGCGAGTCGAGCACATCCAGAACATGCCCATGCCGGACTCCATTCCCGCGGTCAGGGGGTTCCTGGGCACGGTTAACTTCGTGCACGACTGTATACCCCACTTGGCGTGGCGTGAGAGATGCCTACATCGCTTAGAGAAGAAGGACGCAGTGTTTGAGCGAGGCTGGACACCGGAGTGCGTCGAAGCCGTCAACACCATCAAGGCGGAGATCGCCAAGGCCGAGGCACTATGCATCCCCGGCGCAGAAGAACCACTCGAGCTGTATACCGACGCGTGCGAACACGGAGTGGGCGCAGTCCTCATGGCCAAGCGGGGCGACAAGCTCCTTCCGGTCGGGTATTTCTCCAAAGCCATCCAGGAAGACACGTCGAGGGCGAGGTGGAATATGACCCAGAAGGAGACGTTCGCCATCAAGGAAGGGGTCAAGCACTTCATTTCCTGAAGGGACGGAAGTTCACCGTCGTTACCGATCACCGCAACCTGTTGTGGATGGACCAGTCCGAGAACACGGTAGTGCAGCGGTGGGCCCTAGAGTTGCGGCAGCAGTACAACTTTGAGATCAGACATGTCGCCGGGGTGGACAACTCAGCGGCAGACTGGCTGTCCCGCCACCCGAGGAAGACAGCAGGGGAAGCGACCGAGAGCGTCTACGTAGCCAGCCCGGGTGACGGCGAGACCCCGCATACATTGCCTGAGAGCCAAAAAGAGGCGCGGTTCAAGGAGGTACACGGAGCCGGCAAGGGCCACCATGGTGTGCAGCGGACACTATGGAAGCTAGAGGACCGCGGGCTATTGTGGGAAGAGGCCGAGACCGATGTGTCAAGGATGGTCAAACAGTGCCCCATATGTCAGAAGTCCGGGCTAGGGGCCGACCCGTACCAGCTGGTACCCAGAGAGCCGCTCGGGCCATATGGCCGAGTGTTCGTGGACACCATTGTCATGAACGAGGCCGACGGTGAGTACAGGAACATCGTCGTCGTTACCTTACCTTACAGTCGTGGAGGAGACGTCACGCTGGGTCACCCCCATACCATTGAAGTCAACGTCCTCGCGCGAGACCATCGAGGCGCTAGTCCGGCACTACCTGACCCACTTCCCGGTGCCGGCCGAGTGGGTGGCTGACAATGGGTCACAGTTCGCCTCCACCGAATTCCACGCATGGGCACAGGAGACTGGTGCGAAGGTAGACCACACCACGCCATATTACCACGAGGAGAATGGCGTGGTCGAGCGGTGGAACAAGGAGGTCAATCGTCACCTGAGGTGTGAGATGTACGAGCGGCAGACCCACAGGTGGGCCAGCCTGCTACCTGCCATCCAGAATATAATCAACTCCGCCCGATCGAAGGCGACCGGGTCGTCTGCATGGAGGTTGATAGTGGCAGACGGGACCAAGGCGTCCGTTGACAAGCTCAAAGCACAGAGGATGGAGGAGACCGAGGCTGTCATGGGTCTCACCCAAGATTACACAGATTTATATTGTCGAAGCCAG
The DNA here is from genome assembly GCA_019828565.1 of Carpediemonas membranifera. Taxonomy (NCBI): domain Eukaryota; phylum Fornicata; genus Carpediemonas; species Carpediemonas membranifera. Next base: position 1,691,904 of record JAHDYR010000012.1, read on the forward strand.
AATAAATGACGCATTCATTCTCGACTTCATGCGTCATAATTGTATTGATTCTCATGGCCTATGGGATTGAGACGCGAATACGTTTTGGTCTTATGATGGACCAAGGGGCCTCCGAGAAAGATATAATGAAGCAACTCGGCATAATAAGCCGGTCAACAGTCACACGTTGGAAACGGTTGTACTATACGCACCAAGGAACGATCAAGAAGCGGAAGCGGGAACACAAATCGACGATGAAGCACGACAAGTTGATAATGCGAGCTGTTGCTAGGTGCGAGGATGAAGACAGACAGTTCACTGCTGCTGATCTTCGAGGCATGCTAGCAGGCTGGGTAGAAGACCCTCCCTCCGTATCTCACCTCCGCCGCTGGCTCAAGAAGCACCGCTACAACTACAAGCTGGGCCTCAAGATGTGGTATGAGAGCGACCCCACACGTATCGGTGAGTTCTGGGCCGAGTACGCCACGGTAATCCGCCCTCAGCACGCGTTCAAAGATCTTGTCTTCTTAGACGAGACCTCCTTCGACCCCCATCAGGCACGAACCAAGGGGTGGATGGCCGTGGGCGACTCGGTGAGCAGGGCCAGCGGGAAAGTTGTGGGCAATCGCGTTTCAGTATGCGCCCTCCTCGGCGTAAATGGGATCATAGACCGGGCTATCACCGAGGGAACGTACAACGCGGACGACTTCTTTACTGTTCTACGTCGCTTCTTAGAGCGTATCCGCGGTCAGCACAAGGTCATGGTGCTCGATAACGCACGGAGTCATAAGACGGGACGCGCTGAGCTGTATGAGCCACTGAGCAAGGAGTACGGAGTAACCTTCTTCTTTCTACCTGGCTATGCTCCTTTTTGAACCCCATTGAGACAGTGTTTGCCTGTGTGAAGAGAGAAGTGATCAAAAACCGTGGCAGGAACGAAGATGCCCTGCCATACATCACCGAAGCCTTCGATAGCGTGTCAGAACTTGTCAACTTGCCCGCATTGTTCCGTAAAGTGGGGTATTGGTAAACGTGCAGTTTATGTCATCACCTCCAAGGCGCCATACACGGACCATGGGCAACACTGAGGATAATAAACGATCAAGAGGTGCAACCAAAGGTTTATTCTTCCACGTCGTCTTCCTCTGTACCGTCCAACCCAGACGCATCCAGCGCCTGAGATGCTGAGACAGTACTGACGCGACCAGCTGCCAGGCGCCTGTTGTGTAGCCACGTATAGAGATCAGCTACTGCTTCAGTAGGCACAGGAACATGCACGAAGCTTGCGTCGACTGGAAGAGCCGGTGGTGATGATACAGAGATGAAGGACCCGGATGACTGGGATGATGAACGGCTGTATTCGCGATGCGAAAGGCCCATTGGAATCTCAGTCATATCTGCCTTGTCGAGGATAACTTGAACCGCCCATGAAGCGATTCTCTCAACCGGAAGGCGCTTCGCTGTCCCATTCGCCGTCAGTATGTCTCGCATTGTCCCAAAAATGCTACACCCACCATCTAGCTTGTTTTTAAGGGTAACAAGCGGGCAGGTTCCGGCGTGATGGCCTGTTGCGCGGCATATAGTACAAGGCATTCCAACTTTCCTTTGAATGAATCAAAAATCCTTTTGGAATGCGTCATTTAGTTTGGTTCTCACAATATATGATATTAGTTAGTCAAGGAGTTTCTCCTCGACACCATTGTGTCGAGTCTTCTCCTCTTGTAAACATAGTTCGTCAAACGAACCACAATACTAGTATTCCACGTTTTGATGACGCTCTATAACAATATGCCTATGCTAAAGAAGACGACCATTGAGTCGTTAGTCCGATTCGCCGAGGATTTGTCCGAGTACCGAGCCAAAGGCGGTGATGCCGACGTTGCCGACATGATTGACACCGAAGTCCAACGGTACGCTGACGCTCTCGGCTTTAAACTCTTCGCCAAGGCCTCTGAAGCCATCCCCTCGGCTGAGGCCTCTGTCCCCGTGAACGATGAAGGTTCACCAGTAGCCGGAACGCCTAAAGACGACGAGCAACCCCTCCAGCAGTCCCTCATCCTAACCGCAGCTGTCCGAAAGACGCACAAGCGTAAGCGCAAGGCCAAGCGTCTCGCTAAAGACGACCACGTCCTCAAGCGGCTCGGTAGAGCACTGCAACCGTCCCGTTTTTCTGCCCGTCTCGACTTGTTCCGTCTTTCCATCTCGTCCTTTACTCCGCAGGAGGTGGTTCGAGTGAACCGACGGTTCAGAACCCTCCTCTCCCTTGTTGATCCCGGGGTAGACTCTGAGATCCTCTGCGACACCTACGCGCGTTGCTTTAAGCTACCCGATAATTCGCGCGTTCAGTACAAGGTTAAGGATCTCACCGAAGGCTTCTCCCTCGAACAGGCTATGCCGCGGGTGATTGATATCGCTCGCGATATCGAGGAATCCCGTGCCATGCTGCGTTCCATCGGAATGACCGACAAGCAGTCGTCAACCAAGGCTAAGTCGGGCAAACCCCATCGCGGTCTTCACCACGAACCCACCCATCCCGCCCCCAAGCCAATCGCCAAGCCTCATCATCAGGATAAGCCAGCCGCAAGAGCCCCGAACCAACGAGGAGAGGGCAAGCGCGAGCTGGTGTGCTACAACTGCGGCGAGACGGGCCATCCATCCTTCAAGTGCCCGCGGGATCGTGCCACATGCCCGGTTTGCAAGAAGCAGGGTCACCTCGAGAAGTTCTGCCGTTTTAAGTCCCCAGTAAACGGGGCGAAGTGTTTATTTTCCGCTGCGTCAGGGGGAGGGTCGTTGCCTGTAGTCAATGGAGTCATCGAGAAGGCCGAAGTGAAGGTCTTACTAGACTCTGGTGCTGACTGTGCCACGATATCTCCCGATCTGTGCTCCTCGCCAGCCGTTACCAGGATCAACCACGATACTGTACGCATCCAAACGGCAGGTGGAATACGAGAAGCTGAAGGCACCGTATCGGTGCAGATCACGTTGAGGCCATCTCCCTTCACGCCACGTGGCTGCGAGCTGAAGATCCGCGCCTTCGTTCTCAAAACTGCGTACGAAGTCAGTTTTGGTTACAGCCAGATGGTAGAGATCGGACTGCTGCCCTCAATGGCCCAGCCTAGCAACTCGGAGAGCGAAGCAACTGACGATCCTCCCGTCCCGAGCAAGTTTGAAGCTAAGGCTCTTACCCTCCCCGATGGTATCGCGAGCCAGCAGATCAAGCTGCTCAAGGAGTACGAAGACCTCTTCCGTGACCGTACTGAACCGAGCAAGCTCGAGCCCTACGACCTATGCCTCAAGGGCGATCGAGTCGTCCACGTACGTCCCTACTATGTTCCGCCCCCAAAGGTCCCGGTGCGGCGGCAAACGGAATTCTCTTTACATAAACTGCACTGACTCGAGCGCCGTCGTGTGTTACCACAACACTCTACCCCCTCGTCTTCTTCCAAGCGAGGGAGTTGTCATGGATGTAGCTGATAACAAATACATTGTCCCAGTTGTCGGGCCCGTATCTCTCCCAGGTGGGATTGGAATAGCCCACCCATTCTACTAAGATCTCCCGAACGCCACGCTTGATCCGGTGTTTCCGGACGGCTTGGACTTGGAACTCTTCTGAGTCTGTCGCGGCCAATCTCCTGCCCTCATCAAGGTCAGGGACGGTGACTCTGCTGAGTCGTGACACATGCACAACCCGCACACTGTCGTCGACTAGTGAGCCTATCTCGACAGCCTTATGCTCGAGGACTCTTAGTACCTTATAGGGTCCCTTGAGGCCATGTAGCTTCGATTTGTTCACTGGCCTCTCCAGGACGAAGTCCCCTGCGCTGAGTTGAGTCGCTTCAGTGTCATCCCTAAAGTGCTCGACGGCGAGGTGCTCATCTCGAATGACCTTCACCACGTCTTCCTGAAGGCGTCGGAGGTTGTCTAGGGCCGTCTTGACGTCCCTAACCACATCAATCTTAGAGGGTGCCGCCGGCGGTGTCCTCCGCAGCTGGCCGATCTCCACGTAGCGCCCATACAGGACCTCGTTCGGCGAGAATCCTGTTGCTGTGTGGACAGCACTATTGAGGATGTGTTGAACATATGGCAGGGTCTCTTCCCACCTGCTGAAGTCGTTCAATGCCAGTGTTAGCCATCTGACGTGTCTCATGACTTCGGCGTTGCGTCGCTCTACCACACCATTCGATTGAGGGTGGTAAGGCAGTGTCCTACGGTGGAACGTGTGCATGAGTGTTACGAGCTCCGAGATGACGCTGTTCACGTACTCTGGACCGTTGTCTGACTGAATTACTGTCGGCACGCCGTGTCGGCAGGCTAGCAGCCAGAGGGCCCTTGCAGCCTGCTGGCCCGTATTGACCTCGGCAGGCATCAGCTCAGTGTAACGACTGAACATGTCGGTCGCCACGAAGATGTAGTGGAAGCGCGACTCTCCGTGGATTGGTCCGATCGTGTCAATGGAGACGCACTCCCACGGCGCTGTCAGGCCGTCCGTGGTAGAGCTGTTCGTAGTCTGGATGAAGTCCCGCAGCCTGGTCTTTCTACAGACAATGCAGTCCTTGACATGGTTGGCAACGGCGGTAGCGCGTCCTCGCCAGAATGCCACATCCTTGAGGGAGCTCATAGTTCCTGATCGTCCACTGTGACGGCGGTGGGCGTACTGGAGGAGCTCGTCCTTCAGTTCCGTCGCGCCTTCAGGTACGATGGGAATGCCTTCGAACTTCCAGATTCCATCACGGTCTCTCGAGTAGCCAGCCCTGACCCAGGTATCTCTCTCTCTCTCGTGCGCTGCTTGCGCCTTCATGATTCTCTCGCTCCAGCTTAGCGTCTCCCCCGCTTGGGCTTCTACCCTGGACAGCTGGTCTGCGACTTGATTGTCTCGACCCGCGATGTGGAGGATACTGAATTTGTAGTCACTCAGTATCAGAGACCACCTCATCAGCTTGTTGTTCAGGTCCCGCTTTCCCATAAGGTACATCAGATTTCTGTGATCAGATCTGATTGTGAGGTTGTGGTGCAGCTTAAACAGGGGCGACAGGTGACTGCTGGTAAGGCACGCCAGGATGGCGTACAACTCTTGTTCGTACGTACTCCACCGCTGTTGTGTTTCACTGAAGCTCCCGGCGAAGAAGGAGACAATCTTCCACTTCTCCTCGCTCTGCTGTTGGTAAAGTACACCTCCAAACCCGGTAGCGCTGGCGTCTGTGTGCAACTCCCACTTCTTGGAAGGGTCAGGGAACGCTAGCGACACAGCCTCTTTCACCTTCAGCTTGAAATTGTCGAACGCCTGCTGGTGCTCACTCGTCCAACTGACCGGTTGTCCAGGCTGCGAGTCCTTCCTCAGGCGATTCAGGGGGTCAGCACTCTGCTGGAGTCGTCCACAAAGCGCGACACGTAGTTAAGGGAGCCTAGCGTCCGCTCTAAGGCCTTGTAGTTGGTCGGCGGTGGCATGTCTAGCACTGCCTCGATACGCGATGGGGCTAGTCGTTGCCCTTGCGCGTCCAGTATGTACCCCACGACCTCAGCTTCGGCTGCCCCTATCGTGCATTTCGGCGCCTTGAGTCGCAAGTTGAATTCGTCAGTTCTCTGGAAGACCCTCTCAAGGATCTCTAAGAACTCTTCCTTCGAACGAGCGTAAACGAAGATATCGTCGATGTATACTGAGGTCCCCTTGTGTAGCAGTGGGGCATACACCCTGTCCATCTCCCGCTGGAAGCGGGATGGGGCATTGGTTAGCCCGAACGGGCAGCGCAAGAACTCCATGTAGTTGTCCGGGGTGATGAACGCTGTCTTATGTACGTCCTCCTCCGCCATGGAGAGCTGGTAGTACCCTTGACGCAAGTCAAGTGTCGCGTAGTACTTGCACCCTGCGGCCTCTCGCACGAACTCCTGGATGTTCGGCAGTGGGTAGTGGTCCTTCACTGTGATAGCGTTCAGACTCTTATAGTCTATGCATAATCGGATCTTGTCAGACCCCTTGTGTCCACCCGACACTACTACGACTGGGGAGGCAAACGGTCCGACACTCGGTCGCACTATCTCCTCCTTCTCCAGTCTTGCCACCTCCTCTTCCACTAGATGCCTCTTCTGAGCGTTCAAGGGGCGCGGGCCCACTCGAACTGTGGTGTCCTCAGTCAGCTCTATGGTCATAGGCTTCAGACCGTTGCTCTCCGGGAGGTGTGGGTCGAATATCTGCGCGTATTTCTCCGCTAGAGTTCTTATCTCGCCAGCTATCTCGGAGTCTGGGATGTTGATGAGGCTGACCTGGTCACTGCCTTCGTCCTCCACTGCACAAGCGAGGTACGGGTGGTCGAGCGCGATATCGTCGTCGCCGTCAGTCGCCTGCGAGGGCGTCTGCGGCTTATATATGTGTAGGCCTTCGTCGCTGAGCAGCCCGAGGGCTCTGAGAGCGCTACATCCGAGGAGCATGCGTCCCGATCCTGGGATCACAAGCATTCGGATCGTGACAATCAGGACGCGCGGTCCGATGTCTGGTAAGGTGATCGTGAGCTCTACGGCTGTCTTTCCTGTCACGATGGCCCCTCCCGCGACTCTTACTCTAAAGGTCGGACATGGGATTGTCTTGATGCCTGGGTCGTTCTCCTTCATCTCTCGTAGTGTGTTCTCGGGGATGAACGGATGAGTGGCCCCAGTGTCCACGACCATGATATAGTCTCTGCCATTTACAATGGCCTTCGTCGTCAGCGCCTCGTCTCCTGCCTCCATTGCTTCGAAGGGTGCAAGGGTGTGGTCGCCGGTTCTCTTGGGACACAGATTGTCGTAATGCATCTGTCCGCAGTGCCGGCAAGGGCGCATCTTTCTCTTGCCAGACACAGGCAGCACCGTGGAGGGCGTCTCTGATTTCTGGGTCTGTGGCGCGCTGCCCTTAAGACTGATGTTGTTATTAGGAGGCTCGCCCCCGCCGCTCGGGTCGGGGGTTGGTTGAGCCTCCTCGGCCTTGGCAACAGCACGTGCCACCGCAACCAGAGAGGTAAGAGTCTTGGCCTCGCAGAGCTTGGACTCTAGATCAAGGCGCTCAAAGAGTGCCTTAGGCTTGATTCGCTTAAGGAAGATCTCCCGTGCAACCTTATCGAACTTGTCGGCGCGGAGGCGCGCGGCCTCTGCCACCGTGAACTGACGTTGGACCGTACGCTTCTTAGCGGTACCGTCTTCGTCGATAAAAGCCTCTTCGGCGGACTTAAGACCGTAAAGAGGGATCATGGCTCGAGTCGCGTCGTCATTGAGGGCGACGGTCTCGGCGAGCTCAGCAAGCTCCATGAAGTCAGCGATGAACTCGCGCACGCAAGTGGTGAGTGGGAGTTTGCTGATCGCTGTAGTGGAGCACTGAAGCTGCTTAAGCTGAGTTTTGAGGGCGCTCAAGCTCTTCGGCATGGACTCCTTCGTGAGGAAGTCGAAGACTTGTTCTTCGGAGAGATCTTCGGCTCTCTTGAGGCCGTAATGAATCTCAATCTCCTTTTGAAGGGAATCGCACAGTAGTAGAGCTATCTTGAAGTCAGGATGGCGCGTCTTAAAGACTCTCACTTCACGCTTGAAGGCACGAACGCGTTTTTGCGTAAGATCCTTTGCTTCGATGCTAGGGAATGAATAATCGATGCTCAAGCTTACCATTAAGCAAAGTAATTACTTATGCGGCGGCAAACGGAATTCTCTTTACATAAACTGCACTGACTCGAGCGCCGTCGTGTGTTACCACAACACCGGTTGTCAAGGAACACATCGATACCCTTCTGGCCAAGAGGTATATACAGGCGTGTCAATCGGCCTATTCCAGCCCAACTATCATCGTACCCAAGAAGGGTGGCAAGACTCGCTTTGTCGTCGACTTTCGTGAAGTCAACACCATGACAGAGCCATTTGATTACCCCATCCCTCGAATTGACGAAGTTATCACACAACTTTCGGGTAAGCGAGTGTTCGCAACGCTCGATCTGTCTGCCGGCTACCACCAGATCGCCCTTACTGAGCGTTGCCGGAAGTATACCGCGTTCAGGACAACCTTCGGCCAGTTCCAATATACACGGATGCCCTTTGGGTTTCGCAATGCCGGTGCTTTCTTTCAGAGAGCGATGGAAAACGCGTTCAGAGGGCTACTTGGGACCGCCTGCATCATTTACATCGACGACGTGATCGTCATGGGTGCCACGCCAGAGGAATACATCGAGAACCTGAGGAAGGTCCTCCAGCGCGCCCGTGAGTACAAGCTCCAGCTCGGAAGGGACAAGTGTCAGTTCGGTCGGGCCGAGGTGGAGTTCCTCGGCTGGATCATTTCCGAGGGGTCAGTCAGGATCTCACCAGAGAGAGTCAACGATATCCAAGACATGAAGCTGTCGCCTACAGTCAAGGGGATGCAAGGTCTAGTCGGATTCTTTAACTACTTCCGCGACTTCGTACCGAACTACGCGACCCGCGCCAAACCACTCGTGTCTGCAACGACTAACCGTACGGCCGTGCCAGAGAAAGAGCTAGAGGCTGCCCTAGCGGATATCAAAGAAGCCTTGTGCTCGGCAGATTCTTTGGCGATGTTCGACGCGACCAAACCTCATGTCGTGATGACTGACGCATCCGACGTGGGGTACGGGGCTGTCCTCCTGCAGGAGGGTCGCCCCGTGTGTTATATGTCCAAAGCCTTCACAGACGTCCAATCCAGATGGAGTGTCGGCGAGAAGGATGCCTTTGCGATTGTGTCAGCCCTTCAGAAGTGGAGGAAGTTCTTGTCCTGGGAGAGATTCGAGCTCCTGACCGACCATCGCAACCTCTTGTACATGTATAGGTCGAGTAACGCTAAGGTGCGTAGATGGGCCGATTCTATTGCAGACCTAGATTTCGAATTGAAGCACGTGGCCGGTTTAGACAACGGGGGAGCCGACGGTCTGTCGCGCGTATTCTCGCTAGCGTCAGTTGATGAGATCAGCAAAGCCCACCTGTTCGGTAACGCCCACCTCTCCGGACGGTTAACCATGGAACGTTTGCGGGAAGCCGGTGTTTCAGTTACTCGCCGTGACGTTTACGACTACGTCGCCAAGTGCCCTGTCTGCCAGGTCTTGGAGAGACCGCCTGTTGAAAAAACAGACGGTCTACACACGGCTGTGGATGCACCGTTCCAGCGGGTGGCAATCGATACTCTAGGTCCGCTCCCGGGGCGTGACGGCTACAAATACGTCCAAGTCATGATAGACATGTGTTCCAGGTGGACGGAGCTAGCCCCCGTCAAGTCTACCACCGCACGCGATGCCGTGGATGCCTTCGTCAACACATGGGTGCTGCGTTACGGTTGCCCACGAGTGCTGCAGTCTGACGGAGGTCCCGAGTTCAATAATGCTCTCATGAAGAAGCTGGCACAGGACATGGGGTTCGAGACACACGTTACCACCGCGCATCACCCTCAGTCCAACGGAATGGTTGAGAGAGCTAACCAGATGGTCGAGAGAGTGCTCAAGGCAAGGAAGTTTGAGCTCAGAAACGGCAATTGGCGTCAGCATTTACCGGTTGCGCAGTTTATTGTCAATTCCATGCCAAGACAACCAACACGCCTTTCCCCCGCCGAGAAACTGTTCGGGAGCAACATGGCGGTGCCGGAGAAGTTATACGTTACCGAGAACAGCACGGCAGCAGCTCGTACGTCGCATCTCCTCGCTGCCGAAGCCGCTACACAATTGGCCAAGGCACGTGTCCTGGCCATGCGCGAAGACGCGTTGGCGAAGGCCTCCACCACCCGCACGGAGATCTTGTCACGGTTTGTGCTCGTGAAATATCCCTCGCGCCCTCCAAACAAGCTTTCCCCGGGCTGGAGAGGGCCTATGCGACGAGTGTCGTCTGTCAAGCAGAGCGGTGTTGTAGTAGCCTACATGGTGAAAGACTTAGGTCAGCCCGGAGCGGAACCCATCCGGGTCGATGCGTCTCGCGTCAGAAAGTTCGTCCCCGGCACCCTATCAGAGGAACAGATCAAGCAGGTGGCGGCCGCCGGCGTGGAGGAGTGGTATATCGACCGGATATCCAAGTCGCGTGGCACGGGCTCGGTCTCAAAGAGAGAGTACCTTGTCCATTGGCAAGGATTTGAAGACTCCGAGGCTACCTGGGAGCCATACCGCTCCCTTAGAGACGCTGCTGCTCTGGATGACTTCTTGTCGTCTGCTCAGGCCAAGTCGGAAGGGTTGTAAACCCTCCTATTCTCATCTCGCCTGATTTATTGTTGATTAGTTGTTAGAGTCGGCGGCCCCGACCAGCGAAGGCAGGTCCAGTACTGCGCGGTTCAACCCCGTGACGAGCAAGGTGCGCTACCACTTCAGGCAATTCTAGCAACTCCGGCGTCGGGTACGACCGTGTCACAAACCTGTAGTCTTCCCATTTCAACGTGAGGAGTCGACCACCCGGGCCATTGCGACTGCCAACAACTCGTTCCAGTCGATAAGTACGGAGCTCATCAGTGAACTGGAGCCCTCCGTCGCCCGTAGTCATGAGTACCGGTACCCACTGTGGATGGGCTTTGAATACCCGCATGACCAAGCGGAATCGCTTCTCCATCTCCGGTATATCAGAGGACCGGTAGCAAGCCTCTTGAAGCAAACCATAGACTCCCGGGAAGACGGCTGACGTTGTCGGTGGGAAACATTTTAATCTCGACACAATGGTGTCGTAATCATCAACTGATTAAATGATAAGGAGTCTACGACATCCTGCTCCTCCCCCGCTCCGAGGTGTTCAACGGCTTCCATCGAATCCTATGTTGCCGGAGGTAGTCGGAAATTGGGCCGACCTTGGCATTGTCGCGTGTCAGTGGTTCCCATGTCGGTCTGGGTGTAGCCCTCCCACTTAATGAGTAGGGTGTGGTCTCGAGTGTTGTGCTCAAGTACTTGTTCTACAATGTATCTCTCGTCGTCGGAGGCGGCATACTGTCTCGCCAACTCCAGGGAGATGTCAGGGCAGAGGGCAATCTTGTCCAGATGCGTGAATTGCCTCTCGTCATTGAGTAGGGACGCTACTTCAACAGCGTTGTTGCTGTGGATTGCGTGAACCTTGAATGGGCCGAGTAGGCCGTGCAGCTTGTGCTTGACAGCTGGTTTGATGAACACTAGGTCACCTGACCTAATAGCTGGGCGTGTTGGGGCAGGGCCCAGCCTCTCCTCCCTCTTGTTGCACTGAGTTATAACCTTGTCCAGATTGTCCTGGACGTGAGCTAGTCGATCGAGATATTGCGCGATATCGGGTCTCTCTAGCGCCGCTTGTTGATTTCTGACCAGACCGATCTCTGCTCGGCGGCCGTAGACGACCTCGTGCGGCGATACGCCGAGCTTCGTGTGTGTTGATGTGTTCAAGATGTGCTGGACGAAGGGGAGGAGTTGGCTCCACTCTCCATAGCCGTCCATAGCCAGCGCCAGCCATCTGAGGTGACGTCCGACTTCCGCGTTCCGGCGCTCGACCACCCCGTTACTTTGAGGATGGTATGGCAACGTCCGCTGGTGGTGCGCTCCGAGCTGTTCAATCAGGAGGCTCACGACCTGATTAACATACTCTGTTCCGTTGTCACTCTTGATGTAGCTTGGGATGCCGTGGCGGGTGACGGCCAGCCATATGGCGTCGACCGCGCTCTGGGCATTGTTTGCGGTTGCCGCATGCAGCTCTGTGTAGCGTGTGTAGAGGTCCGTGATGACGTAGATGTACTTGGCCCCATACGCGTCCTCCGACAGCGGTCCCACCGTGTCGATGGCTATGGTGTTCCAGAACGAGTCTTGAATGGTGCGCCCCTCTGGGGCTGACAAGAACTGCTTGAGCCTTGTCTTGGCACAGGTGGGGCACTGCTGGACGAAGTTGCTCACGTCTCTAGCGCGGCCGGGCCACCAGGCGACCTCGGCTACCCGTTGAAGCGTATCAGCTCTGCCGCCATGTCTGCTGTGGGCGGCTTTGATCAGCTTGTGTCGTAGCGCTCTGGCGTCTTTGGGGAGGACGGGGACGGCATCCTTCACCCAGGTGTTGTTGTTGATGGTGGCACCAGCGCGTCGCCAAGAATCCTTCTCCTCTTGGGAGGTGTTCTTTTGAGCAGAACTAATCTCATCGTTCCAATCTGTAAGCTCCACGGCTAGTGCGTCGATGCGGGACATCAAGTCCGCGGTCTCGTTATCAAGACCGGCGATATGTTCGATTGTATACTGATAATCCGATAGTAACAGCAACCAACGGAGGATCTTATCGTTCTTAAGCTTCTTCTGATCAAGATACACAAGGTTCTTGTGATCAGTCTGAATTGTCAGATTTGGGTGAATCCTGAAGAGCTGGCCAAGATCTGGTCTGGTCAGGCAGTGTATGATTGCGAACAGCTCCTGTTCGTAGGTACTCCACCTTGTCTGAGTCTTGTTGAAGGATCCCGAGAAGAACGAGACTATCTCTTGGCGTCCGTCGTCCCCCTCCTGAGTGAGGATGCCACCGAATCCTATATCTGAGGCGTCCGTCTGGAGCACCCACTTCTTGTTGAGGTCCGGATGGACCAGTACTAGGTACTTCTCGAGGCGTCTCTTGAACTCGTCAAGTGCCTCATCATGAATCGATGACCAAATGAAATCGGCGCCATCGGTGGCCGACCGCAAGTCATTGATGGGAGATAGTACTCTACTAGCGTCAGGAACAAATTTCGCTACGTAGTTCAGCGAACCACACATTGAAAGAAGTCCTTTCTTCGTCGTTGGCGTTTTCAGGGCATGGATTCCCTCCACGCGTTCCTTGCTTAGCTTTAGGCCCTCTGTATTACAGATGAAGCCTAGCATCTCCACCTCCTCCACGCCAATCTTGCATTTCGGCGCTTTGAGCCGGAGGCGTTGTTCCTTGCAGATATCAAGGACGTTGTGCAGCCGTTCTAGGAACTCCTCCTTCGTGCGGCCATATATCATGACATCGTCGATGTAGATAGCCACGCCGTGGTGTAGCTCCTTCGCGAAGGCCTTCTCCATACATCTCTGAAAGTGTGATGGGGCGTTGCAGAGGCCAAACGGGAGTCTCTCGAACTCCTCGTACGCATCCGGGGTGATAAAGGCGGTCTTGGGAATGTCCTCCTCCTTAACCTTGACTTGATAGTAACCTTGTCTCAGGTCGAGACTGGCGTAGTACTCTGCGCCTGCGGCTTCCCGCAGGTACGCCCTGATGTCAGGTAGCGGGTACCTATCCCGCTTCGTGTGACGGTTGATGACGGTGTAGTCTACACAGGCGAATCTTGGTCGACCCCTTGTGCCCGTTCGAAACCACCACTACGGGCGAGGCATATGGCCCGTGACTGTGGCGGATAATGTGCTGGAGGTGCATCTGCGTGACCTCCTGGCGCACCTTCTCTCGCTTTTCCTCCGAGAGGTGTCTCGGTTTTTGGTTGAACTCATTCACCCAGTCGTCGGAAATGAAATCAATAGACATCGGTTCAAGCTTGCTACCTTCTGTAGGGAGCTCTTCCTCGAACACTTCTTCGTATGCAGCGCAGATCTCTCGTGCTGCTGCGCCGGTTTCGTTCTCGCCGAACTCGATCTTATCGATTTCGGTCTTGATGCTCCTATTATCAGCGTGTTCCGCCGATAAGTAGCTGTGGTTGTAAGGGAGGATGTCATCTTCCTTCTCCGGGCCTTCTGGCGACGGGAAAGGGAGGAAGATTCCTCTGTCGCTGATGAACCCGAGGGCTCTCAGCTGATCTACGCCCAATAGGAGCTTCTCCACAGGACCTGGGAGTACTCTGAAGCTGATGTTCTTGACTATGGGTCTCGTGGTCAGGTGTGGGAGCTCGACGCGGAGCTCAACCATCTCATTACCCTTGACGGTGCTACCTCCCGCCAGCGAGACGATAAACGGTTGGCACTTCTTCGGCTTGATGGAGTTGTCACGCTCTCTCAGAGTGTGAAGCAGTCGGCTGCTAATGAATGAGACCCCGGCTCCCGTGTCAACCGTAGCAGAATAGGAGGAGTGATTTATGACAGCCTCCGTGTGGAGAGCTTCAGCATCACCCTCCTCTGCCGTGTGCGCCTCGAAGGGCGTCTTCTTCGGGGGGTTAGGGCGGAGCTGGCCGCTCTCGCGGGTCCGGCCCCCGAGCTTAGGGCAATCTGAGTCCCAGTGCTCGCCTCCGCAAAGGCGGCACGGTCTAGTACGCTGCTTACGCGAGGACTGGGCGGCAGTGGTGGTCTTAGCAGCCTGGGGAGGCGCCTGACGGTGCTCCCGGTGGTCGTTGGCCTGCGAGGCGCCTGCAGAGGTGCTGGAGGCGGTCGTGGTCGTGGAGTTAGACGCATCCTCGAGCTTGGCGACGGTGCGTGCGATGTTGATGAGGTCCTTGAGGGAGGACGGCTTGACGAACTGGCTCTCGAGCTCGATCCTTTCGTAGAGCGACTTCGGCTTGATCTTCTCCAGAAAGATCTTCCTTGCCGTCTTGTCGAAGGCGGCTGCTCGCTTCGCTGCGACGTCGGCGGCAGTGAGGAGTGCCTCCTCCTCCACCACCTCGGCAGTGCCGTCTTCAAGCAGGCGGGCCATCTTTCGCTTCTCCTTGCCAAAGAGCGCTGCTAGGCTCTCGCTGCCCTCCTTCGCGGCGGAACGAAGGGCGTAATCTGCGAGTTCCACGAAATCGGCGCCCAGCTGGCGGACGACAGAGAGATTCGAGGGGTAACCCTCGGTACCCAGCTTCGGGCACAGCACAGCACGCAGCTGGCGTTTAAGTTCGAGCAGGGAACGGGGTGTGGCCTCGGATTCGAGGAACTCATATACTTGGTTGGAGGTGGCGCTCTCAGCGCTCACACCGAGGGTTGCTTCTAATTCTTCCTGTAACTCCTCGCTAAGCAGGAGCCCGGTAGCATAGTCGGGGATCCGAGCGCGAAACACGCGAACCTCGGCTTTGAATTTCTTAACACCGCGAGGATCGAGCTCCTTGGCCGACATACGCGGGAAATTATAATCGATTTCCAACTGAACCATTACGAGTGATCACTATGACGTTGTCGGTGGGAAACATTTTAATCTCGACACAATGGTGTCGTAATCATCAACTGATTAAATGATAAGGAGTCTACGACACGGCTAAGGCCAGGAGGTGGCAGAGGGACTTGTCACCCCTACCAGGGAGCTTGCGTCGGATAGCGTCCATCTCATGGTGCCAAGTGGCGGCGCGATGCAGGTCCAGTTCAGGTAGTGCCTGGGCAAGTTTCATGAAGGCCTGAAGATCGAGCAACACGCGACGCGCACAAGAAACACCCTTATGTTGGCGTTCGACGTCTTCGAGGGAGAACTCACACTCGAACCGCTGTTCACGGAGAGAATTCATAAGCGGGGTGAGTGTTAGAGCAATCGAATGGGCGTGCTCGCCCAACAGCCGATGGACCAGCCGGTTCAAGTCCGAAACGTCCGTTCCTGAGGCGTGGGAGAGCTGGCGAACCGTAGTAGTCACGTCAGCAGGCTGGTTGGCTTCGGGCTGGCCGTCTGGCAGCGTTGGGGAGCTGTCATTCCCCGGGGCATCGTCCGAAGAAGTCGGCGATTCGTCTTCTTCGCTGTCATCGTTCGAGCTCTCGTCTACCGACGAAGCGGGCTCTGAGTGACACACGGGACGGCGCACAAGCCTCTTGCGCCTCCTGTTGCCCGGTGCTACGCGTGACTGAAGAGAGAATTCGTTTACTTGGGGAAATCCGCATAGTTGGACCAAAGGTCAATCGTGGTCAAACCCACGTCACTACCCCCTTCGACGAGAAAAACCCACCTGCTAAAGGAAGGGAAAAGAGGGTACTTAGTACTTGTCGAGGGACTTACGAGCTTTGCGTGCCTTACGCTTGATGATCTCGAGGTGCTTTATGGCACCGAGAGGCTCGTCGGTCAATTCATCGTAGCCTAGCCACTTGACCCGGGCTGAACCCTTTTTCCAGTCGATAGATACTATATCTTCGACTCTGTACTGCTCCTGATCCGACTCAGCTAGCTGCCTCATAAGGTCTTCGCTAACATCAGTCTCGAACTTCATCAGCTTGTCAATATGCGTAGCCTTGAGCCGGTTATCGCTTAGCGACATGAGCTTAGCTCTGTTGTTAGGGGAGTACCTCTACCACCTTCCACGGACCTGTGTGGGGTGTGTCAAGTTTTTGAGGGGCTTCGTTCTTCCAAAGAACGTAGTCCCCTGGCTCTAAGCCTGTGGTCTCGATCGGGCTCTGGTGAGGCCCTACTGCCTGTTTTGCCGCCTCTTCGAGGTTAGCCAGGGTGACCTTAAGGTTTTCGTAGAATCCTTTGTAGTCGAAGACGCCTAGCGTCTCTTCCGACCACAAAGTACTGTCCATTATGTTGTGTGGGTGGCCATAGACCAGCTCGTGGGGGGTAAATCCCGTGGCCGCCTGCAGTGTACCGTTGATTATCATCCGTACTGTTGGAAGTAGGGTCCAGGGACCAGTCGTCCTTAGGAGCGATAGAGAGAGCCATCCACCTTAGGTGTCTTGCTACCTCGGCGTTACGCCTCTCCGCCAGCCCATTGCTTTGTGGGTGGTAAGGTGTCGTGAAGTGACGGCTGACCCGTAGGGTGTCCGTCAACGCTTTGACCATCTGGTTTGCGTATTCTGGTCCGTTGTCTGACAGGAGCTCCTTAGGTAGCCCGTGCCTCGAGAATACGTTGTCCCATAGGGCTTGCGCGACGGTGTCTCCGTCGATGCTCGCTACCGGAATGAGTTCCGTGTATCGCGTGAACATATCCGTCGCTACAATGATGTAGCGGGCGCCCCTCGGATCCTTCGGTAGAGGTCCCATGGAGTCGACCGCTACGGTCTCCCAGGGTGACTTTCTAGTCGACGACCCAGCCTCAGGCTGCAGATAGTTCTTGATCCTCGCCTTAAGGCAGATCGGGCATGTGCGAACAATCCGCTTGCAGTCTTGCAACATGCCTGGCCAATAGGCCATGGTCCTCAGGCGCTGGTACGTAGCGTTGGTTCCACTATGGAACTGGTGTGCGACCTTGAGGTACCGCGAGCGAATATCGCCTTCTGGTATAATGGGGACGGCGTCCTTCAAGTAAACGCCGTCCACCAGGGTTACTCCGTCGAGTTTCACCCAACCTTCCTTAGTAGACTCGGGCTGCTTGGCCTGGTCATCCCGAACCTCCTCTAAGGATGGTCCCAGGGTCGCTTCCCCCACGTCTAGCAGGTTCGCTTGTTCCTGGTTACCAGAAGGAATATCCCTCGACAGCATATCCGCCATCTTGTTTGACTCACCCGCAATATGCGTGATGGAGAAATTGTAGTCTGATAGAATCATAACCCATCTGAGCAGCTTTTTTTGAAAGTTCTTTTCTCTTCAAGAGATAGACTAAGTTCTGGTGATCAGTATGAATCTCGATCTCGTCTTTAAGACGGAAAAGCTGTGCCATGTCGGGACGAGTCAGACAGTAGATGATGGCGTGGAGTTCTTGCTCATATGTGGGCCAACGCGACTGAGCCGGCGTGTGGACACCTGCGAAGAAACTCACTAGTTGGCGATTTCCGCCGTCACTGTCCTCCTGGTACAGGATTCCCCCTAGACCCTCATTCGACGCGTCCGTCTCGAGGATCCATCTCTTAGAGATGTCAGGGAAGCTTAGAACAGTGTCAGATGTAAGCTTAGCTTTGTAGGCTTCGAAAGCTTGGGTATGCTCGTCCGTCCAAAGGTCGGAGAGTGAGCCCTTGACCTTTAAGGCGGTGGTGAGTAGGTGGTTCAGGGGACGGAGTGTCCGAGCAGCGTCTTCGATGAACTGCGCAATGTAGTTGAATGAACCTAGCACCCTCTGGAGTGACTTAGCCGTCTCAGGGACTGGAATATCCCAGATCGCCTGTACACGCGATGGAGCCAGCTGCTTCCCTCTCTCAGAGACGATATAGCCTACGGCCTCCACGTGGTCCGTGCCGATTTTGCACTTGCCTGCGTTCAAGCGTAGCTTGTACTCGCGGCAGATGGAGAAGACTTTCTCCATCAGGGCGACGAACTCGTCCTCCGAGCGAGCATATACCATGATATCATCAAGGTATATGTCGACTCCTTTATGGAGGATTTCCGCAAAGGCCCGCTGCATAGCACGCTGGAACCTTGAGGGAGCGTTCGTCAGACCAAAAGGACACCTAGTGAACTCGAAGTACGAGTCCGGGGTAACGAACGCGGTCTTAGGAATATCCTTTTCACTCATGTTCATCTGATAGTACCCCTGCCTTAGGTCTAGGCCTGCAAAATATTTGCAGCCTGCCGCGCGATCCACGAAATGTCTAACATTTGGGATCGGGAACTTGTCCTTGATCGTTAGGTCGTTCAGCTCTTTGTAATCTACGCAGAGTCTGATTTTCTGGGAGCCCTTGTGACCTTTCTTCACCACCACTATGGGGGAACTGTAAGGGCCTCGAGACTCACGGATAATCCCAGATCTCCAGAGTTCCTCGAGCTCGGTCGCTACAAGCGCCGCTGTCGCGTCGGCAAGGCCTCTAGCTCTCGCCTGGACAATGTCCCGCTCGTTTACGAGCTCTATAGTCATCTCCTCCAGGTTAGACCCTTCTGCGGGGAGAGACTCTTCCCAAATATCGGGGAAAGCGGACACGAGCTCTTCGAGCTGGGGCTTTATCGCTGAGTCCGGAATATCCGGGTGGTTCTCTTCCACTTCAGCTGTGTTCAGATCCTCGTCGAGGTATCTGTGAGTGAATGGAACCCACTCTGATTCGTCCTCTGAGCCTAGCTTCTCGAGGTTGAAGTTGAGTGTCTCATCGTCGATGAACTTGAGCGACCTAAGAAGGTCACAGCCCAATAGGACCTTAAAGGCTTCACCTGGAAGCACATAGAACTTCCAGGTCGTCGTAATGGGCACTGGGCCGAGCCGTTCTAGACGGAAGGTGAGCGTAGCTACTTGGTTCGTCCGAACCTTGTGGTTATCCCCTAGGGTCACAGTGATCCACTCTCCAGTGTCAACTGATACAGAGTCCCTGGGTAGCTGGCGTACAGCCTTCTGGCTCATAAAGCATATACTTGCTCCAGTGTCGACAGTAAAAGAATACTCACGGCCATTTATAGTTGCCGTGGTTGTCATGGGACCGGCAGACGAAGTCTGGGCCGCGTTGGCCTGAGCCTGGCGCTCCTCAGCGGCGAACTTCGGGTGCTGAGGGCAGCGGTAGTCCTTGTGCCAGCCCTGACAAAACTTGCAGGGTCTGGTAAGAGGCTGAGGAGCCTGCTGGCCCGAAGGGCGCTGACCCTGAGGTCTGGAGAGGTTGGGGCCCTGAGGGCGCTGGCTGTTGGCAGGATGCGTAGGGCCTCGGCCCACACGCTTGACGTGGCCGGCTGGAGCCGGGACGTGGGCCTTCGGGCCCCTGGGGGGACCCTGGCGGTCAAGGAACTTAGCCGCCTTGACCGCCGACTTGACTGTATCGTCGAAGGAGTCATCGCCCCATAGGAGCGAGATCCATCTCGTCTTAGTCTTCAGGGCCTTAGGCCGCTGGAGGAGCGTCGATGAGCAGTCTGCTACAGAGCTGCTCAAAGCGGTGACGTCTGGAGGATACCTCCTCGTCCGTGGCGGCCTCGGGGAGGTCCTCGCCCGGAGGAAGGGAGTCGAAGAGACGCATCCGGTTTCGGAAGCTGGCGACCAGCACACGGGTTGCTCGCTCGATAGAACCCATGGCGGTGCCGTTGGGGACATTACGGGTACTGTCCCAGTCAAGAGAGAGAGATGCTAGGTTATCTAGCAGGTCGATGACGTTGTCAGGAGTTACGAGCTTGCGCATCAGAGTGGAGAGTTGATCAAGGGTAGCTCTCGTGAAATCGACGTCGGGGTATTGTGCTTGAAGTTCTGTGATGTCTTCGAGTGACAAGAAGTCCGTGGGAGCAACCTTGCTGTTCGTTGCAAGGAAAATCCTGCCCATACGCTCAAAGGCGTCGATACTCTCGATGGTTGCATCTTTCAGCTTGATAGTGGGGTAATTACCTGTAACGGTGTTGATTGAAGTACTCATGAACTAGTTCTAGAACTGAAGAGAGAATTCGTTTACTTGGGGAAATCCGCATAGTTGGACCAAAGGTCAATCGTGGTCAAACCCACGTCATGACGATCGCAGATTTTGGATGTCGGAGCCCAATGTTGCACAACGGCGCTGCAGAGAACGCATTCGAGGATCATCAGATTCCTCAGAAGCTACTAGCTGCAGCAACCGCGCCAATTCCCCCAAATGTTCCGTCACCATTTGCACCAAGATTGGTGCAAAATGAAACATCCCAATCCCGAATGGAAAGCCGCTCAAACATGGAGTTATGATCTCTTTATTGTTGTCTTGATGTTGTTTAGTCGTTTAGTAGCTCTGTAGTGGGTCTTACCCAATACTTACATAGTTTATGACTTATAGATTACACCATATTTGCAACCATTGGGTTTTCTCTTTATTAAAGTTCTTTCCCTCCTCCAGTAGGAGCACATTAGATCTAATCCAAGCCTATGGAGAGTAGAAAGGTAACTCCCCCGTTGTTGAAAGCTCCAACGATGCCCGCGTTGATCAAGTTCGTGGACGAACTCTCGGACTACCGGGCGTTGGGCGGAAAACAAGACATTGATCTACTTGTGGATAAGACCATTCGCGATTACGTCACAGACACGATTGGTGACGAATCTGATGGCGAAGAGAGCGTCCCTCTCATCGTCAAGAAGGCATCTCAGCAGAAGCGCAAAGCTCGCGACCTATTCGTGGTCAAACGCTTGGGTAGGACACTTCGTCCCACCAGGGAGATCGCGCGCCTAGAGCTGTTCCGAGCGCGCGCCGCTAACTTCTCCCCTGCCGAGGTCGTGAAGATCAACCGTAAGTTCACTACGCTCTTAGCCGTGGTGCAGCCAGACTCGTCCGAAGAGGTCCTGAGAGAGACGTACGCGCGGTGCTTCAAGTTCGGTTCTAGCTCCCGCACAATGTACCGCGTCAAAGAGCTGATCGAGGGCCAAGCGTTGCTCGAAGCCATGCCCAAGGTCCTGGCCATGAGCCGCGATGTTCAAGAGAGCAGGGAGATCACCGAAGCCTTTGGCGATCAACCTGTCTCTAACAAACATCAACGCTTTAACCAGCACAAGCCGAAACGTGACAGTCAACCGTTGAACCACGGTACCCATGAGAGCCACCAACATTCCGAAGCGAAGAAGGACATGAAGCGACTCGACACACGCAACCACACGGATCGCAAGAAGAAGTTCGACACCTACACGTGTTTCAACTGTGGCAAGTCGGGCCACCCATGGCACAAATGCCCAGTCCCGAAGCATAAGTGTTCAGCCTGCGGTCGGGAAGGTCACCTGGAGAAGTTCTGCCGGGGTAAACAGCCCCTCTACGTTCTTTCAACTTCTACAGAAGATGCATTCCTCAGCTAACCTTCCCCTAGTCAAGGCCAAGTTCCAGCAGACCGTAATCTCCATCCTGTTAGACTCAGGCGCGAACGTGTCCGTCATTCACTCAGAGTTAGCGAAAGGCATGAAGCGCGACAGCCCCAACCACAACCCAGACGTGCAGACGGCCAACGGCCGAAAGTGTTCCCAAGGCGTGGTGACGACTGACATCAAGCTGCTACCCTCGGCGTTTACACCCAGACAGTGTTCATGCCAGATCACGTGCCTGGTACTAGACACGGACTTCGATATGATCCTCGGGTACCCAGATATGGTGGATTTAGGTATCATGCCCCGCGTGGGCCAAGACACCCAACTCGAGGGACCAGACGCATCGATCCCGCAAGCCACCAAACAACAGGCAGCCGTGTATCAACTCAGCGCAGATACAGCCGACGAACAGGCGCGTATCATCAAGGAGTTCAACTCACTGTTTCTGGACCGAGACGAGCCGAGTGTCCTCGAGCCGTACGATCTGATCCTCTCAGGCAACAGAGTGGTCAACGCCAGACCCTACTACATCCCGCAGCAGAAGGTTCATGTCATCAAGGAGCACCTCGACGTTCTGCTCGCGAAGAGGTATATCGAAGCGTGCCAGAGTGAGTACGCCAGCCCTGCCATGACGGTGCCGAAGAAGGGAGGCAAGACTAGGTTCGTAGTCGACTTCAGGGAGGTCAACGCGATGACAGCGCCGTTTGACTACCCGATACCGCGAATAGACGAAGTTTTAGCCCAGCTCTCCGGCATGAAGGTGTTCGCCACACTCGATTTATCCGCAGGATATCATCAGGTCGCCCTGTCGGAGCGGTGCAGAAAGTACACCGCGTTCACTACGCAACTAGGCCAATTCCAGTACAGACGCATGCCGTTCGGACTCCGCAATGCTGGAGCTCATTTCCAGAGAGCTATGGAGAAGGCGTTCCGAGGTCTGGTCGGGTCAGCATGCCACATATATATCGACGACGTCATCGTCTTCGGCGCGACCGAGGCGGAGTATCTTTCAAACCTCCGCAAGGTGCTGCTCAGGGCTAAGGAGACCAAGTTGCAGCTCAACCGGGAGAAGTGTCAATTTGGGCGTGAGGAGGTCGAGTTCCTCGGCTGGGTAATCAGAGACGGCACCTACGACATTTCACCGGAGCGTGCCCAAGACGTTAGCGACCTGGTCCTTCCCAAATCCGTCAGGGGGATGCAGGGACTAGTCGGATTCCTCAATTATTTCAGGGACTTCGTGAACGACTTTGCCGTGATCGCCAAGCCGCTGACTGACGCAATGGCAGGCAAGATCCAGATCGGCGGCGCACAACAGCAAGACGCGCTCGATCGCCTCAAGAAGGCACTCACCTCCAAGCATACCCTACAGCTGTTCGACGCAACCAAGGAGCATACTGTCATGACAGACGCATCCGGACTCGGATACGGCGCAGTGCTTTTGCAAGAAGGCAAGCCCGTGTGCTACATGAGTAAGGCGTTCAATGACGTGCAGTCGCGCTGGGCCACGAACGAGAAGGAGGCTTATGCCATCGTCGCAGCCCTGCAGAAGTGGCGGAAGTTCCTGTCGTGGGGAAAGTTCACCCTGCTGACAGATCACCGCAATCTACTATTCATGTATCGCAGCGTCAACTCGAAGGTGAAGCGCTGGGCCGACGCGATAGCGGACCTGGATTTCGACATTCAACACATCCCGGGTCTAGATAACGGCGCAGCCGATGGCCTATCGAGAGTGTTCACAGTGAGACAAACAGCGTCGACGACCGATATTAAGACGGCGCATGAGACCGCTGGGGCACATCTATCGAGGAGGATGACCATAGAGCGACTGAGAGCCGACAATATGTCTGTATCACGTGCCGCAGTCGACGAGTACGTGTCCGCCTGTCCAGTGTGCCAAGTGCTCGAGCGTCCACCTGTCGACCAGCCCGAGGCCCTATACACTGGTGTCGATCAACCATTCAAGCGTGTAGCCATAGACACGATGGGTCCCTTCCCCGAGGCAGACGGTTATACTCATTTGACCGTGATCATAGACATGTGCAGTCGCTGGATCGAGCTGGTACCCGTCAACGGCACCACGGGCGAGGCTGCGGCCAACGCCTTCGTCAACAACTGGGTGCTACGCTTTGGTTGCCCGGAGGTCCTCCAGTCAGACGGTGGTCCGGAGTTCAACAATCAGCTATTCCACAGACTCGCGACGGAGATGGGCTTCGAGACGCACATTACAACACCACACCACCCCCCAGTCGAACGGCATGGTGGAGCGTGTCAACAAAGAAGTCCTGCGGATCCTGAAGGCGAGGAGATTTCACTTACACGATTCCAACTGGATACGTCACCTACCAGCAGCCTGCTTTATCCTCAACTCTACCCCGAGAATCCCGACGCGGTTAATCCCCGCTGAGGTAATATTTGGTTTCAATCTCAGGATTCCAGACAAGATATTCTTGACCGACGTAGCTATAGCGAGCGCGAAACAGTACCATCGCGCGTCAGCTGAGGCAGCCATACAGCTCGCCAAGGCGAGAGCTCAAGCTATGAAGGAAGACGCGTGGTCGAAAGCGGCCTCATCACGGACTGAGATTCTCAGCAGGTTCGTGTTAGTCAAATACCCCGCTAGACCCCCAGACAAGCTATCCCCCGGCTGGCGCGGCCCAATGAGACGCGTCAACTGTATCAAGCAAGACGGTATCCCCGTAGCTTATGAGGTCCAAGACCTCACTGAGGGCAAGAGGGGCAAGACAATCAAGGTCGACGCAGCCAGAGTACGCAAGTTCAACCCAGGCACGCTATCAGAGTCGCAGATCAGGCAGATCGCCGCCACGGCGTTGGACGAGTACGAGATCGATCGCATATCGGACGATAGGGGCGCAGGGCCGGTCACGAAACGAGAGTACCTCGTGCACTGGCTCGGGTTTGAAGACGACGAAGCGACATGGGGGCCGTACGCTAACGTCAAGAAGACCGAGGCCCTTGAATTGTTCCTGAAGAAGAGCTAAGACATTTACAAGTGCCTGGTGACCGGGGTAAAGGGCACACACACACAAGATCGTTTACTTGAACCAAGACGAGGGGCAGTGCTTAGTCAGCTTGTGAGCCCGGAGGAACTCGCGAGTGATGTCCAGTCGAGCCAACTCTCGGTCGACCGCGACGATGGAAAGCCCCGGGAAGCCAACGTAGGCGATGAACAACAGAAGGACGCCTTCGCGATTGAAGTCGTGGCCGACGATGGCCTCGAGCTCATACTCGCGCTCAGGATCGGACGCCTGCAGACTGAGGCCGACCAGACGGGGAGGCAGAGCAGGCAGACCATGGGCGAGGTTACGGACGAGATAACCCCAGATCGCCGACACGTCGGCACCGCGAGAGGACGCGACATAGACGAGGCGGTAGTAGGCAGGGGCGAAGGTCATAATGGTCAGACGGTGGAGAGACAAGCGAAGCTCAGTCTCGGAGACGCCAATCCGTCCGCCCATGAGGTACTTAATCAGTGCGGGGCTGACCAAACGATGGGAGGCTCCAGTACCGGTGATGCTCATGTCGCCATCAGGACATCGGGACATGATGTCACGATCAGAAGCCGGACCCAACTTGTAATAGAGCGCGATCGACTTCAAGACTGAGTGGTCAATGCGCAGGTCGCGCACCTGTCGAGCCAGCGTTTTCAGAGGACCGACGTCAAACTGGGCGAACCCCCCAGTCTCAATGGCGTCAAACACCGACTGAAACGGGAAGTCCACCCAGTTGACGTAGTTGTTGACGTGCTCAGTGACGAACGGCGTGAGCACACCGTCGAACTCGGTGAACGGCGGTAACTCAAAACCCTCAAGGGGGACAGAAGACAACAGCTTCTCGCGCACGGCAGTCGTGATTGTGGCGCTATATCAGCGTTAGGTTGATGTTGTTACTTACTTTTTGGCCGTTTTGCGGCTAGCGCGCTTACGGATCGCGCCAGAAGGAGCGGCAGCGGCAGAAGAAGCGGAAGGCAGCGTGGCCAGAAGATCCTGAAGCTCAGCGGGAGCAAGCTCCATGAGCTGCGAACGGATATCGGCAATAGACGACGCAGAAACCGTTTCCCCGCTTTTGGCATGCGAAAAGCGAAATGCCAAATCTGACAATTTAGTTCCGCGTCGAAACTCCCCCAAAATGCTGCCAAACAACGTCATATAACCTCCATTTATCCCCTTATTACCTATTTTGATGTTGTTATTATTATTGGTGCAGGCACCAGATGACGGCAATGGCTGTGAAGAAAAAAGCACCAGAACTCGACAACGAAGCCTCGTTGAGGCCTCTAATGGCCATATTTCGACAGTACTATGTAATGAACGCGAAGAAGTCCCCATGTTGGGCAAAATACGAAACCGAAGGTCGTTTGACCCAAAGGTGCACCGTTTGATTGTTTCAAACTGGTTTGTTTTCATTTGACGGCCTATACTGGCCGTGGAGGGGCAGTGTCCCCGGTAAGGATCCATTTTACATCAGCGCGCAATTTATCCAGTGGTACCACACAAAATATTTGAATCTCAGGAAAAGATTTGAGACATTGTCAGTGCGCGTAGCGACACCGACGAGAAGGTCAGACATAGCCCATCTCACTGCCAATGAGATGGACTGCGGCGCGAGCGGCGTGGCAACCGTGAACAAAGCAGTTGACTCTTCGACAAATCCTCACTAGCCGTACAGTCACACCGCTTGAGGTCGTGCCCATTTGGGCACTGAAGGGGCAGTGTAGTGGGTCTTACCCAATACTTACATAGTTTATGACTTATAGATTACACCATATTTGCAACCATTGGGTTTTCTCTTTATTAAAGTTCTTTCCCTCCTCCAGTAGGAGCACAGCTCTATCTGAGCGTAGTCGTGGTGTGAATTCACGCTGCAAAGAAAAAGGCTCGTATCTCGCCGTTGAGGCCTCGTTGAGGCCTGAAAATGCCATTTTCAGCACTAACCTGATTAATGGCGCAAACAGTTGGAAAGGGGCGGTGTTTCACCATCGTTGTGCTTGGATGGCCATAACCTGCACCCAAGCATTTTAAGGTACGTCACATTTCGATTTTCGGCGAGGAAAAGCCGAGGAGGGGCAGAACCCCTATGGTAGGATCCTTCTAACCCAGCGGTACCGCGCGATTGTAAGCCGTGCTATTTTGCACGTCGTTGTGCTTCTTGTTGTGTCCCCGCCAAGGTCGCAAAAAAGGGGCTCGATCGGTGGTTGGCACCCACCAGGACCGGCCCCCAAGAGCCAACATTCACCCCCACTGGCAGTAGCCAGCCGTCAAAGCTCACGCTGTCTGGGGTCATGCCTCATTGAGGCATGGAGGGGCAGTGTCATGGGTCTCACCCAAGATTACACAGATTTATATATGATATTAGTTAGTCAAGGAGTTTCTCCTCGACACCATTGTGTCGAGTCTTCTCCTCTTGTAAACATAGTTCGTCAAACGAACCACAAGGCCGCACGGAGGATGGTTCAGAACGAAGAGAATAGAAGTAGGAACATGGAGCAGACGGCAAAGAAGAAGAAGGACGAGGGCCAGAAGCGCGCGGCGGACATACAGAGACAGCACCCGCAGTCGCCGGTGACCGCTGGGCTGTGGGTGTTCGTGGACCGGGACGCTGAGATCCGCAAGAAGTACGACCTCAAGTGGCGCGGGCCGCTGAAAGTGATCAGAAAGGTGCCCGGGAAGAGCAACTCGTACATCGTGAGAGACCCGGAGACAAGGAAGACGTACAAGAAGCATGTCAGTCACTGAAGGTGGCCGAGGGAGAATGGAGTGAGGAGAAGGCCAAGATCGCTTGCGCGCTTGACAGAAGTCAGGCGTATATTAAGGAGATCGTAGACTGGAGGGTAAGGAGAGACGGCAACAAGACGCCTGAAGTGAAGTGCAGGTGGTTGGGATTCGAAGCTAGCGAAGATACCTGGAGAGTGGCAACAGATGAAGACATGCGGTCCAATATCGTGTTATTGAAGTACATGGAGGATCACAGCCAGCTAACCAAGTGCATTGAGGACCATTTTTTCAGAGTCGATCGGAGTCAGGAACGGAGGAGGGCCACTGAGAGGGAGGGGTAGTGAGATTAACGTGTTATGTAAGGAGAGGTATCGGTTTAGACCATATTAGCCATAGGGTGAAACCTGTAAAGCATTCCGAGCCGCGGTTCCGTATTTCAAAAAGACAGGATGCAGTTTATGTCGTGCTACAACATTGTGGGCGTATGAGCTCTGTGATCAGGTACTAAGAACTAGTCTGCCTTTATAGGGTTAACCTCGTAGGTGAAAGTGGTCTAAACTACAGGGCTTTGAATTCATCACTACCCCTCCTTCTTCAAGGCTCGGCTTCAATTCTGATTATCTTTTGATTGACTAGTAAGACGAGCCTTAAGGTCTGTGTAATTCGATATCGCTTCGTCTAAGTCTGGATGGAGCTGTCTGTACTGCATAAGCGGTACGTTAGACTTCATATCTTCATCTGTAGGATCTCTCCATGTGTCGTCCGACGGCTCGTATCCTAACCAGCGGCATTTCACCAGTGGTGTCCTCATAACGTCTTTCTTAACCTTGTGCGTCACTATCTCCTTGATATAGGTGTGCATCCGATCCTTAGCGCACTCAATCTTTGCCTTCTCTTCGTCCCACTCACCTTCCGCCAGTTTCAAATGTGCAACATGCTTCACGTACGTCTTGTTCGTCTCGGGGTCTCTAACCACGAACGAATTCTGATTCGTCTTTGCCTTCTTCACAACCTGGAGCGGTCCTCTCCACCGCAACTGGTATTTCTCCCGTGTCTCCGCATCTCGGTCCACATATACCCAAGCCTTCACGCAGACACGGGTGGGAGTCTTCTTTGCGTGTCCTTCTTGTTTCTTCTTAGCATCATCGTATGCTTTGCGAGCGGCGTTCTTCCTCTCCGTGTCGCGTTCCCTCTCGCCCCTTACCATCTGTTCAACCTTCGTCATGTCTTCTCTTCCTCGTAAGTTGGACCCGTCTTGTCCACGTTGGTCTCGTGACACCATCAGCTTCCAGGGCGAAGTGCTGGTGGCGGTTGCCCTTGCTTGGTTGATGATGTTCTGTACCGTCGGAAGCACGCTCAGCCACGCCTTCGACTGTCTTTGGTACATCTCATCACGGAGGTGCCGGTTCACTTCACGGTTCCTCCGTTCGACCATCCCGTTCTCTTCGTGGTGGTACGGGGACGTTGTGCTGTGTCTGCTACCCAGGCCGGCTGCGAACGCCTTGAATTCGGCTGAGTCGAACTGTCGGCCACCATCTGTCACCCATTCTAGCGGTGGGGGAAGTGTGTAAGATACCTCTCCCTGATCGCCTGGATCGTGTCTGCTGATGAGACCGTGCGTAGCGGGCACATCGTCGTCCACCTTGTGGTCTCTTCGACCAGGACGAGGATGTTCTTGAATCCCCGGTCAGGCTCCGCCATGACAATCGTGTCGGCGTACACGCGACTGAATGGTGCCGCAGGGAGTCTCACTTGCTCCTGGTAGCTGTCGGGTGTGTGTCGTTGCCGTCCCTTCTGACAAATCGTGCACTCCTTGACCATCCTGCTGACGTCGGCCTCCACTGTCGGGAGGAGGACATCAGAAAGACGGCCTTCACCACACCGATGGGGCTGTTCGAGGCCACGCGGCTGCCTTTTGGGCTGAAAAACGCCCCAGCGTTCTTTCAAGACGCGATGAACACGATCTTTCGCGAACTGATCGACACGGGAAAACTGCACATATACATAGACGACTTCCTCGTCAAGGCCCACAGCGATAAGGAACGCCTAGAGACACTCAAGCGCCTACTCCAGATCGCCGCCGAGTACGACCTCCGATTCAACTTAGACAAGGGCGACCTCGCGAGCGAGGAGGTGAACTGCGTCGGATACTTGATATCCAAGGACGGGATCAGGATGGATCCAGCGAGGATCGCGGCAGTCCGCGACATGGCCAAACCGACTGACCTCGCGAGCCTGCGCCGTTTCCTCGGCGTGGCCATATTCTTCACGAGGTTCGTGCCCGACCTGGCCTCCATACTCGCGCCACTCACAGCACTTACGAGCAAGTCGAAGATGGTCAAGCGAGACTGGGACGACACTCACGACACCGCGTTCACACGGGCGAAGGAGGCGATCTCAGGCGCACGCATTCTGGCCGCCCCAGATTACACACAACCCCTCGTCGTCCGGACGGATGCCAGCAACATAGGCGTCGGCGGAGTCCTGCTACAGATCATCGACGGCGAGGAGCGACCCATCACATTTATGTCGAAGAAACTCACGGCAGCCGAGCAAAACTGGACCGTGGGGGAACGTGAAGCATTCGCGATAGTCCACGCCGTCCGCCTGTGGAAGCCATATCTAGCAGGGACGCAGTTCGTCATCCAGACGGACCACGCAAACCTGCGCTTCACTGAGAGATCAGCCTCTGAAAAGATCACCAGATGGAGGATGGAACTCCAGCAACACGATTTCATCATAGAATACATCCCAGGCAAGCTTAACGACGTAGCAGACTGCCTCTCGAGGGCATTCCGCCTCCAACGGGTAAGGAAGCCACCACAGCGTCTAATGGACGACGAATTCGTCTCCTTCGGGGAATCCGCGGACGCAGACGAGGAACAGGAGACAGAAGACGCCTACGAGGGCACAGACGCGGAAGACGGCGACGAACAAGCGCTGGACGACGAGGCGTCGAACATCATCCAGGACGCGGCCCGTCCAACCGCAGCGACGCTCGAGGAGACCCTGGCCCAGGCGCACGGCATCGAGACGGGGCACCAAGGAGTCAACGCGACCATACGCCTCATGAAAGACGCCGGCCACTCATGGCCGGGGATGCGAGCCGCAGTCGTCGACTTCATCCTCCGGTGCCCAGTATGCCAAAAGAACATGGCCCGAGGAAACATCAAGGTCCGGCAGGGTAAGATCCCCCGCGACACACCATTCGCACGGGTTGCGATCGATACTGTCAAGGTCACGCCGACATCCCGCTCCGGCCACAAGTACATCATGGTGATGGTGGATCACGCCACACGCTACACCGAGATATACTCGACAACCAACAAGACAGCCGAGGACGCCGCGGCAGCCTTGCTCCACTGGATCGGACACCACGGACCCATGGAGACCCTCCACAGCGACCAGGGCACAGAGTTCAAAAACAGAGTGGTCGCAGCCCTACTGAAGCCGCTCGACGCGTCACATCACACAACCTTCAGCTATCATCCACAGGCAAATGGGATTAACGAACGAACGAACCAGACCGTGGTGAAGCTTCTCAGAAGAGTTTGCAGCGACTGGGGCACATGGGAGGACTGGCCGATAGCACTGCCCATCATACAACGCCAAGTCAACACAAGCTACCACAGGTCCATAGGAACGACCCCGGACCAGGCGGCGCACGGCATAACGTGGAGACCGACGAACGCACTCCAGCTCATCGGTATACCGACGACGCTCGAGACGGAAGACCTCGACTCACTCAACGAAGAGATCCGACAGCTGATACTGAAGAAGACCGCGATGATCGCCGAGAGAGAGAGGAAGGAAGAGGACGAGACCGAGGACGCTGAAACGATCGAGACAGGCGACTATGTGCTCCTGCTCCCGCCCCACGGCGACGGAAAGATTCGGAACATCTGGAAGGGACCTTTCCAAGTCAAGGAGCCACACGGGCCCTTCGGATTCACCATATCCGACTTGACAGACCCGCAGAGAGAGCTGACCGTCCACCGCGAGCGAATCCGCAAGTTCCACGCTGGACCGCTTTCAGTCGAAGACCTGGTGCAGCTCGCAGCCACCGACGGCAACGAACGGCTGATTGACTCCATCCAAGACCACCGCACGACTCCCGAGGGACGTCGCGAGTTCCAGGTACGCTGGTTCGGACTCGCCGACGGTGAGGAGACCTGGGAGGACTTCGACACCCTCCGGGACACCAAGCCACTCGCGGACTACCTTGAGGCTCATCCTGAGTCGGTCGTGGGGAGGGCATCTGTCGCAGGCGCAGCCGGCGCAGCCCGACTTATGACGACCTTAGACTGCGCGAGTCGTGGAGTCACGCAGGGTGACTCCACGTGAGTCACTTCATCGGGAATAAACCTTTATGCACTCAGAGCTCACACCACACCTCCTTTCTATACGTACTCCACTTACGCTGGCTGGTGGTAAGTGCCTTGGAGAAGAAGCTGACCGGTCTCTTGGTCCCATCCTCCTCCACCCGCACCAGGACCGCGCCAATTCCGGTATCCGACGCGTCTGTGTACAGTTGTAGTCTGTCGTCTGGGCCTGGTGTGACCAGCATCTGGGGTGACGTGATGATCTCCTTCAGGCGCTCAAGGGCTTGTGACTGCTCATTGCCCCATGCGAACTCTTGACCTTTCAGCTCCAACTTCCGCACCTGCGCCGTGATGTCGGCGTATCCGGGAATGAACTGCGAAAAGAAGTTGAAGATCCCTAGCGTGGACCTGACGTCGCTTACGTTCTTGGGGTCCGGTAGATCGAGGACACCTTGAATGGCTTCAGGAGGGCTGGGCCCTCAGCGTCGCCGAAGCAGTCAGAGTACCGCTCGATCCAGTCTTCCGATAGCTTGGCGAGGATCTCGATCGGGTCCGCCTCGGTGTCGAGGTTGCGGTTGATCAGCCCGAGGCTGTCAATAAGCCGATACCCGATGAGGATCCCTTCTGCGCCGTCCATCACGTACCACTCTGGTGTAGTGGTGAGCTCGCGGTCGAGGTGCAACGTGACTGGTAGTTGACCGTCAACGGCGTAGATTCGCTTCTGGTCGCCGTCCGCTAGTCTGACCGACCTCCCCCTCTGGACGGTCTTGACCCCATGTGCTGCAGCCCAATCCCGTGGGATGATGTTGTAGGACGCGCACGTGTCCATAAACAACAGCTCCTCTGACCCTGCCACCGTCGCCATCTCTCTCCACACCGTAGAACTCGACAAGATGAAACACTTTGAGCCTTTTACAGCGGGGCACTCGTTAGACTTGTGCCCGAACTGGCCGCACCCGAAGCAACGGGGCTCCGGGTGGGGGCATCCAGCCGCTGTGTGGGCCGTCGAGCCACAGTTGAAGCAGCGCTTCTTCTTCTCCTCATCCTCCTTCCTCTCGTGGCGGGTCTCGGCTCTCTGAGTCTGTGTCAGGGCTGGCTTGGCCCGTGCGGCCGGGACCAGGTCGAAATCGCGCATGGCGTCGGCTCTCTGTCTGAGATATTTGGCGACAAATCTCAGCGAGGCCTTGGCGGTGGGCTGTGCCCGAACCACACTGCGGGCGTTGGCCCCGAGGCTATGGGCGGCAAGGGCCTCCAATATTGCGTCCTGTAGCTCCTTCTGGTCGAGTGCAGTTTTGGCCTCTGGCGAGTTTTGTACCGCGAGGAACTCTGGCAAAGCGCTGATATCGCCATCGGCGTTGAATTCGTAGGAGCGTGCTGCACATCGATGCCAGCAGGTATTACCGCCGCTGTCTCACGGACCATGCGGCGCCACAACTCATCTCTTGCCCTTGACTTGGTCCTCTTCTTCTTCTCGTCGTCCTCTCTCTTAGTCATGTATCGAAGCAGTGCAGTGGAGGTCCCTTTGCCATCTTAGCGTCATCTTCGTCCTCTGATTCCTCACTGTCGTCATCACTGGCATCGGTACCGCTCTGCTCGTGACCAGTCTC
The DNA here is from genome assembly GCA_019828565.1 of Carpediemonas membranifera. Lineage (NCBI taxonomy): Eukaryota > Fornicata > Carpediemonas > Carpediemonas membranifera. The sequence goes on from JAHDYR010000012.1 coordinate 1,724,890, forward strand.
GTCCTCCTCATCGTCATTGCTGACATCGCTGCTGTCGTCGCTGTCGTCTTCTTCTTCGTCTTTCATGGCTTCATAGCTGTCGATGATGATGGACCTGACCGGTCCCTTGATGCAGGCAAAAAGGCTCTTGGGCTTCATAGCAGCCTCAGCATATAGCTTGTACTCGTGTTCGAAGGTAACCCACGTCTCCGCTGAATGCTTGGAGTAGGTCGGAGACCTTCCGTTCTCCGTTTCCTCATCATCTTTTCCCATCGATCGTAGTAATTACTGTGATCAGGTACTAAGAACTAGTCTGGCTTTATAGGGTTAACCTCGTAGGTGAAAGTGGTCTAAACTACAGGGCTTTGAATTCATCATTAGAATGTGCACTTTATGTCGTCTACAAACATGTGTCGCCACAATGGACTTATGTGAACAGGGTGCAGTTTATCTCACACTACATTCCCCTCCAGAGGAACTAGTCCAGTCTGTTGGCACGTCTGTGACCGGACTGAGGCTTGGCCTCGAAAGCCTTGATCGCACGGTCAAGGTCAGGGTGAGATGAACGATAGTGGGTGAGAGCGGAGAGCGTCTTGATCTCAGTGTAACGCCGCTCGCTGTCTTCATCTGATTCATGCCCAAGCCAGTGAACAGTCAGAACTGGCTCGAGAGTGTCGGCTTCAAGACGCCAACCAACGATAGAGTCTACGACACCCCCAGACAGTGTCGGACATGAACGCAACCTTGGCCTCTCCAACAGAGGGCTTACGAGGAGCTTTAGCGAGTCTGTTCGCATGACGCTTGATGATGACCTTGGTCACAGGATTCTATCAGGCTGTAGGTATCAGGACCGTCAGCGGCTCCTGTCACCAGATAAGGTCCGCGCAAGTGGAACTCAAGACGAGGTACAGGCTGGTCACGCTTAACCAGGACCCAATCGCCGATATTGAGCTGCTTCGAACCGAATCGAGGGAAATGCTCATCCTTCCACCTCCTCCGGTGAAGCTGAGCTGCCTGTAGCTTTGGCAATAACGCTCTTAGCAGCGCGCTCCCTGCGTCTCGGCAGTGATATGCGATCTGTCAGGGAGTGATAGGTTCGCCGTTCTCAACAGCGTGATGGACAAGTGCAGCCGAAAGAGCAACCTCTCTAGGCGTAGCGCCTCCCAGTGACACACTGGGGTAAAGCATTGATGTTAATCTCCGCTTGGGACATAGAATTGCGCCATTGGTGGCGCGGACAATCAGATAACGTTCCAATAGCGACCCTAAGGTGCTTGTTGGCCTCCCGGTTAAATCTCTCAACGAGGCCATTTGCCTCGTGCCTTTCAGGCGTAGTTACGCGATGGTAAATGCCGAAGGTAGCGCAGAAGGTCTTAAAGTCATGGTTGCAAAAACTGAGTACCACTGTCAGTTACAATCTGGTCGGGGCACGCCCAACGCGCGATAATGATCGACCGGATTGCCATAATAGTCTCGCGAGCCTCGGTGCTCTTAAGAGGGATAAGGTGGGTGAGGTGGGAACCTCCGTCAACGCATGTCATGATATACCGGTAGCCCGAGTCCTCAGGAGTTATAGGTCCGATAGTATCCACGTGGAGCGTGGCCAACGGCCTGTCAGCTGGCAGCTGGCGCTCGATGTACATGACATTTGGTTGAGCACGGTGTGAGCGCTGACATGTCACACACCGTTCTACATAAGACTCCACGTCCTTTCGAGCCCCAGTCCAACTGAGTCCGGCAACCTCCAAGAGGTGTAGGGTGGTGTCTACTCCGGCATGATGCCTGCTGTGCACAGACTGGAAGCGAGATTGCTTGATGTCGTCAGTCAGAACAGCGTTCTCCCCAATATACATGATGGGAAGCCTTGACAGGCTGTCAGCCGTGTTGTCGCGCCCAGGGATATGCACGACTTCATAGATGGGGAAGCGGGCCATCTCTAAGGCCCAACGAGTGACCTTGGGCGTCGAGGATGCAACCATCGACACAAGGCATGAGTTGTCAGTGTGGAGTGATATGGGCGTACCAATAAGCATAGGACGGAAGCGCTCCAGAGCAGCGAACACAGCCCACTGCTCTTTCTCGACAGTCTTCCAGACACACTGCTGTTTGTCAAAGCGGCGTGAAAAGAATGCCAAAGGGTGGCCATCCTGCACCAGGACGGCACCAACGCCCACGTTGCTCGCGTCAGTATAGAGATCGAGTGGCTTGTTGGGATTGAAATGATAGAGTGTGACCGCCTCACTTGCAGCCTCTCTCAAACACTCAAGGGAGTGGCGTCTCTGCTCAACTGAAATCGTCTCCCCGGCCTTAAACCTCTCGAGAGGGTCTGCCTTTCCGATGTAGTCCGGTATAAATCTTCTGATAAAGCTAAAAACCCCCGAGCACATGTTGTGCTTCGGACTTGTTCAGAGGGACACGGATATTAGTCAATGAGTCGAGTCTGGATGGGTGGATCGAGACCCCCGTTCCAGACACAACAGAACCCAGATAATCAATTTGGGTTAAGCCAATGTGAGACTTGGGCCCCGACAGCCGGATTCGATGATCACAGCAGACGTCAAACAGCTCCTCAACCACAGAAAGGGAGGTCTGCAGCCGAGCCTGCGTAGCAGAGTACGTCATCAACAAAGATCAGGCACTTAAGCTTGTACTTGCGACGCAGACCATCAAGTCTGGACTGAAAGATCATAGGCCCATTCATGAGGCCAAAGGGCAGACGACGGAAGACATATCTCTCGCCACGATGTTCAAAGCCTGTCGCCATAGAGGCCTGCTCGGTCAGATTGAGCTGATGGAAACCCGAGCGGAGGTCGAAGCAGGCAAACACCTCGGAGCCTCGACATGCCTCGTAAAAGCTCTTCCACAGTTGGCATAGGATGTTCCTCGACCTCAGTAGCCGCGTTAACATGGCGGTAGTCGAGAATGGGTCTGAACGGTGGGTTCGCGGAGGGCTTACCAACCATAAACACGGGGAGAGCCATTTCAGGTCAGCAGCTGTGCTCTCGATGGTCCCGTTATCAAGCATAGACTCAATAAAGGTATCCATGGCCTCGAGGTGGGCCTTGTTCCGGATAGGTCTCATGATCTGGGAGGGGACGATGCCATCCTTCCAGATAATGTCAAACTCTGCCAAATCAGCTCCCGATGGGTGCAACGGACCAAAGAGCTCACTATGCTTCTCGCACAGTGCATGGAACTTAGGTGCAAGATCACCGAGGTTCGAATCATGGATAGTAGGAAGAGTGTAGCCGCCGACATATAGGTTAGCTAACTCAACAAAGTCGTTGACCGGATCTGTCGAAGGAGTCTTATCCTCCTCCGGCTCTGGCTTATTAACGCCAAAGGACAGTCCTACTGCACGCATGGCAGTCTTACCCAGGATGAGTGCCGTGGGTAAGTCAGGGATAATAACAGCATCAAGCTGTCGGCCACGCACCGGGAAACAACCGGGCATGGAGACAATAGGGCTCAGCGTCGTAGTACCAACATAGCAGCCACACTGGCCATTCCAGCTGTTGACGTGGCCCTCGGCCGGTGTAACGGTTAGACCCAGGCGTTCAGCCGCCTCAGGCCTCATCATAACGGCAAACTGCTTGGCACAAGAGTCGGCCTCTGCAACAACCACAGGACCGCCGTGACGTGTGCTAACCTCGACGAGGAAGTCATCGTAGGTTTCAGGCAGCTCAGTCATCATGGGTTCAACATAGATACCCGAGTGCTCAGCCTTCGGGATAAAACCATTGTAAGAGTTCTTGTTGCGTGTCGAGCGCCCTTCAGTCTTGACTCGGTCAGCGATGGACTCCAGAGTCACATTGTGCGCCTTCATAGCAGCTAAAGCAGTCTTACAAGGCTGCTTGTCGAGATCCTGAGCTCTCCGGACATGGTTCATGAGCTTGGGGATGGTAAGGACCTTAGTAATGTCGGCTTGCTGCTTTGCATTCGCAGCCTGTAGGACGTGGCAGTCACTGCTACCGTGGTCGTCGACGAGGTGGAAGCAACAGAATTTCCCACCGGAGTTCTTCGGGCCTGCGGTCATCGCCCTCGGAGCGATGTCTCCCTTAACAGTACGGGAGAAGGGCTTGGACTGAGTGGAGATGGGGGTCACAGCCTCCATGACTCCATCAACTCTACGTAGAAAGTCGCGAAGCTCAGTGGACTTCTTGAGGGCCTCGCTAATCAAGGTGTCAACAGTCACAGTATGATCGAGTATGCGCCGAGAGTACCCCGTGCCAAAGAGGTAGTTGAGGGTGACGTCATTCGGGGCACGCACTCCTTCGATGAGGAGCCTCTTAATCTCACTTCTTAGACCATGGTCATCGGAGCACTGAAGCGAATCCAGGGTCTGGCGGAAGGCCAATAGGAATGTGATGGTGGACTCGAGCGATTCGAGCCTTGTTCCGTGATTGACCTGCGACACAGCCGCCAAGATAGCTAGAGCATCAGAATCCGTCATCTTAAGTTCCTGACGCAAATAGTCAAGGTAATTGTCGGCCTGCTTACCGAGGGCTTCGGTCTTGGATAGGGCCGTCTCCTTAGGGAGAGCGAGCGAGTGCTCTATGGTCTCCTCCATCGTCGTCAAATAGTTAGCTCTTGCCTTCGAGAGCTTGTCTTCACGCTTAGCCTTAGCATCAGGCGTCTCCTCATCGGGAACAATCTGAAGAGTAGTAATATACTCCTTAAGCATGGTTACTGTTCGAGAGAGCTTCGTGAAACGGTCAGATGAACCGTTATACATCTTCGATGAGAGGTATGGCTCTATCTCTTGGGCCAAATACGACACGAGTTCAGTAGCAGAGGTGAACTTTCGTGTTGATGAAGAGTCGGAATTGGGCAGAACCTTCAGCTCCGCCGTGGGGTCATGAATGGTGGCTAAGAAAGCCAATGCGGATGCGTTCGATAGAACCTTCCCAAGTGTCAGCACGTTCTTGTTATCACTGAGATTGTGATTTTTCAGTAGGAGGATCCAGTGATTCCATGCAGCATAATCCCGTTTGTTAGGGGGATCCTTCAAAGCTGATATGTCCATGTTCTTAATAGCAGTAGAAGCTTCTGTCGCCACAATGGACTTATGTGAACAGGGTGCAGTTTATCTCACACTACACATGTGTAGTCTCAGTAGACTTCCGGATGATCGGGGGTGTGCACTTTAATGATCGCTACATTCCCCTCCAGAGGCCGAACCGGCACTAACGACGAGGAGTGCGAGTGCGTGGACGCGAGTTCCTGCCCGGATGAGCGCTTTCGAAGCGCTTGCAGGCCTTGTCGAACTGCGGGTGAAGGTCGCGATACTTCAAGAGAGCATCAAGAGTGCGGACCTCACTCAGGGGCAGTTCGGAGTCTTCGTCCTGCTCAAACCCGAGCCAGCGGAGCATGCAGATCGGCTCGTGGGTCGTGGGGTGAGAGCGCCAGTCAACCACATGGTCGACTGTCTTCCAGGTGTTGTCGGACTCGAACATCTTACGAGCCTCATCGATGGAACCCGGGGGGTGCTGCAGCTTGGCGAGACGGTTGGCGTGTCTGACGATGATGACCCTGGTGGTGGGATTCTGGATCTCGTAGGTGCCGTTGCCGAGCTGGCGGATGACGTGGTACGGGCCTCTCATGGCGTACTCCATGCGTGGAATGGGCTTGTCTCGCTTGACGAGGACCCAGTTGCCAGGATGGAGCTCCTTGGACCCAATGACAGGATAGAGCTCGTCTTTCTTCCCCCTCCTGACGAGCTGCTGCTCTTGGATACGCGCAAGGACGGCGGCGGCCTGTTCTTGGGTCTCAGGAGTGACTGGTTCAGACGTGGACGGCTCAGCGCGCTTAACCTGGTGGAAGGCCAGCGCGGCGGCTAGTGCGGCCTCCCTGGGTGTCTTATTGCCTAAGATTCGCGAAGGAGTCGCGTTAATGTTGACCTCCGCGGTCATCACGGCGGAACGCCAGTGTGTGCGTGGAGAATCGAGGAGAGTGGACACTGCGATGCGCAAATGCTTGTTAACCTCGCGGTTAAATCTCTCCACCAGCCCATTGGCCTCGTGGCGCTGTGGCGTGGTGATGTGGTGATGTATGCCGTATGTAGCGGTGAAACGATCGAACTCCGCGTTCTTAAACTGTCCGCCAGAGTCCGTCACGATGGTGTCGGGCGTAGCCCACCGCCCAATGATGTTGGTGCGGATGGCCTCGATTGTCTCTCTGGGAGTTAAAGTTTTCAGCGGAATGAGGTGGGTCAGATGAGTGGTGGAATCCACGCACGTCATGATGTACTCGTAGCCCTCGTCGGCCGGGGCGATGGGGCCCACCGAGTCGATGTAGAGAGTGGCTAGAGGTCGGGCTGGCGGTAAGCCTGCCGGGTTGTAGGCCACGTCTGGGACGGCGCGGTCGCGCTGGCACGTGATGCAGCCCTGGACGAAGCGCTGGACGTCAGGTCGGGAGCCGGGCCAGTCCAGACCAGCGACCTGGAGCAGATGGATGGACGTGTCCACCCCGGCGTGGTGACGCAGGTGGACAAAGAGGAAGCGCTCCCGCTTCTGCTCGTCCGTCAGTGAGCCTGACTCCGGGATCGACATAATCACCGGCAGACGGCTCAGTGCGTCCGCGGCTGAATTTGTCAGACCCGGGACATGGCAGATCTCGATGATCGGGAATCTAGCGAGTTCGAGCGCCCAGCGGACCACTTTCGGCGTCGCGCTGGTCACCATTGACACCAGACATGAGTTATCAGTGTGTAGTATCGTCGGGGTCCCTCCCAGGATGGAGTCGAACCGCTCGCATGTCGCGTAGACGGAGAACATCTCCTTCTCCACGATCTTCCAGTTGCGTTGAGTTGCGTCGAATCGACGCGAGAAAAAGGCCAGTGGGGCGCCGTCCTGGAGCAGAACAGCGCCGATCCCGATTGTTGACGCATCAGTGTAGAGGTCGATTGGTTTCGCGGGATCGAAGTGGGCCAGCTCGACGGCCTTCTTTGCAGTGTCGCGAAGTGCGGACAGTGCTGCCGAGGCGTCGGCCTTGGATACCGGCTCTCCACGCTTGAGGCGCTCGAGCGGATCAGCTAGGCGGATGAAATCAGGGATGTGACGGCGGATGAAGCCGAATATTCCGACAATATGGGCAGCCTCCTTCGCAGTTTGAGGCGTGCGGAGGGTGTCCAGGGAGGACAGGCGCTCCGGGTCGATGCGTACGCCGGTGCCAGATACAATCGCTCCCAGATAGCGGACCTCAAGAAGGCCGATGTGCGACTTGCGTGCCGAGAGGCGGACACGGTGGAGTCGGAGTGCCGTGAAGAGCTCCTTGAGCGCTTCGAGGAGGCTCTCTGCTCTCCCTGCGTAGCAGAGGAGGTCGTCGATGAACGCGAGGCACTTGAGGTTGTGACGCCGGCGGATGTCGTCCATACGGTGCTGGAACGCCATGGGACCGTTCATCAGTCCAAATGGGAGGCGATTAAACACGTAGCGGCGACCCTCGTGCTCGAAGCCCGTGAGACGAGACGCCTCCGGGGTCAGTGGCATTTGGTGGAAACCAGATGTGAGATCAAAAACGGCAAAGATCTCAGCGCCTCTGCACCGCTCGTACAGTTCTTCGGCCGTGGGCATGGTGTACACGAGGGGCTCCAGTGGCAGCGTTGAGCGGCCGGTAGTCGACAACTGGGCGGAAAGGCGGGTCTGCCGCCGGCTTGCTCGTCATAAAGACGGGAGATAGCCAGTCCAGGTGGTCGTCGGTCGTCGAGATGATGTTGTTCTTTGTCATCTCCTTGATGAAGAAGTCCATGGCGTCCTTGTGCCCCTTCGACCTCATCGGGCGGACGATGGCGGACGGCTTGGCATCAGCACGCAGCTGGATGTCATACGGAGCGATATCTGCGCCGTCTTGGTGGATAGGGTGAAAGACGTCTGCGAAACTGCGGACCAGCTCGTCGAAGTCGTCGGCCAGGTCCCCCAGGTTCTCTCGATGGACTGTGGGGAGCTCCTGCGAGCCAGACGCGGTGTACATCTGGGCGAGCTCATGGAAGTCTGCCGGCTCAAAGAGCGCGGGCGTATCAACAGGTGTTGCCTTGTTGTGGCCAAAGTCGAGGCCCACCGCGCGAAGCGCTACGGTGCCATACAGGACTGCTACGGGCAGGTCGTTGACAATATAGGCGGTCAGCTCGGTCGAGGCTCGGACCGGAATGTCGAAGTATGGCTCTGAGATGATGGGAGTGAGCTGTGCTGTGCCCACATACTCGCCGTGGACATCTCTCCAGCCGTTGACAGGGCCTGAGGCTGGTTTCACCTCGAGGGAGAGGTAGGCGGCAGCATCCGGGCGCATCAATATGGGGTACTGTTCAGCACCTGTGTCGAGTGACACGACCAGTGGTGGGCCGTTCCGCTGCGTGCGCATCACTGCGCGATATCGGTTCGTCGGAGTATCCGGTAGGCTGTCCAATAGGGGCTCGGTTGCGACTCCCGGCACGTATGACATGGGCTTATCAGCATCACGAGCCTCCCGGTTGCGTGCAATGCCAGGGAGGGCGAGATTGCGCCTCTCGGCCTCCTTCTTGACCTCGGGCATGACTGTCTTGCCTTGCTTATCGCACACTCGGTAGTGGTCGGTCAACTGCTTATTCTTCAGCTTGCTCGGATCAACGCGGAGCTGTTTGACAATGTTGCAGTCTTTCGTCGGGTGTGCGGTCAGGTGGAACGCGCACTTTCCGCCCGTCGTTCTCGGCGGGGGTGGTGCGAGTACGGGGCCCGAGCTGGGTTGTCGCTCTGGGGCCGTGTCGGACGATACTGGTCGCAGCAGCGGCTCGATACGGATCAAATCCGCTTGCAGCGAGCCGAGGGCCTCCCGTGCCTCATCTAGCATGGCGGTGACAGGCTCTGCCGCCGTGACGCGGTTGATAGAGCCCTCGCCCACCAGATATGCTGTGGTCGTGGCGTTTGGGGAGGCGAGGCCATGGAGAAAGGCTGTCTTGACCTCCGTGCTGACCTTGTTGTCGTGCTCTTTCCCGCTCTTGTCAGACCTGTCGGCAAAAACGAAGTTATAAGTGGAGCGGAATTTGGCGAGGTACTCCAACACGCTGCGGCTCGTTGCGAGCTTGTCGGAGGTGTAAATGGGGCTGGGAACGGCCCGGAGAATCTCCAGACTTTCGGCAATCGAAAAGTCCAAGAGGTCGCGTATCAGCCAGAAGAAATGCTCTGCCTGGGTGGCGAGAGCCTGGGCGCGATTCAAGACGGGTTCCTTGTTCTCCTTAACCGACGGTGTCTCGGGGTTCGCCTCGAGGGCTTGCAGCTCTTTCACAAGCTTGATAGCCTCGCGGGCGGTTGTCTGCATATCAGCCTTCTCTTCTGAAGTGAGCTCGGTGCCGATACTCTTGAAGAGGACAATGGCGCGCTCGAGTGTCTCCAGCTCTTGGCGCTTCTTGCTGATGGCGTCCGGTGAGGGAGGCTTGGTGTTGGCGGTATCGCTCTTAACCGTGCGGTCCCTGGAATAGGGCACCAGCTCGGTAACCAAGTACTCAAACAGATCGTCGCAGGTCAACATCTTCACACCCTTGTCGTTGATATCCGTGTAAACTGTGCCGGGCTTGAAGTAGCCGCGAATAAAGTCTTCTACGGGACCAGGCGTTAGGAAATGTCGCAGGGGGTCCGGTCTCGTGGTTGTGTAGTCAGTATTAATATCTACCAATATCCCTGGGAGGGTCCAAACCTCTTTTTACTCGTAAACTCTTTCTCTTCCAAACCACAGTACTAGTACTTACCTATGGGTAGAGAACAGAAAAAACAAGCGCCGCTCCTGAAAGAGGCAACATTCAGCGCTTTCGTAGCTTTTACGACGTCACTGCGTGACTTTAAGGCTAGAGGAGGTAAGGCGAAGCTCCGCAAGCTTATAAGCCCGGAGATCCAGTCCTATGCATCACAAGTGCTAGGCTTAGAGACCCTAGAGGAGGTTCCGCTTCCTCAGGGTGATCAACATGACGACGAACCTTCCACTTCATCACGCAAGCTCAGAGAGAAGATCATCATGCAGCGACTCGCCGCTGCCTTGCGCCCACCAGAAAGGAACAATGCCTGAACCTTATCAGGCTGCGCATCGCGGCGTTCACGCCGCTCGAGGTGTCGAAGCTCAACTCGCAGTTCAACACCTTGTTGGAGTGCCTTAACATGGACGAGGATGACACCATTCGTGAAGCCTACTTGCGGGCCTTTGCTGTGAAGGGCCAATCCCTCTACTACAGACTGAAGGAGCAGACTGAGGGTTGCTCACTGGCGGAGACCCAGCAATACACCATGAAGACGGCACGCGACGTAGCCGAGTCGGCTGAGTACCTTGCTCCGTTCACCGAGGCGATCCGCTCCGATCAGTCGCGCCGTCCGACAGCGCCCGTGCCAGGCGCCCATCCGCAACGCGGCCAGAGCCGTAACCAGCGCGACCGTCGTGACCGCCGAGATGACCGCCGAGACCGCCCCTACGACCGTCGTGACCGCCCGCATGACCATCACCGCCCGGACAAGCGGTCCCGCGATCGGGCTCGCCCTACCAGCACGACCCCAACCTGTTACAACTGCGGGGGCAAGGGCCATTTCAGCCCCGAGTGCCGGAAGCCCAAGTCCAAGTGTGAGAAGTGCGGGCGCGAGGGCCACAAGAGAGAGTTCTGTGACCGTATAAAGGTCCAGAACTATTCTTATTTGTCTTGTTTCGCGGCGTCTAGCAAACGCAGAGCGCAGGCTCTTCCGATTGTGTCAGGATCCATATACAGGACCAGCGCAGAGTCGATGTTGTTCGACTGTGGCGCGTCAGCAACCTTCATATCGCCGCAAGTGGCCGAGAGGTCCGGCGAAAAGATCCTGCATTGTGACCCGGTCGAGGTGACGACACCGGCTGGTGTCATCACAGTCGACCAGACTATTTCCACCGAAGTAACCTTTGCCAAATCAGCTCTGGTCCCCCGTGGGTGCACCTTTACTACTCGTGCGTACCTCCTACCCTCAGAGTACGATCTAATCATTGGGTACCCTGATATGGTCACCCTGGGGATCCTTCCTCAGATTGACGACTGCGAGGAGTCTGACGCCAATGACGCCGAGCAGGCTGAAGACGTCTCAACGGTCATTACTCCCCAGAAGTTGAGCCTATTCACCTTGTCTGACAAGTCGTCTTCCCTTCAGGACAGACTGCTCGCGCGGTTTGTCGGCCTGTTCGAGGACAGAGTAGGGCGTCCGAGTAAGCTCATCCCTTACGATCTAGTCTTGTCTGATGATGAACCCGTCTTTAGCCGCGAGTTCTTCATGCCGCCGGAGAAGAAGACACTTCTCCAGGAACACCTTGACGACCTGTCCCGACATGGCTTCATCCAGCCATCAGCATCGGCTTACTCCTCACCGGCATTCTTGGTCCCAAAGGGGAAGGACCGTACCCGGTTCGTTATCGACTTCCGTTTGGTCAACGCGAAGACTCCCCCGTTCAACTACCCTATCCCGATCATAGAGGATTGTCTAGCTAAGCTCAGGGGTAATACCATCTTTGCTACGCTCGACTGCAAGGCCGGCTACCATCAGGTGGCACTGACGGACCGTTCTCGTCCTCTGACCGCCTTCGGGACTCCCCTTGGACGGTTTGAGTACACGACTATGCCCTTTGGTCTGCGTAACGCTGGTTCTCATTTCCAGTGGGCCATGGAGCAGGCTTTCTCCGACCTGATCTCGGCAGGGAAGTGCCTTATTTACATCGATGACATTATTGTCATGGGTCGGGACGAGCCTTCCTACATAAGGAACCTATGGGACGTCCTGAAACGTTGCCAAGAGTATGACCTACACCTAGGTCGCGATAAGTGCGTCTTCGCCGCGGCTGAGGTCGAGTTCCTGGGTCGACTCGTGTCCGGAGACACCGTGAGGATTGCCGAAGACCGCATCGACGACATTAAGAAGCTGAAACTACCGACCAGCAAGCGGTCCGCACAGGCACTCGTCGGTTTCCTCAATTATTTCCGTGACTTCGTGCCCAACTTCGCGTCCCGAGCTCATCCTCTGTTGCAGGTGTCGGCTGGCAAGGCCGAACCCGGTGGGCCGGGTCAGCAAGCGGCCCTGGGCGACGTTATCGCCGAGCTCCTTAAGCGGGTCTCCCTCGTTCACTTCAAGACGGACGCGACACATGTCCTCATGACCGATGCCTCAGACGTGGGATGCGGCGCCGTATTACTACAGGACGGGCAGCCGATCGCTTTCATGTCCCACGCATTCTCCGCGGTCCAGACTAGGTGGAGTACCACAGAGCAGGAAGCCTACGCAATCATCCTGGCCGTCCAGCGTTGGCGGAAATTCCTCTCGTGGACGCACTTTACCATCCGTACTGATCACCGCAACCTGCTGTTCATGGCCAAGTCCATCAACCCCAAGGTCCGTAGATGGTACGACCAACTAGCTGACCTCGATTTCACCATACGTCACGTTCCGGGTGTTGACAACGGGGCAGCAGATGGCCTTTCTCGCGTGTTCGCTAACACCCTCGATACCCAAGTCGCGGACAGGCTGCAGAAGGCGCATCACTTCGCCGGGGCTCACTTGTCCGCCTGGGCGACCAAGAACCTTCTTCGAGACTGGGGCGTACGTGTCCGCCAGAAGGACGTGGACGACTATATCGCCAAATGCCCAATATGCCAGTTAAGGCGTAAGCCCCCGGCCTCTTCCGATGCGGGTTTGCACACCGCGGTCGAGCACCCCTTCGACCGAGTGGCCATGGACACTATGTCCGCTACCCCGTGCACGGTCGACGGCACGACCTATAAGTATATCCTCGTTGTAATAGACATGTGCTCACGTTGGACTGAGCTTGTCCCGCTCCAGACTACCCGAGCGGTCGAGACGTCCAGGGCGTTTGTCAATAACTGGGTCCTCCGATACGGCGTACCGAAGGTACTGCAGACGGATGGAGGATCCCAGTTCGTCAACGCAGTCTTTAACGACCTGAGTGCCCGACTCGGGTTTACAACGAGAAAGACGACGGCTCATCATCCCCAGTCGAATGGGTTAGTAGAGCGAGCGAATGTGTCGGTTAAGTCCATCCTGACAGCACGTCGTTACCAGTTTAGATCCAATGATTGGGTCCACAGCTTACCGATTGCCCAATACCTTGTTAACTCGACCCCTCGAGTCCCTACTCGACTCTCCCCAGCCGAGATCCTGTATGGCACCGAGATGCGAGTGCCAAAGGACATTACCGTTATCGCGCCGGGTGAGACGTATATCGTTGACCAGCAAGAGGACTGGCTGTCCGAGGCCAAGGCGTACCGGCTCATGGCTGCCGAGCGCATTAAGAGCAAGCGGCTCCTACAGCAGTACAGGCCGGACGCCCGTGCCACGGTTTCGACTCCATACGTCCTGGTGGCTTACCCCGATCGACCACCCGACAAATTCGCCGCCGGCCTGCGTGGCCCAATGGCACTAGTGTCGGTGCACCAGGAGTACAACAAGGTTGTTGCCTATACTGTGCGTGACCTTGAATCTCTGAAGCAGTTCAGGGTCGACGCTTCCCGGGTCCTCCCGTTCGATCACGGCGACATGTCCGTGGAGCAAGTTACTCGCTTGGCTAACACTGTTGCGGCCGAGTATATACCGAGCAAGATTGTGAAGTCCCGGCCCGACTCCGGTCCGGTCGAGAATCGCGAATACTTGGTTGAGTGGCTGGGCTATGAGCCGGACGAAGCTTCGTGGGAGCCATTCGAGAATGTCGATGGCTGTGACAAGTTTGAGGACTTTCTTGAGCAGAGAGAACTACACCGTGCTGCGCACTCCAGGCAGTAAACGGATTCTCAATCAAGATTTATTGGTAGTCGTCATCGGACTCGTCGTCAGGGCCCTTGATCCAGTCCTCGAGCTCAAAGTCGATCAGATACTCGCGAGCCACGCTGACGGCAGCGAGGGTCTCGTCCAGACCAGTGCAGGTAGGGGCAGTGTAGCCCGCGTACTGAACGTGAAGAATGAGTCGGCGGTCGGATCCAGCCGTCAGGATCTCGTGACCCAGCACGTCAAGGACCTCGTACTCGCGCTCAGGGTCAGAGACCTGCATGGCCAGACCGAGCCGCTCCGGCAGGGACGGAAGCTCGTCCATGGCGCGGAGGTTAGCGACCAGGGCGGCCCAGTGAGTGGCGGTGACTGAGACGTTCTCGCTACGCTCCCCGTGGAGGAACAAGCGGTAGTAGTCTGGGGCGAGGGCCAAGACGGCGACCCGGTACAGGGTGCGGCGGGCCAGGCTCTGGCCGCAGCCGAGAGCGCGGGAGAGCGAGAACAGGGTCTCCGGGGTGACGTACCTGTTTGAGCCGTTGCCCTTGAGATCGAAAACGCCGGCGTCAACGGCGTCGCGGACTATGCCGGAGTCGGTTTCGGCACGGCTGCGAGACGCCTCCCGCAGGAAGCGGAGCGCACGATGCTCTCGCTGGAGCTGGACCAGCAGGCCGGCTGACAGATCGAGCAAGCCGCCTGCGTCCTTGCTCCACAGCGTGCCGGTGGAGAGGTGATCGAAGATCCCCTCGAGGGGCACCTCAACGAAGTTAACGTAGCCAGCCAAGCACCGTCGAACCACATCGGCGAGCTGGTCTGCCTGCTTCGTGAAGCACCCCTCCATCACACCCCCCACCGGCACACGGCAGAGCTCCCGAGCGGAAGTTGCCGGCACGGTGAAGATCCTAGGTAAGAAGAATAGAGGCGCACAAACCGCATCATGGGCATCTGGGAGGCATTCCCGCCGCTCTTGCGGATGGCCCTCTTCTGCAGGGCGCTCATCGTGCGGGCCTTATAGCGTTGCGTCCGAGCAATCGTCGCAAGGGCATTTTCGAGCACCTTGCGATAATCGTCATCAGTTAACTCCATCGAAAGCTCACGAATTTGGTCGAGCGCACGCGTATCCGCCATGTTTGGCCGCTTTTCCTCAGGAAAAAGCGACATATCCTGCACTTTTCCCAAATGACGAATGGAAGTGCCCATAGTGATCCCCATGACGGACTATTCACAATATTTATATCTCAAACACAGTCCACGAGACTTCTACCGTCCGTGGAGCAGTGCTTATGATGTTGGTTAACTTTCGGTACAGCGCAGAACAAAAAGAGCCAGAACTCGCCAACGAAGCCGAATTGGGGCTCGAAAACCCCTTTTTCGGGCACTGTGTAAGAATGGGGCGGATCAGCCCAACGTACCAGAACTTTCTGTATGAGCGATGGCGAAATGCCTAAAAATGCTCGGGGCCAGAATTCCCGAGTCGAGCGCGAGCCCCAGAGTGCCCGCGAGGGGGCGGGGCTGTGGTACGTCCTTTTTATACTTATACAGGAGCTCCTGAACCCATATCTTAATTAGCAGCGCTGCATAGATCTTTTCCGAATCTTTTTGATATCATCCTCGAATCTTTCGGTCACACCTTACTACGCGTAATACCTCACCTGGAGGTTGCAATAAGACGTAATCCCAGAAGTTGGTTGTCGTTATCCCGTCGATAATTCCAATAGTGGTTCGGCATGAGCGAGCGTAATCCCAAGTTCGATTGGTGGCTCTAGCCCCACGTAATACCAGATGTTGGTTGTGGTGATGGCCGCGCGACTGCTTGGCCATGGGGGGGAAGTGTAGTCAGTATTAATATCTACCAATATCCCTGGGAGGGTCCAAACCTCTTTTTACTCGTAAACTCTTTCTCTTCCAAACCACAGTTGTTTGGAAATAAGTTTTCATCTGATCGGTGAACGCCGCCCAAAGAACGAGATTTCGTTCGTGCGGGGCGTTAATATCGATAGTCATTACTTTGTTTGCTGGAGAAGCTTCTGTAGTCTCAGTAGACTTCCGAGTGATCGGGGGTGTGCACTTTAATGATCGCTACACACATGTGGCACTGTGTGAACTAAAAGACAGGATGCAGTTTATGTCGTGCTACATTCCCCCCTAGAGCCGGCACATCATTAGCGGCGGGGGCGCGGATGGTTGCGCGTGGTAGCTTCGAATCGCTTACAGGCGCGATCGAATTGAGGATGCTGGTCTCGATACTTAAGCAGGGCATCAAGTGTCATACAGTCGGAGAAGGCGAGCTCTGAGTCTTCATCGTGCTCGAAGCCAAGCCAGTTCACCGTAACGATAGGCTCGTTGGTCTGAGAATCCAGTCTGTACTGGACCACATGGTCGACAACCTTCCAGTTGCTGTCAGCGGTGAACGCTCTGGCCGCCTCGGCCATCGTCAGCGTCGGGCCCGTGTTGGGCAGCTTGGCCAAGCGGTCGGCGAAACGGATAATGGTCTTCCTGGTGACAGGATTGACGAGGACATAGGAATCGGGCTCCTCACCGTTGCCTTGAACGTAGTAAGGGCCTCTCATAGTGTACTGCAGTCTGGAGATGGGCTTGTCGCGCTTGACGAGCACCCAGCTCCCCAGAGGCAGGCTGGTGAAGCGAGCGGAGGGATAGTACTGGTCTTTCACCCCCTTCTGACGGAGTTGGAACTCCTGGAGCTTACCGAGTACTTCCGCAGCGTTCTTCATGGTTTCATCGGTTATGGCAGTGCGAGTCGAAGGCTCGGCATTCTTAACTTGGTGGTAGGCGAGTGCAGCAGCGAGTGCAGCTTCACGAGGCGTTGCACCGCCTAAAACTCTGGATGGCGTGGCGTTAATGTTGATTTCAGCCTGTATCATAGCTGAACGCCAGCCTGCGCGGGAGCAGTCAGGCAAAGAGGATAGTGAGATGCGGAGGTGCTTATTCACCTCTCTGTTCGTTCGCTCAACGAGTGCATTACCCTCGTGGCGCTCGGGCGTCGTGTTATGGTGTATGATCCCGAATGTTGCGCAGAAATGGTCGAACTCCGCGTTGCAGAATTGTGTTCCACTGTCGGTAACAATGGTATCTGGGCAGGCCCATCGTGCGATGATCTGCGAGCGAATTGCTCGGATGGTGGACCGCGCATCTAAAGTCTTGAGTGGGATCAGGTGAGTCAGATGAGTCGCGCTATCAATGCACGTCATGATGTACCGATAACCGTTGTCCGGTCGGTCGATCGGTCCCACTGTGTCGATGTATAAGGTGGCGAGTGGACGGGCAGGCGGGAGATGGCCCGGGTTGTAAGCCACGTTCGGCGTCGCTCGGTCTCGTTGGCAGGTCACACACCTCTTGATCATCTTGTCGACATCGGTCCTGGCGCTTGCCCAGAGGAGACCTGCCTTCTCGAGGAGGGCGAGGGTGGTCTCGAGTCCGGCGTGGTGTCGATGGTGCACCATGAGGAAGCGCTCGCGCTTCTGCGTCAGTGAGACCCGATGTGGCGATGACGGACATTACGAACGGCAGGCGGCTCAGCCCGTCAGCGGCGGTGTTCATGTCGCCCGGTACGTGGACGATCTCGGTGACCGGGAACCGTGCGATCTCAAGAGCCCAGCGTATCACCTTGGGCGTATCCGAGCTAACCATCTGTACGAGGCAGCTGTTGTCGGTGTGCAGTATCGTCTCGGTCCCGATCAGTTGTGAGCGGAAGCGCTCAAGGGCAGAGTATACCGCAAACATCTCCTGTTCGACGATCTTCCAGACCTGTTGTTGCTTGTCGAAGCGCCTGGAGTAGAACGCGAGAGGGCGGTCGCCCTGCATAAGCACTGCGCCAATGCCGGTGGTTGAGGCGTCAGTATAGAGGTCCACGCGGCTGTTGGGGTCGAAGTGCGTCAGCTCGATCTGTCTGGCGACAGCTTGCTTGAGGCTGGTCATAGCCCACTCGAGCTGCTCCGGCTCGACGGTCTCACCGTTCTTCAGTGCTTCGAGCGGTGCGGCGAGGCGGATGAAATCTGGGATGTGCCTCCTCACAAAGCCGAAGATGCCGACAATGTGATGGGCCATCTTGGCAGTGCGAGGGGTGCTGAGCTTATGTATGCTCTCGACGCGGGCAGGGTCGATGCGGACACCGGTGCCGCTGACGAGGCAACCCAGATAGACGATCTCCTTCAGTCCGATGTGCGATTTCCGACCAGAGAGGCGTATGCGGTGCTGCTGGAGGACAGGGAATAGCTCGCGGAGGACATCGAGGAGCTGCTGGACAGAGCCAGCGAAGCACAGTATATCGTCTACAAACGCCAGGCATGGGAGCTTATACTGGCGGCGTAGGTCGTCAATGCGTTTCTGGAACGCCATGGGGCCGTTGGTGACACCGAACGGAAGCCTGTTAAAGATATAACGGACGTCGTCGAACTCGAAGCCTGTCAGTTTGGCTGAGTCTGGGTCCATAACGAGCTGGTGAAAGCCAGCGGTGAGGTCGAATGAGGCAAAAACCTCGGCACCTCTGCATTGCTCGAACAGTTCATCTGCTGTGGGCATGGTGTAAATCTCAGGGCGCGTAGCGTCATTGAGGGCTCGGTAATCTAACACGGGCCGGAACGGGGGTGTAGCGGACGGCTTGTCCACCATAAATACGGGCGACAGCCAGTCGAGGGTGTCGGTCGTTGCCGAGATGATGTTCTTGGCCAGCATGTCATCAATGAAGAGCCGCATGGCGTCCTTCTGCGCCTTATTTCTGATCGGGCGTAGAACCTGGGAGGGGAGGACGTCGGGCTTGAGGTGTATCTCAAAGGGTGGCAGATCGGAGCCTTGCTCGTCGAACGGGCCGAAGATGTCGGCGTACTCTACCACGAGCGCATGGAACTGCTCGGCGAGCGAGCCGAGGTTCTCATCGTATATAGTTGGGAGTGTCGGGGTTGACTCTCCGGGTGACCTGATGAAGAGGTTGAACAATGAGCGGAAGTCCGTAGGATCTTTCGTCATGGATGGGGTCGACTCGGGCTTGGCCCGGTTGTTCTTGAGGAAGTCCATACCCACTGCGCGGAGGGCAACGGTGCCGTATAGCACAGCGACAGGTAGGTCCTCTACGATATAAGCCGCGAGGGGCTCGGCAGCGCGGACGGGTATGTCGAAATAGGGCTGCGAGATGATCGGCGTGAAGCGTGTGGTGCCCACGTATTCTCCATGGACAGCCTTCCAACCATTGACGTCGCCGCGCTCGGGCGTGACTGTAAGGCCAAGGTACTCCGCCGCGTCGGGGCGCATGAGGATCGGGAACTGCTCGTTCGCCGTGTCCAGGCGCACGACGATGGCCTTGCCCTTGGATTCGGCTTGCATGAGAGCCTGATAGACCATGGTGCTCTCGGGCATGTCGGTCATGAGGGGCTCGACTTGATCGTCAGGGATGAAGGAAACCTTGCCGGGCCGCGGGGCACGCTTGACGGTCGCGGCGGCAGTCCCATAGGCCGGCTCCTTCAGCTTGCGCTTATCGAATAGCGCCTTGGCCGGGCCGTAAGGTTTCTTCCCGTGCTTATGGCAGGTGGCATAATGAGAGAGCAACTGGGCATCGGTAACGTCCGGGTTCTGGACGGTCTTGTCGGTCAGCTGCTTACAGACGGTACAGTCCGCCGTGGTGTGCGTCTTGCTCAGGTGGAACGCGCATGACTTGCCGGACGAGCCAGCGGGCTGGACTGGGCCCTGGCCGGGCTTCCTCGCCTCGGCGGCTGTCGGTCTGGCATGATCAAATGTGTATAGGGGCTCGATAAACTCCGCCTTCTCCTTAGCGAGAATCGCGTTATCGCGCATGGCGTTGATGAGGGTGCTGACGCTTTCACTCGCCCTGTGGATGCGATGATCGGACGTGCCTAGGAGCTGCTCCAGGCTCCTGGCGTCGAGGTGATCCATGGCGTGGACAAGGATCGTTTTGATCTCGATGCACAAGTCCGTGGATAGTTGTGGTGTCTCATCTGAGTCGTCAGGGAGGGTATAGGAGCGTATAAAGTCGCTCGAACTCGGCCAGGTAGGTGAGGATTGCTGAGAGCGCCTCCTGGCGCGTCCTGCGTGGACCAGGGCGGGACAGTGCCCTGAGTGCGGCTTTGCACTTCTCATCTCCAATGCTTGCACTCAAGCGGAACCACTGCATGAAGTTTTGTACTTGTCTGCAGATGACCTGGGAGAGTGTCATATTAGTCGTGTTAGTGGAGGAGGAGGCGTTGGCGGTCTTGAGCTTCTGACGGAGCTCCATCCGTAGGGTTCTGAGTTCCGCCTTCATGGGTCCCACTTCGTCCTTGAGGGTCTCGTCCTCTTCCGACATGGCGATGAGGGCCTGTAGATTCTCTATTTGTGACTGAGTGTGTCGTGTATCTGCTGACGTGGTCGTGAGAGGCTTGGAGAGGAACTCCTCAATTTCGTCACCCAGCCGTTGGAGGAACTTCTGAGGACCGGATTGATGTTTCAGCTCGGTGCCCTTGAGCGTGATATAGGGCACGTTGGGTCTATATATGGTGTGTATAACCTTCTCGCCAGCGCCAGTGAGGTGTCCTCTCAGGGGCGTGGGTTTCTTCTTCGTTTGGGCTTGCGTCTGAATTGCATCGCCCCAAGCGGCCCATTTTGCGATATCCGCAGTGTCGGGCGGCTCAATAGTCTTGTCCATGTGTTCTTGATGCTGTAGAAGCTTCTGTGGCACTGTGTGAACTAAAAGACAGGATGCAGTTTATGTCGTGCTACACACATGTGTGGCGTTAACTGAATGAAACTTCCAGAGGTGCACTTTACGTCACTCACACTCCCCCTCAGATCACGCCACTCTACTCAGAGCGACTCTGGGAGGAGGTCTCAAAACGCTTACAGGCATCCGCGGCAGCGGAGTTGCCGGCAATGTACTTGACGAAGACGTCATTCGTCTTCAGATCTGCGGCGGCGTACCACTCGTGCTCATCCGAGTCGGTACCCACAAACGCGACATGGAACTCAGGCTCACCTGTGGCACGGAGGCGCCAGTCGTGAATAGCCTC
Organism: Carpediemonas membranifera; assembly: GCA_019828565.1. NCBI lineage: Eukaryota > Fornicata > Carpediemonas > Carpediemonas membranifera. Next base: position 1,745,621 of record JAHDYR010000012.1, read on the forward strand.
AACGACGGCGAAGGTGGAGTCCGACATGAAATGGTGACGTGCTTGCTCCCGGGTCAGCGGGTGCGCAATACGGAACAGGCGGCTGGCGTGGCGGCGCACAACCACGTTGGTCACGGGGTTGAGCAAGGAGAAGGTGTCGTGCTCGTCAATAGACTCGACACGGTACGGGCCCCTCATCCGGAACTCCAACCGAGGAACGGGGCTGTCTCGGCGTACAAGGACCCAATCTCCGACTTGCAGGCTGTCGAACTTGTTCGAGGGGAAGGCTTGATCCTTGATCTTCTGGCGACGCTCTCTCTCCCCCTCAAGCCGGGCGAGGACAGCGATGGCCGCCTGCGACTCGGAGTCCGTTGGCGTGACCGGAGTCTTGGGCATATGGTGCAGGGCAATAGCGGCGATGGCAACGGCGTATGGGGTTTGGTCGCCCAAGCGCTTCCTACAGGTTGCGTTCAGGTTCCTCTCCGTCTGCGCGAGGAGATCTACCCAGCGGCGTGAGTCGCCAATCGTGCTGGAACCGATGCGCAGCTGCGCATTGACTTCCTTGTTCGCTCTCTCGACGAGGCCATTGGCCTCATGACGGTAAGGTGTAGTCACGTGGTGCATGATGGCGTGGTGTTGGCACAGTTGTTCAAACTCTGCGGCGACGAAGCAGGGTCCACCGTCAGTTTGAATACGGTCCGGGACTGTCCAGCGTGCGAAAATCTCACGGCTGACGGCTCTGCATACTTCACGGCTCGAGGTCGACTTAAGCGGTATCAGCCACGTAAAAAGCGACGCGTTATCGACAACTGTCAATATGTAGGCAAACCCTTCATCGGCCGGTGTCACGGGGCCAATGATGTCCATGTGCATGTCAGCCAAGATGGGGGCCGACGGGATGTGGCGCTCTGCGAACGGGACGTTGGGCCTAGCTCTAGCCTTTTCACAGGTTAAGCATTTTGCGATGCGGTCCGCAACCCAGCGGTCAGCGCCCTCCCAGTACGTACCGCGAACACGCAATAGCTGGAGGCAGGTGCCTAAGCCGCTGTGGTGACGGTCATGTACTGCCTTGAAGCGCTCCTCCTTAGCCTCCTCACTCAGCTGGTCTGTGACGAAGACAAGAGGTTGCGGCGGGGGCAGGCGAGATAGACCGTCGGCAATGGCGTTGTCAACGCCTGCGACGTGGTGGATCTTCATGGTGCCATACTGAGCGCATTCGAGCGCCCAGCGGATGACCTTGGCGTTCGTGGCCGCAGTCATATAGACAAGGTTCGCATGGTCGGTGTGGAGGTGGATCTCCGATCCCAGTATCATGGGTGCGAAGCGTCGAAGCGTCGACACAAGGCCGAAACACTCCTTCTCGGTCGTGTTCCACGAGCGTTCATGGCCCGTGAATCGTCTGCTGAAGAACGCGAGCGGTACATCCCGTCCTTCATTCTTCTGGATGAGCACCGCCCCGACGGCGATGTTCGACGCATCAGTGAATACGTGAACTGGCTCGGCTGGGTCAAAGTGAGCCAGCTGGATCCTGTTGGTGATGAGGCTCTTGACTTCGCGCACGGCCGCGGCGATCTCATCGGCATCGACTTTCTCCTTGTTCGTCAGTCGCTGGATCGGGTCGACGACATCTGCGAAGCGGGGAACGAAACCGCGGAGGTATCCCGTGATACCGCTGAAGTGGCGTGCCTCCTCGGCGGTGCTGGGGACTGGTAAAGCGTTCACGTCCTTAACGCGCTCGGGGTCAACGAGGATACCATTCGGGGTCAGCTGGAACCCGAGGTACTGGACGCGGTCTGAGCCGATCAACGACTTCTTCCCTGCGATACGGACGCGGTGCTCCCGGCAGATGCGAAGCAGCCCGCGGAGCAGTTCGAGCAGTTGTGCTTCCGTTCCTGCGAACAACAGGACGTCATCAATGTACAGCGCACATCCTCCCTTGAGCGACTTCAGGAGTGACGCGATACGTTGCTGGAATACGACAGGGCCATTGCGGACCCCGAAAGGGAGTCTGTTAAAAACATACTCTTTCGACAGATGGGCGAAACCCGTAAGCCTCTTGGCTTCCTCAGTCAGCGGCAGTTGATAAAATCCAGACGTGAGGTCAAGCGTTGCGAAGACAGTTGCCCTTTGAGCTTGGGCGAAGAGTTGCTCCGGCGTGGGCAGTGCCGCTCTCACAGGCATCGTGACAGCGTTCAGAGCTCGGTAGTCGAGCGTAGGGCGGAAGGGTGGCGTGGCTCCAGGCTTGGGTATCAAGTTAAGCGGCGTGAGCCACTCAAGATGCTCAGCAGGCGAGATGACACCGAGCTCCAAGAGCTCTTCAATGATGGTCGAGGCAGCATCGCTGCGGGTCCGACTCATTGTGCGTGGCGTAGCGCGGTAAGGGGTGGCCCCCGGCATCAGCTCGATGTCATACGGCGGCAGAAGTGCTCCGCGGCGGTCAAGCGGGCCGAACACATCTGTATATTCCTCGATCAGGTGCTTGAATGCGACCGGATCTTGGAGGCAGTCACCGATTTGCGGCAAAACCGGCGGCTTCGTGTATAGCACAGCAAGATCCTTCACGTCGGCCACGTCGTGGAGACTGACATGGGTCGGCAGGGGTGTGCCATTGGGGCGTAACTCGATGTGCAGCTTTTCGAGCAGGGAGCGTGACGCGAGCGCGTCGAAGCTGATAGCGTCGGTGAAAAGCAGTCGGCTCTCCAGGGCGACTTCGTGGAACAGCGGTCCATCGTGCAGCCAGCCAGGTGCATCTCGGCTGAGGTCGAGACGGGCGATGGCCTTGCCCGTCCCAATGCCATGCAGGGGCGTCTCCTCCCGAACTGCAGAGGGGAAATGGTGCAGGTGCCTCGTATGGACGAGGACGTCGTGGCGTAGATTGAACGTATCTAGGCCCAGGTCGAGGTCGACGCCGCCTACACGGAGACGGCAGAACCACTTGTTGCATGCAGGTGCTGTAGCGATGAGAGGAGAGAGAGGATTTATAGGGTTTGACCCGGGACACAAAATTGGATAAAACTAATCGACCCGAAGGTCTACACTACCCCCATGATGTTGGTAGGCATCATCTGCGTCTGGATAGTCAGAACTTTGATCCAACCCTTAAAGTGCACGACTCTAAGTTCGAGTCATCGCTGAACGAACGTATGAAGGGATGAAGTTGGCGAAAAACTGAAAGTGGGCTCAGTTCGTTGGCCGCCCTGGGGGAATGCGTTGGCGTAGTACCGGCTATGATCAACGTGCGTGGGCGGAGTTCTCGTCGGAACGAAAAGTTGCCGTCAGCAACTTGATGTCGCCGATCACGCTGGAACTTGTGGAATAGGCATCATATCTATAAAGGAGATCAATCCTTGTGTATCTGCCTATATGCAGCAACGGGGCGGTTGTATCAACCAAAAGTTGGTGGGATAAAGGAAAGCTCAGCGTGATGAGAATGATACGGTAAGTCTGTGAAGATTCTGCCGTAACTCTGAAGATAACTGGCTTGTCGGCGTGGAATGAAGCAGTTTGGGAGAAATGCCTCTCGAGGCCTTTGTGTGCAGCTTAGTGCCGAGGGCGCTGCGACTTGCTCCGCCCCCATGCCCGGCGGGCACGCGCTAGGAGGGGTATGACCTCTGGATGTGACCCGACATAACGGTCGAGGGCTTCAAGCTGATCTAGCTCTCGGGAGAAGGGCTCATCTGTGGACTCTTCCGGCTCGTAGTTGAGCCATTTGATGGTGAGAAACAGACGATTATCGTTGTCTAAGTGATGGTCAACGATGGCTTCAACTAGGTATTCGCCGGTCTGCCGCGTGGCGTACTCCGTGACTTCATCTCGTGTGAGCTTGGTGTAGAATGGCGTCAGGCGGTCCGCGTGGACGGTGAAGGTGGCTAGGGACACCAAGTCTTGTAGTTCATACGTATTACGGATAGTTCCCGCCCCCACAACCAGCAATGGGCCTCTCACACGGCGATCGAGCTTGGAAGGCTTGCTGGTTGGCCATAAGAGGACATAGTCGTCGGCTTGGAAGCTCTGACCACTCTTCGGACGTCTTTCTTGCTGGGCTACGAGCATTTCCTCCTGTATTTGCGCCCAATTGTTGATGTCGGCGCGGAATTGTTCAATCTGCGCGGCAATGTGCGGCTCACTAGCGAGCGTTGTAGGATCCACCGGTGTGAAGTTCGCGTTAAAACAAAAGCTTCAGTGGGGACAATTTGCTGCGAGTGTTGGGTGTCGCGTTGAGGATATAGGTGACGGCCGGGATTAGGCTGGGCCACTCCGTCTTGTCTTGCCGGTTGTCGAAAAGCAGTGACCTCATATACTTAATGATCTCCGCGTTCTGGCGTTCCACTATGCCGTTGGCGGCTGGGTGGTAGGGCGGGGAGAAGCGGTGGGATAAGTCGAGACGTTCGTGGAGCTCGGCGATGGCCTGGGCTGTGAATTGAGTGGCGTTATCGGACTGTATCTCCTTAGGTCTGCCGAAATTGGCGGACCAATCGCGGATGGCAGCGGCAGCGGCGCTCGCCGAGCAAGTCACTGTGGGGTAAAGCTTAGTATACTTGCTGAAAGTGTCCACAAGGACTAGGAGATATCTCTCGCCGGTGTCGGCAACAGGGAGAGGGCCGAGCGTGTCTATCTGAATCCGCTCGAATGGAGCACTGGCGGCGGTGCGTCCCATGGATGTCTGTGCGGGCTTCGTAGGCCTTGTCAGCTGGCAGGTAGGGCAGGTGGAGATGACACGTCGAGTGTCGGCTACCATGCCTTTCCAAGTGTGGCCTGCCTCTCGGAGGTGCTCTACAACGGCCCTATATCCGACATGGCCTCCACGTCGGCCGTGGAAATGCATAATTAGCTCCTCCCGTTCGGAGGGAAGTAGCGTGACAGATAGAAGGCGACTAAGTGCGTCGGCGGCGCCGTTGTCGGCGCCGGCCACATGCACAATGTCGAAGTCGTATGTCTGAAGCTGCAGGCGCCACCTCTGGACCTTGGGTGCTGTGGCGGTGGCCATAAAGACCAGATTACGGTGGTCGGTATGCAGTGTGAAGTGGCGACCCCTGAGAAAGTGTTGTGCCTGAGCAATCGCTGATATAATAGCGAAACCTTCTTGTTCATAGGTAGACCACCTACGTTGGACGGGGGTCAGAGTCTTGGAAAAATAGGAGACGACTTTCATCTCCGAGCCGGTCCCGGTAGTGAGCACCGCACCTATGCCTATGTCGCTGGCATCAGTAAACAGGTGAAGGGGCTGGTTTGGTTTCGGGTGGGCCAGGACCATGTTATCCAGGAGGGTCTCCTTGATCCGCTCGAGGGCTTGCTGTTGGGGGGCCTCCCAGCGCCACGCGACGCCGGATCGCGTTAGTGCTAGGATCGGCTCAGCTGTCACAGCGAAGCTCGGTATCATCGGGCGGAAATAGTTGACGAGACCTAAGAGGCTGCGTACCTCAGAGATGTTTGAGGGGGCCTTGAGCGTGCGGATGGGTTCGAGACGATCGGTCGAGATGGATTTCCCTTCCGCGGAGACATGCCATCCGAGATAGTCGATGCTTCGGGCTGCGAGGATGGTCTTCTTGGCGTTGATCCGAAGGTTGGCGGCGTCGAGCCGTTCTAACACATCCCTCAGATTGCTGATGAACTCATCTTGGTCGTTACCGAAGACAACGATGTCATCAATGTAGACCAGCGCTCTTATGTAGAGAGCGGGACCCAGGGCTTCCTCTAGGCATCTCTGGCAATGTATTGCGGCGTTCCGGAGGCCGAAAGGCATCCGTAAGTACTCGTATTTCTTCCCGGCAGCAACAAATGCAGTAATGGTTCTTGCTGTATCAGTGAGTGGGATTTGAAGGAAGGCCTTGGACAAGTCTATTGCAGCGAAAAACTGCTTTCCTTCCAGGGTTCCCACGAGGTCATCAATGATAGGCAGGGGGTGCTCGTCAGGTCGGGTAATCTCGTTGACCCGGCGGAAGTCAAGGCACAGTCTTATTGTCCCGTCACGCTTGGTGACGGCAACGATTGGGGAGTTGAACTGCGACTCTGAGGGTTGAATGATTCCAGTTGCCTCCTGCTCCTCAGTCTGCCGGCGAATTTCTTCGAGGACAGCGGCTGAGTAGCGGTATGGTGGGCAGTTGGTGGTCATTCCTTCCTCGAGGACAATGTCGAAGGGTGTGACCTTGGCTGGCGTGGCTGTCAGACCGCCGAACAGCTCAGGAAAGCGCCTTTGAAGGGCCTCGACTTCTGAAGCTAGCTCGGGCACCAGGCACTGGGGCTCCTGGTTATCGTCGGTCTCTATGACGTTGAGGTCCACGTCCACCTCGCTGTCAGTGTCAGAAACGTCTGGTTCGCCCATATCAAAGCGAACGACGCCTAGCTCGTTAAGAAGTGGATAGCCAAGTACAAGTGGATGGGATAGCTGATCCAAAACTAGGAGGGGGCCAACGCCGTGAGTTGGCGCCCCGATGTCTTACAAACTCCAAGGTCGAGCTCCAGTATGGCTTCCTGAGCGGCTTTCATTATTTGGCCACTGCCAAACTGGACCTTGCGAGTCGTGGGCCGTACCGAGATTGGTTTGAGCTGCTCCAGGAGCTCGCGGCTAATAAAATTCGCTGTGGCGCCTGTGTCAAATAGCGCGCGGACACATGGCATCCCTGGGGTCGACACCGAGAATACGGCCTGCGGTGTCACTCTCTCTGGACCAGGCAAGGGATCTATCGTCAACAGCTCAAAATAGGATGCCCGTTTATTACGGGGCTTCTTGTCACGCTTAGCGAAACAGTGGTCTATGTCATGGCCGACCTTGCCGCAGAAGGAACACGTAGGGCGCGGAGCCGCGGAGTGGGCGTTGGGGCCCGGGCGTTCAGCGGCGCGTAGGCGGTCCCCCTCGCGGGTGACCTGTTCCACGTGCCGAGCCTGCTCTATGGCGGCGCGGAAAGTGGCGTCTAGGTCCCGGCGATCCTGGTAGGTTAAGACGCGATCGCGGAGGCGCTCCGGCTGGATGTGCTGCACGAAACAGCGGACGAGTTGCTTGATTGAAGGGCGAACATCGCCGCAGTTCTCAAGCTGCGTCTGATATGCATGGACGTAACGGAGAACGTTGTCCTGAAGGGGACCACGAGAGTGGCAGGTAATCCGCTCGAAGCGGTCAAGGGCTTCTCTGCGGTCGATGGGCTGGAAGAGAACGTTGATGCGGCGTAGGATGCGCGAGGATTCGGCGTCCTCGGGGAAAACGGGAAGAGGATCAGGAATAGGTGCTTCGTCCTCGGTGTCATCATCCGTGGCGTCTTCGAAGTCTTCGTCGCTCTCATCGTCCTCCCTCAGCAACAAGGGCGTTGCGAGCGGGATCAGGAAGGGATTCTTTGAGAGCGGGGTCACGGAGAGCGAAGATTTGCCATACCGTACGGCCAATCAAGTGCTTAATAGGAATAGCACCGCCTTTGGCACGGTACGCGTAATAGTTCTCGCGGAATTCCTCCCACTCTTTCTGAGTAGTCTTGGTGAGGAAGGGGGCCATAAACAGGTCAATTGACTGGAGCTGATTCATCTTACTAGGTACCAGTAATTACTGTAGCGATGAGAGGAGAGAGAGGATTTATAGGGTTTGACCCGGGACACAAAATTGGATAAAACTAATCGACCCGAAGGTCTACAGGTGCGAAGCGGGTCCGGACTGCTTCTTCGGCGAGAAACAGTGCCTTCTGACGGGTGCGGTCGGCCGCTACATCCGCGGTCCTGGAAAGGTCGATCTTGCGGCGTTCGGCCTCAGCTCGGACCTCCCTCATCGGCTTCCAGGCCGGGTAGTGTGTCTTACACTCACGGGCGTGCGCGACAATCTGGGCGTCAGATAGCTTGTCAATGCCCTTAACGAGGTCGGGACAGGAGTTGGTGCTGTGGTCTTTTGCAGCTGGGTGGAATGCGCAGACCTGGCGAGGAGCCTTCTTCGGCTTGGCATCCTTGGTCTCACGGTCAACCTGTGCGCTGGTTTCGGCGGGTACCTTAGCGGGCGGGGCTCTGCGCGCGTCACCCTCGGTGTCGTTGTGCTGGGTGCTCCGGGCGCTCTGGGCGGCATGGCCTTCAAATTCCCGGATTTCATCGCGGTAGCTACGAAGCTTCGCAACCAGCGCGGTTGCTCTCGACATCAGGTCGTCGAGGCAGAGACTGCCGTCGAAGTACGTTGTGGCGCCCTCACCGAACAGGCGGGTGAGAGCGAGAGGGGGGGCGTTCATGTGGGTGAGGATAATCTTAATCACGGCGGCGTTGATTTCCTCGCTCACAGCGGGTGCGGCATCGTCGCCGGTCTCGGCGAGGAGTGCGGTGTAGTTGTAGTCTCGGAGCGTCTGCTGAACTTCAGCGAGATACACGGCGGCATTGTCGATCGAGAAGTGCTCATGGCCTTTAGGCTTGCGCGACAGTTGGCGGAGCGCCACCTGGAGCTGTTCTGCGGGCGTCGCAGAGAGTGTCCGACCGACAAGGTCCCGCAGCCTGCGGGCCTGCTCAACCAGAGCTGCCTTTTGTTGCGCTCGCGTCCCGTGCGGGAACACTGGCTTGTAAGGCTTGATGAGAAGCATGCCGCGGGCGGCCTTGAGCTCCTCCAGCTCAGCCTCGGCCTCGGCACAGGTCTCGACGGAGGCTTCGTCGGTGCGGGCCTTGAGGAGTCTAATACCCTCCTCGAGCTGATCCATACGCTTCTTCCCTTCTTCTAAGGGGTCCTGATCGGGCTTGGGCTTCTTGAGGGTGTACGGTTCGGCTTCGGTTGATAGGAACGTCAGTAGGTCCGTGTGCGTTCGGAACTTGCGGGCGTCGGAGCCATCAAGTGGCAGATATGCGGCTTCCTTACTACGCAGCAGCGTTGTAAAGAAGTCATGATGTGCGGGCGTGAACAGGCTTGCCACAGGACACAGAACGTCCTCGGCTTGTAGGTAGTGCTGCAGCGACTCTACAAAACCATTCCAGACGGACAAGTCATCTGAATTGGGTAAGAGTGGTTTCATTGTTGTTGGCTCAACAAGCTTGTGTGGCGTTAACTGAATGAAACTTCCAGAGGTGCACTTTACGTCACTCACACATGAATGTCAGTGATATCGATGTGGACGCTTTATTTGACAGTATTGAAGACTCTTCCGATACTGAAATGCAGCAAGAAGACGAGCTTCAGCTTCATGAAACACTAGATCTTGCGGTTGTCGAAAGACTTGTCGAGGAGTCTTTATCTTCAAAATCAAGCCTTTCCTCAGCGCTTTCACTGCAAAGACGTTTGAGACAAAGTCTTTTTGCACTGCAGGCGAGGCTCATTGGCCTGATCTCCTCCGCGATCCCAGAGTACGACCGCCTTACACCCCCCGAGCTCACCACCCGCCAGTTCGTCCATGTATGCGCCTGCTACATCAACGGCCGGGATATAGACACGCTTATAGACCAGGGAATTCTCAGTGAGCCCCAGGCAGCGCTCAGTCGTCTCGTGGTCCTCCGGGCACCCTCGACACCCGCCCCCTCACCGCTGATAGACGACATGGCACGGTTCGCAGACGCCCTGGAGAATGCTGTCATACGACTTGACGACTGGCTTGCAAGTGAGACATTGGCTCGTTATCCCAACATTTATAATTTCCTGGCAAACCCAAGAGTTGCAAGTGTTCTTGCATCCTGCGTGCAGGACGACGAGGCGGGGCGGGTAAACCCAGGCGACGGGTTTGCACGACGCACTACAGGCCAGATCAAGATGGTGGGGAAGGCTTATAGACTATCGCAGCGAAGAAAGCCGCAAGGTGGGGTGCTCGCCGACATTGCGGCAGACATTGTTGAGGAAAACGGTCTAGATGAAAAGAAGATGGGCAATAGGATTCTGACCAAGCTCGCTAACAAATTCAAGCTCGTGGCAGCGGTTGACATCGCGTGTACCGATCCAGAGGGAAGTTTTGGTCAGAAGACGCGCGACCAGGTTCTTAAGGCATTCGAGAACTCCCTTGCTCCAAATCAAAAGATTACTCAACGCCAGCTGAAGATAGCGATGCCCGGGGATAAGAAGAAGCACCGCGCCGGCCGCAAGTACAATGCTCGCCGGAGACGAACCCAGATGACCGCTGTCCGCGAGCGGGCCAACCGGGTAGCCTTTGGTCAAGGATCGTCCTATGCGGCAGAGGGCATGGTGTGAGCCCGACGATGACTGAAGCTTTGTGGCCACAGACGGTGTCAACCCTCATTGCCGTTGTTTAAACTGCACACTCCATTTACTATGTACCACAGGTTAGTCCACGAGAACGCCCTCCTCGTTGAACTGTGACCTTAAACTGCACCGTCCAATTTTTACTGTATGTGTTCAACATGAGCCCTAACAGGGGCCATAGTCAGCCTAGTCGATTACTGACACTGGATGCCGCTCAATTAGAGGCAGAATAATTTGTTGGAAAAAAAATGATCCTTTTCGCTCGGTTATTCAGTACAGTCTCATATGGCAACTAAGGAGATCGTTCTTCCCACCGTTCCCGCCGGAAAGGAGGTGGTAGCTGTTTGCCACCTTTATGCTTCCTACAACGACACCTTCGTCCACGTTACCGATCTGTCTGGCAAGGAGACGCTTTCCCGCGTCACTGGTGGCATGATGGTGAAGGCAAACCGCGATGAGTCTTCTCCCTACGCCGCTATGCTCGCCGCCCAGAAGGTTGCTGAGCGCCTTCAGCAGCTTGGCGTTACTGCCATCCACATCAAGCTTCGCGCTACCGGTGGTGTCGGTTCCCGCTCCCCCGGCCCCGGTGCCCAGTCCGCTATCCGCGCTCTTGCTCGCACTGGCCTTAAGATCGGCCGCATCGAGGATGTTACCCCCATCCCCACCGATAGCACCCGCCGCAAGGGCTCCCGCCGTGGTCGCCGTCTTTAAGGTAGTAAATTACCGGTTGCTACGTTTCTTCTTTGCTTCTTTACTTTGGGACTCACACTGTCAGTCTCCATCTATCTGTCGCTCAGAACAATACATATGACGGGAAACAGCTGGTCCGACATACGACGACTGCCACCAGAGGTGCAGGAGGAGACTGACCACCAGACTGGCACCTTGGCTAAGGTGCACTTCGAATCTTCTTCCGAACGAAGAAGCCGAGTATCTTGGCAGATTCAGAGCGCGATGCTCTTTGACTTTCGGCTTTATATCGAGTACTTCGCTGATTATGGGTATATCGCCGCCGACATCATTTGCGTCGCGCTATTCTTCATATTCTGTCCGTTTATCATTGTTCGCCGCATCCGATCGCCAATGATGACGGTACATGTCCTTTGTAGTTCATTTTACGTATTTACTGCCATTTCCGACATCATAGACCGCATCCAGGGCGACTACATCTGGCCTGAGCAGTACCCCTTTACCATCTTCTATTACTTGAGTTTTGTGGGCACAAACATGTCCGTCTTCGCCCCATTCTGCGTCCTACCGTTCTTGATCATCAGTGTCTTCCTGTCGCGACGTGGCTGGCATCTCAAGGGGCTCGACAAGTTCTTGCCCGTAATCGTCGTCGCCATCGTCGCCATCGCCATCCTCATCTCGGCCCTCATCCTCTTTGTCAGCCCCAGCAGCGGTTTCTTCGGCCCGCTGGAACGACGCGACTACGAGTCGATCATGATGGACCGTTCGTTCCAGACCGTTTCCCGCTTTGGTCGGATCAGCGTCATCCTCGCATGGGGGCTCTTGCTGATGGTCACGTACCTCGGGAACTACCCCGTGTTGAACACCCAGATGCTCCACATGTTCATCGCCGTCCTCCGTCTCATCACGCTCTTCGCATGGCCATTTAGCACGGACCTCGCGACTGGCGAGGTCGACATCCACTACATCGGCTTCGTCTTCCGTCTCTTCATCTCCTCAACAGCCCCTGTCGCCAACGTGGTCCTGCTGGTCACGGTCCCCATTCTAGTCTTCCCCAGCACAGTGGGGGAAATCTTGACAACCACCACGGGATGCAGGGCTCTGTTCGAGTTCCTCAAACTCGAGTACTCCGAGGAGAACCTGACATTCCTGTTCGCCATCCGCCACGCCATCATCGCGGCGGGGTTCGACACGTTCTACACGCTCAAGTTCCTGAGGGAGGTCAACGCGACGTACCTCAGCGAACAGTCCGACCAGTGCGTCAACCTGCCCTCAGAGATCTCGAACCCCATCCGGATTGCCATAGACAAGGCGACCCAACCCGACGTCACCCCCGAGTTCGTCGAGGCGTTGTTCACCCCAGCCATCGCTGACGTCAGAGCCATGCTCGACGGCAGCTGCCAGCGCTTCGTCAACACTGACCAGTATGCCGCCTTCCTCCGGCACCTACAGATTGTCGAGGACCTACCCCAGGACCATAGCGTGCTGGGCATGATCCTGCAGTGGATCACGCAGCGGGACAGGACGCTGATCACGCCGCTGGTGCTGAAGCAGCTTCCAGACGAGTACGCGTGGATGGTCAAGAACTCTGGCAGCGTGGGCATGTTTTAGAGGTAACATATAGCGTCACTGTCATAGTAAACCAACGGTTTGGCGGATTTCCGGACTGCCGGAGAGACCCATGTGAGTCCGGCATTATTAAGCCGTGAGACTGAGAAGCTGTGACGCGAGAGGATGACTGAGGTCCTTCGCCCCGACTCGGAGATGGCAAGATACCAACACCTAGCTGCATTGACGACGCAGACGGCCCCGATTGCTAAGTTTGTGTCGAGATACCGCGCTCGCGCTCGTTTCCTCTTCGGTGACGTCGATGCCGTTGATAAGGCCTTCGCGGTGGTCAAGCTGTCGACCAGCCTCGGGGCGAGCCAGGCAAGCGGACGGCCAACCGCGGGGCGATGATGTCCCGGTCCCTCGCCCTCGGTGGCAAGCGACTTACCCCTGCAGTTGCCAAGAGGATCGCGGCAGCCATGGTCGACCTACTCAACCAGTATGCGGCCATCCGCAGCATCGCCCGCGAGCTCACGCCGGATTGACAGGAGGCTGAGGAACCCGCTGACACTGTAAATGTACGAAGGTGACCCCGAGTGGGACCAGGCCGCGTTTCCTAAGCTGCTCGGGTGGATGAGATGACCACCAGAACCAAGCGGCGAACGTCCACAGGCTCGGGTGGGTAGTCAGGGTTACTGGGACCTAGACTCGCTTTCTCGCGCGGATTGTATGTCTAGGGTCAGCAGTGCCGATGTTCAACCCTAGGTGTCCTCGATGAGGGCGATCCAGCGGTAACCTGCTTTGCAGTCAAAAATGCAGTTCCCACGGAGCTTTACAAGGCAGTCCTCGATGATCGTGATAGGGTGAATGAACGGCGTTGTTTGCCGGAAACAACCGGATTGGGTCGCCCCATGCCCCGTCGCCCAGGCCATTATACTGTGCCCACACCATCTCAGACGATGGTACAGCGACCCATAACTGTCCGTAAGCCCTCATGATCTCGTTACTGGGCGTCGAACAAGAAGAAGACTCCGGAAAAATGGAGGAAATCTGGCAAAACTCCGCGACTCAAGATGACGAAGCCTTCAAAGAACGGCGCTGTGAATGCCGAAATACCACAGAAAGAGGGCATTCCAGCGAATAATCCTTCTTCTGGGCCGCAGTTTGATTTTTGTGCCGTTTCTCACACAGGAGCGACAATGGAGAGGTGACTGTGGTTCCGCGTCGCAGCTCTCGACTTGGTACGCCTACAGCCCCCATGATTCTGAAGAAGAAGGGATCTAGAGCAGGAAAGAAGCGTGTTGACAAGATGAAACTGCCCAACGTGTGCAACAGACCCAAGAGGGTGAAAAAGAAGGTTGCGTACTATCAGTCCCCCGTCCCTTCGCCGGACGAGATCCTCAAGAAGAGGCGAGAGGACAATGAATACGTCTTCAAGAACCCCGGCTACGACGTCCTGATTGACAACCCGGACAGGATCCCAGGTATCATGATGCGGCGCGAGAGGAACTATTACGACCCGAACTGCGTCTCCCTGCAGGAAGAGTGGGTGCTGTTCGAGGATTGGGAGAATCTAGGGGCAGCGGGTCCACTGTACCTGGGCCACGCCGTCGAGAACGAGTACGGTGTCGTCGCGATCAGTCTCACTGTTGACGACAACTACCTCGAACTATTCCTGCCCGCCACCCTCCTCGAGCGCATAGCCGGCGTGCCTCTGACGGATGTCCCGGTCACTCTCGACCTCCACGGCGGCCTCGTCGCCCTGGATGATTTCAGGCAGTTTATCAAGGAGCACAACGACCTGCTGCCGACTGTTGTGGCCCACCCCTTCTGGCAGGCTGCGTCTCTCTTCGTTGATTACACGAGCACCGACTTCGCCGTCTCTCTCATTCGCTGCCCCGATGCCCACAAGCCCCTGCTGGACGGGGCCTTCGATTACATCGACAGATACACGAAGGGGCGGCAGCAGGTCTGGTCCCAGTACTGCTCGTGGTACAGCACGTTCATCCACGCGGACCCGGCCTACAGACCCCGCATCCAGGGCGTCCTGTCACTGTTCGCCACCGAGTTCCTAGCCAAGCCCAGCAAGAAGCGGAGTGCCATCGAGAAGGTCGAGCAGCACCTCTGCTTCCTCGCCATGGCCAAGCGGTTTGAGATCCCAGAGGTCCCTGCCCTGCAACGTCAGTTCGAGGAGGAGATGGTGCCCCTTCTCACGGACTTCGACGACATATGCTCCTTCGACCTCACCAAGCCCAGCGCTTACACCTTCACCCGCATGGCGCCCCGGGAGGTGCTCGAAGAGCTGCTGATGTTCTTCAACAGCCACGCCTTCTTCGCCATCACCGACAACCTCCGCTTCGCTCCCCCGGCCCTGGCGATGCCGCTCGGCGTCAGCCCCCTTGTGCGGTGGATCCCGTTTATCCGCCGGTTCATGAAGGTCCCTGCAGACACCGAGCCGACGCCGACCCACGCCAAGCTTCTCGAGCAGCTGTTCTACACCAGCACTCACATCATCTTCGCTCTGTCGCACTGGTGTTCGTATCGACTGCCGACGGAGTTGTTCTTCCCCGAGATCGACTACATGCGGCGCTACATCTGCATGATGGAGGCGTGCGAGCTGCTCAACACTGACTACGTCGCCGAGTACAGCCTCGCCATGTCCGTGTTCCACCTCGGCGTGGCTGACGCCCCCGTGTACATGGGCGGGGCACACGACTGGCGCTGGGCGTGCGGCAGGATTGTCCGCGAAGCGTCTCTGTCCTCCGTCAAGGGCGCCCTCATCCGAGCTGGGCCGTGGGGCTACGAGAACAGGTTCCACGCCACGCTGCTCAGCATCCCAGCGCTGCACTACCGCTCGCTGCCGTTCGTGACCAGCCCGTACGTCGACGACCTCAGGGCCCTGCTCTCGCCCGAGGACAGCGATGACGAGACCGACTCCGAGGACGAGTCCCACAGCGGGTCCGGTGGCGAGGAGGAGGATTAAAAGTCTTATTTTATGTTATGGTGCTCGAGCTGTCTCACGCTAGTCCCAGCGGGCGGCAGACCCGGGGTTGTGCAGCGAGTTGGCCGAGTCGAGGCTGGTTCAGCCAGCACACTGCTGTTGATGTCCCCTAGCTCGGCATCGGGGACCCTCTCAGCGAACCCTGCCTCCTCGAGCTCTCGCGCAACCGCGAGCGCCTTGGGCAGCATGTCCTAAGCGAGGTACCCTGCAGAATCCTCATCGAACGGGGGCGGGGGTGCCACCCACGGCGGTGTGTAGCCGCTCATGGTCCACTTGATGACCTCCTCTGGTGCGTTCATGGCGGCCAGAAAGTCGGGATCCAGCGCGCCACCCGGGCGGAAGGGGGCCTGAGGCACCACCCTCAGAGTCTGCGACGGCGTCTCCACGCACAGTGGATCGGCCCTCCCACCAATCCGCCATCACCGCACGGACTAGATCCAGTACGGCGGCCTGGCCCTCCACGGTGGAGAGGGCCTGGGCGACCTCGGTGGGCTCGACGGAGGTCTCCGGAGTCTTCGCTATTCGGCTCGATGGGAGCTTGACCCCCGGAGGCTATGACCGAAGATGCCTCGACGTGATGTGCGAGGACTTCCGGCTGCCCGACGCCTTGCTGGGCGGAGGCTGATACCGGCTCGACAGGGGTCCGTACAGGCCCTCTGGAGACTTTCACTCGCATTATCCTATTCTGGTGTCCACGTGACGCGACCCGTGTATCTCCACAATCAAACTCACGATATGACTTGGCTTTTACCTCGTCTTCAGGAATACTTCCTCGGGATTTCGTGGAGAGCGTCGGAGGTAAGCCCGGCGGCTGCTCCGATCTTTTCACACCTGGGCCAGACGCCACGGGAGAGACTCGATCTCAATTCGACTCGACGCCAGTCAGAGTAGCGCAGCAGGAGAATGAATTCAACCGATGCCGCGCTATACTTCGAAACACAGCATGCAATCCTCATTTCTAGGGCTTTAGAGGCCATTTCATTCAACATTGCTACTCAGCAGGTCTGCATTTCCGTGGAAGGGACCGAGGAAGAAGGAAGAGACCTCAAATTTGTCTCCATCTCTCCAGATCGCTGTCTTGAATGCAGCGTGTCTATCACAGAGCGTGTAATGAGCATCGACAGCGCTGCAGGCAGCGGGTTGTACACCATTGCAGACCAGACCAGCGACAAGGCGCCCGATGCCCAGCTGATACTCAACTCGCTCACAACGTCGGGATTTGAGCCCTTCTCAGTACGGGTGTCGGACCTCCGGATGGCGCTGGACCTTGTACTGCCCCACTCGCCACCCCGGGTGACCTTTTATCATGCCGGGCAGGGGAAACCACTAGTAATCGTTATCAAGGCGCACGACCACGTCCTCTCGAGTGTCCAGATCGCCACGCAGCCCCTTATCCGCGATCTGATCGGCGTGGACTTCGACCCGACGACAGTCACACACACAGCGACGCTACAGCCGCACGCCCTGCCGATGGCATTTCCCCTCAAAGGCCGGATGAGGATAGACCAATCAAACTTCGCCCGTATCCGGTTTGACGGCGAGTCAGAGCGCCTTGTCATCATGAGCGGGTCGTCCGAGGTGGAGGCCCAGACGGAGTTCCCCATGGATGCACCGATCACCGTGTTCGAGCGGCCGCCCGCCCGCGGGTTCGAGTCGGCGGAGTTCGGGTACAAGCCTGCGCACCTGGCGACGGCGGTGCTGAGTGCGAAGTACGCTCATCTGACCCGGTTGCTCATCACCAGCGAGGGTGTGCTCAACGTCGCCCACCTGATTCCTAGGGAGACCAACGTGCGGTGCTTCGTGCAGTTCTTTCTCATGCCGCTTGTGGACGCACTGCCGGGCTGATGGTCGCGCTGATTCTAGAGGATATCACTCGATTTGCAGTAGATTTGCTTTAGATCGGCGCTACTCCTCGATCGTGTCGTTTGGGTCTGGCCTGTGGTTTGGGGGACTGCGCGCCAGTTAGGGTCCTCCCGAACGATGGATCTCTGGTGTGGCTTGCGGCTGGGGTGGGAGGTGGGAGGCGGGGTAAGGTAAGGTACCTTACCTTACAGGGTTCTTGTCCACTGCCTCGAACGCCGCAAGGAGGGCGTCCTTGTGCTCCTTGGTCAGGCAGACCCGCTGGTGCTCCTTCCGGGTGCCTCTCTCATCCTGCGAGTGCGAGGCGGGTGCCACGGCACCGTGGAAGGGGCGGGCAATTACCTTACAATGTTCGAGATGCCTAACGCCGCCGGCTCTAGCGCAGCTAGCTTGCCGTGCCAAGACTCGACCTCAGGCAGCGGGAACTCCGTCGTACTGTCTTCTCGACTGTCACCAGTATCCAAGCGTTGCACGCGTTCTGCTTGTCCTTCGGGATGAACAGCATCTCCCGCCGAAGATCGTGGACGAGTCCCATGAACACCGGGGTCTGGGAGGCCTCGCTAGTCTTAGCATCCTTGAAGCGAAGGTTAACCGCCATACCGAGGGCACGGAGAGTGTCCCTGCTCGCCGTATACCTTGCTCCTTCGTGACCCCGTAGACGCAAAGTCATTGATGAGATGGGCTGTCGGTATACCCAGTGCTCGGGCCGCGCACACGAGAGGCTGTGTGACTCTCGTGAAGAGGTGAGCGGAAGGCGAGGCGCCCATGGGGAGAGCTGTGAATGAGGTGGGGCCTCTGTCACTCTGGAATGCGGCTATGGACCTGGCCTTGTCGTCAATGGGGACTTGGTAGAACCCCTTCTCCAGGTAACGTGCACATCCAGCCATATTGCTGGTCGAGGAGTGTAGGCTGTCCCTCAAAGGCAAAGGGTTGCACGTCGAGGAACGCGTTGGGCCACCTCATGTCGGCGATCTCGCGGTGACTGCCATCGTGATTGGGTGCCGAAGAGCCCGATCGGCCGGGCGAGGACGGGGACCCCCTTGGGGTGGGTCTTGGCAATCCCGCTCTTCTTCAGCTTAGCGGCTATGGCTGTCGGCCATCCCACTTTCTTGCCATTGGTCATCGGCGAGGGGGACCCGTGAGGCCCCAGGCAGCGGGAACGCCCGCTTGGTTGCGGCGGAGATGACCTCGTCGCAGTAGCCCACCGCCGCGACGTGTGCGGAGACGCTGCGAGAGCCTGGCCGGCCTTGAAAGGTCCGACGGAAACCTCGGGAGCGCTCTTGTGTATGTAGTCCCGTGCCCTGGCCTTCTCTTCCTCTGGCGTCTCGCTCCAAAGGACCCTGACGGGGCCGAGGAATTCCGCGACATGAGCGCGGAATTCGGCCAGCTGGTTGGGGCGGCGCTTCTTGCAGGGTGTCGCAACCCACCTGGTGGGAATGCCAAGGATGGTCTTGGCTGGGGCCGGGCTGGGGTGGGCGTTAATGCCACCTGGGCCGGTGACTGGACCTGCGGGGCCTCAGGGCGCGGCGACGTGAGGGTGATGACCCTGCCGGGCGCAGGTAACTCGTCCCATCCATCCTCGATGTCGTTGGAGACCTCCTCGGGTGCGGTGTGGGGCACCGGTGTCCTGGGCTCCGGTTCTGCACTGGGTCTGCCTGAGGTGGCGTCCGGCACGAACATCGGGGGCACAATGCCGCTCGGGACCAGAAAGAGAGTACTGGGTTTATCATTACCGGTTTATTATTCGTAGACACTGGCTTTCTTTATTTTCGGACTGGGTCCTCGGCTGCCGGCCACCCCCGCCGCTCGTGACGCGAGCCTTCTTCTTTCTCGGCGCGAGGTAGAGAGGCACCTCATGCAACATACTGGAGGTGATGTCGCACGTCGCCGCGAGCTTCTTCCGAATGATCACAAGCTCAGACCCAGACCGGACATTTATTGGGAAAGATGTCGACACAGGTATGTACGATCCTGCACAGTCGGTGTAGGCTCTGGCAGCGTCTGATCCGGGTCTGATCTTCCGAAGTGTGTGTGAGATTTTCGCCACTGAAACAAGGTCTGTTGGTGCCGAAGCGGGAGAATAATGCTTACTCCAGCTGAAAAGACACACTTGCTGAACTACAAGTACCAAGGCGGCGATAACTCTTTGCTTATGCGTTTCTTCCTGCGTCCGTTTATCTATAATCCCATTGTCCGCGTGTTGCCAAAGAACCTGGCTCCGAATGTGATCACAGTTGTTGGCATCCTTGCCACCGTCATCGGCTACCTCGTAACCATCTACGTCTTCCCCCAGTTCCCCGACGAGGACACGTCATACGCCCCCGTCCCGTGGCTCTCCTTCCTCCTCGCCGCATGCCTCTTCATCTACCAGACATGCGACAACATTGACGGCCCCCATGCCCGCAACATCGCCTGCTGCTCGCATGTCGGCGACTTCCTCGACCATGCCGGGGACCAGATCGCCTTCTTCACGTTCATCACCTCCCTGACGACAACCTTCTTCACGGGCCCGACCCTGCTGTCAGCCTTCTCAGTGCTCTCCGTGATGTGGGCCGGCTGGTTCGCGCAGTGGGAGACGCTGTACATGGGCAAGCTCGTCCTCGCCCCCATCAACGGGTGCATGGAGGGCATCTTCACCGGCGTCATGATCCATGTCGGATTCGGCCTCTTCCCCGACATCCCCATCTCTCACGTCACCCTCCCCGCCGTCGGCACCGTCTCCGTCGGCCAGGTCATCGCCCTCGTCTCCGCAGTCGGCGGCGTCACCCTCGGCCCCACTGCTTCCCTCGTCTCCGTGTTCAAGAAGCTTGGGCCCCGTGCCTACGCCAGGTCCCTCATGACCCACTTCCCCTATCTCGTCCTCAACGGCCTCTGCTTCGCCACGGCCCTGCTCGACCCCGCCGTCAGGGCCCATGTGCCACACGCCTGGATGAGCCTGCACGGCGTCCTCATCTGCTATATTATCATGAACCTCATCATCCACCGCCTCGTCGGCCGGCCGTTCCCCCTCCTCCAACCCGCGATCCTCCTGGCCGTTGTCCCCTTCGCCGTGGCTGTCAGCAACAAGCTCAACCCGGTCCCCTTCGAGGTCAGGGTCAACGTCATGGTGATATGTGCCGTCTTCGCGGCTGTAATGTTCGCTGTCAAATTCCTTAAGGTCGCCTCGGACATCTCTGCTGCCAGTGGAAAACCCCTCTGGACCGTCCCGAAGACAAAGCGGGACTAGACGCAATGTTCATAAATGGGTGAATTTATGCTAACCAGTGACGGGATCCACAGGGAAGTTGACCCCCATCCAGTCCGGGTGCCGGCCGTTTACAGTGGGGTCGGACGTCAGGCACAACAGCGGCAGTGGCGGCAATGTGAAATTGTGCCTCCATCGCTCTTCGTGTAAAGCCGAATGACAAGCTGCCATAGCTTCTTCTTAGTGGTTAGCTGCTTAATTGTGGCTTCGGCGCCGTTGGACGAGCTACGCTGGGGGAACGACACGTTGACGTGATCGACTATGCGGTGGCCGATCCACTTGGACGAAGCGTCTGGGCCGGAGCCCTCAGTCGAGGCGGCGTTGTCAGGAAGGAAAGAAAGAAAAGAAAGAATTTAATGTGTCCTGCTGTGTAAGCTGAATGTCACAGTTTGTGTCACCCCTTCGAGGAACGCCTAAGCGTGTTGGTACCTCTACAGAGCACACCTAACACTTCCTAAGAGGGCGTGAACAACGGCCGTCAAGGCCTAGCTGGTACGCTAGAGGGATCCTATACATGGCCACATTAATACCCCCAAAGTTAGGCTAACCCAGGTCTTACTCTTAGGGGCCCTTTGGGTCCCAGGTCTGCCTGGCACCTACAAAGCCTTGCCCTGCACGCTGCTGTCAGGGACCTTCCGTACGTTTCCCCTCTCCCCCGGGTCCCCTAGGGAGGTCCTGGGGTTTCCTCGACCCGCTCGCCATGTTTCAGGCACCCGCCAGGGCGGGTTCGGGTCTAGAGTTCGCCGTACCAGCTGGGCCGGGTTAGGAACCCACCGACGCCGCGTAGGTAGACTTCCACGGACTTGCCGGCTGCGTTCGGGCTCATCTAGCGCTGTCCGATTTCACTCCAGGTTCCCATTATCGGGGGGAGCTCCCAGGGGCGGTTGCCACGTCTTCCAGTGTTCCTGGCTAGGCGCCGGGCCACATCAGGATGGCCCTGCCTTCCCGGCAGGTTACCGACGGAGTGGGTAGCTTCTTGCGTCATCCAGTACCTCCGCCAGTCTGCCATGCATCATCCTCCTGGTGCGCCCCCACTGTGTGGGGAGGGGGTACCCCCTTGCGCGCCGGAGGGATGCGCCGGACCGCTTGTCCGGACGCTTGCGCCCTACTGGCCCAGCTGTTTTGCCAGGCCTTCCCTATTTCGTGCTTGTTGTATGCGATTGTCCCTTAGTGGTCCTTTGCAGCCTTCCCTCCGCCTGGCGCTACCGGAACATGGGGTGTTGTCCTCATTGGTTCCAGGCCCGCTGCGCTTGGGGTCGGTGCTCGGGCCACCTTTCCAGGCCGCCCTGTGGGTTGGGCCTGTCCCCTCTTGGTGGTGGGGGAGTTGTTTCAAGTGTGGTGCAGGCATCAGAGTGCTCCCTTGCTGCGTGGGTTGGGTTGGGTGTGCGGCCGGGCGCTACCGGAACATGTGGGGGGAAAACACCTCCCGCCGGTTCCAGGAGTGTTCCGCCCTGTGCCTTGTCTTCACCCAGGGCCTTCCTCCTAGGGGTCTGGGCCTGTTCTGAGGTTCATGAGGGCCTTTTTCCCGCATAATAGACCCTCCTTCACTGTTTCATCCTCCTGTTGCAGTAGCCAGTGGAGCTCCAATATGGCCCTGGAGTTATACCACTCCCCATCTGGGCCGTGCCGCAGCCTACTTGCCATGGTGTGTGTTGCCGCAGCTTCCCAGCACTGCTCCCACCCACTTGGGCGGCCGACGCCCTGGCACTCCGCTATGATGTGGCTTTGTGTTCCTAGCGGTTGGTCTTCCAGCCACCCGGCTACTGCCACTAGCGCCTGCGCCTGGGGGGGGGTATAGTTGGAGGTAGTTGATCAATTCGCGTTCGGCTGCGAGTGTGTGGTGGTCATAGACCACACTAATCATTTATACAGTTTAAGCCATTTATTGGCACAAGGGTTTTCTCGTCTTCTTTCCCTGTAAAAGCATTCTCCGCATTAGCGAGGCACATTAACGTTAATTCCCCTCAAATGCTGAAGAAATCCGATCCCCCGTTGCTGAAGTCGCCAGATCTGAACGAACTGTTCATCTTTGTGGACAAGTTCAACGATTACCGCGCCTTAGGGGGCAAGCGAGACATTGAGAAGCTAATCGACAGCGAGGTTCGGGAGATGGTGACAGCAATCCTACCAGCGGACGATCTTGACGACGCGGAGGAAGAGATCCCTCTCCTCCTTAATCAACATCATCGTGCCGCTCGCTTCAGAGCCCAGAAGGACCTCAAGATCATCAAGCGCCTAGGACGCGCTCTCAGACCTACTCAAGAAGTCAACAAGCTCCGTCTCTTTAGAATCACCGCCAAGGACTTCTCCCCTATCGAAGTTGCTCGAGTCAACAAGAAGTTCCGTATTA
Source organism: Carpediemonas membranifera (assembly GCA_019828565.1). Lineage (NCBI taxonomy): Eukaryota > Fornicata > Carpediemonas > Carpediemonas membranifera. Next base: position 1,768,425 of record JAHDYR010000012.1, read on the forward strand.
CCATGGCAGTCGTCCAACCCGAGTTCCCCCTCGAGACACTACGCGACATATACGTTCGTTGTTTCAAGTTCGGATCCAACCAGACGATGTACCGCATCAAGGAGGTGATCCAGGACATGTCGCTAGAAGATGCCATGCCGCGCGTTCTAGCCCTATCCAGAACAGTCCAAGAGAGCACCGCGATCGCCAACGCGTTCCAGGACAAGCCGTCCAACGCCGAGCACCACCACACGAGCCGTAACTCCCACCGACGCAACGATCGCAAGCCTCAGTCACGTCCCACCGAAGACCGTTCGCATGCTATCAACACGCGTCGACTAAGCCTATCGACAAGAAGGGCAGACGTGATCATTCACAGTTCACTTGCTATAACTGTGGTGGTAAGGGTCACGCCGTCTACGAGTGTAAGAAGCCCAAGAACAAGTGTCAGAAGTGCGGGAAGAGCGGACACCTTGACAGGTTCTGTAAATCCCCACAGTACTTGTCCTTGTTCTCGATGACTTCACACAAACGCAAAGATAGCCTACCTCTGTGCAAAGTTAAGGTCGAGGGTCGAGACGTCGTTGCCTTGATTGATTCGGGAGCCAACTGCTCCACTATATCCCCCAAGCTGACCAAGGGTATGACGCGTATATCAGATGAAGAGCGAAGCGTGCGTACAGCCAAGGGAACTATACAGTCCCAAGGTTCCGTGCAAGGGAACATCAAACTCATGCCGTCAGCCTTTACACCTAAGGCAGTGTCCTTCAAGCCGGAGTTGATTGTGCTAGATACTGAGTTCGACGTTGTCCTGGGGTACCCCCACCTTGTCGAGCTGGGAATCCTCCCCGACGTGAACGTAGAGTCAGGGGAATACTCGGACGAAGTCCAGGTCCCCGAAGCTTTCAAGCACAACGCTGCCATTTTTAGTCTATCCGACCAGTCGACCAAGAGTCAAGCCGAACTGATCAAGAGGTTCTCCGATCTATTCCAAGACCGGGACGAACCTAGCAGGCTAGAGTCGTACGACCTCGTTCTGAAGGACGATCGGGTCGTGAACGCCAGACCTTACTATGTACCCCCAGCGAAGATACACGTCGTGAGAGAGCACATCGACACGCTGCTAGCCAAGAAATATATCGAGGCCTGCCAGTCACAATACGCTTCCCCAGCTATGACTGTGCCTAAGAAGGGAGGCAAGTCGCGTTTCGTAGTCGATTTCCGCCGTATTAACGAGCTTACTGAGCCGTTCGACTACCCCATCCCTCGTATCGACGAGGTTCTGTCACAGCTCGCAGGACAGAAGATCTTCGCGACTCTAGACCTGTCGTCCGGGTACCACCAGATCCATTTGACAGAACGATCAAGACCCCTGACTGCATTTACCACCGTACTAGGGCAGTATCAATACCGACGGATGCCTTTCGGGCTGCGCAACGCAGGAGCTCACTTCCAGAAGGCCATGGAGCGCGCCTTCGCCGGGCTCGTGGGCAGCTCATGTTACATTTACATCGACGATATTATTGTCTTCGGCAGCGACGAGGCCGAATATCTCGCGAACCTCGAAAGAGTCCTGGACCGTGCGCGTAAGGTCAAGCTCCAGCTCAATCGCGAGAAATGCCAATTCGGCAGGCAGGAGGTCGAGTTCTTAGGTTGGGTTGTCAATGATGGGCAGGTGAGCATCGCACCCAGCCGTGTAGACGACATCGCAAATCTCCAGATGCCGACATCCATCAAGGGCATGCAGGGCCTAGTAGGATTCCTCAACTATTTCCGGGATCACATCCCCCATTTTGCGGAAATCGGACACCCGTTAATCAAAGCTATGTCCGGTCACACAAGTCTCGGCCTGACCGCCCAGCAGGAGGCCCTCGATAAGCTCAAGCAGAGCCTTACCTCCGCTGACGCCCTAGCAATTTTCGACGCCACGAAGGAGCATTCTATAATGACCGACGCCTCGGGAGTGGGGTACGGCGCAGTCCTATTGCAAGAGGGCAAGCCTGTCTGTTACATGTCGAAGGCCTTCAACGCCACACAGTCTCGTTGGTCAACGATTGAGAAGGAGGCGTACGCCATTGTGGCGGCCTTGCAGCGCTGGCGCAAGTTCCTTGCCTGGGGACCTTTCTCCATACTCACTGACCACCGAAACCTTACCTTCATGTACCGTAGCATCAACCCGAAAGTCGGGAGGTGGGCCGATGCCATTTCCGACTTGGACTTTGAGATTAAGCACGTCGCCGGCCTGGACAATGGAGCCGCAGATGGTCTGTCCCGTGTGTTTACTATGTTCACTCGCAAAGCTACGACCGATGAGATTGAAGAAGCACACACCACCGCCGGCGCCCATCTATCTCGACGACTAACGACCGAGAAGCTTAGAGCCGAAGGGTTGTCGGTGTCGAGAGCCGCAGTCGACCAGGTGATTGCAGCTTGCCCGGTGTGCCAAGTCCTCGAGAGACCCCACGTCGATACACCGGATGGTCTGCATACCGCCGTTGATGAACCGTTTAAGCGAGTAGCCATCGACACCTTAGGTCCGTTCCCCAAGTCGCAGGGGTTCACGCACATCTCCGTCATCATAGATATGTGTAGTAGGTGGACCGAGTTGGTTCCAGTTACAGGTACGACTGCGCAAGCCGCAGTTACGGCGTTCGTTAATAACTGGGTCTTACGCTATGGCTGCCCCGGGGTCTTACAGACTGACGGCGGGCCCGAGTTTAACAATCAGCTCATGAAGTCCCTGGCCGACGAAATGGGTTTCCACACCCATGTTACGACTCCACATCACCCGCAATCTAATGGCATCGTCGAACGGGCCAACAGTGGAGTTCTCAAAATCTTGAAGGCCAGAAAGTTCCATTTCCGGGACGCGGACTGGGTCAAGCACTTACCTGTCGCACAATTTATCGTCAATTCGACGCCCAGGATACCCACTCACCTCTCACCATCCGAGATCATACTAGGTGTCAACATCAGGATCCCGAACGAGATCATCATCTGCACCCACTCGACTAGCGCCAGAATACAGGACAGACGCGCGGCGGCTGGCCAAGCCATCCAGCTAGCGAAGGCTAGAATTCAGGCAATGAGAGAGGACGCTCTCGCAAACGCCGCATCGTCACGTCAGGAGTTACTGTGCCGGTTCGTGTTGGTCAAGTACCCAGCCAGACCTCCCAACAAGCTGATGCCAGGATGGCGAGGGCCCATGCGACGGGTCAGTGCGGTTAAGCAAGATGGCGTGACGGTCGCCTATGAAGTTCAGGACCTCAACCAGGGAAGCCAAGGCAAGATATTGAAGGTCGACGCCTCGCGCGTACGCAGATTTAACCCTGGCAATCTATCCGAGCGAGAGATCAAGGACTTGGCCGCCACGGCGAACGATGAGTGGGAAGTGGACCGTATTTCCAAATCGCGAGGGAACGGAACACGAACCAAACGCGAATACCGCATTCACTGGTCTGGTTTCGAGGACGAGGAGGCGACATGGCAGGATTGGGACTCCGTCAAGGACCTGGAAGCATTAGATATATATTTGAAGTCTGACCAAGCCAAACTGGACGGTCTATAAATCTTCACCACATCTAATCGCTCCAGCGTCAAGTCATCAGATTTATTCGTCGTCCGACTCCTCGGTATCGGTCAGCTCGACCAACCAAGACGCGTCAGCGTGGCGCTCAAGATCGTGCTCAGCAAGATAGTCGCGCACACAACGGACGAGACAGAGATCGGCGTTCAGCCAGACGATGCTGAGGCCAGAGTAACCCTCATACTGGAGTATGAGAGCGAAGGTCCCAGGTCCACGAGTCGTTTTGAGGAATTCATGACGGATAACACACGTCACGGTGTAGTAACGGTCCGGGTCCGAGACCTGAATAGGCTCCCAGTGGACCTCGTCACCGATCGCAGGCAGGTGACCCTCGCGACACAGCTCGTCGACCAGGTGTAGTGGTCCAAGACCCATCAAAAGATTATCGTGCAGTTTATGTAAACAGTCCATTGCTCGCCTCACGCCCCGCGTTCCGAGCGGGACGGAGTTGAGCATGCCGACTCAGTCGACCTTGATGGCGACAGACTCGTGCTGGCCATGTCCACCAGGCAGCCGCCTGTACCACGCCCGGGCGGAGTGACCGGATTTATCCAGTCGACCATGCCCGTGGCGACCCGGCACATCCTCTCGACCCCACGTCCATCTCCTGGGGCACGGACGCAATTAGCTAATGATCCACGCAGCGAACAACCGTTCCACAGTCGACTTGCACCATGCAGTCGCCCGGACTCACGCGCCGGCGGCAACCAACACGACTGGACACATCGCTGCCCCGTTTGCCCGCGTCGAAGTGCCCACACTCGCCTGTCAGACCCCGCTCGCCAGCCTGCAGCACGGCGACACTTAGCCTGACCTTCTCCGTTGGAAATGTCCGGTATGGGAAGTTGACGAAACCAACCGGAAAAAGGCCAAAAGCTGGCAATCGGGATTTATCGGATCTCATTGAAAGCTATTCGAGCTCGAAGCGAGCGACGGTGCCCCGCGGCGCCAGCATCCACCAAATGGTAATTTCAGGACCAAGAGTTCGTCTGCTCTGGGGCACGAGAGCAGAAATGGGAAGTATTCTCCTAACCCACTAGCCATAGGGCACATTGGGGAAGCAAATTGCTCCCCGGAGGAGATCGCCCGTTGCGAAGCAGGTTAGCGCCAGAGCGGGCCGGCAGAGGACAACTGGCTGCTCCAGGTGAGGTGCGCACCACCTCACCTGGAGCCCACTCCCCTGCCCTGTATACCTCGCCGTGCGCCAAGCTATGTCGAGCAACAGATGATCGTCCTCGTGTGCCCAAAAATGCACAGAGGCAAAAACCACCCAAAAGGGAATAAGTTAGCCTCGGTAGGAAAGCGTTGACAGAATACACAGTACTCTAACAACAAACAAAACCTACCGCCCATGCTCCTGGGACCCACAAGGGGACCAGACGCAACTAAACGCTCCTCGCACAAACCCACAAGGGAAATCAACGCGAACAAGCGTACTGCGCCACCTTTATGATTGAAACCCCTACCGTAACCGGTACCCGCAGTAGGCCCCAGAGGCACTGCGACACGATTGCCTCAGACAACTTAACTGGGGCCATATGGCAAAGTAACCCGAGAGCACCGGGACCGGCGGCCAATAGGCTCTCACTGGGAGGCCACTGGGCCACACTACTCCGGCGCCCGTGCTCTCATGCCGCCCAAGACCGGGCTTGTGGACGTCATTGCCACGAGAGCCGGGATCGCCGCCCGCCGCCGGCATAGGCAACAGGGCCACCACAACAGGCCCCCAGTACACCAGCCATACCGGACAACAGACCGGGAGCGCTGAGGGCCCCGTCCACAGCCCCACAAGAAACGCCCAGCCGAAGCCAAAAGGCATAAACCATCACGGTGTTTACCAGGACTCACAACCTCTTGGGAGTGACGCGACCCAGGAAGGAAACAACCGGGCTGCGACCACAAGATACAGGACGAGCGGCGTGAATGGCAACCAGCTGGTGCAGCCGGGCGTCTATGCGAGCACGAAGGCGCTTATAGACCCGCATTTGGCCCCTCAGCTCAGCGTCGAAACCCCGAGCCGACTTAGACTCGTGGGGACTCAGGTCCTCGTCACGGTAATTCTGAGCCAGGTAGGAAAAGGCAGCGGCACGCTCCCGCCACCGGCTGGCCAGGACGTCCACCTGGGCAAAATCGTCAGCTATGGTCCGCAGGAAATGCGCCTCCCAACCCCGAGGAGTCGCCGGGCCAGGAGTCGGGGACTCCCGAGAAGGAGCGGTGAAGCCCCTGCCGCCACAAGGCAAGGGACTACCCTGGGGCCCGGAGGGGAATATGGGATCCCCCGTCGGAGTGCGAAGAGGGCCCTGCTTCCCGGGAAAGAGGCGGCGCCCCCGAAATCGGAGTCCAGGCCGTACTCGGGCCAAGGACTCGATAGGGATCGGAGTGCATAACCCCTGGTAATGCACCTCCCCCTCTGGGGACCGCTGGGCAGCGGAGGCGCCGGCCGAATGGCCAGGAGGAGGCGTGAAGGTGGAAGGAGAGATGGAACGGACGCATGGGGAATAAGGGACAGCAGCCCCGTGTGGGGCGATGCTCCCTGTCCCTGCAATAAGGTTCCCTTTTGGGTTTTCGCCAGACATGTTTTGTGTGGAAACAAGGTCCGCAACAAACCTCGCATACCTCGCCCCTGAACCATCCGCCCTGAGGAAGGGAAAGGAGCCATACAAGACCAGGACATCGCTGGCTGGCGCCCCTTGGAACCTCCACCAAACCTCCTCAAGCCCCTCCAAGAAGCTGGCAAAAGTGCACTTCCCGCCTTTTGCCACTCCAAATGGAAACAGGGGAATATCCCAACAGGGACATGCCAGATAGGGAAGAAAGCATGATTTATGGCTTATTCGCCCTTAAGGCTGCACCCAGAAGGGATCTCAGGAAAACCAGAAGGGAAAAAGCAAATACGTCCATTATCCAGCTCGGCAACGCGATAGGATACGACAAGATTGTAGACCCAGAACAGGGAAGCTTTACAGCAAAGGAAGGCCCAGGGGAGCTCCGGAAAAGCCGGGCCAAGAAGCTGTTTGCATCACTTCCCCTCCTGAGACGGTACACAAAAGCCGCCCAACAGCCATACTGGCTATTCATTGAAGGGAACCGGCTGGACCTAGAGCAGGCGGAGACACTAAGCCGGCTTCGCCCAGGGTCCCCCAAATTTGTGTTCTACCCCAGAGTCCAGGCGGACTACTCCAAGTACGTAGCACATCCCCACCGGACGAGCCAGACGGCACCAGCTAGTGATCAACACACCCCATCACTTCTCCCCGTGGAGGAGGGCCTTGATCTCGGCCGAATCCATAACCGGGACTTTTCGAGACCACGCCACACAATGACCTCGAACAGCTCCCAAAGCGTCCCAGACGCCTTGGATTGCGCAAACACCACCCCAAATGGGATCAAGGAGTCGTTAACGCCACTGGGCAAGCAACTGGCCACACCGGACGAATGGGACTGCATCAGAGCCTCAGCAGATGCGGCTATTCCCACAAGGGACGTTGCCATGGTCTTCACCAGAGATGACGCAACGGACTTCACTGCCCGAACGGGAAAGGTCGCAAGGACGCTCCTCCTAGAGCTCGTGGCAACATCGCTGCAAGCTGCAGGACATTCTTCGATCTCAGGCAACGGCATCCAGACCAAGTACGGGATGGAGGCTGCAATGTGGCTCCTCCATGCCGCCGGACACGCCATCTCCGCGGGAGCTGCAGCCAGAGGGCTCCCCCTCACTAGGACGCGAAAACAAGAAGCTCTGGGCCGACCTAGGCCGGGAACTAGCCAAAGGGCAAGGCTACCACGCCCCTCACCCCCCGGAGGGAGGTTTCCGCAGACCAGACGGCACGCCCATCCAGATCTGGACCCAGGGCCCCGTCGAGGAGATCCTCATCTACAGCAGAACCGAGGGTGTGATGAGGCCAGTCTTCCCACCCCCACCCCTGGAAGAAGAGCCTTCGGCAGCAGAGGCAGACCTGAGGGAGGAGGTCAGAGACCTCATCCAACGGTGGTCAGTCCCCGGCTTCCCCGAACTCTGGTCGGCATGGGATAAGACCAGGCGTCTCTGGCCCCCACCCGCGAGGATTGCCCGCGAACTGGTGTCTGCCTCCTTTCTGACGCGCAACATCACTAACTACTGGCTCACAACGGGGCAGACCCAAGTTATAGAGCCCGTACGGGACGGGGCATCTCATGGAGCCCTGGGTACTAACGAAGAAGAAACCCCCCTGGGCCCGAGCGGCAGCAGGACTTCCGGCCCTGATGACACACCCACCACGCCAAACAAGGGCACATGCGGGCCCAGCATGGGAGCTAGCCCGCCTCGTTCCAATATCACCCAACGAGCCAACACCACCAGGCAGTTGATCGCTATGGTGGACTTTGAGGAAGGAAGAGCCAGATCCAACCAAGGATACGAGGCCATCATTTGCGAAGGGGCGGCACTGATTTTCGACCCAGCTAACGAGCAAATCCTCTACTACATGCACGGGATGCTTGGGGAAGACATCACAGTGGATGCCCTGGACCAATGTCTGTGGGCCACGCACTACATCCATGGCTGCCCACCAGCTACGTTTGTCGACGTCACCACGGGCAAAGCCCCCAAGGGATACGAAGCAGACTTCCCCCACGCCAAGCGATGGTGCACCGAGATGGCTACAGAGCTGAAGAGACTGGAAGACGACTCGGGGCCACAGAAGACCCACGTCCACATCGTGGCTAAGGGAGTCGAGGCTGAGAGAAGCATCCTGACCAGTGAGAAGTTCGTCCCAGACGGGAACCTCCGCACCTGGCTAAGCTTACGCCTCATGGATGAAACTGACCTCAACACGATCTTCCCCAACATCCTCGACACGCTGACCTGGTTCTACCCCCAATAGTGGGGAGAAGAGCCTCACCGGCCTCCCCTCCCGACCCCAGTCCGAACTGGGCCGGACCTGGACCAGAAGGTACCAACAGCGCCCGGAGGCAAAATTGGTGTGCCCCTATCACAAGCACGCACCCCACCACTGCCACGGCGCCCTAGCAGATGTCTCCATATTCTACGCCAGACTAGCAACAGCGTTCTGGATGAGAGACAACCCAGGCTGGGACTGGGGGCAGGTAGAAGCCCACCTCACAGCCCTAGGAAGCATGCTCATGGGCAGGGAGTCGCCGTACCATGATGAATACAAGGACCTGGCGACCAAAGTCAACGCCAGACACGGCCTCGGCACCGTGGCGGCCGGTCGCCTAACCCCATTGTCCCAACAAGTCAACCTCTTTGGCACCAAGAACCCCAAACGGGGCCAGATTATCATGACCAACTGGGAGGAAAACGATTTCAGCTCCGGAAAGGGTATCACCAGAGCCCTGGAAGGAACAGCCGTGATCATCGGAAACCCAGAATCGCTCGCGAGAGTAGGCGAACTAGCGCGACCCATCCTCCTGGAAATCCACTCGGAGTGGAACGGGCGCCGCCACGCTGTCCAAGACGGTTTCCCTTGGGCGAACCTGAGGGGGAGCCCACGGAAATAGACGCGGAAAAAGATGCTTACTCTAGACGTCAGCGACACCAAAACGATGACCCTATCCCAAGCGGCGTCTTTGATGCCCGTCCACAAATTCGACATAGCTGGAGGCCACATGGGCAGAGAAGCCAGGAAGAAGATCTTCAACTACTTCACGGAGGTCCCAGCCGACGATCGAGAACTCCTGGCCAACATGTGTGTCGACCCGGAGACAGGCTCCATCAACTTCCTCCCCTCGTTCCTCCCCCGGGACTGGGGTATCACGGATGAACCAGCAGAAAGAGGAAAGAGGCGAGTGGGCACCTTGAGGAGCGCCTCCTGGATAGGCAAACTCGCCCTGGCGGGCTCAGGCGTGGAACACCCAAAAGGGGGGAAGCCATGGGACACGCTGAACTGTGTTTTCCCGGAAGGCGCCAGCACTAACACCAAGAACAGACTGAGGACCGAGAGGAAGCAGGCGCTTCGAACAAAGGTGAGACGAAGGGCTACTGAACTCGCCAAGATGCTCCACAGGAGGACGGAGGTCTACCTGCCGAATGGCGGCATAGGGGGCCTATATGGCCCTCCACGCGGGCAAATTGTCACTGAACAACCGCAAAGTAGCAGGACAGAGCGAACAGAGCCCGGGCCCCCTCCAACTAAGAGCTGTGCCCCCCCCATACCCCCCAACCCATCAGCCAAGACCCGCCAGGTCAGACAGGTGGACCAAGAGGACCTGCAGCCCAAAAAGAGCACGACAGGAGGACACCGACCTGGGCAGAGGCATAGCGGCCCTGCTGGACCAAGCCATGGCCCGGCGAGAAGCAGAGGTCAGACAACAGCTGGAAGAAGCTGCAGCCAGAACCATCAACGAGCTCAAGGCCAAAAAGCCAGGAGCTGGAGGAAGAACGGGAAGCCCGGAGAGCAGCCCAAGCTGCGTTGGACGAGATGCGGAAGGACCTCAGGAAGACAACGGAGAAGTGCTCGTCTCTAACCGAAGAGAACGAGGACTTACTCAGCCGCGCGGCCCGACTCTCGGCGACCAACGAAGCCCTCAGCTTCACCCTAGCAGCCAAGATGGATAACTTCAGGTCTGACCTGAGAAGGAAGAGAGGCGAGGAGAAGGAAGGAGAGTAGAAACAATCATAAGTAAGAGGTGCAGAGGGTAGTGTGATATAAGTCTGAGCTAAAAGTGTATATATGAACCAGCATGTATGGCCAGGCTGTGACTAGTAGGGCCTTAAAGTCCAAATGGACACCGGCGAACCATTCCGGCGGGAGCAAAAATGCAACACATTCTTTTTCAACAAACCCCTGTGCCCCACAGGGGCCGGGGGCAGGGTTACCAAAAGGTAAAAAGAGCCCTGCCTGTCCGGCAGGCTGTAACTCCAGCCTTGGGAGGGGCAACAACCACTGTCGCTCCCACCTAAGCTCGTTAGGTAATGGTCCTGCCATGCGGCGAGGAAGGAAGCTAAGCGGAGACCGGCAGCAATGCCGACAAGCATCGTGAGGCCCCGACTGTGAAAGGGAATGGTATGCCCTAGGCCGGGAACTAAGGGAATACAGGCACAAGCCTGCCCAAAAAGGAAACGACTGCTCGGTTAGAGGCCTCAGCAACCCACCAAAAGGTACGCCCAAAAAGGGAATGTCTACAAAGAGCAGATTAGTGCGCGCAGGGTAACTCCCGCAGTTTATGTCAGAACAACCTGAATGAGAATAATATCGCTAAACAGCGAAGGGCACCTAGCGGGCGCAAACGATTACAGCGGATCCATAGCTTTATCCATCCGCAAGAGGATAAGGACTGATGCGATCCTCCTCCAGGAAACCAAGCGGTACGGTAATACCACCATCCCTTGCTGGGTAGATCTCCAGTACGCCTGTGCAGGAGAGGTCAAGCCATTAGAGGCAACGCGCAAGCGACCCACAAAGGGACTGGCCACACTGATTAGCCCGCACTCCAAAGCGGAATGGGACGTAGGCGTGTCCGACGGGACGAACCCACGAATCCAAGTAAGCATCCTCAAAGCATCGAGGGCCACGGCAGTCATCAATATCTACGCTCCCGATAGTGGATGTGCACGACCCGAGATTGAGGAGTTCGACCGGATGCTAGAGCAAACCGTCGCGAACTATGAGGGGTGTGACATCATCATCATCGGGGACTGGAACAGGAGGCCAGGGAAACTCAGGCAAGCAACTGCGATGACCCTCCAGCGATGGAACCTCACCCCAATAGCACCAACTGCACCGACGTACGGGACTAACTCCCGAACGTCCACAATAGACTATGCAGCGGTAACAGGGGGTATCCAAAACCCGGTTGTTAGGGTAATAGACAAGACCACAATCGGGCACTGGGGGTCGGCACACAAAGCCATAGAGCTCACCTGGGATAGCAACCCGACAGGGAAACCAGAGATATCAAAGAGACTGGAAATCCCACGGATCGATACGTGGCTGGTCAAACCCAGGAGAACAGGGCCCAAGCTAGAAGAGTGGCCACCACTAGACAGCAAAAATACCAGTGGACGAGATGGAGACTCTCATAAGGAAATGGTTGTCCACCGGGTTTGCTACTCCAGAAGGCACCCATTCGCTGTAGAAAACCAGGAACGTATCCCTAGTGAGGTATGGGAACGGCTGGCCAAAGCCTCCACCTGGAGCAAAAACCGCCGCCAAAGATATCAAAAAGTCCCACAACGGAGCACTGAGCAGATCATGGAGGACCTTCCAACATGACTGGAATGAGCAGGTTGAGGTTGGATCCCGTGATGGGTACAAAACGACAAAAAGGATCCTCGCAAACCAAGTGTTCCGCTTCTGGAACGAGAAGCAGCACGCCGGTCTCCCGGTGATGCTGAAGGCTGGAAACAAGATTCTAGCAAGGCAGAGGGAGATTGCAGACTCCCTCCAGGAGCAGTACGCGAAGGTAAGCTCCGGGAAGGAACCCACCTGGGAACCCACCTGGGAAACCGAGCCGGAAACGGACATGGAGGACCATCCGCCATCGCTTGAAGAAGTGACAGCGGCGGTCAAGTCCATAAGGAAGTCCTCGGCCGGAGGCCCGGACGGGATTATTGGAGATTGTCTGAGGGACCTCCCCGAGTCAGCGTACGAGGCAATCACAGTCCTGCTCGCGAAAGTATACGACAGCGGGACCATGCCAACCACATGGAAGTATGCAGCGGTGTCGCCTATCCACAAGGTTGGGAAGGACAAGCTCACGCCCAGCTCGTACAGACCGATCCCCCTCACCCCCCCTCCTATACAGAGCCTACGGGAGGATACTGAAATGGCGCCTCAGGCCGACGGTGGAGAAGTTCATCCCCAGAGAGCAAGTTGGGTTCATGAAAGGGAAAACTGTAGTGGATCACATAGCCCTCCTAGCCCAACTCCACCAGTCCGGAAACCGTACCAGCGTCCTACTTGACATAGCAAAAGCATATGATACGGTCCCAAGGGACCTGCTGGTGAACAAGTTGACGCTCATGGGGGTACACCCAAGACTGACGAGGGCCATCCGAAATACACTTACAGAAACGTACATCTCGGTACGAGGGGCAAGCACATGGTCCAGAACAAACATGGGGGTCAAGCAAGGATGTGTGGTGGCCCCCACTCTGTTCATTCTCTTCACAGCTAACTGGCTAAGCCAGGCGGCACTGTACCTCCGGCATAGAGAGATCCCGGACCCCTGCCTCCCTCCAACGGACGATAGGCCCAAAAACTGCCTCATTGCAATGTTTGTAGATGATACAAGCATCTCAGCCGAGACCCCGCAGCTCGCCGAAGAAGGCACAGACGCAGTGGTCAGGGTAATTGAAGCCCATGGACTCCAGACCAGCCCAGGCAAAAGTGTGGTGATAAGTACCGACGTAACTGCAGCGGTCAGCATCCAAGGAACTCCCACACTGGCGTCAGACTCAGCAAGGTATCTGGGACTCTGGCTAGCCAGCGGGAAGAATCCGTTGGCAGCATGCATCAAAAATGAAGACGTCACAATCCCGGAAATACCTAGCCCTGGCAGGAGAGCAGGGTGGACCAAAGGATCCACCCCGGCCGCCACCTCGGAATCCATCCTCAGAACCTTCCTCTGGCCCAAGATCGAGTTCGGGATCGAGATCTGGGGGCCAAGCGCCAGGGGAAGAGCCATCTGGAACAACTGGCGCGGCCTAATGGCAGGCACAGGACCAGGGGGAGGAGGAGCCGCCCGTGTACTAATGGGATGGATGTGCTGGGAGGCAGATATGGGGCAGAGAGCGGTGAGGCTCTATGAGTCTGCGCACGACCCGGACCGTCCGCCCCCCTAGGGAATCTGGACTGGGCGACAGCGGAGAGAGGATCGGTCTTACATCGCCTCTACCAATGGCGACGGAGCGTCCTCCAGGGCACACAGGAGGAGATGCCCGCCAGGGAAAGAGCAAAGAGGGGAGGCTGGACCCTCACAGCAGAAGAACTACTGCACACCGGGGAGCCGAACGGCCAAAGGGGTGGCAACAGTACTAGCCCCGGAAGTCATCCTCAGCATGCAGCAAGGGAAGAGACCCAAGAAACCAGGAATGATCAAGGGTGAGATGATAACCAGACGGGAAGTCAAGAGAGTAATCATGACTGCATCCAACACACTCCCCTCCCCCAGCAACAGTGGCAGAAGCAGAGCCATACTTGGGAGCGCGATCGGCCAGCCCCAGGCCCTCCTGAGCAGGATCAAGCGGTGTTGCCCCCTATGTACCCTGGACTCAGAAGGTGACACCATTACTCGCCTGTACACTGTCACCAGAACCGCGGCGGAAACCACCAAAAATCCTCTCAGAATGGGCATACAACCAGCCCCTGGGAACACAAAGCCACATCATCTGCCAATGCAAGGCGGTAGAACGCCCAGAAGGATGGAATGACATCCTGGCGGAGGCGCATCTACGCACACAGTACCACGCCCTAAGGCAAGGGCAGGAGGCGGAGTGGTACAACTCAAGGGCAATCCTGGAAATGCTCTGGCTCCTCCGCAGCGAGGACCATACCGTCAGAGAGGGACTGCAGAACGGCAGACGTGCCCTTCTGAACCTCCGAAAAGATGGGTAAGTACACCATCCCAGAATCCTATGACCTCTGGGACCAGGGTCAAACTGGGACCCAACCCCCCGCCTCAACCGAAGCGGAGCGCTCCTGGGATCAGCGGGGGACGCAAGCCCCACGTATCCCGGTAGCACCCAGCCGCGGAAGGGGGACTCAACCCCGAACACTAATCTCGCTAACACACAAACGCTCACCCATACTGGGAACGTAGACAACATTCAGCCGGCAGAACCGGCACACTCTTCACACGTATAAGAAATAACCCAGAGCCATAGGGCGGGGCACGTATGCACATGTATACACGTACGTGCGAGGTATCGGGGCGCAGCAGCCAAACAGGAGGGTAACCATAAGGCAACAATACCACCTGGGCGGCACCTGGACCAAATCAGAGCTGCGCCGAACGGCCCGGCACCCAAAACTTGGAACCAGCCGGAAGCTAGGAAGAAGCCCTATAGGGAACAAATCCTTGAGGAGGGGATCCATGCCGGAACGGAAAGTGTGGAAGAGCCCGAACGCAGCCGTGAATCATATAGCTACCCAGCGATGATCGGTGGGTTTCATAACTGGCCCAATTGCGTGGTACGGCAAACGCCAAGCCCGAAACCGCTTCGGCGGGTGCCTGAAAAATTGCAAACTGGGTCGAATGGTATGGAGAACATATCCCTGAGAGGAGCCCTGTAGGGGGAAACCGAGCAGAAGGCCCCGGTGGCGGGTGTGCAGGGCAAGGCCTTGCGGGTGCCAGGCAGAACGGGGGCCCGAAGGACCCCCAAGAGTAAGACCTGGGTTATCCCGACTTTGGGGGTATCGGGCCAGCCAGTTGATAGGTCAACATGCAAGGGACTACCCAGCCTTACCAGCTGGACCCTGACGGTGATGGTGCTAACGCCCCCAACGTAGTATCAGGCTCGCTCACGAAGGGAAGTCAACACGCTAAGGCGTTCCCGGGGACATGGGGTGGTGCAAACTGGTAATTCCCTGATTTACACAGGTGTACAGGATACGTTAAATTTCTTTCTTTCTTTCTAGCCTGACCTTCTCCACGTCCGCTGATGCATGTCCGCTCTCATCGCACCGTCAATGTGGAGTTTGGCGGAGTGTGTCGGCTGGGCCTCATTCAGTTGACCCAGTCGACGGCAGACCAGTCCACGCCTATGGAAGGCATAGTCACCTGTCACGTGACATCGGGACACGTCAGCACATGCTCCGGCCTGCCTAATGTCGGCAATCTCCACGACGCCTGCTCACCTGAGCCACTCTTAATCAGCTAATCCTCACTGCTCCTCCCTCCACATGAAGTGGCCCCCAGTTTCCTCGCCCTTGTTTCAGCTTGGGTGATGACTGCCGGTTAGGGCAGCGCGCGTCCCGTTTCACCCAGACGATAACTGCCCCAAATCCGGCCCGGCCGCTCGCGCCATGGCGCAGCTCACCCGCCACGCTTCTGCCTCATTGCCAGTCCTCGACTCGCCCTTGTCTTACCCTGGGTGACGAGGGGCCGGCCCTGCCTCTCCCATGACTGGGACAGCCAGAACACAGCAGCTGCCACGTACTCCCTTCTGACACCTCGATGCTTGTCGACTCGACTAGAACGACGCGCGTTTCACCGCCGTCAACGGTCATTCTCATCAGCCCAGTTTCCGAGTACTTATCACCTCCGATGTGCTATACGTCCTATACGTCTCAGCTGTCGCTGTCGACAACATAATTCGCTTCGAACTCACGCATGTGAATCTTATCGAACGTCGACTGATGGCACAATACCCGCTTCCGGAGTCCGCCCCGTTCTCATTAAGGCGGGGTAGAGTGCAGCACCCATGTGCAGCCGTCACGGCAACCATGACCGCAGCATTTCCTGCCACTGAGAATCCTCATTCCCGTGTTCCTTCGCCGATCGGCGCTTCAGTCTCATGCTAAGCCATCTCAGGTCCCGCTCGAAGATGCCGCACCTCGCACCACCACCGTTTGCCGCGTTTCCCCTGCTTGATTTGACTTGGCGCATCGCCTTGGACGAGATCTCCGTCCAGTATCCTTCGCCCTCTCGGGTCCATCAGCAGCCGGATGTCGCGCATCCTCCATTTCATATCTGCCATATCTCTTTGATCTCTCGCAGACCGCTTACAGTATACCTTGTCTCGGATATTACACTCCCGACTTCCAGTTTCCAGTACAGGCGTTGAGCGTGGGGGCAGTGTAGTGGTCCAAGACCCATCAAAAGATTATCGTGCAGTTTATGTAAACAGTCCATTGCTCTTCTTCCCATCCTGACCTGTGGGGACTATCACACCAGGGTCGCCCAGAAGGCGCTGGGAGCTGAGATGCAGCGGCTGATCCCGAAGAGTGCCACTCGGAAGTAATCGGGCGAGAGGACGAGGATCAGCAGGCGGTTGAGGTATCCGCGAGCCGTGGTATCCGACGTGACACCGGCAGCAGCGCGAAATGCGGCCACGAGCCCGGCAGAGTAGCGCCCACTACCGGTCAGGCTGATGTCGCCACTCCGGAGGGCTGCTGAGACGATATCGCCATCAGTGAGCGTCGGGCACAGCTTGATCTTGAGGTGGGTCACCACCCCAGCGAGAGCGAACTGGCAGTAAGCCACGAGGTTAAGAATCTGGCGAGACTTCTTAACATCGGTGACTACCGCGGCGTCGTGGAGGTGACCCTGCTCAATGGCGTCGAAGATACGCTGAAGAGGCATTTCAATCGAGTTGCTGTAGCCATTCAGGCGCCGGGAGACCTCAGCTCTGATGTCGCGGGGAAGATTCATAGATGCTGTCACGGGTCGAGTAACACGCTCTGCGGCTTGTACACGGTGCCTGGATGAGTGGTTGATTGATATTTGTTACTTACAGGTTACCGGAGGCCAAGCGCTTGCGCTGAGTACGTGTTTGAGCACGAAGAGAACGACAGACGGCGGAATGAGCGGAAACAAGAGGCTTAGTGAGTTCCTCACCAATTTCGGCGGTTTTAGCGCGAATAGTATCCAGAATTGCTTCTACGGCGGCGTTGTCCGACATCAACTGAGTTGACGGCGACATATTCTGCACTTTTGGAACAATCGGTTTCAGGACGAAACCTAGAGCAGTAATAGGACGCCAAATCAAGCTAATTCATCTATTTACTAAGCGCTGTAGCCTATTAGCTCCATCGGAAGCCGATTGATGTTGTTAATGAAGTACGAGCGCGCCAGGAAAAATGAAAGGCCCAAAACTCGCCAACGAAGGCCTTTTGGAGCCTCTTAATGCCTTTTTCGGCGTCTGCGTAAGTTTCAGCGCAAATGGTACAGTACTTCTTCTTATTCTTCTAGACGCCGAGATCAACCCTCGAATTACTTAGAAGCATGCGTAACACGTAATATTTTTCGAGACACGGCCATATGAGGCCGTGGAGGGGCAGGGATAAGCCTCTATGAATACGGGCGAACCCTAGCCGTCCGTTTGACTGTCATTGACGTCGGTAAGTTCGGACCCTATATGCGGTTCATGAGGGCGGCGAAGCCCTGGTAAGACCATCTTAACACGTAACATAGCAATTGCTTACACAGTGGATCCACGTTATCATATACAGCTGTCGGGTTTTATTCCCATGTCACCGTTGGTGATACCATAATTCCGTATCGGAAGACCGCGGGTCGGGCGTTGCCCACTCCACTGCCAATGGAGTAGACCGTTGCATAGCTTGGGTGGCACCAAACTATAACACGGATGACCCTAGGCCAACCTAACCCCCGTAACTCGTTGAGTGTCATGCCTATTACCCAGGCATGGAGGGGCAGTGTGGTGGTCATAGACCACACTAATCATTTATACAGTTTAAGCCATTTATTGGCACAAGGGTTTTCTCTTCTTCTTTCCCTGTAAAAGCATTCTCCGCATTAGCGAGGCACAAGTGTGCATATCGGGCATATTCTTTGGATACGGTCGCAGAGCATTTCCTGCCCAGGGTACCTCCTGCTTATGATGAGCGCGGCTCCTCGAGTTGTGTGGCTGTTGCTAGCGGAGGGGAGCGTGTTGGAGGCTGTTGCAACTACCCTCTTCAGCTCCCTCCTGAGCATCATCTCCCCTCTGATAATCTTTGGTTTCTTGGGTGCTCTCCCGCCTGCCATTGTCTGCATTGCCTCCGCAGCTAGCACTTCGGCGGCCGCCTTGGCTGTTCGGCTACCTTTGGTGACGATGTCTCGTGCTGTCATCTTCCATCCCCCGGCTATTGCTCTGGGTCTGGGTCCGTGAAGGTCGCTAGGGGCCAGATCTAGTACGTTGTCTGCTCACTTGTTCAGCTTTCCGATAACGGACTTGGGGTTCGCTCTTCCCCAGTCGAAGTCCGCTAGGGGCGATGGGCGGTCAGGGTCCCGGGCCGATTCGCGGATTCTAACCGCTCTTACACCCATGTCCGCTTCCCAGCACATCCATCCCATCATCAGGCGGGCGACACCCCTCCACCGGGTCCGGTTCCCGCCATGAGTCCTCGCCAGTCGTTCCAAAGCCTTCTGCCTCCTGGGACTTGGCCCCAGATTTCGATTCCGAATTCGATCTTTGGCCATAGGAAGGTGCGGAGGATGGACTCGGAGACAGCCGCGGGCGTGGAGCCTTTAGTCCATCCCACTCTCCGGGCGAGGGCGATGTACTTGTTCGACTGTTCTCTTTTCTTTTGCGATGCATGCGCTGAGCGGATGAGGGCCACTTGCTATCCAGAGTCCCAAGTATCGGCCTGACTCCGCTGCTCGGGTGGCCTCCCCTTGAATTCGCACTTCCGCATTTGGATTGGTACTTATGACGATGTTCTTTCCTGGGCTGATACACAGCTTGTGTGCCACTATCACTTCCACCATTGCGGCGGTGAGGGACTCCGCATCATTTTATTTCTTTGCCGAGATGCTCGTATCGTCTACGAACATTGCTATGATGCCATTCCCGGGTCTGTGGTGGGTGGGGGGAAGCTTCGGGTCTGGTATCTCGCCGTACTGTATTCTGAGTGACGCCTGGCTAATCCAGTTGGCCGTAAATAGTATGAATAGGGTGGGGGCGACCACGCAACCTTGCTTGACTCCTAGGTTCGTTTCGGACCATAGGTCGGATCCCCTTACCGCAATGTAGGTCCTCTCCATTTTGCTTTGTACTGCTCTGACTAGGTGGGGGTGTACACCCATATTGATCAGCTTGCTGACTAGGATGTCCCTGGGAACCGTGTCGTACGCCTTTGCAATGTCGAGCAGCACGCTGGTCCGGTCTCCTTCTTGGTGCAGTTGGGTTAGGAGGGCGATGTGGTCTATGACTGTCTTTCCCTTCATGAAGCCGATCTGCTCTCCGGGGGTGTGCCTCTCAACTGTTGGTTTGAGCCTCCATTTGAGTACCTTCCCATATGCTCGGTAGAGGAGGGGGGTGAGTGAGATGGGTCGGTAGGATCCTGGCAGTAGCTTATCTTTCCCTACTTTGTGTATCGGGGAGATGGAGGCGTACTTCCACGTGGTGGGTAGTTCCCCAGACTCGTATACTTTCTGGAAGAGGCATGCGATTGCCCTGTAGGCCGCCTGGGGGAGGTCTCTCAGACATTCGCCCGTGATACCATCCGGGCCTCCTGCCGATGATTTCTTCAGGGACTTGATGGCGGCCGTGACCTCCTCCTCCTACTTACCTTACCTTACTTCTCTGGTCCGAGCTCTGAATTCCTCGGGTCTGGTTCTGGCGCGGCTTGGGGCGTCCTGGGGCGCGATCGCTGCCAGGGACGTCTCTCTGGCCCAGAATTCCTGGGGTGCGCCACATGAGGACCTGTGGGTCTGAAGTGTGCGATCAAGGGCGCCTGGTCTGAAGACTTCGCCACACTTGGGGCACCTCCATAACGTCGCCCTCTCCGCGTGGTACTTGCGCGCATCACCGGGGCCGATGTTCCTGGCTGCCCAGTCGATCGGTGAGCCATCGACTCAGATGACTCTGAACAGTTTGTATCTTTTCGTATCTACACGCGTTACGCAGCTTTCCATCTTGCCGGTCACGGCGCCGTTGATGTCACCCAGGGCATCCCCCGCATGCGTGAGGTCCTCCTCGTCGCCACGAAGTCGATCAAGACACCCGTCATGAACCTCCTCCTCCGGCCCCACGCCACGCGCGAGGACGCCCAGGCTCTTGCCGGTCTCTTGCGCCGTATCTCTTTCATGGACGTCCTGACGAAGATGGAAGTCGGCGAGCGGGTGGACCAGAGCAAGACGGCTTTCGGCACCCGCCGTGAGCGTGTCTTTACCCTGTACATGAATGTCCTCGGTGAAGAAGACCGCAAGGCCCTGGGGCTCACGGTCGCCCGCGTCAGGCTGGGAGTCTGCCGGTTCATCGCGATGATTGCCTCTGGCCTCTCGCGCGAGCTCAACGCCGTCGACGATATGGACGACCTCGCCTCTGGATTTATCGACGATGAGGTGCATGGTAGCTCTAACGCTGCTGCTGAAGAAGCTGACTCGGCCAAGGACGCCAGCAACGCCCGCCAGACCCAGGAGGGGCAGATGTACGGCGCCGACGACAATGGAGAGCCCGCCCGCACCGAGCGACACAGCGCTGCCGCCGTAGACGCCGACGGCGAGCTCCTCGAAGGCAACGAGAAGGTGCTCATCAACAAGGCCAAGCGGTCATATCTGGATCAGATTTCGCTGCCCGACGACAACGACGACTTCTGCTGGGCATCATTCAGGGTGCCCCTCTCTGACCAGAGCGTGCTCATGACGTCGATGGCCGAGGAGCTCGCCAACAAGGTCAATGTCAAGGCCATTACCGGCGTCACGCGCGCCTCTGTCGGTGAGCCCAAGACCGTTGACGGCCAGACTCGTCAGGTTGTCGCGTGTAACGGTGTCAACCTCGCCACCGCCCGGCAGCACGACGAGCTCGTCGACGTCGACCACCTCTACTGCAACTGCGTGATGACAACTCTCGAGCAGTACGGTGTTGAAGCTGCTCGCGCTGCCATCATCAACGAAGTTTCCTCGATCTTCAAGGTCTACGGTATTGGCGTTGATGCCCGCCATCTCTCGTTGATTGCCGACCACATGACTCGAGAGGGCGGCTACAAGCCCTTCAACAGGCACGGTATTGACAACTCGCCGTCCCAACTTCACAAGATGACTTATGAGACCACCACCGCCTTCCTGACACAGTCGGCTCTGTACGGAATCTCCGACAACGCCGCGGGACCCTCGTCTCGCGTGGCGGTCGGCCGGCCCCTTCGGGCGGGAACAGGCATGGTTGACATCCTTCTCGACATGCAGGACCAGGAGCTCGGATGGAGCGTCAAGGAGTAATAAATCGGATTCGGATTGTGCGTGAGAGGTGATGATGCTGTGGCAGGTTGATTGTACGTTTGTGGGATAATGCTCTGAGACATCTTGAATAGCGCTGCACAGTGCTACAGAAGAAATCCATTTATAGAAATGTACAAGCTGGGCGGTAAATCAATCATGTATCACAGCCACACGCCTAGTCAAACTTGGCGAGAACGTCCCGGCCAGCGTTCTCCACGCGGATCAGGCCATTCTGTATGTCCTGCAGCAACGCAAGGTCGTCGTCAGTCGCCACAATCTCGTCATCTCCGGCATTCCGGCGCATATTAGCATTAAACTGCGCCAAACCTGGCATGACTTTGGCCAAGTCGTCCATAAACTCAGCAACTCCGGCAGACTCGAGCTGACTCGGCTGTTCCGGAATAGGCTCAGGTTCTACGGCCTGGGCGGTCGACTTAGTCCTCATGAAAGCATCAACTGCGAGGCCAAGATTTGTGATTTTCACAGCGAGCTCCGCAGCGTTTTGTCTTTCTTCGAACGCGGCAATCGCCTTCCTCATACCGGCCGCGCCTTCGATCATTTCCAGTCTACTTGCCTCGAGCGTATGAACGTTTCTTGTAAGAATAGCGTTTTGGCGCAACAAGTGTGAAATTCTGGCATTGATCTCGCCATCTCTACTGTGATCGACGACCGGGATCTCAACGCGGTGCTTCGAAGACATCGGCCTCTCTCGCCGCTTCAGGTCTGCCGAGCGCATGCTTGTCCGCCCAACGGCAGAAGCTGAGCCGCTCCTGGTCATCTTGGTCTTCACCGCGCTCGACTTTGGGCGTGGGTCGACTTTCTTCGCTGGTGCAGTCGGGGTTGGCTCAAGACCGTCCTTGGCGAGCTTAACAAGCTCCTCAGCCCACTCGAAGAAGGACGAGACAGTGGTAGCGAGGCTTTGCTCGGTGTATGGTAGGTTGTACAGCTTGTCATAGGACTCCCGGAACGATCTGTAGCTGTCAAGACAAATGCGGAAGAACTGGTGCTCTTGGGCTTCGGAAAGACGGACCTCGGACTTCCCAGGGGGGAACATCTTCGCACGCCACATCCTGGCGCGGTTCATCTTTGAATCGGAAGAGGAAAACTGGGCTAGGAGGGTCGAAATGACGAGTGAACGCACTGGGAAGCCGCCTTCAAGCAAGTCGTCATCTGAGACGTAGGCTACTAGCTTGCCCTTGTTGGCTGCTTTCAGGACAATTGGTTGCGCGAGCGTCCAGGGTCTGCCACCGATGCGTGCGGCTTCGTCCTCGGAGAGGAGTGTCGGGCAGTTCGCGCCGGAGTCTGGGTCGACCAAGCGTGTTAGCCCGCGGATCTCGATCTCGACGGGGTCTGCCCATGTGCAGCTCACTCTGGGTTCTGAGTTGCGGGCAGTATCCTTCGGCGCCTGAGCCTGGGCCTTGGTTCCAACGTGTGAAGAATATGAAGAATAACTGCGGGCGTTTACGTGTTGCCGCGACAGCTTCTTAATCTTCTCGTCCTTCTTCTTCAGTTGTGCCTTGAGGCGGGCGATCTCGGCCTTGAGCTTCGGTGTCTCGGCCGACTTGGGGGTACCAGTAGGGTGGACTGGGGCGGGCCAGTAGACGGGGCTCTTATGGCTACTACTATCGAGGTCCGCCTTCAGTCTCCGGGACGCTGTGGCGAGGTCCAGAAGGCGGAGCTCGGCCTTAGCCGACTCACCCACCGCGCAGGTGATGAGCAGCTGTAGTCCGTTAGGGACAAGAAAGCTTTACAGGGAAAAGAGACGACACCAAATGTGTCGACAGAAACCTGAAGACGATGTAAATAATACAACTATGTAAATATTGGGTAAGACCCACGACACCGCCCCTCCATGGACCCCAAAGGGGCCATGGCCTCAGGCGTATGCCACTCGAACGAATGTGCGATGAGGGACTTGACCAGTCCCGAGACCTCCGATGCCACTCATTGGTCTACGAGACTCTGTACCATGGCAGGGTACAGGGTGAATGCCTTGTTCAAGTCGGGAGCCAGAATTGGCGGGGTGAATCTGAAAGATTCGGAAAATATCTGCGGATCTCAAAATCCTATCGTGGTACCACTTGTTAGCGCGCTGTGTAATTAGAATGATCTTACGTGAGGCATTCCGCCCCTCCACGGTCGTAAAACGGCCGTTTGAATATTGATTAGATCAAATGAGCGCCTAAAACTGCTCACTGTGATGATCTTTGTGTTTCTCTTGGTATGTACTTCACGTCGCCGTCCTTATTACATAGAGATCGAAAAACGTCATTAGAAGCCTCAATTCGGCTTCGTTCGCGAGTTCTCGCGTTTTTTGCTCTCGACGGTGCGACGTTCTCTCTCGCGGCTGCAAAAGGCCGCGTTCATCCTTAATAACATCAATCGGGCTTGAATTAGCCGTAAAACAGTGTCTTTCAAGTTCCATTGAGGTTGGTTGCTACTTCTTTCGAGTTGTTGTTTTCTCAGTGAAAACGGGAAGTGACGAACAAGCAATGTCCGACGTACGTGAGCAGATTACGCAGATGCTGGCGCTATTTGATGAGGAGAAAGCCCGAAAGGCCTTCAAACGCTTCTTGAACCGCTATCTCGATCGTGCCCGTTTTTTCAACTCAGCCAGCGACTACCACGCTTTGTTCAGCGCACCTGCTCCTACAAACGTGACATCTATCCGGGACACCTCTACTGAGAGCGTTACGAGTGCTCCGGTCACTTCTTGTGTGCGTTCGCCGACGCCGGGCGGTGACGAAAGCCCGGAGGAGGCTGAGACGGTGAGTGGTGATGCTGGCTCTCCACGTGAGAACCGTGGTGACTCGTGCGAGGCCGAGACCGCTCGTAGCGATAATGAATCCCGGCCAACGGGTCACGGCGACTCGGGGTCGGGTGAGGAAACCGAGGTCTCGCCGCTCTTCTCTCTGGAGGAGATGATCACCGCTGTTGCCGCAGAGGGCGTGAGTTACATCACTCTAGACATGTCTGGTACCTTGCGGGCGCTCCGCGCCGGGATGCTCAACTCATATGGGCATCTCGCCGCAACGGAGAACGCTTCTTCCGTTGCGCGTGACATCTGTCGCGATGGTCTCGTGTTGCTGGCGCTATCGCGCGAGTACCACACTCGGGCTATGTGTGGTCGGCCTGGCGATCCCACCGATCAGGATCTGGTGGCTTTGCACCTCCGCCGCCTCGACGCGACCTCGCGTACGCTCTGTCATCAGGGTTTGCGCGAGCGTATTCAGCTTCTCTCGGGGCGTGGTCACACCGTCATGACCCCTCATCTGCGTCGCGCCATAATGTTAGGTAATGACCCAGACCTGTATGACATGATGGTCGTGGGCCACGCGCAGGGCATCCTAGACGCTGCTGACGTGCGAGAGTTCAGCCGCCAATACATTGAAGCAATCCGGACCCCCACTGGTTTCGGTCATGTGCGCCACTCTTTGATGGACAACTTCCTGTTCGATGTCCCCAGCAATGACGTCCTGCCCGTCGCGCTCGATCATAACGAGCCACGTCGTGTGTATGTGCTTGAGGCAATCGTTGGCCACCATCTGCATGAGAATTCCCTGCGTCTGCTCGTGCACTATGCTCGACGCGAGTACAGCTCGATTATCCTGGCAACCGAGGCAATCCGTGATAGTCAGGCTGGGGTCAAGTTCTTTGCTGCTCATCCCGAGCTAGTTCGCTATTGTACCCGGTCTGAGGACGCGAACGGTGCTCTCAGCGGGGGTGTTTTGGAGTGAGATAAAGGTTTGGATTGAGTAGCTGCTGAAGGTTTACAGACCGGCTCGCTTGGCCTCGTCTGACTTCAGGAATATGTCTAGCGCCTCTAGGTCCTTGACTGACGAATAGTCTTGCCACGTGGCCTCTTCGTCTTCGCACCCAGCCCAATGGACGAGGTATTCCCGCTTGGACATCGGGCCTCGACCTCGAGATCGACTGATTCGCTCAACTTCCCACTCGTCGTCAGCCGTGGCTGCGAGTGCTTTGATCTGATCTTCTGTCAGCCTGCCGGGATTGAACTTCCGAACTCTCGATGCGTCTACCGTGATCGCTTTCGAGTTGTCCTTCTCAGCTAGGTCTAAAACCTTATACGCGACAACGACACCGTGTTGTTTCACTCCGGCGAGCCTTCGCATTGGCCCTCTCCATCCAGGTGACAACTTGTTCGGTGGTCTAGAGGGGTACTTGACTAGGACGAACCTGCTAATAATCTCATTCCTCGAGGCAGTAGCCTTTGCGAGGGCGTCCTCTCTCATCGCCTGGACTCGGCTGCTGGCGAGTTGGACAGCCGCTGCGGCCGCTTCCCTGTGAGACTCACTCGCGCTCGCTGTACTAGAATCAGTCACATACACGTTCTGTGGTATTCTCAGGTCGTACCCGAGAACTATCTCGGCTGGTGACAGGCGTGTAGACGTGCGCGGGGATGAATTAACGATGAACTGGGCGACAGGTAGATTCTCGATCCAGGTTGACCCTCTGAGCTGAAACTTACGCGCCTTGAGGATGCGTAATACTTGCTGGTTGGCGCGCTCTACCATCCCATTGGATTGCGGGTGGTGAGCCGTGGTAATATGGATCTTGAACCCCATCTCATCTGCGATGCGCTTGAAGAGTTGGTTCTTGAACTCTGGTCCTCCGTCGGATTGGAGAACCTCAGGGCACCCGAAACGCAATATCCAGTTGTTGACCAGGGCGTCCGCTGCTGCCGCGCCGGTGGTACTCGAAGATGCGACTAGCTCAGTCCACCGACTGCACATGTCGATCATGACTGTGATGTAAGCCTTGCCGTCGACGGAGAGGAAAGGCCCCATCGTGTCAACTGCCACCCAACGGAACGGGCGATCTACGGCTGTGTGCAATCCTGACGGGCTGTCAACCGGAGGGCGTCTAATCACCTGGCACACCGGGCAGTTTTCGATGACCTTGCTGACAGTCTCACGTGATACTGACTTGCCTTGGTCCTTGAGTCGTTCAGTAACTACACGTCGGGAGAGGTGGGCCCCGGCGGTGAGGTGTTCTGCTTCAACGTCATCTTCTGATGCGGACTGCATAACGTACACTCGCGATAAGCCGTCTGCCCCACCGTTATCAAGGCCAGCGACGTGCTTGACGTCGAAGTCCATGTCGGACATAGCCTCAGCCCATCTGCGGACCTTGGCGTTAGTCGACTTGTACATGTAAATCAGGTTGCGATGGTCCGTGAGAAGGGTGAACTTTCCCCAGGAGAGGTACTTGTTCCATCGCTTAATGGCGGCGACGATGGCGAATGCCTCCTTCTCTCCGACCGACCATCGCGATTGCACTTGGTCAAAGGCCTTGCTCATAAAGCACACGGGTTGGCCTTCCTGCAATAGCACAGCGCCGTAGCCTACTCCTGACGCGTCGGTCATGATGGTGTGTTCCTTGGACGCATCGAAGATGGCGAGTGCTTCTGCTTGGGCGAGGAGTGTCTTGACTTTGCGTAGGGCTTGCTCTTGCTCGTCGCCATCCAGCGGGATCTTGGAGGCCATCGCTTGAGTTAAGGGGTGTACTACTTCTGCGAAACCAGGGACATGATCCCGGAAATAGTTAAGAAATCCGACGAGCGCTTGCATTCCCTTGACCGACTTAGGCATTTCGAGATCCAGGATGTCTTGAATGCGGTCCGCTGCGATGCGTTGACAGCCATGGGATATGACCCTGCCCAGGAACTCGACCTCGGCCCTCGAAAACTGGCACTTGTCACGGTTGAGTTGTAACTTGATCTGTCTAGTACGCTGCAGCACGCTCTCCAGGTTCTTGAGGTAATCCTCCTCGTTTTCCCCGAAGACAATGATATCGTCGATATAGATATAACAGGCGTGACCAACCAGTTCGGCGAAAGCCGACTCCATGGCACGCTGAAAGTGAGCTCCTGCGTTCCTTAGCCCGAAGGGCATCCTAGTGTATTGATATTGACCTAGAATGGTGGTGAACGCAGTGTACTTGCGGCAGCGTTTGGTCAGTTCGACCTGGTGATAACCCGACGACAGGTCTAGTGTGGCGAAGATCTTCTTGTTGGGTAGTTGGGCGATCACCTCGTCGATCATTGGGATCGGGTAGTCGAAAGTGGGGGTGATCTCGTTGATCTGCCGGAAATCCACGACGAAGCGCGACTTCCCGCCCTTCTTCGGCACCGTCATGGCCGGGGATGCGTACGGTGAGTTGCTTCTCTCGATAAACCCCTTCAAGGACAGCTCGTCGATGTGCTCCCGTATTATGTCGACCTTGGCTGGTGGGACGAAGTATGGTCTGGCGTTGACCACTCGGTCCTCGCGTAGGATGAGGTCATACGGCTCGAGGCGGCTGGGTTCGCTACGGTCCTCGAACACGTCGCTATAACGTCTGATGAGCTCGGCCTGCCGGTCGATGCTGGTCTGCGACAAAGAAAACAATGGTGCCTGATACTTGTACACGTCCGGAATCTCGATCTCGTCATCATCTTGCTCGTCGGTGTAGGCTTGGGGAAGGATTCCCAGTGCTACCATGTCTGGATATCCGATAATCATGTCGAACTCAGTGTCAAGTAGCAGCATACGTGGCTTGTAGGAGCACGCCTTGGGTGTAAACGCTGACGCTAGCAGTCTTACGTCGCCTTCAACAGCGCCTTGCGCGTGAAGAATACCCTTGTTGGCGGTACGGATCGGAATAACCTCGGAGCTAACTTTTGTCAGCTTGGACGCCCACGTGCTCTTGATGATCGTGACTCCGGCACCTGAATCAAGTAGAGCAGTGAGGTTGTGACCATTAATCTGGACTTTGATCAAGGGAACAGATGGCTTAGTCTCGGTCTCGCCCTTAGTCTTTGACGGTTCGCCCTCGGCCGGTGACTCCTTGGAACTTAAAACACACACGCACTTGGAGGATTTACAGTAATCCTCCAGGTGGCCGACACGACCACACTTCTTACATGTGTGCTTGGGCTTCTTACACTTGAACACCGAGTGACCCTTGCCACCGCAGTTATAGCAGGTGTAGTTAGAGTAGTCCTTTGCCGGCTTCTCCTTCTTGATTGCCTTGTGGCCCTTGTTGGTTTCAGCCGACCGGTTATCGGACGAGGGCTTCTTCGGGATCACAGACGAGTCGTGTCTGCGGTCATGGCGGGACGTGTAGGGTTGACGAGAGGGAGCGTCTTCGAAAGCGCTTAGTAGATCCCGTGACTCTTGGACTTCACGTGCTAGGGCTAGGACGGCGGGCATAGCCTTTTCCAGAGGCTGGTCCTCGATGAGCTCTTGGATGCGGTACATGGCCTTGGGGTTGCTCTTAAAGGCACGCGTATACGCCTCCTTGAGGTTGTCCTCGTTGAGGGACTTCCCATCGAACAGGGACAAGAGGAGAGTGAACTTCCGATTGACGCGTGCGACCTGTACCGTGTCGAAGCTGTTGGCTCTTAGACGGAACAGCTGGAGGCGTGAGGTCTTGGTTCTGGGTTGCAGGGCTTGTCCGAGCCGCTTGAGAGTTCTCTGATCCTTCAGATCGCGGATGTTCTTCCTTGAGGCTACTAGGGGAGTGTGATCGTCGTCTTCGTCCTGCGTAGTGGATAGGATCGTGGCAATGAGGTCTTGTACCGAGCTATCAATCAAGTCTGAGATATCCCGATGGCCTCCGTAAGCGCGATAGTCGCGGAAGGCCTCGGCGAAAGTGATGAGAGCCTCAACTGACGGAACCGTTAGTAGAGGAGGTATAAGGCGTTTCTTATCGTTCATGGCTTGAATTTCTAGAAATGTAGTCCGTTAGGGACAAGAAAGCTTTACAGGGAAAAGAGACGACACCAAATGTGTCGACAGAAACCTGAAGACGATGTAAATAATACAACTATGTAAATATTGGGTAAGACCCACGACACAGCCACTCAACCAGGAAAGTCTTGGCTGCGGTGTCTGAGGTGTACGGCTCCAGGCGTAAAAAGTCATTGACAATGGCCGATAGCTGGGCTTGTGTGGGCGCACCGCGGCCTGAGGCCCTACGGATGCTCCTAGCTGCTTCAATCTGCTGCTCTTTGGTTGCTAGGAAGTCTTGGGTGTAGGCGGACTTAAAGTCTGAGACCAGCGCCTTGTAGCTAGCCCTAGTTGTAGCGCGGTCCTCCTCCTCCTCGTCTAGTGAGGCTTTGGCCTTCGTGAACCAGGTGCGGAGGGCCGTGGTTTCCGTGAGGGACCGGAGCACAGGCGTATCTAGGAACTCAAGGGGGTGTTGCGGCTCGCAGCACACGTCCAGGTGCTCCTCGATGAGCTGAATAAAGGTACAAACACGTCTCGGCTCGAGAGATCCCAAATGCAGGGATTCGTGTTTCATATTTAGACCGCACTGGACCTCTTACAGGCTCTCTGCATACGCGCTTTAGTATGCAATGAAGGTATTCATTTTCCCGTAAATTGTTTAAATTCAATGAATACTTCATTTTCGGTCCGGAAGAAATCGATAATCTAAGATTTTTAGGGCCTAGATTATCTAGAAAAATAGTAGATTATCTACCGACTTTCACAGTATGATTGGGCATGTTAAGGAGTGGGCAACCCAGTCTTGCCACTGCAACATCGGCATTTCTGATCAGGCTCCTTCGAGAGCGTTTCATAACCTCTCTCGGGCCCCCAACCCGGTGCGATCGGAGCTTCTGACCGCGATGAAAAAGGTTCTCATGAGAGTTGGTCTGGACGCCCCCGTGAATTTTGATTCGCGTCCTCTGTCCCTTAATCTGCCGGACCTTTCGGCACCCGACATCCTTAAGGTATCCTTAAGTCTGTAAGGTAAGGAACCTTACCTTACCTTACCTTCTGCCCGATGACATACAAAAGGCTATTCCGATTGAAGGTAAGGTAAGGTACCTCGCACCCAGACGAGGGTCGAGTTGGGTCGACCGCGCATCGAGGCGGGTGGAGGGCGCCGGACCGCGCGCTACCGGAATACGTGGAGTGAGTATCGCTCTGCTGATTCCAGGAGCGCGCTGCCCGTTCGCGTCCGACTCGCCATTTGGGGGTCGAGTCACAACTCGGCCCCGAATGAACTGCCCACACGTATGCTGCAAGGGAACAGTCAGAGCAAATCGATGCGCGGAGGGGAGGGACCAGGTGTGCGCGAGGGCAGACCGGGAGGCTAGCCCTCTGGCACACACAAAATCGGTCTGGTCGGTCAGACCCATGTCAACCCAGACACCATCAGTCAACATGGTGCGTGAATGCATGCTTTAGAGCCCAGCCCGAAGCTATATCGGCCATCGATTTGGTTGACGAACTGTTCACCTGCTTTTCGAAATCGTCCCGAGACTGGACCCGAAGCTGAGCGATGCCGTCACCTCGACTACAACCATCGAATCGCTGCCGCTCTGCCATAATGCTTGTATAGCCCTCTTACATCTGGATCCGGGCCATTACCAGCGGGCGCACACTGGAAGTATGCGTTTGGAGTCGGCCCAAACATCGATTTCGACCGACATCGAACATGACGAGTAGAGGTCGGAGAGGGCTGAAACTCACATCATTACACTGTACGAGAAGCTCATACATGATGGCTGACCCATCTTAGTCTTTAAACTCCCAACCTTAATCTCTGGAGTCGTCGAAAATGACGACTCAGTTTGACTCAATTCACCCTCAGCCCGCACCCAATGGCGTAACCTCAGCTACTAGGCCTGGATATAGTGCGAGTGCCCCACTAACAGCCTTGGACGCAACGTCTGCCGTCATCGAGATGGTTGTGCAGAATACGCCATCTTTTTTCACACATCCCTTCGCGACCTCGAATAATCGCTCTCCAAGCACCTCTGCTGCTATATTTGTGTAAGATGCTCATTTAATACGTCTAGATCACGATTCCTCGCTTTCGCTCTTTCAGTTTCGGTCACTTCTTCGTGCCGAACTAAACAACATCAATCAGGTGCGCCGACGGGACCCTGGAGCGGCAACAAGGTAAGTCCGCCACCATCTAATGCTGTCAAAATCCTAGCTGTGCGCCACGGCGTCTTCGGACCCGGGGTATTGCATTGGCCTCTGGCCCTTGCTGCACACCGGGACATCCGCGCCACCTTACACGGCGCGGAACCCGGCTTCTAGCTAGGAGCGCGCGGGCGGTGTGAGACTGCCGCGCGGACATCAGATGGACCTAGGACAGTGAGCCTAGATGATACACTTGGACGACCCAGCAGCTGCTGGCGGTTGGCGAGTGTATGCGGGAGGGCAAGATCGCGGTGTGGAGCCCCATCTGTGAGTCACACCCATGGGAGGTCATTTTCGTCCAAAATTTCCATTTGCCAGAATTGCCCACGTGTGATGCGAGCCCGCTCTTGCCGCGCACAGTTGCACATTATTCATCGCTCAGCTGCCAACCATGGGGCAGCGTGTGCCCGGAGGCTGCGTACCAGCAGCTGGGGTCTGTCGAGCCCACCCTCTGCCAGTCTAAAAGTGCAGCACAATGTTTTGCTGTTGAGTCTGGTTTAATGAAAGCATGGACATCAACGATCAGCCATATGATGAGGCAGAAAACATCGAAATCACATCATCCCACCCATCATTTGGCGAAATGGACAGCTAGTTCCCCGAGGACGATCTTGACGGCGATCTCGGTAGCTTCGAGGAATCTCCAGCTCTGCACAACTCTGAGTACGGATTAGATGATATGGATGACCATATGGACACGGACGCCCAATTCCAGCCAACGCGAGGGAGGGCCTGCTCGACAGCACCAAAGAGGAGCTCGCCCAGGCCAGGGCCGCCGCTGAGGCCGCCGCTGGATAGGTCAGGCTTGCGAAGATGGAAGTGCAGGAGAAGACATGGTCTGCAGACCAGGTGACTGCCAAGATGCAGCAGGGCATCCAACAGAGAGACCGCCTACGCTCAAGGGGCAGACGGGCAGCCTCGAGCAGGAGGTAGCTCTGTTCAAGAGCAAGGCGGCCACTCTAGAACACGACCTGGCCGTCGCCACTGACATGCTGGCCCAATGTCATGCCAAGGCCGAGGATGACGAGACCCAGTTTGGGTCGACACACGATGAGGACGACGGCATGCTCGCTGACATCCCGCCGCCCCGGGACATGACCTAGAGCACAGCCCACGCCAACAGGATCCTCGACGGTATTGAGGCCCGTGTCACGGCCCTGCGGATGAGCAAGCTGGACTCGCGTCTCGTCATACGTGGAGCAGGCCGGTCTGGTGCCAAAGCCCGGACCAGAGCCAGAAGCGGATGAGGTGCAATGTTCCTATCTGGCGCACAACCTAGAGGGCAAGGCGAAGGAGACCGGTGTAATGAAGGCGTCCCCGTCCGTCTCCAGAACCGAGACCCACCGCCGCACGCCGTCGCGGTCCATCTCTCGATCTGACTCCCAGATCAAGCTTGACCCGAAGTTTACGATCGTCCGGCGGGCCCTGGAGCGGCTTGTCGAGGGAGTCAGCGAGTCGACCCATGTGAAAGCACTAGACGCCTTCGACTCGAACGGCATGGACGGTACATCCCAATTCGTCATCGTCCTCACGAGCAAGACGAGTCAGACGTTCAGGGCGCTGAACACCAAGCGAGAACGGAGGCGATTCGATGCTGAACTTCAGCTGAGCCGTTCTTGATTCCGAATGGCACTACACAATAT
Organism: Carpediemonas membranifera; assembly: GCA_019828565.1. Taxonomy (NCBI): domain Eukaryota; phylum Fornicata; genus Carpediemonas; species Carpediemonas membranifera. Next base: position 1,801,403 of record JAHDYR010000012.1, read on the forward strand.
TGGTAAAGGCCCTTCTGTGTCTGGCATGCGGCGAATGGCAGTCGGTAGTCAATGTGAAAATACCAGGTCAACCCTTCCCAGAGACATGCGTGGAGCTGACCATGGCGACTCGGAGGCTTTGATGTAGCCTTCACGGCGAAGGGATTCGATTCGTCAATGATTTGTTGGTGCACGCGACCGACTGGGCGATGGTCACGACGAGTTAACCGGCGACCCGGTCGTTCGGGTGGCAGGGCGGATGGTACACGTGACGATACGTGGCTTTCTCTCACATTTAACGATATGAAATGCTGTTTATGCTTGGTTTCGTCACCGGCAGAGGGATCACATCCACGGCTTGGCCCGAGGAAAAGAACGCCTACCAAGCCGTCACAGACGCCACCGTCCACCGCGCAAGTGCACGAGGGCTTGGTTGTGGCACGAGGGCCCATGTTCGTTCCTTTATCGCAGTTTAAGCCAAGACGACGATTGACGACAAATGCTTAGTACGCTCTTTACGCGCACTCCAGCCAAAATACCTGGTTGCTTCAGCAGAGCGCTGAGCTCATCGGTCATTGGCATCGATCTGGGTACCACCAACAGTTGTGTGGGCGTGTTCACCAATGAGCCCATGATTTGCAAGAATGTAGAGGGTGATAGAACTACCCCTTCCACGGTTGCATTCACCAAGGACAAGAAGACGCTTGTAGGAGCTCCGGCGAAGCGCCAGGCGCTTACTAACTCCGCGAACACGTTCTTCGCCACGAAGCGGCTCATTGGGCGCCGGTACCAGGAGCTTGAGGACTGGAAAACCCCCTACAGCATCGTTCAGAGCGACTCCGGGGATGCCTGGGTCGAGAGTCCGGCCATGGGCAAGACATACTCGCCTTCCCAGATCGGGGCATACGTCCTCACCAAGATGAAGCAGTCCGCCGAGAAGTACCTCAACGATGAGGTCAACAAGGCGGTCATCACTGTCCCCGCTTACTTCAACGACTCGCAGCGCCAGGCTACCAAGGACGCCGGCCAGATCGCCGGCCTTGAGGTCCTCCGCATCATCAACGAGCCGACCGCCGCCGCCATTGCCTACGGCCTCGACAAGACCGACAAGGACCAGCGCATCGCGGTGTACGACCTTGGTGGCGGTACCTTCGACATTTCTATCCTCGAGCTGAGCGGCGGTGTCTTCGAGGTCAAGTCGACCAACGGCAACACCTTCCTCGGCGGCGAGGACTTCGACAACGTGCTCGTGAACTGGATGCTCACCGAGATCAAGAAGGAGCACAAGCTTGACGTCAGCGGCGAGATCCAGGCGATGCAGCGGCTCAAGGAGATGGCCGAGAAGACCAAGATCGACCTGTCCGTCATGGAGGAGGTCGACATCCAGCTCCCCTTCCTCGCCCAGAACAAGGCCGGCGACGTCATTCACTTCGAGCGCCGTCTTACCCGCCCCCAGTTCGAGCGCATGGTCGGCGGCCTCGTCACCCAGACGGAGGGCCCCTGCAAGGCCGCCCTCAAGGACGCCGGTCTGACCCCCGCCGACGTCGACGAGGTGATCCTCGTGGGAGGTATGACCCGCATGCCCCTGGTCCAGCAGCGCGTCGAGAAGCTCTTCGGCAAGGCCGCCAACACCAGCGTCGACCCGGACGAGGTCGTGGCCCTTGGCGCAGCCATCCAGGGCGGCATCCTCAAGGGCGACGTGTCATCCGTCGTCCTGCTCGACGTCACCCCGCTCTCCCTCGGGCTCGAGACCAGGGGCGGCGTGTTCACCCGCCTCATCCCCCGCAACACGACTATCCCCACGAAGCGCGCCCAGATGTTCAGCACGGCCGTGGATAACCAGACCGCCGTCAACATCAGGGTGTTCCAGGGCGAGCGGGACATCGCTGAGCACAACAAGATGCTCGGCGAGTTTGAGCTGACGGGTGTTCCTCCAGCCCCGAGAGGCGTGCCCCAGATCGAAGTGTCATTCGACATTGACGCCAACGGTATTGTGACGGTCTCTGCGCTTGATAAGGCGACCAACAAGAAGCAGGACATCACTGTTCAGACGAGCGGCGGGCTCAGCGAGGAGGAGGTCGCACGCATGGTGGAGGAGGCCGAGGCTTCGCGGGAGGAGGACAAGATCGCCACGGAGCTTCTCGAGCTCAAGAATGTCAGCGATAACCTCGTCTACTCGACTGAGGGCTCGCTGGAGGAGCACGCCGCCCGCATCCCCACGGGCCTCGTTTCCGACCTGCGAGACATGATTGCCAAGGTCCGCGGCCTCATGAGCAAGCCGGACTGCAGCTACGATGAGCTTTTCGACGCGAAGGAAGCCCTTAGAGTTGCCGCCGCCAAGATCGGCGAGAGTATGTATGGCCAGAAGGCCTAAGGCTGCGGGATCGTTGTAAATATTAATGGTTTAATGTATTCTATTGGAACCATGAATAAGACACGGCACCGCACGGACGATCCTCATGAGAGGTGGCGCCCCCTGGTCATACCGACCACCCCCCGACGCCGCTCAGTGCACGCCTGTTGCGGAGCCCGTCGTTGGGGCAGCTCCAGGTCTGCCATTGACCCGGGCGTCGAATAACGATGGATTCGCAGGCCAGCCGCTAGCGAGTCCATCGGGCGGTGGTTGCGGAGCAGGTAGTTCAGTTGGGGAATGGCGCAGGACCGCAGCATTCTCATCGCGTGCAGGCGAGCCCGAGGGGTTGACTCCGCAATGTCCTCCAGCTGGGCAGCTCCGACGAGCCGCTGTGCGTCGCGCACCCAGGCCTCGAGCCTGGCCTCGCAGCCTTCATCCGGGCCGATGTATCCTCCGGGGAACTCCCTGGCGACTGTCCTGACTACCTCCTCGAGCTCGTACGACTCGGCTTCCCCCGCGTGGATCACGACTGTCTTCGTGGGATGGTAGGTGAAGTCGAGCCCCGACGGGCCGGCTGCACTCTTCAGTCGGCCGATGACGGTCGGTGGCAGTCGACCCTGGGAAGATGAGGATGCAGTCAAAAGCAGCACGCGCCGTCCGCCTGTGCGACGAACTCGACCGCAACGGGAAGGCATACCGCAGCCTCAGCCAGACTGGGGACCTGCCTAACTCGGACGTGGTACATGCTGAGCTCAGCCGGCTTCACCCGCTCAAGCAGCTGACTGCCCCGCCGACCTTGCAGACTTGACGCCCCCAGATGGGGTCACCCCTACCGCCTCGATAGTGGCCACCGGTGCCGACGTGCACCGAGCGATCATGGCTGCCAACCGAGAATCATGCCCAGGACCCTCAGGGATGGACTTCACCCTGCTGTGGCAGATGGAGGTGGCCTCCCATAACGAACTTCCCATGCTTGACTTCATGCTGGGCGGGCTAGCGTTCGGTGAGTGGCGATCTAGGCGATATGCCAAGCGGATTGAACACGCCCAGCCGCTGTACGCTTTTACTGACGAAAACCCCCTCCGCTCGGCCTTTGACGACGTCGGGTCAGTGCTGGACGCTGGGGTACCGGACTTGGTTGAGGACAAGGGGACGTACGTCTCGCTACATGAACTCAGCAGGTGACGCGATAAATAATACATTAGCAACGTAGGGGGGCTGAGGGAATGGGCTGGGCGTGTTACTGGGTGCGTGGATAGGATCCGCACGTGCTATTGATCGCCCACACGAAACAGGGTGGCGCCATTTCCATGCCGCATTTTTATGGTATGCCTCGCGATCAAGATGGCAATCGAGAAGAATGGCGAATTTGCTGTTGTACGAGATGATATGCAAGGCGTACATCGGATAATTGATACCGCCAGTGCCGTGAGATCCAAGGTGGCGGCTATTATGGCCGAGGACGACGCCTACATCGCCGGAATTGGCGAAATTCAAGCAATGAGCATCACAGCACAAGCGGAGAAGCATCTTGATGCCAATATTTCTCGGCTTTCTCGGCTTGCGGACGAGAAAGTTGACACTGTCTGCCATGCGGAGCAACGTCTCCTGGCAGAGCAAGAACGACTCCGCGCCGAGATCGAGCGGGAGAAGAGAGCAGTCACAGAGTGTGGGAACAGAGTTGATTCGCTCGCCAGCCACCTCAACGGCAAGCGGCGTCAGCTCCTGCAGCTCGAACACGACATGGATGTCGCCGAACAGCGCCGTGTCGAGGAGATGCAGGCGATGGTGGCGAGGAACGAGGAGCTCCAGCTCCGGATGGCCATGGTGAGCGCGGCAGGGGCCCATGGGGACGACTCGCTCGACAGTCAGGTGCATAGTGTCATGGAGCAGTTTAACGTAGCATTCGGGGCGAAGACGGCGGCTGTGCCTGTCATGCAGGTACCCTCTGACCTCGTAGACGACTGAGGCTATGCATAGATGTAGTAATAGCAGCTGCATGTATTTATAAAACCTGCAGCCTTTCTCATCAACCATCCGTGACACGGTTTATTTATTTTGACGTTGTGACACCATCCCCTGTACCGCCGGGTTCCTAGTTCGAGATACGACAAGACGCGCTGGCACCATGGATTGGCGCCAAGCCTGGGCGATCTGGAGAGTTCCCAGATTTTTTCCGCATTTTTTCCCAATGGCCTCTTTGCTCAGGAGGGCGAGGGGATGCTCGGGAGCCGCTGACACCTGTAAATAGTTCGTCAGGTCCCTGACAAAGCGCGCCACAGACTGATGGCGCAGGTCCCGTAGAATGGGAGTTTTAGCCATGTCCAGTTTTTTACATCCAATCATTTACATTCATGACTCACCAGCCCGCGGCAACCCCAAGTGTGACTCAAGCTCGCACCAGAAGTCGACAGAGACGAGTTAAACATGAGGTAGGGCAATTGTCTTCTGCGCAATCTGCACCATGCTTCCGCGGGCTCCCTCTCGAACACAGAGGCTCTCCATCTTGTCTGTGGACGCCGCTCCCACGGTCAGGTCACGTATTATTCGCGGGGATGCTGGACTGGCTTGGGTGGCGTATACGGCCGGAGGAAAAAAGTGCCTTAAGGTGCGTATTTTGGTGTGTTCATGAAAGACGGGGTAGAGAACGTCATCGACCCTGCTATCTTTGCAGAAGAGTTCATGGACTTCATCGTGAACAGAAAGGCGAAACAATCTTCGCTTGCCTCAATTCTTGGCGACGAAATCATCTCGTTTATCGAGAACGGCATTGTTTCAACAGAGGTGACGCCACCGCCAAAGAAATCGGCGTCCGTAACATATCATACCTCCTCGTTTGCGCCCAAACGTGAGCACCATCCTTCGCCGGCCCGTACCGTTACCCCCTCGCCAGCCCCGAAGAGCTCGACCCCGGCAACAGAGAACGGTTCACAGCCAAAGTCGATGCGGTATGTGGTGAGTACCGCCGCCAAGCCACAGACCGCGCACCAGCCAGCAAGGTTCTCTGACGTCACCAAGTTTGTCGCCAAGGCGCCCCCGGCACGCCGGCAGAGGCCAAAGGATCCGGCGCATATTGTTATTAATAACATTCCCCGTGCTGCCCCGCGTGCCGCCCAGATGCCCGGGCAGTCGGACCTGAGGCTCGCCCAGGCGCCCACAGCGCGGGTCGAGGGCACACCGCTGAGGCCGATAGTTCTCAGCGTCCGCCATGACAGAATAGTGGAGAAGGACACGCCGGTGGTCGCCGCGTCCGACTGGGCGGGAGTCACCCGTGCAGTCGCCCCGACACCCGCAGCGATCCTCCCCCGCCCGGCCCCGGAGACGGCCACCCCGGTCCAGCCCCCTAAGCCCGAGTCAGCGACCCCACTGTCTGCCTCCCCGTCGGACACCGGCCCCGAGGCGACGTCGCCCCTTCAGTATGAGTCCGAGAGCACATTCATCCCCTCGTCCGGGACCTCTATCTCCAGGGGCCTGTTTAGCAGCGGCACCCGGTTCTCCACCTCCTCGGCCTCTGAAGACTCCGCCCTGTCTGGGCTCGACAGCGGCATGACGAGCGGGGACTCGCTGCTGGGCGATACCGGGCTGTCTCCCGGGGAAGTGAGGCAGACTGTCGGCCGCAGGTGGAGGTGAGCCGTGCCATGGTCTGTAAGCAAGCTTTAGTTACATTAGATACTATTATTCACGTAAATGCTGTTGGATCTTCCTGCTTGTTGTCCCCCGTGAGAGTCCAGACCTCGTCGACCTCATTGTTCGCTGTCTCCAGAGCCATACCTGACCCAGAGCAGCCATGCCCTCTCAAGAACTACAGCAAGAAGTGCGACTTCGGTTCTGCTTGGTAAATGAGCATGGTTAGACACGTGCAGAAGACCGCTGATGTCAATCAATTGATTGACCCTTAAAATGCACCTATGGGGAAGCCGAAGAAGAGCGTGGGTGTGAAGGATACTGCGACTGCGCAGTATATCCCAAAGAATCCCGGAAGACCAACTTTCAAGAAGACTGGGCGCATTGAGAAGAAAGGAGAAGGTTTGCAGCCTGTCGTGAAGGATGTGGTTCAAAAAGGACAAAAGAGAGATATTGAGCGCAATATTCTTAAGAACAGAGGCCTTACCGCCTTCAGAAAGAAGGACAAGCGTGTGCCCCGTTCGAAGCGCCGGATGCAGTTCGAAAAGCTTGACCGGAAGCACAAGTCCATGACCAAGAACTTCACTGAAGCGAAGCACGGCAACTATGAGGGCGAGGCCAACGGTATCAACCCCAACGTGGTCCACAGTGTGTCCCTTCACTGAGTTGCAGTGTTTGTGTTGGATGAAAAGCGACCAGCGCCATTCGGATAAAGACAGTCTTATTTCGTGGTCAGGGTGCTGAGCCGACCTTCTCAATGTCATATAGTTCGACTGATGAGGAATTATCAGGATTTATGTGACCTCATGTATGCAGTAAGTGGCCAGCATCACAGACAGGGCTTCTTTCAAGCACAAGAATGGTCAGACATATCACTGCGAACGGCATCGGAAAGAGTGGCGTAGCATGTGTTGAAATGGCCCTGAAGCATCTTCTTGAACAGCCCGAGCGCTGCAGCGAGATGCTGCAGGAGAGCTCTTCCACGGTCAAGCAGGACCAAATCCTCGCCGTTCTTGGTCTTTCGAGCTCCAAGCCCTCTGCTAACTCCAAGTCCTCCGGCACATCCAACGTCCTGCCCATAGATCTGGCCTACTACCTCTACATGATGCGTGTTCCGGCCATCATGACCTCTGCCGTCCTCGGCGCCCCCATCGAGGCCGAGGAGGCTGATGCTGCACGTGCCAACAAGCTCTTCCGCATCGCCCCCTCCAAGTACTTCCCAGTTACACGCCGATTCGTCGCCGTGAGCGAGCTGAAGGCAATCCTTGCCCACGGGCACCAGATCATCGCCCACCTCGACTCTAGATTCATCCGCTACGTCCGTGAGGGCGAGCTCCTCTCCGTTGACGACGCCTTCGACGCCCCCCCGCTGCTGAGCAGCGCCGACCCGCTCCCCATTACCCTCCGCCAGCTGGACCCCACCCCCGAGGGTTTCGACCCCTCTGACGTCGCAGACATGACCTCTCCCTTCATCGACGACGTTGGCGGTGACATCAAGCCGACGTACACGGCGTGGTGGCGCGGCATGGGCGATGAGCAGACCGCCGACACCATCACCGGCGGCGACGGCTTCCTGGGCGACGAGGAGTCGATCGACTCTGGTTTCATTTATGAGTCCGCGCTGCCCTTTGCACTCCCCTTCAGCGCCTGCGGTCTCGAGCAGTCGACTCGCCCTGCCTTGACTGATGTCACGCGCTGGTTCAAGAAGAAGGTCGGCCAGTTCCAGTCGCGGTACGTGCTACTGTCGAGCTGGCACTCGACGACACAGTGCTTTGTCGTGTACGATCCGGAGCTCCCCAACGGGCCGCTGCTGATGCGGGTCGAGGCGTTCGAGACGGCACGGAGGCGGCCAGAGACGCAGGACGCTCTCATCGTCGTCCTGAACCAGGAGATGCGGAAGTAGGTGTAAAGTGTGTTTCAGGGTAGAGCTCTGTCAGATGAGGTCGGCAAAGGCTGTAGCAAGGATCAAGGAGGTTCGGCGGTAGAAACGGGTGTTGTTCTTGTGGATGAATGCGCGTACGTCAACGACTTTGTTCTTCTTCTGCTCGAGGCGTTGGAAGGCAATCAAATCGGCGGGAGTCAGAGGGAACTAACAAAGGGGTTTAGTGGTGGTGCGGTGGACTCAGGGGCTGTCCCGCTCCTCGCGGTCAGCCCCGTCATCCCTCTCTAAAAATAGGTCTTATTATCGTGCGTTCAGCAGCGTGAACGACTCCGCCGATTCGATTGCGACCAATCTTCTCCGAAGATTGGGGCCGAACAATAGAGCTAAGTCCCGGACCCGACGACCAGGGGACAGGGCCAGCAGGACGCCATTGTCTGGGCAGCTGGCTGCCAGTAAGTACCTTACCGGTCGGCTTCGCACACACCCATCCAGGCCCTACGGAGGCGGCCATTACGTTCGGCCCGAGACTCCCGGTCCGAGTCCGACGAAGATGAGGAAGACGACGAGGAATCAGGGCCCTGCTTGGGGGGCCACAGGGAAACCTTCATTGGAGGCCAAGAAAATCTTAGCATCCAGGCGCCATTCTTTGATCGAAACGGGCGATAAGTTATCGCTAGTGAGCTTTGAAACATTCGTATTCACTTTCACGTTCATTCGAAGGGAAATCCAGAGTGATCACTGTGGTGAATCCTTGTGCTTTTATACTGCGAATTCAATATTTTTCAATATAACTCAACATCATAACAGAGGGGCAGCGCAAGGTCGCGCGCCAGCCCACTCAGTGTCTCTGCCCTGTTGAGGAAGTTGCCCATGGTGTCATGACACAGGCTGAACTGTTCCGTCCTGAGCGCGCGCCGGGGTGATTCACCTGAAGAATCAAACTGTTTATTGTCAGATTTGACCATTTACTATGCCGTGAGGTATAGTAAATGGCCTGACGTATTTAACCATAGGTAAATACCATGGAATATTTAATGTCCCATGTCACTACCCCCCTTGACAGAGAGAAAAACCCACCTTGCAAAGGAAGGGAAAAGAAGGTGTTCCGGATCTTTCTGTGTTTGAATTATTGTTGCCCAAAGTTAAAATGACCTAACCTTCTTGCGCACTTTTAGCACTTTCTGAGCAGCTGAACTAGTAGCCAATGCCGTGCAGTGTCTGCAAGCGCAATGGTCACAACCGCACATCGTGCCCGTTTAGACACCTGATTGAGCGTTCTGATGACAGGACACTCCTCTCCGTCATGCAGGACTTGGTTGAACGGAATGCGATCGCAAAGGAACTGCCTGTGGAGCGAGTGGCTTCATGGGCAGTTCAAGTACTGAATGGTAACAGCTTCACATCTTTCTCTTTACACAGGAACCGCCTCTTTCGATGATCCGCCCACCGGACTTTGCTCTCCGGCCAGTCCGCAGTATGTGGCCACCGACCGCCAGAGGGAGCGAGATATAGGCGTCCAGCAAGCACGCCCGCATCAAGATTACTTGTCTGTTCCAGTCCCGGCCGCCAGACTGATGGAGGTCTACACTCTCCTTGCGTCAGCTCCACCCCAGGAGACAGTGGCTGCAACACCATCTATCAGCCAGTCTCTTGGCCCTCCGAGAGCCTCTTCCCAGACGAATAAACACTTGTTCCTGATGATCTNATGATTGGGCTGAAAGTGGGCATGCATAACGACATCTTAGGGGTGCATGCATGCGTCACATCGCGAGTCATTCAAAGGGCTCGGGGGCGCGGACTGCCCAGTGTAAGGTAGGGAAAATCACATTTATTCAAAGTCATCAACGAATTCAGACTCGGAATGATCAGGATTCGTCGGCTGGGCATCTTTCGTGCACAACTCGTCGAGAAGTGGCAGACGGTCTGAGTCGATGTGCCACTTGCGTGTGTGGTACGACGTATTGTTCATCCGTTTCCAAGCACGAGTTTGGTCGGCCCAAAGACGTGAACAAGTCTTCGGTTTCTTGCCGGGCAAGTAGACTCGGCGGGTGGTGCAGCATGTCGCGTCTCTCTTTGTTGAGAGGACCTTCTTCCCACACAGAAGGCAGATGCGATCACCATCGATTCTCTCTGGGGTGTTGATCCTGATTTTTTCCGCAATGCTGGCCACCTGCTTGGTACATACTGAGACAGTCTGAATCTCAGTTGTCAGATCATTCTCGCTGGGTTGAGGGAGGGGGTTTGGGGGGACAGGAGAGGTGGCGCTGACAACAATCGAATCTTCGAATGCTTTTAGCATGTTGTCGTCGTCCTGCGCTGCGATATAAGGCAGTATCTGCTCGAGGGTGTAAGTTTGGGTTGCATTTCCGCACAACTCAAAGTCATCGGCCTTATTATCACTTCCTAATACAAGGTACAAAATTGGCTAATTTATGCTCGCCGCGTAATTTATGGTGAGATTAGCGATACATACGTTTAATAAACCGAACATAAGCCCTAGGTGTGATCTGGACTTGGCGAGTCTTGCGCGCAAGAGATCGAGTGCTGTTGTGCAGCTCTTCAGCGGAGTTCCCGGAGATATGACTAAATTTGCCCAAGTTTTTCTGCGTTTTGTGGCTATCCTTGCATGGATACCATCTCATGGTAAGCTCTACACGTCCATATGCTTCTACACGTACCATTTTGAACTGTGTCTTCCGAGTTTTCATTAAGTCATCATCATCCACAGTGATGGACAAGTCTTTCTTGTTCATAGGATTCATTGCTGGATTGGAATCGAATATATTCGCTGCTGCTTCGTAGATTAAGTCGTATATGTCTGCATTTGGCACTTCAATGTCGAACTTCATCGGTCTCACTTTAAAATGCTCACACCTAGTTAGTTTGGGTGGCCCCGTCAGCGCTTTGTTCTTTGTTTCTTTCTTCTCGGCGCGCTTCTCGACGGCAAGGGTAGTGGCGTCCTTGGACTGCTCAGAGCACAGGGCCTCAAGGAAAGATGCGGGGGTGGGATCGTCGGCGTGTACGAGCGCGCGCATCACGACTGCGACATCACGTGATGCGATTTTGTCACAGATAAGTAACATCATCTCTCTCCTCTGGCGCTGATCGAACTCGTCGGGGATCAGCTCTGCGAGGAAACTTCACTCGGTGCGGGACAGAGTTTATCCACCAGAGATGATTGCTTACATCAACGATGTGCGAAAGAGAGGAACATCAATCATGCATATGGTTCATAAGTGCCAAGAGATCTGGCATCAAGGCTATTGGAACAACATCGCCAAACATTTGCGAGAACACGGAGAGAATAGCAAGGATACAAAGCGGAAGAGTGCTCCACAATACCGAGCTGATGAGGTACGAGAGTACCTGAAGAAGCTTCTGCCGCAGACCGACTTCTTTATCGATAAACTAGTTGAGATGATCGCCACACAGTTTGGCAGGCGCTATACACGAGCTAGGGTCTGTCAACTCATCCGTGAAACAAACATCACGCAGAAGAAGGCCGATACCCTTTGGGCCCTCGCCAGTCACGAGCAAATGCACCAGTTCATGGTGGTCTGCCATAGGATAACCTCTCTCGCTCCTCCGGAAGACGTGTATTGGATGGACGAAACACATGTAGACCCTCGCAATACGTGGAGACGCCGAGAAATAAATAAAATAAATTTAACGTATCCTGTACACCTGTGTAAATCAGGGAATTACCAGTTTGCACCACCCCATGTCCCCGGGAACGCCTTAGCGTGTTGACTTCCCTTCGTGAGCGAGCCTGATACTACGTTGGGGGCGTTAGCACCATCACCGTCAGGGTCCAGCTGGTAAGGCTGGGTAGTCCCTTGCATGTTGACCTATCAACTGGCTGGCCCGATACCCCCAAAGTCGGGATAACCCAGGTCTTACTCTTGGGGGTCCTTCGGGCCCCCGTTCTGCCTGGCACCCGCAAGGCCTTGCCCTGCACACCCGCCACCGGGGCCTTCTGCTCGGTTTCCCCTACAGGGCTCCTCTCAGGGATATGTTCTCCATACCATTCGACCCAGTTTGCAATTTTTCAGGCACCCGCCGAAGCGGTTTCGGGCTTGGCGTTTGCCGTACCACGCAATTGGGCCAGTTATGAAACCCACCGATCATCGCTGGGTAGCTATATGATTCACGGCTGCGTTCGGGCTCTTCCACACTTTCCGTTCCGGCATGGATCCCCTCCTCAAGGATTTGTTCCCTATAGGGCTTCTTCCTAGCTTCCGGCTGGTTCCAAGTTTTGGGTGCCGGGCCGTTCGGCGCAGCTCTGATTTGGTCCAGGTGCCGCCCAGGTGGTATTATTGCCTTATGGTTACCCTCCTGTTTGGCTGCTGCGCCCCGATACCTCGCACGTACGTGTATACATGTGCATACGTGCCCCGCCCTATGGCTCTGGGTTATTTCTTATACGTGTGAAGAGTGTGCCGGTTCTGCCGGCTGAATGTTGTCTACGTTCCCAGTATGGGTGAGCGTTTGTGTGTTAGCGAGATTAGTGTTCGGGGTTGAGTCCCCCTTCCGCGGCTGGGTGCTACCGGGATACGTGGGGCTTGCGTCCCCCGCTGATCCCAGGAGCGCTCCGCTTCGGTTGAGGCGGGGGGTTGGGTCCCAGTTTGACCCTTGTGGCAGTGTGCCAATCAAATATTTTATTTGATTGGCGATTCGATCCGCCATTCCGGTCGACACTGTTGTGTCGACTTCTCTTTGACTAAAGCACCAAGTTGTTTTTCCGTCCTCTCGAGCACAGTATTAATACTCTCCATCATGGTGTTGCCTACTCCCATAGAGCAGCCCAGTATCCCCTTGGCCGGTCTTTCCGCCGACTCCTGGCGGGCCGCCAAACGCTCATTCAGAAAGTTCCAGGTATACTACCCCGAGGCCAAGATCTCCCTGTTTTTAGACGACGACCTCTACAACGCCCTCGAGCTCCAGTTCGATGCCGATCTGGACACGCTCACTGACGAAGAGGTGGGTCACCTCATCGAGCGTCTGATCGCTCCAAGAGACCTACTCTCACTCAAGGAACGTCTCGATAAGATTGTCTGTGCCGTGGACGCAACGCACAAGAAGTCTAGAATCGTTCTAGTCCGAGACTATATCCACCGCTTCAACGAGGTTTTTAACCTGCACACCGTACTACAACGTGATGACGACAACGACTCCGACTCCGAATCCGACAGCAGCTCCGACAGCGACTACGAAGAAGCAGCCATCGTCCCTGTAAGGCACGTCGACGGTGATGCCCCTGATGACGACGATCCCGATCCTCAATCCCCCTCAGGCTTTCTGAAAGACTGTATGAGGATCTTCACCGACAACCTACGTCCGAAGCCCTTCAAGGAGGTCATGAAGTTCAAGAAGGCTGAACGCAAGCCCACCGCCATGGATGATCTCCAGCGCCTTGCCCTCCGCGTTGCCAAACGCGACGACAACGCCCGCGAGGAGGCTCTCCGCTACGGCTACTACGCCCAGAGCTCCACTCCAGCCAACAATAACGGCAACACCGGGCCCTCGGGTGACAACACCCGGCAGCCGGCACGCCCCTGTCGCCACTGTCAGGGCAACCACTTCGACCGAGATTGCCCCTCTCGTCAGTCACGTGGTCCCCAGACACAGGTCAACTTCGCGAAAAGCCGCGGAGCCGACGCCCTTAAGGTGCCCGCCTCATGCGGCACGTCCCACTTCCAAGCCATCATTGACACGGGCGCAGCAATCTCATGCACGAGTGATCGTTACGCAAAGATATGGCAGCTCCCCCGCACCAGCATCGACCCCGTGTCGGTCACTCTCGCCGACGGCAGCTCAATCACCGTCAATCAGGCCGTAGATGCGCCCATCCTCTTCACAGGCCTCGCCGGATTCCCTGTCGCTGTCTCCGTCCGTTTCATCATCCTCCCTGGCCGCCAGTGTCCTCTAATCGGGTGCGACACTCTCAGAGACCTCGGCGTTCTCACTTCAGACGGCCTATCGCTTGGGCTCACACACTCTACGCCAGCGGCTGACGACGTCGTCCTCCCAGTGTTCTCGGTGTCCGGATCAAGGCTACAGTCAGCCCTTGCAGACTACCGCTCGGGCTGGCAGTCAGTCCAAATACCCTCGGACGAGCTCCGCTCTCGCGTCGTGCCACTTCTGCGAGAGTTCTCAGACATCTTCGAGCCGCTCGGTCCTGAACCGGCCAACGTTCCCCCATGGTCTTGCACGTCAAGGACGATACCCTCGTGCAGATTAAGCCGCGCCGCCTCTCGCCTGATAACAGGAAGAAGACGAAGGAGATCGTAGCGGAGCTCGCCCAGAATGGCATCGTCACTCCCTCCAAAGGCCCTTTCGCCTCACCTATCGTCCTCGTCAAGCAGAAAGACAAGACACGCATGTGCGTCGACTACTCGGAGCTGAACAAGCACCTCGTGGAGGATCACTTCCCGCTACCTAACATCAGAGAGTTTCTGATGTCCATGCGCGGCGCGAAGTGGTTCGCTGCTCTTGACCTCGTCAAGGGATATCACCAGCTTCCCCTCCACGAAGATTCACAAGCCCTCTCCGCCTTTGTCACGCCAGACGACTACCTAAAGTACACCCGCGTCCCGTTCGGCCTTGCCTCGGCGCCCTCGTACTTCCAGCGTACCATCCAGGCTGTCATAGCACCCGCCATTGCCACCGGCCGCTGCAAGGCGTACCTCGACGACATCCTCGAGGCCGCCCACTCAGATGACACGTTCATCGACGACCTGCGCACCATATTCATGGCCTTGCGGGAGCATAACCTCAAGCTCTCGCCCGCAAAATGCGTCATCGGCGCCTCCGAGGTCAGATCGGTCGGCTTTATCGTCGACCGAAATGGCATACATGTCGACCCCGACCGCATCCAGGCCATCGTCAGCCTCAGGCCCCCCGGGACCAGTCTGAGTTGAAGTCAATCCTCGGAAAGATCAACTACATCGCACAGTTCCTGCCTGACGCCACCAAGTCACTCGCCACACTCAACCGGTCACTCAGAGCCGGCGAGTTCGTCTTCGGCGAGGAACAACTGACTGCTTTTGACGACATCAAGTCCCAGTTGGCGCTTCACATCAGCCTAACATACCCAGACCTCGATAGACCCTGGCACATTTACACCGACGCTTCATCACTTGGCGAAGGAGGCGTGCTAATACAAGATGAGGAGGACGGTACTCGCTCAATTCTGGCCTGTTTCCAGAAGACCTACGACAAGACCATGTCGAATTGGTCAACATACGAACAAGAGTTGCATGCCGTGATCTCTGTCCTCACCAACAAGGTCTTCGAACCCCTCTTCCAGATCAAGTCTGACCTACATGTCCACACCGACCATAGCAACCTCGTCCAACTCAGACGGAAGGCCCCGACTGTCAAAAAGCTTCTCCGCTGGGCCCTACGACTATCCGAGTTTCGCTTCACCATTCAGCACGTCCGTGGCGTCGACAACGTCATTGCAGACGTCCTCTCCCGGATCCTCCCCGACGCGCCTGTAGTCAACGCTGTCGTCCAAGAGCCTCACTTCGACAAGTTCTCCGCCGTCCACAATGACGCGGTCGGACACTTCGGCGTCGACGAGTGCATTCGCCGTGTCAAAGCCGCCAAGACCACGTGGCCTGGCATGTACAAAGACATCAGACGCTGGATCAAGGCCTGCCCCCACTGCCAGCTGCATGCCCCTGCCAGAGAGTGCCCCATCGCGTATCACCCATCCTCCTCGGACGCTCCTTTCCACAGAGTTCAGGTCGACACTCTTGGGCCCCTACCCACCACGCCGTCGGGAAACTCCTACATCATCTCGATCGTGGACACCTTCTCCAGGTACATCAGACTGTTCCCAGCCACGTCCACTGACGCCCTCGCGGCCGCTCGCGCACTTTATGCTTACTGCGGTGCCTACGGCGTACCTCGCGAGATCCAGTCCGACAACGGCTCGCAGTTCACAGCGAAGCTAATAGATGAGCTTACATGCGCACTCTCGTTGAATCACCGCTTTTCCGCCCCTTACAGCCCACAGTCCAACGGCATTGTGGAAAGGTACAACTTCGAGATCGAAAAGATCATCAAGCCCGCTACGATGCAACCCTGGGACGAACATCTGCCCTCTGTCGAGCTTATCCTCAATTCCAAGCAGGTTTCGTCCACCAAGGCCTCTCCTCTGGACATCCTCTTCCCATTCACCGAAGGGAAGGCCGATCCTTCGCGCCTAAAGGCCGCCCGCGAAGCCCTCGCTCGCTACGCCGCCAAGAAGGCTGCAATTCCCACCAATGTGCCCCCCACGCACGAGCCCGGCTCTCTCGTACTCCTCCTTCGCCCGAAGTCCGCCAAGATCGAGGCAAACTGGCGCGGTCCGTTCAGATATCTGCGCCGCGGTGACCACACGTCGTCGTCGATCATCCAACACATCACGACCGATAAGACCATGGAAGTTTCCGACCGCCGCATCAAGGCCTGGACTGGCTCCACGGACCTCGACGAGCTCAAGACCCTAGTCGCCGAGCAAGAGGGGGAGTACGCCGTAGACCACATCGTCTCGGCCCGTCGTCCAGCGAGATCGAAGACCATATACCTCCTAGTCCACTGGGCCGGGTGCGAGTCAGTAGAGGATTCGGAGGTCACGCTCAACGCTGAGACAGCCCAGATGGCCGCTCTCGACGACTTTCTCAACGTCAGCCCTTCATGGAGACAGCCAGTCGAGGCCGCCTGCCGCCGCAATGGCTGGCAACTCTAAGCTACTGTCAAGGCAGGACATTGGTTCAGCGTCCTGCCCAAACAAATAAACGATCCGTGCTAGTACAAGTTGTCTCTACTCTCCCACCCGTCAGAGCCTTGAGGGAAGGTGTGCCCGGCCAAGATGTCCGCCCGTGTCCTGCTGCAGGACCCGCTGTGCGCCTGTCGCCAGGCGGAAATGAGCTTTGACCGCTCTTGAAGGTCTCGGGCTCCGCCTCTGGGGAGGTAGTGTGGCAGTGTGCCAATCAAATATTTTATTTGATTGGCGATTCGATCCGCCATTCCGGTCGACACTGTTGTGTCGACTTCTCTTTGACTAAAGCACCAAGTTGTTTTTCCGTCCTCTCGAGCACACCCTGGTCCCAGAGGTCATAGGATTCTGGGATGGTGTACTTACCCGTCTTTCCGGAGGTTCAGAAGGGCACGTCTGCCGTTCTGCAGTCCCTCTCTGACGGTATGGTCCTCGCTGCGGAGGAGCCAGAGCATTTCCAGGATTGCCCTTGAGTTGTACCACTCCGCCTCCTGCCCTTGCCTTAGGGCGTGGTACTGTGTGCGTAGATGCGCCTCCGCCAGGATGTCATTCCATCCTTCTGGGCGTTCTACCGCCTTGCATTGGCAGATGATGTGGCTTTGTGTTCCCAGGGGCTGGTTGTATGCCCATTCTGAGAGGATTTTGGTGGTTTCCGCCGCGGTTCTGGTGACAGTGTACAGGCGAGTAATGGTGTCACCTTCTGAGTCCAGGGTACATAGGGGGCAACACCGCTTGATCCTGCTCAGGAGGGCCTGGGGCTGGCCGATCGCGCTCCCAAGTATGGCTCTGCTTCTGCCACTGTTGCTGGGGGAGGGGAGTGTGTTGGATGCAGTCATGATTACTCTCTTGACTTCCCGTCTGGTTATCATCTCACCCTTGATCATTCCTGGTTTCTTGGGTCTCTTCCCTTGCTGCATGCTGAGGATGACTTCCGGGGCTAGTACTGTTGCCACCCCTTTGGCCGTTCGGCTCCCCGGTGTGCAGTAGTTCTTCTGCTGTGAGGGTCCAGCCTCCCCTCTTTGCTCTTTTCCCTGGCGGGCATCTCCTCCTGTGTGCCCTGGAGGACGCTCCGTCGCCATTGGTAGAGGCGATGTAAGACCGATCCTCTCTCCGCTGTCGCCCAGTCCAGATTCCCTAGGGGGTCGGACGGTCCGGGTCGTGCGCAGACTCATAGAGCCTCACCGCTCTCTGCCCCATATCTGCCTCCCAGCACATCCATCCCATTAGTACACGGGCGGCTCCTCCTCCCCCTGGTCCTGTGCCTGCCATTAGGCCGCGCCAGTTGTTCCAGATGGCTCTTCCCCTGGCACTTGGCCCCCAGATCTCGATCCCGAACTCGATCTTGGGCCAGAGGAAGGTTCTGAGGATGGATTCCGAGGTGGCGGCCGGGGTGGATCCTTTGGTCCACCCTGCTCTCCTTGCCAGGGCTAGGTATTTCCGGGATTGTGACGTCTTCATTTTGATGCATGCTGCCAACGGATTCTTCCCGCTGGCTAGCCAGAGTCCCAGATACCTTGCTGAGTCTGACGCCAGTGTGGGAGTTCCTTGGATGCTGACCGCTGCAGTTACGTCGGTACTTATCACCACACTTTTGCCTGGGCTGGTCTGGAGTCCATGGGCTTCAATTACCCCTGACCACTGCGTCTGTGCCTTCTTCGGCGAGCTGCGGGGTCTCGGATGAGATGCTTGTATCATCTACAAACATTGCAATGAGGCAGTTTTTGGGCCTATCGTCCGTTGGAGGGAGGCAGGGGTCCGGGATCTCTCTATGCCGGAGGTACAGTGCCGCCTGGCTTAGCCAGTTAGCTGTGAAGAGAATGAACAGAGTGGGGGCCACCACACATCCTTGCTTGACCCCCATGTTTGTTCTGGACCATGTGCTTGCCCCTCGTACCGAGATGTACGTTTCTGTAAGTGTATTTCGGATGGCCCTCGTCAGTCTTGGGTGTACCCCCATGAGCGTCAACTTGTTCACCAGCAGGTCCCTTGGGACCGTATCATATGCTTTTGCTATGTCAAGTAGGACGCTGGTACGGTTTCCGGACTGGTGGAGTTGGGCTAGGAGGGCTATGTGATCCACTACAGTTTTCCCTTTCATGAACCCAACTTGCTCTCTGGGGATGAACTTCTCCACCGTCGGCCTGAGGCGCCATTTCAGTATCCTCCCGTAGGCTCTGTATAGGAGGGGGGTGAGGGAGATCGGTCTGTACGAGCTGGGCGTGAGCTTGTCCTTCCCAACCTTGTGGATAGGCGACACCGCTGCATACTTCCATGTGGTTGGCATGGTCCCGCTGTCGTATACTTTCGCGAGCAGGACTGTGATTGCCTCGTACGCTGATTCGGGGAGGTCCCTCAGACAATCTCCAATAATCCCGTCCGGGCCTCCGGCCGAGGACTTCCTTATGGACTTGACCGCCGCTGTCACTTCTTCAAGCGATGGCGGATGGTCCTCCATGTCCGTTTCCGGCTCGGTTTCCCAGGTGGGTTCCCAGGTGGGTTCCTTCCCGGAGCTTACCTTCGCGTACTGCTCCTGGAGGGAGTCTGCAATCTCCCTCTGCCTTGCTAGAATCTTGTTTCCAGCCTTCAGCATCACCGGGAGACCGGCGTGCTGCTTCTCGTTCCAGAAGCGGAACACTTGGTTTGCGAGGATCCTTTTTGTCGTTTTGTACCCATCACGGGATCCAACCTCAACCTGCTCATTCCAGTCATGTTGGAAGGTCCTCCATGATCTGCTCAGTGCTCCGTTGAGGGACTTTTTGATATCTTTGGCGGCGGTTTTGCTCCAGGTGGAGGCTTTGGCCAGCCGTTCCCATACCTCACTAGGGATACGTTCCTGGTTTTCTACAGCGAATGGGTGCCTTCTGGAGGTAGCAAACCCGGTGGACAACCATTTCCTTATGAGAGTCTCCATCTCGTCCACTGGTATTTTGCTGTCTAGTGGTGGCCACTCTTCTAGCTTGGGCCCTGTTCTCCTGGGTTTGACCAGCCACGTATCGATCCGTGGGATTTCCAGTCTCTTTGATATCTCTGGTTTCCCTGTCGGGTTGCTATCCCAGGTGAGCTCTATGGCTTTTGTGTGCCGACCCCCAGTGCCCGATTGTGGTCTTGTCTATTACCCTAACAACCGGGTTTTGGATACCCCCTGTTACCGCTGCATAGTCTATTGTGGACGTTCGGGAGTTAGTCCCGTACGTCGGTGCAGTTGGTGCTATTGGGGTGAGGTTCCATCGCTGGAGGGTCATCGCAGTTGCTTGCCTGAGTTTCCCTGGCCTCCTGTTCCAGTCCCCGATGATGATGATGTCACACCCCTCATAGTTCGCGACGGTTTGCTCTAGCATCCGGTCGAACTCCTCAATCTCGGGTCGTGCACATCCACTATCGGGAGCGTAGATATTGATGACTGCCGTGGCCCTCGATGCTTTGAGGATGCTTACTTGGATTCGTGGGTTCGTCCCGTCGGACACGCCTACGTCCCATTCCGCTTTGGAGTGCGGGCTAATCAGTGTGGCCAGTCCCTTTGTGGGTCGCTTGCGCGTTGCCTCTAATGGCTTGACCTCTCCTGCACAGGCGTACTGGAGATCTACCCAGCAAGGGATGGTGGTATTACCGTACCGCTTGGTTTCCTGGAGGAGGATCGCATCAGTCCTTATCCTCTTGCGGATGGATAAAGCTATGGATCCGCTGTAATCGTTTGCGCCCGCTAGGTGCCCTTCGCTGTTTAGCGATATTATTCTCATTCAGGTTGTTCTGACATAAACTGCGGGAGTTACCCTGCGCGCACTAATCTGCTCTTTGTAGACATTCCCTTTTTGGGCGTACCTTTTGGTGGGTTGCTGAGGCCTCTAACCGAGCAGTCGTTTCCTTTTTGGGCAGGCTTGTGCCTGTATTCCCTTAGTTCCCGGCCTAGGGCATACCATTCCCTTTCACAGTCGGGGCCTCACGATGCTTGTCGGCATTGCTGCCGGTCTCCGCTTAGCTTCCTTCCTCGCCGCATGGCAGAACCATTACCTAACGAGCTTAGGTGGGAGCGACAGTGGTTGTTGCCCCTCCCAAGGCTGGAGTTACAGCCTGCCGGACAGGCAGGGCTCTTTTTACCTTTTGGTAACCCTGCCCCCGGCCCTGTGGGGCACAGGGGTTTGTTGAAAAAGAATGTGTTGCATTTTTGCTCCCGCCGGAATGGTTCGCCGGTGTCCATTTGGACTTTAAGGCCCTACTAGTCACAGCCTGGCCATACATGCTGGTTCATATATACACTTTTAGCTCAGACTTATATCACACTACCCTCTGCACCTCTTACTTATGATTGTTTCTACTCTCCTTCCTTCTCCTCGCCTCTCTTCCTTCTCAGGTCAGACCTGAAGTTATCCATCTTGGCTGCTAGGGTGAAGCTGAGGGCTTCGTTGGTTGCCGAGAGTCGGGCCGCGCGGCTGAGTAAGTCCTCGTTCTCTTCGGTTAGAGACGAGCACTTCTCCGTTGTCTTCCTGAGGTCCTTCCGCATCTCGTCCAACGCAGCTTGGGCTGCTCTCCGGGCTTCCCGTTCTTCCTCCAGCTCCTGGCTTTTGGCCTTGAGCTCGTTGATGGTTCTGGCTGCAGCTTCTTCCAGCTGTTGTCTGACCTCTGCTTCTCGCCGGGCCATGGCTTGGTCCAGCAGGGCCGCTATGCCTCTGCCCAGGTCGGTGTCCTCCTGTCGTGCTCTTTTGGGCTGCAGGTCCTCTTGGTCCACCTGTCTGACCTGGCGGGTCTTGGCTGATGGGTTGGGGGTATGGGGGGGGGCACAGCTCTTAGTTGGAGGGGGCCCGGGCTCTGTTCGCTCTGTCCTGCTACTTTGCGGTTGTTCAGTGACAATTTGCCCGCATGGAGGGCCATATAGGCCCCCTATGCCGCCATTCGGCAGGTAGACCTCCGTCCTCCTGTGGAGCATCTTGGCGAGTTCAGTAGCCCTTCGTCTCACCTTTGTTCGAAGCGCCTGCTTCCTCTCGGTCCTCAGTCTGTTCTTGGCGTTAGTGCTGGCGCCTTCCGGGAAAACACAGTTCAGCGTGTCCCATGGCTTCCCCCTTTTGGGTGTTCCACGCCTGAGCCCGCCAGGGCGAGTTTGCCTATCCAGGAGGCGCTCCTCAAGGTGCCCACTCGCCTCTTCCCTCTTTCTGCTGGTTCATCCGTGATACCCCCAGTCCCGGGGGAGGAACGAGGGGAGGAAGTTGATGGAGCCTGTCTCCGGGTCGACACACATGTTGGCCAGGAGTTCTCGATCGTCGGCTGGGACCTCCGTGAAGTAGTTGAAGATCTTCTTCCTGGCTTCTCTGCCCATGTGGCCTCCAGCTATGTCGAATTTGTGGACGGGCATCAAAGACGCCGCTTGGGATAGGGTCATCGTTTTGGTGTCGCTGACGTCTAGAGTAAGCATCTTTTCCGCGTCTATTTCCGTGGGCTCCCCCTCAGGTTCGCCCAAGGGAAACCGTCTTGGACAGCGCGGCGGCGCCCGTTCCACTCCGAGTGGATTTCCAGGAGGATGGGTCGCGCTGGTTCACCTACTCTCGCGAGCGATTCTGGGTTTCCGATGATCACGGCTGTTCCTTCCAGGGCTCTGGTGATACCCTTTCCGGAGCTGAAATCGTTTTCCTCCCAGTTGGTCATGATAATCTGGCCCCGTTTGGGGTTCTTGGTGCCAAAGAGGTTGACTTGTTGGGACAATGGGGTTAGGCGACCGGCCGCCACGGTGCCGAGGCCGTGTCTGGCGTTGACTTTGGTCGCCAGGTCCTTGTATTCATCATGGTACGGCGACTCCCTGCCCATGAGCATGCTTCCTAGGGCTGTGAGGTGGGCTTCTACCTGCCCCCAGTCCCAGCCTGGGTTGTCTCTCATCCAGAACGCTGTTGCTAGTCTGGCGTAGAATATGGAGACATCTGCTAGGGCGCAGTGGCAGTGGTGGGGTGCGTGCTTGTGATAGGGGCACACCAATTTTGCCTCCGGGCGCTGTTGGTACCTTCTGGTCCAGGTCCGGCCCAGTTCGGACTGGGGTCGGGAGGGGAGGCCGGTGAGGCTCTTCTCCCCACTATTGGGGTAGAACCAGGTCAGCGTGTCGAGGATGTTGGGGAAGATCGTGTTGAGGTCAGTTTCATCCATGAGGCGTAAGCTTAGCCAGGTGCGGAGGTTCCCGTCTGGGACGAACTTCTCACTGGTCAGGATGCTTCTCTCAGCCTCGACTCCCTTAGCCACGATGTGGACGTGGGTCTTCTGTGGCCCCGAGTCGTCTTCCAGTCTCTTCAGCTCTGTAGCCATCTCGGTGCACCATCGCTTGGCGTGGGGAAGTCTGCTTCGTATCCCTTGGGGGCTTTGCCCGTGGTGACGTCGACAAACGTAGCTGGTGGGCAGCCATGGATGTAGTGCGTGGCCCACAGACATTGGTCCAGGGCATCCACTGTGATGTCTTCCCCAAGCATCCCGTGCATGTAGTAGAGGATTTGCTCGTTAGCTGGGTCGAAAATCAGTGCCGCCCCTTCGCAAATGATGGCCTCGTCTCCTTGGTTGGATCTGGCTCTTCCTTCCTCAAAAGTCCACCATAGCGATCAACTGCCTGGTGGTGTTGGCTCGTTGGGTGATATTGGAACGAGGCGGGCTAGCTCCCATGCTGGGCCCGCATGTGCCCTTGTTTGGCGTGGTGGGTGTGTCATCAGGGCCGGAAGTCCTGCTGCCGCTCGGGCCCAGGGGGGTTTCTTCTTCGTTAGTACCCAGGGCTCCATGAGATGCCCCGTCCCGTACGGGCTCTATAACTTGGGTCTGCCCCGTTGTGAGCCAGTAGTTAGTGATGTTGCGCGTCAGAAAGGAGGCAGACACCAGTTCGCGGGCAATCCTCGCGGGTGGGGGCCAGAGACGCCTGGTCTTATCCCATGCCGACCAGAGTTCGGGGAAGCCGGGGACTGACCACCGTTGGATGAGGTCTCTGACCTCCTCCCTCAGGTCTGCCTCTGCTGCCGAAGGCTCTTCTTCCAGGGGTGGGGGTGGGAAGACTGGCCTCATCACACCCTCGGTTCTGCTGTAGATGAGGATCTCCTCGACGGGGCCCTGGGTCCAGATCTGGATGGGCGTGCCGTCTGGTCTGCGGAAACCTCCCTCCGGGGGGTGAGGGGCGTGGTAGCCTTGCCCTTTGGCTAGTTCCCGGCCTAGGTCGGCCCAGAGCTTCTTGTTTTCGCGTCCTAGTGAGGGGGAGCCCTCTGGCTGCAGCTCCCGCGGAGATGGCGTGTCCGGCGGCATGGAGGAGCCACATTGCAGCCTCCATCCCGTACTTGGTCTGGATGCCGTTGCCTGAGATCGAAGAATGTCCTGCAGCTTGCAGCGATGTTGCCACGAGCTCTAGGAGGAGCGTCCTTGCGACCTTTCCCGTTCGGGCAGTGAAGTCCGTTGCGTCATCTCTGGTGAAGACCATGGCAACGTCCCTTGTGGGAATAGCCGCATCTGCTGAGGCTCTGATGCAGTCCCATTCGTCCGGTGTGGCCAGTTGCTTGCCCAGTGGCGTTAACGACTCCTTGATCCCATTTGGGGTGGTGTTTGCGCAATCCAAGGCGTCTGGGACGCTTTGGGAGCTGTTCGAGGTCATTGTGTGGCGTGGTCTCGAAAAGTCCCGGTTATGGATTCGGCCGAGATCAAGGCCCTCCTCCACGGGGAGAAGTGATGGGGTGTGTTGCTCACTAGCTGGTGCCGTCTGGCTCGTCCGGTGGGGATGTGCTACGTACTTGGAGTAGTCCGCCTGGACTCTGGGGTAGAACACAAATTTGGGGGACCCTGGGCGAAGCCGGCTTAGTGTCTCCGCCTGCTCTAGGTCCAGCCGGTTCCCTTCAATGAATAGCCAGTATGGCTGTTGGGCGGCTTTTGTGTACCGTCTCAGGAGGGGAAGTGATGCAAACAGCTTCTTGGCCCGGCTTTTCCGGAGCTCCCCTGGGCCTTCCTTTGCTGTAAAAGCTTCCCTGTTCTGGGTCTACAATCTTGTCGTATCCTATCGCGTTGCCGAGCTGGATAATGGACGTATTTGCTTTTTCCCTTCTGGTTTTCCTGAGATCCCTTCTGGGTGCAGCCTTAAGGGCGAATAAGCCATAAATCATGCTTTCTTCCCTATCTGGCATGTCCCTGTTGGGATATTCCCCTGTTTCCATTTGGAGTGGCAAAAGGCGGGAAGTGCACTTTTGCCAGCTTCTTGGAGGGGCTTGAGGAGGTCTGGTGGAGGTTCCAAGGGGCGCCAGCCAGCGATGTCCTGGTCTTGTATGGCTCCTTTCCCTTCCTCAGGGCGGATGGTTCAGGGGCGAGGTATGCGAGGTTTGTTGCGGACCTTGTTTCCACACAAAACATGTCTGGCGAAAACCCAAAAGGGAACCTTATTGCAGGGACAGGGAGCATCGCCCCACACGGGGCTGCTGTCCCTTATTCCCCATGCGTCCGTTCCATCTCTCCTTCCACCTTCACGCCTCCTCCTGGCCATTCGGCCGGCGCCTCCGCTGCCCAGCGGTCCCCAGAGGGGGAGGTGCATTACCAGGGGTTATGCACTCCGATCCCTATCGAGTCCTTGGCCCGAGTACGGCCTGGACTCCGATTTCGGGGGCGCCGCCTCTTTCCCGGGAAGCAGGGCCCTCTTCGCACTCCGACGGGGGATCCCATATTCCCCTCCGGGCCCCAGGGTAGTCCCTTGCCTTGTGGCGGCAGGGGCTTCACCGCTCCTTCTCGGGAGTCCCCGACTCCTGGCCCGGCGACTCCTCGGGGTTGGGAGGCGCATTTCCTGCGGACCATAGCTGACGATTTTGCCCAGGTGGACGTCCTGGCCAGCCGGTGGCGGGAGCGTGCCGCTGCCTTTTCCTACCTGGCTCAGAATTACCGTGACGAGGACCTGAGTCCCCACGAGTCTAAGTCGGCTCGGGGTTTCGACGCTGAGCTGAGGGGCCAAGTGCGGGTCTATAAGCGCCTTCGTGCTCGCATAGACGCCCGGCTGCACCAGCTGGTTGCCATTCACGCCCCTCGTCCTGTATCTTGTGGTCGCAGCCCGGTTGTTTCCTTCCTGGGTCGCGTCACTCCCAAGAGGTTGTGAGTCCTGGTAAACACCGTGATGGTTTATGCCTTTTGGCTTCGGCTGGGCGTTTCTTGTGGGGCTGTGGACGGGGCCCTCAGCGCTCCCGGTCTGTTGTCCGGTATGGCTGGTGTACTGGGGGCCTGTTGTGGTGGCCCTGTTGCCTATGCCGGCGGCGGGCGGCGATCCCGGCCCTCGTGGCGATGACGTCCACAAGCCCGGTCTTGGGCGGCATGAGAGCACGGGCGCCGGAGTAGTGTGGCCCAGTGGCCTCCCAGTGAGAGCCTATTGGCCGCCGGTCCCGGTGCTCTCGGGTTAATTTGCCATATGGCCCCAGTTAAGTTGTCTGAGGCAATCGTGTCGCAGTGCCTCTGGGGCCTACTGCGGGTACCGGTTACGGGTGGGGTTTCAATCATAAAGGTGGCGCAGTACGCTTGTTCGCGTTGATTTCCCTTGTGGGTTTGTGCGAGGAGCGTTTAGTTGCGTCTGGTCCCCTTGTGGGTCCCAGGAGCATGGGCGGTAGGTTTTGTTTGTTGTTAGAGTACTGTGTATTCTGTCAACGCTTTCCTACCGAGGCTAACTTATTCCCTTTTGGGTGGTTTTTGCCTCTGTGCATTTTTGGGCACACGAGGACGATCATCTGTTGCTCGACATAGCTTGGCGCACGGCGAGGTATACAGGGCAGGGGAGTGGGCTCCAGGTGAGGTGGTGCGCACCTCACCTGGAGCAGCCAGTTGTCCTCTGCCGGCCCGCTCTGGCGCTAACCTGCTTCGCAACGGGCGATCTCCTCCGGGGAGCAATTTGCTTCCCCAATGTGCCCTATGGCTAGTGGGTTAGGAGAATACTTCCCATTTCTGCTCTCGTACCCCAGAGCAGACGAACTCTTGGTCCTGAAATTACCATTTGGTGGATGCTGGCGCCGCGGGGCACCGTCGCTCGCTTCGAGCTCGAATAGCTTTCAATGAGATCCGATAAATCCCGATTGCCAGCTTTTGGCCTTTTTCCGGTTGGTTTCGTCAACTTCCCATACCGGACATTTCAACTGCCTTCTTCGCGACGTAGATCGCGTATCTATCGAAAATCGATAGACGCACCTTAGACGGAGCATTCATAGCATCTTTCAAAGAGTTGATACTCATACGAAGTGTCTGAAGTGCAGTGGAATGCCTTATGAGCATTGGCGCATGCTCGAGGATCTGCGTCGCCGCCTTGATCTGGTGCTCTGTTAGAGCTCCTTTGCCAGTTAGTGAATAGCACGCACTCTGAAGGTTGAAGGGGATCGAGTTTGTGGCACATTTCACCTTTTCGTCAGACTGAAGCTCGAAATACTGTTTCCCAGCAGGGGACTGGGCCCATTCCTTCTCAACTGCCACAAAGGTGCGGGACTTCAGTGACTGAAGCGAGGACGAATAAATCCTTTCAGTCTGAAGTGAGTTAAGCGTGTAATACGCCATAAAAGCTTCCGCCGGTGAGGTATCGAGCTCTGTGGTCAGCATAGAGAAGTGTTGCAATACGTGGAGACGCCGAGGATGGTCTGTACGAGGGGAGAGATACTACAGCTGGAAACATACTGGATCGCACCCTTGGAGGTCTTGAAGGCTTCTCTGATCTCGAGATTGGGGAGCTTCGCCAGCTTCTCCACCACGGCTTGATCGATTGCATCCTCTGTTAGCTCCGGTGTCGCCAGGAGCAAGGCGTCGAGCTTTCTGGCTATCACAGCTGCGGATTCGTACCCAAATTTGCTCTTGAGGAATAGGATCTTGTGTCGGACGTGCAGTCTGTTCATGATGGCTTCAGCTGAAGCTACGCCCTCCTGGGCATCTTCGTAAATCTCCTGGAGGAAGTCCGCTTCCTTAGATCAAGAGAAAGATCAAGAACTGTGGCTTTTGCTGAACTGGTGGAACTGAATTTACTCCAAAAACCCGCAGTGGTAGAAATGGTCTAAACCCTATACCTTAAACTGCGGTCACATCCACAGAACAATAATCGCCTTCATGAACAGAACAGGCGTCAAACAAGTTTACATCGGGGATGCAGGCGAGACCGTCGACGCAGGCATTTTTAACGCCTACCTCGATCGCTTTGACGACTGGCACTGGTCTCTGACAGGCCTTCTTGATCATGCGGGAAGGCAAAGTCGGGTCCGGGGTCAGATACCAAGCAATCTTAAATTTCTTTCTTCTTTCTTTCTTTCTTTCCTTCTTGATCATGCACAATGCTCCAGTACACCGCTCGGGAAGCTCTGCAAAGTGTCGGGTGATCTGGCTCCCTCCATACGCCCCAATCCTGAACCCTTGTGAGAATTTCTTCTCATGGGTTAAGCGGGACATCGCTCACCAGCGCCGCCTTCCCGATCTGGGCATCCTCATCCGAACCTTTGCTCGCTGCCCCATCGCGCTTCCTACTGTCCTTTCCTGTGGCTACTGGTGGCTTCACTAAACGTTTATTGGATCGATTCGTTATTGAAAGCAGTTACCAGACAGAAGAACTCATCTTGTCTGGACCGCTTGATGAGAACACTGATCACAACTGTCTCAAAGAAAAGAATTAAATTTAGTTTGCTTGGTATCTGACCCCGGGCCCGACTATTCCTCCCCAGATCACAACTGTCTCAGTTGTGTCCTCCCTGGGCTGTCGTCTCATTGAGCGTCAGCTCCTGAGCTTTGAGAGGAGATCATGTCATTCTCAGCAGCAATCACCTCGTTCAGCTTCATCTCGCTGTACTTGTGGTGAGCTGCTTGTCTGCAAGCATCGCTGGCAGCCATTGCAAACGCGGCTACTTCTTCATGAAGCTGGATGTGAAAATCTAAATTCATGCTATTCCAAACAGCCTAATTTTATGCTATCGTCAGGCCAATTGCACTATTCGAAATTTAATGGGTAACAGGAAAGCTGACGTGTGGGCAGTCAGAGCAAGGGGGGATCATCCAAGTGGCGACTGGCAACTGCATAGTAGGTGTGCCAGGCTGAGAGAAGGTGGCAACTGCAACAGACTTGACTGCATGGGTTCTAGGCAAAGTGGAAAGGTCGTTATTTGCAAAGCGGGGTGTGCGCAGAAGTAATGTTTGAGTCTCATCATCCGTTGAAAGCTTCCTAATGTCATTGAGGCCCTGGATTGTGAGTGCACTGATGACATCTGCAGACTGATCATATGGTTCACTGGTGCATGGGGGCATACACGACGTTAACAACCATGCTGCACGCACGCAGCACACTGTCAGTAAACGCACCATATGCATCTACTATTCAGATCCAGAGCTCGGCCGGAGTCGCCTGCTCTGTCGCATCCAGACGAGGGTCGAGTTGGGTCGACCGAGCATCGAGGCGGGCGGAGGGCGCCGGACCGCGCGCTACCGGAATACGTGGAGTGAGTATCGCTCTGCTGATTCCAGGAGCGCGCTGTCCGCTCACATCCGATTTGTCATTTTGGGGGTCGCGCCACATCTCGACTCTGAAAGAACTGCGAGGGCAGGCCGGGAGGCCTTACAGCATAATCGGCCTGGGTCGGTCAGACTCTATGTCAACCCGGACTCCATCAGTCAACATGGCGCGTGAATGCATGCTTTGGAGCCCATTCCGAAGCTATATCGGCGATCAATTTGGTTGGTGACATGTTCATCTGCCCTTCGAAATCCTCTCGAGATTGCTAGTCCGAAGCTGAGCGATGCCGTTACCTCGACTACAACCATCGAATCGCTGTCGCTCTGCCATAAAGCTTGTATAGCCCTCTAACATCTGGATCCGGGCCATTACCAGCGGGCGCACACTGGCAGTATGCGTTTGGAGTCGGCCCAAACTTCGATCTCGACCGACATCGAACATGGCGAATAGAGGTCGGAGAGGGCTGAAACTCACACCATTACACTGTACGAGAAGCTCATACAGGATGGCTGACCCATCTTAGTCTTTAAACTCCCAACCGTAATTTCTGGTGTCGCCGAAAATGACGACTCAGTTTGACTCGATCCACCCTCAGTCCGCACCCAGTGGCATCACCACAGCAAGAAGGCCTGGATAGAGTGCAATTGCCCCACCCGCAGCCTTGAACACAACGTCCACCAGACCACCGCCCTCGAGATGGCCGCGCAGAATACGCCATCATTTTTCTTAAGATCCTGGTTGACGCAAGCAAGGGCCTGGACACGAACTGGACCCCTGCATCGTTCACGTTTGATCATTATCTCACCTTGATTCAGGGCAACTTCAGAGTGAGGAGGAGCTTCAGGGCTGGTGGATCCGCTGGACCCCGTCCCAGACAGTCCCAGTAACCACCCAGTCGCCTGACCAGTGGGAGCCTTCTGGCTGACTCTGCCCAGTTCTTGGTCTGTAATATTTTTTCGCACATTCCTTCGCGAGCTCGAATAATCGTTCTCCAAGCACCTCTGCTGCTATATTTGTGTAGGATGCACATTTAAGACATATAGATCACGGTTCCTCGCTTTCGCTCTCTCAGTTTCGGTCACTTCTTCGTGCCGAACTAAACAACATCAATCAGGTGCTCCGACGGGACCCTGGAGCGGCAACAAGGTAAGTCCGCCACCATCAAATGATGTCAAAATCCTAGCTGTGCGCCACGGCGTCTTCGGACCCGTGGTATTGCATTGGCCTCTGGCCCTTGCTGCACACCGGGACATCCGCGCCACCTTACACGGCGCGGAACCCGGCTTCTAGCTAGGAGCGCGCGGGCGGTGTGTGACTGCGACAAGCTTGCCACAGGCCGCTGATTTGAGCTCGCAGGCGCTTCTGAACTCAGTCCAGAATCAGCGTTCAGCATGATTGTTTGTAGAGAGCTTTGCGGGTGAGTTCGTTCTGTAGCAGCTCGCCCTGTCTAGCGACTCCACAGCTCGCCGTGTTCGCGCTCCCTCTGCTGCGGGTGCTGCGCCCAGTGCGCGGGGGCGCGACCGCTTCCCAGTGTCCGTCGCTCGTTGACCTCGTGAAGCGCAGATATAATGTGCAGTCGCTGAAAGGGCGCCGTCGCTGTTCCTTCCGAGCCAGCCGAGGGCAGAGCTCCATGCCATGTGCCCTCGTACTCGACTGACGCTGTTGTTGTTATCGGCCAGCCCAACGAGCTGGAGCTGTAGTGTTCAGTAAAATACACCACAGCTGCTACAAACTTCTTCATAAAGCAAAGTACCTCCGGGAGCATGGCCTGGAGCATGCCCCTCCCCTGGGCCGTGAGCCCGTTGGCGTGCGGTGCACGCCGACCAGTCGCCGCCTCAGCAAGTGGTATGGTCTGGGCCGGGGGTTCTACAAGCGGTCGCGTGCAGATGACCCTGTCCGGGGCGCCCTCTCTGTGCTTCTTCCAGGCATCCTGGCCGCGGCGTCTAAACCACGCGTGGCAGAGGTGGCACACGCGCGGCAGGTTGCGCTCACGGATATACCGCGCCACGGTCTCGTCGATCGTCCGGCCAGACATCACCAGCTTCTCTTTCACAAGGTCGTGTGTCCGCTGGTCATCGGCTTGGTCAGCCGGGATGTCCACCTCCTGGGTGAAACGTAGGAAGTCGGCTCGTGTGCGCGGGGCGATCTGACTCTGTGTAGGGGCCGGTGGTTCCGAGTCTATGACTGTGGCGTCGGAGTCCTCTGCGTCGGCCTCGGCGAGGATGCCAATCTCTGACCACCCGTCCTGCCAGTCAGTGGGCGGCGTTCCGAGGTCCTCCCACTCCTCAGCCTCGCCCCCGGCGAACTCCTGACTGTCCATCAGGCCTGACATGCCACTGGGGTCGACCGAAGGTGGTGCTGTAAGCTGTCCTCGGAGCTCTTCACGTTCCGATTTTTCTCGCTGCTCGCGCATGAGGTGACCTCCTGTGCGAAGTCGTCCTCACCCTCGTCCCCATAGCCCGGGGGTGACGCGGGTGTCAGCAGGGGGACTGCGTCGGGCCCCGACTCTTCACCCTCTCCCCCACCGGATGCGGCTGTCTCGCCACGTGACCGCGCCTGAGTCGTCGTCGGAGCCTGGACCGGAGGCTGCGCGGGGGCTTGCGCCTGGATCTGTCCCTTCTCCGGGGGCGTCCATGGCGGTATGTAGTGATCACCGCATCTGCGGGGGCAGCGGGGGTGTCTCGAGTGCCGCCTGCGATGTGAGCCTCCGCTCTGGCTGCGGGGCGGTCCTGTGTGCCGCCTGCGGAGATGTCCCACGCACCGCTTGCTGTGCGGGTGGCCCGCGCACTAGCTGCGGGGTGAGTGCTGGTGTCAGGGCGGGTGACTGTGCCAGAGTTGGAGTTCCAGGCGCTGGGGCACTCGTTGCGCGAGGCTGTGGCGGGCTTGGTCATGGCCACGGTGGAGGGCACACCCAGACCGGGTGACCGGGCAGTGTGATGCCGGGTGGGCGAGCCGGGGCGTGTGGGCATTCGGTCTGGACCGAGGCAGATGATGATAACCGAGACATAGAACAATCCTTGGGTTTTACAGTTGAGTTCTGCCCCTTGTTCCTGTTCTTGCCCTTGTTCTTCCTGCCTCTGCATTGTGCAACCTGCTTGTTGAGGGCGGTGTTCTTGGCCTTAAACGCGGCGATTTGGGCATAGTAGCGCTTCTCGGGGGCCTGGAGGGCGGCGTTCTCAGCAGGGTCCTCGGGCTGCGCCATGGCAGGTCTCAGCTGATCTACCCGGTCGCGAGTCGTGGAGTCGTGGTGGGATGGGTGTCGTCCGTGAATTTTTTTTTCGGTGTTCAATATTAGCAGAATCTCAATTCAGAGCGCCACAAACTCACGGCGGGGCGATAGCTGGGCACATGACGCACGATGTACTCCTCAACTGGGTCCGGTGATCGCTGAGTGCCAAGTCTTGTGATGACTCGACAAACTCGAAGACGACCAGACGAAGTTTGAACGTCCGTCAATACAGGAAGAACAGAGCTTGAAACATTGTACCCATGTCAGAATACGTCAAACTACCACAACTGAAGAACAATATGATCGCGCCGATCCCTCAGTCTGCTGAACTTATGGACATGAGCCTTCCAACTCATCCCTTGGGCCCCAAGTTGCCTTACGACCAGTTATATAGCACCGTGCCATCTATGTCTGCTATACGGGCTCGTCGGCTGCGAGAAATCGCCGGAGTATCGACCGACATTGTTAACGCCGACACCGAGGCTCTCGCTCTCGAGGACGAGGACACCCGTGCCCTTCTACTCGCGTCTGCTGCAGCAGGCCTCCTCGATGCAGCCGATGCGGAAGCGGTAGCCCGGCTGGACGACCCAGTTGCACGCCACAGCCATGATAACGTCCCCAGACTCCCCAGCCTCCTCGTCCCGCACGGCGACCTCAGCTCTGCGAACGCCAGGCGTCTTTCAATCGACCCTCGTACCGCACGGAAGATCGATGACGCCATTTTCAGCCGCCGTCGCCGCCACCTCAAGCCCTCGTCGCAGGGCGCCTCCACCGCGCCAGCTGTTGGATCCCGCCTCGGAACGATGTCGGGCAGCGACTCTGCCACTATGAGTGAGGACGAGGACGACGTCGGCCCGATCCCACAGCGCATTGACCGCGTGCCGGTGCTCGCCCCGAGGCGGGAGAGCCGCATGTCCATAAGCGACATGGCCCACACCAGCGCCCTCATGAGCAGCAGGTTCAGAGCCAGGCGTGTTGAGGGGCCCTCGTTCGCTGCGCCACGTCGTCCACCCTCTTCAGTATCGATTGCCCGCCACCTGAGGGTGTTGGGAGGCGGCACCGCACAGCCGCAGGATGTTTCATCCCTCAAGGAGAATACTGTGCCGTTTGTCACCCGGGAGATGAAGGATGGACAGCATAACCCGGTGCCCAAGGGCCTCGGGGCGTGGTATCTGCCTGTGTCCTTCTGGGGCGAGGGGCGGCGGCGGATGAAGAGCGCAGCCAAGGAAATGGAGGACGCCGTCATGCAGCTTTCGTTGGCCGAGTGAGCGATGGATGCGATCGCTCTTTGAGGGCGATGATTATTTTACTGCGTCTCATGCTTGCCTGGACGGCCGTGAGCGATGTATAAACAGTGTACAAGGGTTGCTAAATGAAGGGTTGACACGCTTTTAGGTGATGAGGCTCATCCTCGAGGGCGCAGACTTGCACCTCCTGCCATGACTTCACGAACTCGTCCGGGCCGATGGGGACCCCAACGACTGCCCTGTCTGTGATCTCGACAGGTCCGTGGTCGGTGGTCACTGCTGCGGGGTCGGCGCAGAGTGCATTCGTCTTCCTCGAGTTGAGGCTGAGTCCGAGCCTCGCCGTCTTCAGCCGCTCGATCTAGTCTGCAATGTGGTTCGGGTCGACCACCATGCAGCACAGGTCGTCCAGGTATGCCTGCCGCTCGATGTCCGACATGTCTACAGCCGTCTCCTCGGTGATGATGTCGATATCGAGGATGACCCGCATGGTGGGGCTGAAGAAGAAGGGGTCCTAGAGGGTTCCCCTGCTGCACACCAGTCTTCGATGCCGCCGCCATGACCCTGCCTGACGGGTGTTCGTACAGGAGGGGGGCCGACCGTTAATAGTACAGGTCGAAGTACGGCAGAAGGAGGGGGTACACCTGCCTGACCATGTCCCGGATCGGCTCCCTCGAGACGGAGTTGAATGCGTTTGTGAAGTCCGCCGGGAGGATGAACTTCTCTTCAGCGTACACTTTCTGGACCAGGTCGACGATCCTCTTGATGCCGCAGTTAGTCCTCCGAGATCCACGTTCTTATAGCGCGGAAAGAGGCCGTAATTCCGGCCAGCTGCTGAGGGACGGGGGGGTTTGGTCCCCAAACGGCGAGTGATGGCCGCGATGGCCTCCATCTGCAGCTGGATAGTCGATACTTTCGTTGAATTCATCATTTGGGCTGACACAATTATCAAGGCGAATGGCCGAAGAAAAGATTGAGGCGCTTTCTGGCTGGGATTCAAGCCGTCCAAGGCGAAATATTGCAATGAAAGTCTCATATGTCGGCGCTAAATACGGAGGCTTCAGCCTGCAACCGCACGACGACAATACTGTTGAATATCATCTATTTAAGGCTCTTCGGAGAACAAGACTCATGAACATGGTAGAACTCAGTGGATACTGTCGTGCAGGCCGCACAGACCGCGGTGTCTCTGCCGTGGGCAACGTCATCTCGCTGTTTCTCCGCACAAACCAAGACCCAGCCCGCGAGTTCGGCGGCAAGGCGCCCTCAGAAGACGACATGCCGAGCGTATCACCCAACGCCGTTCTTGACCAAGAGGAGGCCCGTGCTGCCGACCACACTGTGGATGAGACTGAAGATGTCAAGGAGCTCGACAACGCCAACATGCTCAACAACGTCCTCCCCGCGGACATCAGGGTCAAGCAGTGGGCCCCGGTCCCCGTGACATTCAATGCCCGGTTCTGTGCGACGTGGCGGGAGTACCGGTACTACTTCCTGCCGGGTAACCTGGATCACGGGGAAATGGCTCAGGCCGCCAAGTACTTCGAGGGCTACCACGACTTCACTGCTTTCTGCAAGATGGACGTCACTCACGTCCACAACTTTTACCAAGGTGCTCGAGACTGAAATCATCACCGCGCCGCAGCTCGGTTGACGGCCTAGCGTCGCAGCCAAAGGACGGCGCCGGCCTGACCCCCCAGTCGTCCCAGTCGTACTTCCGGGTGCGGGGCCACGCCTTCCTGTGGCACCAGGTGCGAGCCATGGCGGCGGTGCTCTTCACAGTCGGGCAGGGGCTCGAAGAGCCGGAGGTTGTTCAGCGCATGCTGGCAAGAGACCCTGGGTTTGACAGAAAGCCGAACTATGCACTTGCTGACGACTTGCCACTCTGCCTGATGGACGTGGGGTTCGATAGCCCCGTGATGTGGCGTGCCTCTCCCGAATGCCAGTCCAAACTCAGAGCTCAGGTCCTAAAACTGCATAGCGACTTTGCCACCCAAGCTTCTGTGACAGCAGCGATCGTCGAGGATGTCACAGGTGAGCCAGTCCAGACCAAGCCATGGTTCCACCCAGCGCTGTTCCCGATGAAGAACGGCAAGCTGGTCTACGTGTCCGACGGCGATAAGAAGTACGTCCCCCTGTCCAAGCGGAAGGGGGAGCCGACGTACGGGGAGAGGATCAAGGCGCTCGAGGCGAGGAAGCGGAAGGCTGGGGAGATGGAGCAGGCGGAGGACTAGGGTAAACTTATGCGGTCGGGGCGGGGGCAGTGGCCATGCGAGTATGGTTCGGAGTTGCCCATTCCAGTGATGGCCGACTCGAGGTCAAAGCTGGAGTCAATCATCGCTTTCTCGTCCAGGGTCTGCCTGGTCGACTGCTCCAGGCTGGCTGCGGTCTTGATGAAGGCCTTGAAGGCGGGGCTCTCCAGGGCAGCGAAGGAGACATCGTCCTTAGCGACCCATGTGACAGCCGCGTCGATCACGGCCTTGTTGGCCTTCTTCGTGTACAATGTCTGCGCGATGGACTTGCGCTTGCCGATCTCAGCTACGTGGCTGGTTGTCAGCGTTGAGATGCCCTTGGACTGCACGACACGGTGCTGGCGCTTGATGGTCACGCCCGACTTGGTCGACTGGGCCTGCTCGATACAGTCGTTAAAAGTAAATCGCTTGACTTTATCGTGGGCCATGATGCCCCTGGCTCTCTCAATGGCATGTGTTTAATACCCACACGCCGAGTGGTAAGGTAATGATGATTTGTTTCTGAGTTGTCACCAATATCGTCGACTCTTTTCCCATCCAAGCCCAAATAGACTATACACGCGGTCTTGATCAGGGCGGAGCGCCAGGCATGTATCTGATAGATTCTCAAAATATGATCGTGATTGGAAGGTCAAGCTTGGTCAACGGCTTAGATCTTCATGCAACCAATACCATCCGATGAAGCTTCTTGCGCTCCTGTGCCTGTTTGCCGTGATCATCGCGATCCCGGTGAACGTGATGCTTCCTCTGGATCTTGTCAACTCCGATGGAAGCCTCAAGAATCCTTCCAACCTTAAGTCTCAGCTTCAGAAGCTGAAGTCTGTCAACACCGACGGTGTTATGACCGATGTTTGG
Organism: Carpediemonas membranifera; assembly: GCA_019828565.1. Classification (NCBI taxonomy): domain Eukaryota; phylum Fornicata; genus Carpediemonas; species Carpediemonas membranifera. Next base: position 1,838,018 of record JAHDYR010000012.1, read on the forward strand.
TGGGGTATCGTCGAGTATCAGCCCGGTAAGTACAACTGGGAAGGCTACCTCGATCTCGCCGAGATGTGCGAGGAGATTGGCCTCAAGCTTCAGTTTGTCATGAGCTTCCACCAGTGCGGCGGCAACGTTGGCGACACTGTCAACATCCCCATCCCCTCCTTCGTTCGCTCCGTCGCTCACGCCGAGGGACTGCTCTACAAGGACCACGACGGGCACGAGGACGAGGAGTATCTGTCCCTCTCCGCTGACCACCAGGCCGTCTTCCCCGGCGCCAATGGCCAGAAACGGACTGCTGTCCAGATGTACAGCGATTACATGTCGTCCCTTGCTGCTGCCTTCAATCAGTACCTCGCTTCGGGCACCCTCAACGAGATCGAGGTCGGCATGGGTCCCGCCGGCGAGCTGCGCTACCCCGGCTACCAGCAGAAGTACTGGTCCTACCCTGGCATCGGCGAGTTCCAGTGCTTCGACAAGTACCTCCTTGCCGACTTCGTAACTGCAGCCAAGGCTGCGGGACACCCCGAGTGGAACTCACCCCCGAACGACGCCGGCAACTACAACAGCTGGCCCTCTAGCACCAGCTTCTTCCAGGGCGGCTACACATCGACGTACGGCCGCTTCTTCCAGACGTGGTACTCTGACCGTCTCGTCGGTCACGGCCGCGACGTCCTCAAGGTTGCCAAGGCCGCCTTTTCCAATGCCCCCAACTCTCTCGTGGTCTCCGGCAAGGTCTCCGGCATCCACTGGTGGTACGGCGACGCCTCCCACGCTGCCGAGATGACCACGGGCTACTACAACACTGACGGCCACGACACTTATCTCGACATCTCGAAGATGATGGCCGACCTCGGCTGCGACCTCATCTTCACCTGCCTCGAGATGAGGGACGGCGACAACAACCCGCCCTACTCCCGGCCCTACTCCCTGGTCGAGCAGGTCGAGTATGACGCGAAGAAGGCCGGGATCGCATTTAGTGGGGAGAACGCGCTGCCCATCAACTCGTGGTACCAGTACCAGACGGTGCTGTCGCAGGTCAACAACAAGACCAAGAGCCGGTCGTTCACGATGCTCCGCCTGGGCGATGACCTCCTCAACGATGGCCAGAAGTGGGGCTGGTTCCAGCAGTTCCTCAACCAGATGCACTCCATTTGAGGACTGGTTTAAACTACTTTCTGTCTGGTGGTTTATATATTTACGGATTATGATCGGGATGACTGGCAGGGCAGGCTAACCACGCTGCCAGGCTTCGGCATATTCTCGAAAGACAGGGTCTCGCACACCTGGTCCCTCCCGAGCCAGCCGCCTCGACTCTGACTGAGTTTACCTCGGTTCGTGCTGCTAGCCGCTGTAGGGATGCCGAGCACGAGATGGAGACCGGCTACCGTGCCCGCGAACACGAGGCGTCTCGCCCTAGTGGGTTGACCCGCTCGGCCGTGAGCCACAGCCGCATGACGAGCAGGGACCTATCACCCGCCCTCGGCAGCCCGCACGCCGGGCTATTTGTAAGAATATAATAAATTGCTTTGGATGTTGTTTAATGGATGGGTATGTACTGGTGACACTGGGCCATGTCTGTCTGAGTGCTCAGCCGGTCATGAGCGCTGGAGGTGACCTTGACGGAACTTGATGGGGCGCGAATGATGACATGCTGCTGGCGTGGGGCTGTAATTCCACCTGAAGACCGTCAGATGCCTCCCATGCTGCCATGGCCGTCGACACCCGACTTCTCGAGGGTGATGGCGGGCTCGACTCGGCCTGAAGTCGGGGTCCGGAACGGACGAATGTCGGGCGACGAAGAGTCGTTAGAGCGCCGTTTCAATGGCGAAAAGCTGGCGGAATACCTTATCAATCTCTTACTAAGCTTGTTGCCACTATGAAATGCTTACACAGCGTCGCCACATCCGCACATGGTCAAATCGAAAGCCCTGAGCAAGGGTTTGTATGATTCAGCTCTTTTATGCAGTCCTAGCCACTGATCCGGCGATACAAACACTCAAGGCATCACAAAAGACGGCGTTGACACAACAAATATTTGAAACGGCCAAGACGAAGGCCAGCGAGCTTGAAATGGAGCTTAAGACTGGCACCGTGAAGGGCCAAGAGACACTGATCCTTGTCGATGACCCTCAAGGCCAGTACCAGACGTTCAAGAAGCGGATGGACTTGCGGAACAAGGCAGTCGTCGCCGAGGACAACACTGATCGTCTCAAGCCCAACAAGATCGCCCTGTTCCCCACGATCAGACACATGGAAGGCGCTCTAGTGATGCTGTACATAGCCATGGAGCGCGTAGGCCCGACTGTCGCCTGCGACTCCCTTGTAACCCAGCTCAGCATCGTACGTCCCAGTGGTATGCCCCCTGATCGTACGGTCGAGGGATACTGGCTCGAGGCGATTCAGTTCTTCATCAGGGCAGGGTATTTGACGAAATCAAACGTCCATCGTGCTGGTGTGCATGAAGCCTTTGACGTTGAAATTAGCCCAGCTCTCACTGCAATGGCCGACAGAAAGGAGGCATGGCGGGTGTTCACGGCCGAGGAGGAGGGCTGGGAGCAAGTGATGGAGACTGAATGGGAACGGATGGCGAATTGAGCGATTTACTGCTGTTATCGTTCGAAAAAGTAAACACGGATTGAGTGTTCGTAAACGGAGTTTGAGAACAAAACTTGATCGTTTAGCGGCCTATAGAAGCAATGAAGCCAGTTGGTCGAGCGAATCTAGAGCTTGGAGCTAAGTTGAACCCACAGGCGACGCATGGTTTGCGGAAGTCCCGGAGTAATGATCTATTGCGGCTCGAAGAGATGCGAGGCTCTAGAAGAACGGATATGCGCCCCCGGAGCGGACGTCCACAGTCCAGCCTGCTTCTATCACGCGTCCCAAAGTCCATGAGCATACAGGGCTCTGCAGTAACGCAGATACAGCACCCGCATGAGCTTGAGCGCACAGAGGTTGTGAAGAAGTCGCGCCTGACGTCAATGGCGGAGAAGTACATCTCCCACGTCGGTACTGTGGATGATAACACGCTCGTTCTCAAACGTACCTCTGTCCAGCGGAACCTTTCGCCCGATAAGGTCAACCTCGACAAGCAGGGCCTCACGAACGTGCCCATCTTCCAGGGCGAACGCCCGCTGCGCCTACTCAACCTCCAGAACAACCAGATCCGCGTTATATCCAATCTCCACCTCCTGACCTCCCTTATTTTCCTCGATCTTTATGGCAACAAGATCGAGCAAATATCCGGCCTCGAATCTGTTCCTGGTCTACGGATCCTCATGCTTGGACGTAATCAGCTGACTAAAATCAGCGGGCTCGAGGCACTGAACGATCTAGACGTCCTCGACCTTCACTCGAACGCTATCGAGGAGATCGACGGCATATCACATCTCAGACACTTGCGGGTGCTCAATCTAGCAGATAACAAGATCTCCTCGGTGAAAATCTCGAGCGGATTGGCCTCCCTGACCGAGCTAAACCTCCGCAGGAACAGTATCCGGGTTGTCCATGGTTTCGGCCAGCTCCGTGCCCTCCAGCGTCTATATCTTTCCAATAACTCGCTAGACACCCTAGACACCCTGCCTGCCGTGTGTGAGGCGCCCCAGCTGCTCGAGCTGACCGTTGATGGCAACACTGTCACGGAGCTTCCTGACTATGTGGGTACAGTACTGTCGAGAGCACCAAAGCTGAAACAGTTGGATCAAATCAAGATCACCGCGAAGGTCAGGACGGACGTGCGGGCCCAGAAACTAGTCCAGAAGCCGAGTCGGTCAGTGGTTGCCGAGTACGAGGACAGACGGCCCAAGACAAGGTCGGCCGCGCACGGGGAGGACGCCCCGCCCACCCCAGGACGGGAGGCGAAGGCCACAGCCTCACCCACGATCAAGCAGACTGAGAAAGCCAACGGGTATACTCTTCAGGACGATGGTAAGACGCTAGTCTGTCGTGGAGCAGGTGTTTCAGCTCTCATGGGCAAGATGCCGGTCGGGTTCGAGGGTGTAAGCACGGTGGTGCTGAGAAACTGCCCGATTCCCGGCGACGTCACCGACAGCAAGCTCATGCATCGCGTGTTGGCTTTGAAACTCAGCGACTGCCCGATACACGACTTGGCTGATTTGAATCCGTTCACGACTCTAACCCGGCTAACTTCGTTGGAGGTGCGGAACTGCCCGATCACCACATCAGCGCTCCTCTTCCCCTACGTTTCATTCGTCTTTCCCCGACTGAACATGTTCAACGAGAAGCCTGTGCTGACTGCAGACAGACACCACGCGGCCTCGCTGTTCGCTGGAATCACGAACGGGCTGAGCAACTACACCATTGCACACATGCCGCCCACGCCACAGGCAGCGGCCTTGGCTCCGTTCATCGCTGCTGCTTCTGGGTCAAAAGCCAGCAGCGGGAAGCACTCTGCGAGGGGCAGGAGAACTGAACCACAAGGCAAGATCACTAGACCGGGTTTGAATGGCGAGAAGATCCTTGACGCCGCAGTCCAGCGGGCAACAAAGCAGGATGTTTACCTGGGCGAATGGCCTCATCTTGTCATGCAGATTGTCGCCCAGACCATGGGTGAAGTCTCCACGGAAAGTTGAGTGACTCATTTCTGACTGTATCAATACTAATCTGAAGAATTGTAAATCTCATGGGTCACGCAAGATACCTCCCTTAATTTCTGAGCACTGGGCTCCTGCGTATTTCATATAAACGGTTGTATGTAAATTTTCGTAAATTTACGTGGTCGTAGTGCGGAAGGGCCAGCTGCCCTTGGCAGGTAAGGTAAGTCGAGAGATGCATCGGATGGCTCTCATAGCTGTCATTTACGTGATTTACGTGCGTTTTGAGATACTGGAAGATCAATCCTTGGGAAGCTCGTCATGGCTGAAGAACCAGCGACGCTTGAAGGCGTTCAGAATACGCTGTCCCGGGATCATTTGCTCCGTTTGCTGTCATTTAGCGGCCGTGTTACTGATTGCGAGTTCCCATTACATCACCCCACGTCATCCGAGATCGTCCTCGCCTTCCTCTGTCTAAGGAAGGCATTCCTCAGGGAAAACAACCAAAGCAGCATTCGTAGAGCATCGCAAGCCAGTTCTCGCGAGTGTAATACGTCTGAGAGCTACCCGCGTTCCTTCCCCGACTCCACGGGCGATGAGTACTCCGCGGACCAGGCGCTAATCCAGGATACTAGCAACGCATCCACCACTCCGCCGACCAACCCGCTCGCCAGCAACTCGTTTGAAGGCTTTGCCGCACTCTCTCGACCCAGCCGCTTTGATGACATCTCGCTGTCGTTCCCGATCCCGGAAGAAGGGTCTGAGGTGCCCTCACTGTTGTTCGAGTCCGGCGATGACTTGGACACACCCATCATGAGTGCCAGACTCGGGCCAAGCTCGAACAGGTCCTCGCGGTCATTGCTCAGCGAGGCGCTCAACGCTGCTTTTGAAAGATCGCACTGACATTCTCACATCTCTCTGCTGGCTGAGACGCCATTGTACATTTGCGCATATGCAATTCTATTCACATTTCTCATAAATTCTGGAAAATGCAGTTTATGGCGACTGGACTCACGGTCCTTGACGATCGCGCGCTTAACCGTCGTCAGGTCCTTGGCCTCGGCACCTCTCTTCTTGACCGACTTGGGAGAGAATGTGCGGGCAATGGTGCTCCGTTGGGAGGGCTTGAAAGAAAGAAAGAAATTGAGAAATACGATAACTCGCCCCAGAGTCGATTGTGTAAAAAAAGATGAAGCGGGGCGAGGTCTGGGGCGGTTCGGGGGTGAGAGGCGAACCTGTGGGCGGGCGAGGGGCGTCGCCAGCAAAAAAATCGGAGAAAGAAAGAAAATTTATGAATTTACTCGATTGTATGTAAAACATCGCACATGTCCGCGCTTCAGCCAGTGGGTGGCACCGTAGTGCTTGCCCGTTGACCCTGCCACGCGGCGGCAGGTGGGTGGGGAGGGGTGACAACGGACTTTGTCAGTTGGACGAGGCGGTTGGCTCGCTGGAGCTCGTTGCTCTTTCTCAGGAGCCATCCCATCAGTCCGATGGCTAGTGCTGAGCGTGCTTGTCTCTCGGTGAAGCAGGTTGCTCCCGTGATGGAGCAGATGTCCTGTCCGACCTCGACCAGCTCTTTGGCGGCGGCGTCAATGTGTCTGCCCCCTGGGGTGAGGGCTACCACTACTACGTCAACATCGTAGTCCGCGTACTGATCTCGCTTGGTCTGGATGAAAGCCGCTGAGTCGCGTTTTCCCACAGTCACTTCAATCACGAGCGGGCGTCCATTCCAGAGGAGAGGCTCGTTGATGAGAACATCAGCTTTCGCCTGCTTCACAGGGTGGGCCAGCTGTCCTTGGGCGGCGCGTCTCGCCAGTCTGTCCTGGACATTCGGTCCTCCCTCCCTCCCTCCGTAAAAATGAGTGCGGGGACCTCGGTGGGGTCAGTGATGGCGGGCGTCTCTCTGCACCGGTCGCCTCGGGCCGATGCAGGGCAGTTCGAGGCGACTTTTGGCGGTCTTTAAGTGTGGGAGGATGACCCAATCGCCGGGGACGACGGTGGCGGTGCCGACTGTCTCGGCTGGGCGTGCTTCGAGGGATTCAAGGTAGCGGGTGCGGGCAGGGGCATCGCGCGGGAGGTCACGGAAGGCGGCCGAGGTGAGTCCGGTTACTCTAGAGCGGGTCTTGTTGACGGTGTCTTCCACCTCGGGCAGAAGGCTGCCATGCTTCGGTGTTGCGGACATAGGCGATCTCGTTCAGCACTCTCAGTTAAGAGAGAGCGTTTGATCACTCAGCTGACCCAGAGCCACCGTGAGGCACTTAAAATTGGCCACTAAATCAAATATTTTCATCTTTATCACTTTATCACTTCATATTCACAACAGTATCGAAGATTTCAGCACACTCGGCACAGATTTTGGCTGCAACTGTGCTACAATCGAAAGAAACCTCGCGGATAAACAAATGCGAACTGCAGAACCACGCTTGCATCTGCCGAAGAACTCGTCCGACTGCAGTGCGACAAGCGACTCCAGGACATGTATGCGTCCTTTGGCCTCAAGGAGTCATCGGACCCGTCGCAGGTCGAGCAGCTGGTGGACACGGGGGGCAACCCACTTGCCATTGTCACGATGGAGGGCACGATGGGTCCCAACAAGTGGACCAACCTCGGCAAGAGCCTGACAGAGTGCTGTGGGATGATAATGCAAGGCTCTACGTTGATCCGCGTGACCAACCATGGTAATAGACTTGATCAGCACGCTCATGGGATGCCTGCTTCCGACAAGAGGAGTGTTGACTCGTTCGTGGAACGCACCCGTGTGTCCGTGCGCCGTGAACGTGCGGCAAAACGGCCTAACGTCACCCGCATCAGGCAGAAGTTGATGATTATCCGCCATTACAACCTTCGTTCTTTCACGCTGGTCAAAGAGATCAAGGAAACGAGGACCGAGATGCGTAAGGAGAAGAAAGCCAACTTCTGGGACAGTGAATGGAATATTTCCGTTGAGGATGACGAAGAAGTGTAAATGAAATGAAAATAAAACAAGAATTTATAGCTCCTGTGCCGAACACTCTAAGTAGTAATTCATGATGGCTTGGTATACCTTGCGACGCAGCACATCACGCGATTCAGCCTCAGCACGTTCCGCATTCCGCTTGGCAATGACAGAAGTGAGCTGACTGAGTGTCTTAGCCTCCTTCTTCAGAACTCTGGTGGGTCTGGCGAAGATGAGATCCGCGTCGCGGTCACGGCAAGGCTTGCTCAGGACGAGCTTGACGTCATCGACCGTCACACCGCACGATGAAGCAGCGAAGGCATGGACCTTAGCCCGGTAGGCGATGGGAATGCGGTGAAAGGCATCATCCATCTCGCGGACAGTCGCGATGAGTGGGTCGTCCGTGTCCAGCTCATCTGTCTGGGCGTCAAGACTGAGGAGAGCCTTGAAGCGGTGACGCTTGTCCTCATCACCGCCTCCCTGCCACTTGCGGCTGATCTCTTCGACCGACTGGAGATTGCCGTAGAGCTTGTCCTTCTTCAAGGAGGCTACTTTCATTTTAGGGACCTCGGCGGCAAACTTCTGGCTGAAGTCGACAACCCATCCGTTTGCGCGGGTAATATCGTCATTATTAAGGAGGAAATTGCTGATAAAGGTCTGAACGATCTCGATGGGCGTCTTGTGAGCTTTTCGGGCTGTTTTCGTGCACTTGTTGGACTTGCTCTGGCTCTTTTGCTGCGCTTTCTTGCCAAGAGCCATTCTCCTCTCCTTTTGAGCTTCAGTGGCCTGTATATTGCCTTGTTTACTTCTTGTCATCGTTGTTTCCTTAAAATGCGTGTGAAAATGTGAAATGAACTGTGACTCTCGACATTGCTGCGCAGCTATGGTATTCCAACGGCACAGAACGGGTTTATAGCATGCATATGATCCATTCTGGTGCCTTTATCCTCTATAGGCAGGCTCTTCAAGCATAGATCTTACCTGTAGTCTTCTGTCGAAGGTCCTCACATGCATAGCAGGACGTTTTGTTAGACACCAGCTGGCAGGATGGACACGTGATGGGAGGTTTCTTGTGATGTCTCTCCCCGCAGGATACATGCATGAATCTTTTGCACGCCGAACATTGCAAGTATGTCACGTGGCTAGGATTCCACCACCAGTCAGGCGCGTGGCAAACACAACAACCAAAGCAGAGGGCCCGCATGTACAGAACTGCTAGTAGTCGGTCACAAACCGGGCTGCATCGTGAGCAGTCAGACGGTCGACGGGGCGTGCCTGGGCCACCATCCAGCAGCTGTACAGTGATGGATGATACGAGATCATAATGATCCGCATCAGTGAGCGATTGGCCAGGGTACGGAGATAAGCGGGCTGGCCCTCGGTAAGTCGGGGGTGAGCCGCGTCAAGACGCCGATCACAACATGCCCTGAATGGGGAGCTCGAAGCGATTGGAAACGCGACCGGATACAGAAGCAATGACGGCTTGGAAGCCTGTAACCTTACAGTAGCTGAGAACCAGGTCGTAGTCGCTGGAAACTCCGTATGCTGTGACCGTGTCCCTGAGTCCCTTTGGAGTCATGGGGGACTTGGCCATGTGAAGAGGAATCTCATAAGACGTGTGAGCCGTGATGTACACGCCAGGGCTCTTGATCTTGATCGGTACAGGCAACTTAGTCGGCGTTAGGCCCGCCAACACGGCCTTGTCGGGGTTGACCAAGCAGACATCTGCGCCGCAGTCATATAGCACGAGCTTCCAAGTCACGGGCTCTCCACAATGTGCGGTGATATCTGCCGATACTACCGGAAGGTTGGGACCACCAGAAATTACGGTCCACACCTGAGGTCTTGACGGTTGCGGGAGTTAAATAGGAGGACGGATTTACACTGGACTTACAGAACTGTGCCAGGTGTCCGTCCTTCCCACACTTCTCGCAGCGCGTCTTGGGCTTACGGCTGTTCTCCTCGCGTCTGACGGTCGTTTGAGCAAAGGGGCGGCTGAGCGAAGACGCCTCACACAAGCGCCGGATGAGGGCGCTGGCCCGGGGGAAGACCTCCTCCAGAGGGAGGCCGGCGGTGACGCCGTCGACCTGGGCGCGGAGCTCCTCGTGGCGGATGGATCCCACGAAGAGGTCATGGATGCTCTTCTCCGATAGCTCTGGGTCCAAGAGCGACAGACGACGTTGGAACAGGGCGAAGCGCCCAACATGGGGGAATCCGTCATATGAAAGCTTGAATAGCTGGCGTTGGAGCTCGACTTCGGTCGGCCTGAGGACGCGCCCGAGGGCGTTGAGCACGGCTCTCTCCCTGTATGCAGTACTGTTGCGTACCTTGAGGCGGATAGTGGGTCCGAAGGTCGCGTCCTCGTCGTCTGACGGGGGGGTCCGGACCGTGTACTTGGCGTCGGAGTAGACGCTCAGCAGATCGACGCCACATGAAGAGGAGTACGCGTATACTGCGGGGCCAATGCGTTTGAGCAACTTGGAGGAACCGCCCTGGCGCACGTGGCGCTCCAGCTGTTCATTGAATCTAAACAGCGCGCTGATGTCGGGCTCGTCGAGAACGGGCCCATTTCTATCATAGGTCTCATTGTGTTTCGTCATTAGATGGAAAATACTAGTATTGTGGTCTCTTATGACAAAAGAACTTTAGTAGTCAAACGGGATTCGACACAGAGGTGTCGAATCCTGAGATATAAATATCATATCTATCTTCCAGAGGTCCCTAAACTGCTCGGTAAGGGATACCAAACCGACACCCCTGCTGTGGCTACCAGCCATCCATATCCTCGAGGAGCTCCAGCCCAACTCGGAAGTGGTCAGGGCCCTTGCGGCCTGTCCCATCTGTCAGAAGGTCGCAATCAATGCTGCTGTTGTTGCGATTCTATCATCCCCGCAGACTGCCCTCCAGACCATCTGCGCGACGCCATGGACGAGGCTAAACCAGACTCACCTGTCAGAGTGCCCAACTCTGAGCCTCGATCCATCATGCCTCTTCAAACACCCCGAGACATTCTCGGAGCGCCACGACCATAAGGTAACGAACTGGATCCGAGAGCACCTTGAGACGTAAGGGTTCCTTCCCTTTACACAGCATAATAAGCCACCACCTCCCAGCCGTCCGCCCTCCCCTGATCCAAGGCGTTCGGTGCTGCCCCCGCGGCAACGGCAGGCTGCGCACACCCCCCTGTCTCATGAGTGGATCTCCCAACCGTCGGGCCTGGCTGCCCGCCACTAGGCGGGTCTTTTCTTTTTCCCCGAGCCTGGGGTTTTTCCAGCCCTCCAACTGGCCGTCATGTTGTCGTGTCGTTGTATTTATTGAGTTCGCACCTGGCTCCGCAGGCCAGGGTTCGCACGTGCTACACGTTGGCACCCCACTGTAGTCCCTTTTGCAAGAACTGAGTTTACAAGAGAGAGAAGTCGACACAATAGGTGTCGACTGACCAAAGAGGACCCATATAAATATATATATAGGCTGACACTGCCCCCCCAATGCTCGACTGAGCATGACTGCTGGTTACTCATATGATCCACAGTGGGGGCCTGCCTAACGCGGTTCGCCGGCGAGAACGCCGGGGTCGCGGAGAAACCGAAGAAGCCGGAGAACCGGGCAACCGGATAACGCACCCAATTCTGGGTCGTTGTAAACCGTGGCTAGTGAAGAATCACATAGCCGGATAATCCGTTGCAGCGTCCTGGTCCCTAAAAGACCTTCAGGCCGCTGCCGGGGCGTGGTCAGCGCCAGTATCAATAATCAAGAAATCGGTCGTCATATGCGCGGTACCGCTGTGTAAGCATGCTATATCATGAGAAAAAGGTATCTTACTGCCCCTCCGTACCCCCAGGGTACAATTGTTAAGGGTATACCTTACCATAAATCCGCAACGTAAATCGTTGGACACAATTGAACGAGCATCGTGTTTGTCTTGGGCAGGAGGCCCCATTACCGTTACTCTTACCTAGTGCTCGAAAATGGCCATTAGAAGGCTCAACGGGGCTTCGTTGGCGAGATATGGCTTTTTTGTTCATCAGCCGTCGCCACGCCACCGAAGCACAACCGATACGGCCTTTGAAGCTAAACAACATCATTTCGCGCCCACTGGGCATCATCTACAGAGTAAATCAGCTATCATCTAGCTTCTTCGACGAGATTTCCCTTTTTTGGCCGATACAATGCCTCGAAGAGCACAAGTCGCATTGGATCCCGTCTTTTCGGGGCTTCTAGAGCAGTTACTCACTCATCTTGAGGACGAAAGCTCGCGAAACCGGTTGAGGAACGCCGCTCGCCGCTGCTTCCTCCAGAGTGCTAGGACGAGGCAAGCTGGCCGCAATCCCGCCGTTATCGTTCGGGAATCCCTTGCTCGCCGCGCCCGACAGGTCAATACTGACCGTCCAGCGTCGCCCTCGTCCTTACCTGCGCCTACCGAGGCCGATACGGCTACTCGCGTTACCGCCGCTCCTTCCCCCGACGAGGAGAGCGACTATGACGTCAGCGAAGATACGCCAACCCTAGCCGAGCTGGTCGGCGTGATGTGGGAGGGGTTCTTCAACTTCGTGGACTCCGCTGAGCCCTTGCTCGATGCTCTCAACGGAGGCACGCTCTACAGCGCCGGACATGATGTGAAGCGAACTGTTTATAGGTAAACCGTCTAAAGGTAAAAATGGTCTAAACTGCCGTGACACTACCCTCTCTTTGGAAGAAAACCCCTCCTGGGGAGCAAAAGAAACCAAAGAGGGACCTTAAACGTAATTATCAAGGTTCTTACGGGCCTTCCGAGCACGGCGCTTAACCTCTTCGACGTGGGACACAGACCTTAGGTGCTGTTCCGTGCGTTCATCATAGTTTTTCCACTTAATGGTCACCATACCGGTTTTCCAGTCGATCTTCTCGATCTTTTCGATCTCAAACTGTTCCTTATCGGATTCGGCTAATTGCTTCATTTGAGTCTCTTCAAGATCTGTCTCAAATGGCATCAGTTTGTCGACGTGGGTAACTCTAATGTCTCCTTTGACAATAGATTGCAGCTTCACCTTATGGTTCGGCAGTACCTCGTGAATCTTCCACGGGCCTCTGTTCGGGCAGTCGAGCTTCTTGGGGTTTTCATGTTTCCATAGGACATAGTCACCTACTTCTACCCCCTTCGTCTCGATCTGGCTCCTGGCGGATGTGCCTTCCCTTACGGAGTCTTCCAGTGTCCTTAGGACCTCCTGGAGAGATTGCTTGAACTCAACAATCCTCTTGTCGCCCCACTCTGCCCCGTCCCACTCAGTGGAAAATAGGTTGTGAGGCTGACCGAATATTAATTCATGAGGGGAGAACTGCGTAGCAGTGTGTGTCGTGCCATTAAGTATCATTTGAACGGTTGGCACCAATGTTGCCCACTCGTCTCGGCTCGCAATAGCGAGGACCATCCACCTTAAGTGGCGACCAATCTCTGCATTTCTCCTCTCCACCAGCCCATTACTCTGGGGGTGATATGGGATCGTGAAGTGCCGAAGCACCTTCAGCTCCGTGAGCATCGCGTCCAGTATGGAGTTTGCGTATTCCGGACCCCCATCAGATTGGAGTTCGAGAGGGACACCGTATCTCGTAAAGACTCGGTCCCATAGGGCCTGTGCAACTGTGCGTGCGTCATCGCTGGCTACGGGGATAAGCTCCGTATACCTAGTGAACATGTCAACTGCTGTGACGATGTATCGTGCCCCCAGATTATCCAAGGGCAGTGGTCCAATGGTGTCCACAGCCACGGTCTCCCATGGCTTGCCTCTAAGGCTGGATCCTGCTTCGACCTCAATGTAGTTTCTTATTCTCGACTTGAGGCAGATCGGGCACCGCTTAACGGTTCGTCTGACATCATTCAGCATGCTAGGCCAAAAACCCATCTTCTTCAGCATCTGATACGTGGCATTTGAGCCAGTGTGGAATTGATGTGCCAACTGCAGGAAGGTGTCGCGTAGCTTACCGTCCGGGATGATCGGGACTCCTTGTACGAAGTACGTAGAGTCCACCAGGGTGCAGCCGTCTAGGCCTTCCCAACCGATCCTATGTTCCTCAGGGAGGCTGGCCTGGGCCTCGCTGATATCCCATAGGGACGGTCTCACCTCGCTCTCCTCTGCTTCTAGCAGATTTAAGGAGTGTGAGTCCCGGCAGGTGCTCTGCACCCGCGACAGCATATCTGCCATGACGTTAGCGTTACCAGATATATGACTAATGGTGAACGTGTAGTCCGATAGGACGGTAACCCAGCGAAGGAGCTTCTTTGATAGCTCTTTCCTCTGTAGTAAATATACCAAGTTGCGGTGATCCGTATGAATCTGGATATCATCCTTCAACCTAAAGAGTTGGGCCATATCGGGCCGCGTCAGGCAGTATATGATCGCATGAAGCTCTTGTTCATACGTGGGCCACCTGGACTGGGTGGCACTGTGGCTCTTAGAGAACAGTGAGACGAGTTCCCGGTTACCGGACTCGTCCTCCTGGACTAAAATACCCCCGAGTCCTTCGTTAGACGCGTCCGTCTCAAGGATCCATTTCTTAGAAAGGTCGGGGAAACTCAGGATCAAGTCGGATGATAGCCGTTCCTTGAAAGCTTCGAAAGCTTCATCCTGCTCTTGGGTCCAGGTGATCAGCTGTTGATCTTTTGACGCTTTAAGCATGTCATTAAGCGGCTTTAGGAGGCGCGACGCGTCCGATACGAACTGCGCGACATAGTTAAATGATCCTAGAGTGCGCTGAAGCTGCTTCGGAGTTTCCGGTCTGGGGATGGCTCTTACGGCATCTACCCTCTCGGGGGAAAGTTGCTTCCCTTTTTCTGAGATAATATATCCCACGGCCTCGATGTGATCTGTACCAATTACACATTTTGGGCCCTTCAGACGTAGTCTATACTCCTTGCAGATGTCAAAGACTTTCTCGAGGATCTCTAAGAACTCCTCTTCTGTCTTGGCGTAGACCATAAGGTCATCAATGTAAATGTCAACTCCTTTGTGGAGGACCGGGGCGAACGCCTTTTGCATTGCCTTTTGGAACCTAGAGGGTGCATTGCAGAGCCCAAATGGGCACCGGCGGAACTCCATGTAATGGTCCGGTGTGACAAAAGCTGTCTTCGGAATGTCCGTCTCCTCCATGCTCATTTGATAATAGCCCTGCCGTAGGTCAAGAGCCGCAAAAATCTTGCATCCAGCTGCCCTATCGACGAACTGACGGAGGTTTGGTAGTGGGAATTTGTCCTTCACTGTATTGGCATTGAGGGCCTTGTAGTCGACACATAGTCTGATCTTATCTGATCCCTTGTGTCCCTTACGGACAACTACAATGGGTGAGCTGAACGGTCCCGATGAGGGTTGGATTATCCCGTCCGCCACTAGGTTCTCGAGCTCATCATTCACGAGCTCATTTGTTGTCTCAGCGAGGCTTCTAGGCCGCAGCTGGACGAGCTCCTCACGATCTATGAGCTCTATAGACATTTTGTCCAGGCGAGACCCTTCACTAGGCAGGGTTTCGTCAAAGACCTCTTCGGCCTCAAGAATCTTAGATATGATTTGGTCCCGAATTTTAGATTCGGGGACCGTTACACCAAGACTTCCTGGGTGTCACACACGTTGGCTTCTGAATCCAAGTATCGGTGTGCAAAGGGGAGCCACTCATCTTCGTTCGGGTCCGACATAATCTTCCCCAAGTTGAAGTTTAGGGTCTCGTCCCCAATCAGCCCTAAGGCTCTGAGGACGTCGCATCCAAGGAGTACCTTGAAAGCTTCCCCAGGCAGCACGTAGTACCGCCACTTGACCCTAATGGGCGCAGCCCCAATATTAGGAAGAATTATCTCCATTTCAGCCACTTGGTCTGTTGTGACAGTGCTGTTATCGCCCAGGGTTACCCTGATGCGTTCCCCTATTGACACGCTGACTGCCTCTTTTGGCAGTTTACGCAACGCCGCCTTGCTCATAAAGCTTCTAGAGGCTCCGGTGTCAACAATGAACCGATATTGATTTTCCTTTAATACGGCGGACGTAGTCATAGGGCCTTCAGCGATAGCTGCGAGGTTAGCCTCGGCCTTCCTCTCCTCCAGCCGATGCTTTGGATGCTGGGGGCAGCGGAAGGACTTGTGCCCGTACTTCTCGCAGATGGGGCAGAAGGGGATCCCGAGCCTATTCTTGATGGGATCTGGGCCCTTAGGACCCTGGGGAGGCTGTTGAGCCGGCCCCTTGTGGGGGTGACTGGGCTGACCGCCCTGGCGCTGCCAGTTCTTTCTCTTGCCCGTATGGGCTTGAGGGCGGTCTGTAGGCTGGACATGGCCCAGGGGGGTGAACCCCCGCTTATCGAGGCGCTTGGCTGCCTTCACGGCACACTTGACAACGTCTTCGAACGAGGTCGCGCCAGTGATAGCCGCTAGGGCTCGGGTCTGTTTTTGCAAGACCGAGGGCCCTAGGCCCTTTACGAAGCACTTCCCCGCGTAGCGAGAGAAGTTGTCGCCGGGAGTACTGTCCTCAGGTAGATCTTGGAGTAGGTCGTCATCGTCTGCCAGCTTATCGAAGAGTTGGAGGCGGGTACGCACGGTGGCGGCGTGTTGGCGGGTGATGCTGAGGAGCGCGTGAGGGCCCGGGGTTGCTGTAGGGGCCTTTAGGGCGGCTAGGTCCTTCGTCAGTTGTAGGACGTCATCAGGCATAAGGCGCTGCTCCACCCAGGCGATGAACGCGTCCAACTTGATGGTAGCGGGGTCATGGTCATCCGCTTGTAGCTCTAAACGCGTTGACGGGGAAAGGAGGATGCTTAAGGGGAGTTTCTTGTGAGTGTCGAGGAATATTGTGGCTTTGGCCTTGAAGTGTTGGAGGGACTCAAAGGTAGCTGTTTCGGTATCGATTGACGGAGTTTCAAACGTCAGGGACATCGCAATGACTAGTATTAATACTGTGAAGCGAACTGTTTATAGGTAAACCGTCTAAAGGTAAAAATGGTCTAAACTACCGTGACACATGACCTTGCCCGTTCCGGACCGACCGCCATTGGTCACCTTTCCCGCGTGGCCGGTGTGCTGTATGTGTGGGCCTGTCGGCAGCATGCCGCCCGTAACGCCGACACCGAGATTGTCGGTGCCTTTCTGAAGGCCTATCTCGAGTCCCGACGTGGGCTGCGTTGTCCGGATGGTTGGAGTGTTGAGCGCCAACTCAGACCGGACCTTTGGTTTGCCGTCCTGGCGGGCGGTAATCCCGATCTGTTCCGATTGGCCTTTGGCACCCTATGCCACGGTTCGAACCACCTCTCGTTCGCCAGAGCCGGCGGGGCGGGTGACAAGCTGAGACAGGCCAAAGCTCTCAATGTAGCGGCCGACACAGTCTACAGCAGCGGTTTCATCCGTGGGCCGGATGATGGCCAAGTAAAGCTCGGTGCCCGCGCGCGGGGCGTAAGACACGAGCAGGCGGAGGACGTCACCATCGACACGGTGGCCCCAGACGCGAAGAGGCTCATAAGCCCGACCCAGGACATCGGCTGTAAGGTAAGGTAAGGTAAGGTAAGGTAAGTTTACCTTCTGACTACACCCCCAATAAGCTTGCGCCTGGGTGGCGCGGACCGATGCTACAGGGTGACACGGTGAAGCAAGATGGCGTGCCAGTAGCGTACATGGTTAAGGACGTGAACGGTGACGGCACGGTAGCAGTGTCGGACTACATCAAGAACAAGCTAGCAGAGAAGATGTACATAGGGCAGGTCAAGCGGTAAATGGCCAGCCTCATCCAGCTAGATTTTTATCAGTCGTTTATTAATCAAGACTTACACCAGAACAGAACCGATTCTCTCTCCATTCGGGCCCACGTCACGGATGCAGTAGTCGAGCAACTCGGGATGGTCGTCGAAGAAGGGCTTGACTCTATCCATCGAGGCCATGTCGACGGTGGGCTGAACGATGGAAGACGTGTCGTTCTCGCGACCGGCAACCGTCTCATACGTCATCAGAAGACGGAGAGTGCGACCATCCAGACGATGGCCGAGTACGCGTGAAGGCGTATAGGCCGCGCTGGGGCGGTTGGCGTCAACGGCCAGGGGCGGGGCAGGCATGAGACCGGGGGAGTAGCCCGGGGATGCGCCCGGCTTGTGGTGGTCATAGACCACACTAATCATTTATACAGTTTAAGCCATTTATTGGCACAAGGGTTTTCTCTTCTTCTTTCCCTATAAAAGCATTCTCCGCATTAGCGAGGCACATTAACGTTAATTCCCCTCAAATGCTGAAGAAATCCGATCCCCCGTTGCTGAAGTCGCCAGATCTGAACGAACTGTTCATCTTTGTGGACAAGTTCAACGATTACCGCGCCTTAGGGGGCAAGCGAGACATTGAGAAGCTAATCGACAGCGAGGTTCGGGAGATGGTGACAGCAATCCTACCAGCGGACGATCTTGACGACGCGGAGGAAGAGATCCCTCTCCTCCTTAATCAACATCATCGTGCCGCTCGCTCCAGAGCCCAGAAGGACCTCAAGATCATCAAGCGCCTAGGACGCGCTCTCAGACCTACTCAAGAAGTCAACAAGCTCCGTCTCTTTAGAATCACCGCCAAGGACTTCTCCCCTATCGAAGTTGCTCGAGTCAACAAGAAGTTCCGTATTACCATGGCAGTCGTCCAACCCGAGTTCCCCCTCGAGACACTACGCGACATATACGTTCGTTGTTTCAAGTTCGGATCCAACCAGACGATGTACCGCATCAAGGAGGTGATCCAGGACATGTCGCTAGAAGATGCCATGCCGCGCGTTCTAGCCCTATCCAGAACAGTCCAAGAGAGCACCGCGATCGCCAACGCGTTCCAGGACAAGCCGTCCAACGCCGAGCACCACCACACGAGCCGTAACTCCCACCGACGCAACGATCGCAAGCCTCAGTCACGTCCCACCGAAGACCGTTCGCATGCTACCAGACCTGAACACGCGTCGACTAAGCCTATCGACAAGAAGGGCAGACGTGATCATTCACAGTTCACTTGCTATAACTGTGGTGGTAAGGGTCACGCCGTCTACGAGTGTAAGAAGCCCAAGAACAAGTGTCAGAAGTGCGGGAAGAGCGGACACCTTGACAGGTTCTGTAAATCCCCACAGTACTTGTCCTTGTTCTCGATGACTTCACACAAACGCAAAGATAGCCTACCTCTGTGCAAAGTTAAGGTCGAGGGTCGAGACGTCGTTGCCTTGATTGATTCGGGAGCCAACTGCTCCACTATATCCCCCAAGCTGACCAAGGGTATGACGCGTATATCAGATGAAGAGCGAAGCGTGCGTACAGCCAAGGGAACTATACAGTCCCAAGGTTCCGTGCAAGGGAACATCAAACTCATGCCGTCAGCCTTTACACCTAAGGCAGTGTCCTTCAAGCCGGAGTTGATTGTGCTAGATACTGAGTTCGACGTCGTCCTGGGGTACCCCCACCTTGTCGAGCTGGGAATCCTCCCCGACGTGAACGTAGAGTCAGGGGAATACTCGGACGAAGTCCAGGTCCCCGAAGCTTTCAAGCACAACGCTGCCATCTTTAGTCTATCCGACCAGTCGACCAAGAGTCAAGCCGAACTGATCAAGAGGTTCTCCGATCTATTCCAAGACCGGGACGAACCTAGCAGGCTAGAGCCGTACGACCTCGTTCTGAAGGACGATCGGGTCGTGAACGCCAGACCTTACTATGTACCCCCAGCGAAGATACACGTCGTGAGAGAGCACATCGACACGCTGCTAGCCAAGAAATATATCGAGGCCTGCCAGTCACAATACGCTTCCCCAGCTATGACTGTGCCTAAGAAGGGAGGCAAGTCGCGTTTCGTAGTCGATTTCCGCCGTATTAACGAGCTTACTGAGCCGTTCGACTACCCCATCCCTCGTATCGACGAGGTGCTGTCACAGCTCGCAGGACAGAAGATCTTCGCGACTCTAGACCTGTCGTCCGGGTACCACCAGATCCCTTTGACAGAACGATCAAGACCCCTGACTGCATTTACCACCGTACTAGGGCAGTATCAATACCGACGGATGCCTTTCGGGCTGCGCAACGCAGGAGCTCACTTCCAGAAGGCCATGGAGCGCGCCTTCGCCGGGCTCGTGGGCAGCTCATGTTACATTTACATCGACGATATTATTGTCTTCGGCAGCGACGAGGCCGAATATCTCGCGAACCTCGAAAGAGTCCTGGACCGTGCGCGTAAGGTCAAGCTCCAGCTCAATCGCGAGAAATGCCAATTCGGCAGGCAGGAGGTCGAGTTCTTAGGTTGGGTTGTCAATGATGGGCAGGTGAGAATCGCACCCAGCCGTGTAGACGACATCGCAAATCTCCAGATGCCGACATCCATCAAGGGCATGCAGGGCCTAGTAGGATTCCTCAACTATTTCCGGGATCACATCCCCCATTTTGCGGAAATCGGACACCCGTTAATCAAAGCTATGTCCGGTCACACAAGTCTCGGCCTGACCGCCCAGCAGGAGGCCCTCGATAAGCTCAAGCAGAGCCTTACCTCCGCTGACGCCCTAGCAATTTTCGACGCCACGAAGGAGCATTCTATAATGACCGACGCCTCGGGAGTGGGGTACGGCGCAGTCCTATTGCAAGAGGGCAAGCCTGTCTGTTACATGTCGAAGGCCTTCAACGCCACACAGTCTCGTTGGTCAACGATTGAGAAGGAGGCGTACGCCATTGTGGCGGCCTTGCAGCGCTGGCGCAAGTTCCTTGCCTGGGGACCTTTCTCCATACTCACTGACCACCGAAACCTTACCTTCATGTACCGTAGCATCAACCCGAAAGTCAGGAGGTGGGCCGATGCCATTTCCGACTTGGACTTTGAGATTAAGCACGTCGCCGGCCTGGACAATGGAGCCGCAGATGGTCTGTCCCGTGTGTTTACTATGTTCACTCGCAAAGCTACGACCGATGAGATTGAAGAAGCACACACCACCGCCGGCGCCCATCTATCTCGACGACTAACGACCGAGAAGCTTAGAGCCGAAGGGTTGTCGGTGTCGAGAGCCGCAGTCGACCAGGTGATTGCAGCTTGCCCGGTGTGCCAAGTCCTCGAGAGACCCCACGTCGATACACCGGATGGTCTGCATACCGCCGTTGATGAACCGTTTAAGCGAGTAGCCATCGACACCTTAGGTCCGTTCCCCAAGTCGCAGGGGTTCACGCACATCTCCGTCATCATAGATATGTGTAGTAGGTGGACCGAGTTGGTTCCAGTTACAGGTACGACTGCGCAAGCCGCAGTTACGGCGTTCGTTAATAACTGGGTCTTACGCTATGGCTGCCCCGAGGTCTTACAGACTGACGGCGGGCCCGAGTTTAACAATCAGCTCATGAAGTCCCTGGCCGACGAGATGGGTTTCCACACCCATGTTACGACTCCACATCACCCGCAATCTAATGGCATCGTCGAACGGGCCAACAGTGGAGTTCTCAAAATCTTGAAGGCCAGAAAGTTCCATTTCCGGGACGCGGACTGGGTCAAGCACTTACCTGTCGCACAATTTATCGTCAATTCGACGCCCAGGATACCCACTCACCTCTCACCATCCGAGATCATACTAGGTGTCAACATCAGATCCCGAACGAGATCATCATCTGCACCCACTCGACTAGCGCCAGAATACAGGACAGACGCGCGGCGGCTGGCCAAGCCATCCAGCTAGCGAAGACTAGAATTCAGGCAATGAGAGAGGACGCTCTCGCAAACGCCGCATCGTCACGTCAGGAGTTACTGTGCCGGTTCGTGTTGGTCAAGTACCCAGCCAGACCTCCCAACAAGCTGATGCCAGGATGGCGAGGGCCCATGCGACGGGTCAGTGCGGTTAAGCAAGATGGCGTGACGGTCGCCTATGAAGTTCAGGACCTCAACCAGGGAAGCCAAGGCAAGATATTGAAGGTCGACGCCTCGCGCGTACGCAGATTTAACCCTGGCAATCTATCCGAGCGAGAGATCAAGGACTTGGCCGCCACGGCGAACGATGAGTGGGAAGTGGACCGTATTTCCAAATCGCGAGGGAACGGAACACGAACCAAACGCGAATACCGCGTTCACTGGTCTGGTTTCGAGGACGAGGAGGCGACATGGCAGGATTGGGACTCCGTCAAGGACCTGGAAGCATTAGATATATATTTGAAGTCTGACCAAGCCAAACTGGACGGTCTATAAATCTTCACCACATCTAATCGCTCCAGCGTCAAGTCATCAGATTTATTCGTCGTCCGACTCCTCGGTATCGGTCAGCTCGACCAACCAAGACGCGTCAGCGTGGCGCTCAAGATCGTGCTCAGCAAGATAGTCGCGCACACAACGGACGAGACAGAGATCGGCGTTCAGCCAGACGATGCTGAGGCCAGAGTAACCCTCATACTGGAGTATGAGAGCGAAGGTCCCAGGTCCACGAGTCGTTTTGAGGAATTCATGACGGACAACACACGTCACGGTGTAGTAACGGTCCGGGTCCGAGACCTGAATAGGCTCCCAGTGGACCTCGTCACCGATCGCAGGCAGGTGACCCTCGCGACACAGCTCGTCGACCAGGGTCGCCCAGAAGGCGCTGGGAGCTGAGATGCAGCGGCTGATCCCGAAGAGTGCCACTCGGAAGTAATCGGGCGAGAGGACGAGGATCAGCAGGCGGTTGAGGTATCCGCGAGCCGTGGTATCCGACGTGACACCGGCAGCAGCGCGAACTGCGGCCACGAGCCCGGCAGAGTAGCGCCCACTACCGGTCAGGCTGATGTCGCCACTCCGGAGGGCTGCTGAGACGATATCGCCATCAGTGAGCGTCGGGCACAGCTTGATCTTGAGGTGGGTCACCACCCCAGCGAGAGCGAACTGGCAGTAAGCCACGAGGTTAAGAATCTGGCGAGACTTCTTAACATCGGTGACTACCGCGGCGTCGTGGAGGCGACCCTGCTCAATGGCGTCGAAGATACGCTGAAGAGGCATTTCAATCGAGTTGCTGTAGCCATTCAGGCGCCGGGAGACCTCAGCTCTGATGTCGCGGGGAAGATTCATAGATGCCGTCACGGGTCGAGTAACACGCTCTGCGGCTTGTACACGGTGCCTGGATGAGTGGTTGATTGATATTTGTTACTTACAGGTTACCGGAGGCCAAGCGCTTGCGCTGAGTACGTGTTTGAGCACGAAGAGAACGACAGACGGCGGAATGAGCGGAAACAAGAGGCTTAGTGAGTTCCTCGTCACCAATTTCGGCGATTTTAGCGCGAATAGTATCCAGAATTGCTTCTACGGCGGCGTTGTCCGACATCAACTGAGTTGACGGCGACATATTCTGCACTTTTGGAACAATCGGTTTCAGGACGAAACCTAGAGCAGTAATAGGACGCCAAATCAAGCTAATTCATCTATTTACTAAGCGCTGTAGCCTATTAGCTCCATCGGAAGCCGATTGATGTTGTTAATGAAGTACGAGCGCGCCAGGAAAAATGAAAGGCCCAAAACTCGCCAACGAAGGCCTTTTTGGAACCTCTTAATGCCTTTTTTCGGCGTCTGCGTAAGTTTCAGCGCAAATGGTACAGTACTTCTTCTTATTCTTCTAGACGCCGAGATCAACCCTCGAATTACTTAGAAGCATGCGTAACACGTAATATTTTTCGAGACACGGCCATATGAGGCCGTGGAGGGGCAGGGATAAGCCTCTATGAATACGGGCGAACCCTAGCCGTCCGTTTGACTGTCATTGACGTCGGTAAGTTCGGACCCTATATGCGGTTCATGAGGGCGGCGAAGCCCTGGTAAGACCATCTTAACACGTAACATAGCAATTGCTTACACAGTGGATCCACGTTATCATATACAGCTGTCGGGTTTTATTCCCATGTCACCGTTGGTGATACCATAATTCCGTATCGGAAGACCGCGGGTCGGGCGTTGCCCACTCCACTGCCAATGGAGTAGACCGTTGCATAGCTTGGGTGGCACCAAACTATAACACGGATGACCCTAGGCCAACCTAACCCCCGTAACTCGTTGAGTGTCATGCCTATTACCCAGGCATGGAGGGGCAGTGTGGTGGTCATAGACCACACTAATCATTTATACAGTTTAAGCCATTTATTGGCACAAGGGTTTTCTCTTCTTCTTTCCCTATAAAAGCATTCTCCGCATTAGCGAGGCACAGGCTCGAGGCAGCGCCAAAACTCAAAGCCCGCGAGCAGAGAACGGGAGAAGTGGCCGAAGTGGGCGCCATCGCGGCAAGACCGAATCTCCGCAATGTACTGCCGCACGAAGCAGCGGACCTCGTAGTCGGAGAGCAGGTCCTGGCACTGGCCAACCAGAAGAAGCTGGTATGTGGCCGGGTCGTGGCCGAGCATGATGGCCCGCTCGAGGTGGGGGCGCATGACGGTGCGACCAAGGCCGGAGATACGAGAAATCTGCTCGCCGAGCGCGGCGGGACAGAGGGTCGGCACCGACGCATCCAGGCGGCCGAGGAAAGCAGCGATAATCTCGCTATCCGACGGGTCGGAACTGTCGGTGGTCATTGAGACCCGGAGACTGCGAAGGTGCCGCGAAATGGCTAGCAACACCAAGCCGTCACGGGACAGGTCACGAAGAGCGTGATGCGACCGCTCACTAGTGGTCAGATGACCGTATCGCGACAGCCGGCCGCGCACAAGTGCTCGTAGCTCTGCTCTAACGTCAGCACTAACGTAGGAGATCGCGGTGGCCTGCACACGGGAGACCATCTCGGACAGCTGGGGTTCGGCCTCGACGGGGTCGTTAGGCGCGGTAGCCTCGGCCTGCACGGGTGCCTCCGTCTCCTCGGGCGTAGGGTGAGGCTCATCATCCTCAGCGGCGGCGTCATCAGCTTCGTCGGCGCTGGATCCGGCGTCCTCGGTGCTGGGCGCAGGCGGCAAGTCTCCAGCAGGAGCAGACGGTGAGGTAGCATCGTCGGATGTGACAGAGGCGGGTGCGGGAGCGAACACGGCACGGTAGGTACGTTGCCGGTTCGGAAGCTGGTCTTCTTGCACATGCTTGTCGAGAAGCCGCTTGAACGCGGTCCGAGCGCGTGACGTAGTGAAAAACGGCAGCAAATGCCTTACTAGCTCGTCAAAGTTGCTCATTCGTGTAGATCGCTCTGTCACTCGAAGTGACAGCACGCGATCAATGGAAAACAAAGAAGAAGAACAAAACGGAGCGGATCTACAGGCCAATAGGCACACAATTGACGCGGATGATGTTGATTACTTATGGCGGGTGGCTTAAGGCCAAGCTCGCATGGCGAAGAGGCACGGAAAATTACAGAAGCCAGAACTCGCGATTGAGACCTCGTTGAGGCCTCTAGAGGCCTTTTTTGGGCCTTTGATGTTGTTATTATCTATGAATGCAGCTCCTGGAGCTGATAATGGTGGTTAATTGCAAAGTGGCCAAGGATTTACGTCCCTGATTTACGCTCATGTAAGTTTTCCAATTGAGACTGGAAACGCCCAGGACAGTGTGTGAGACACACTTGGCTGTTGCGAAGTGGCACAAGTGGCCGTTTAGTCGGAGATAGCGACTAGAGATTTTAGACAGAGTTGGTGTGAGTTACCCACTAACTTAGCAGCGCTGCAGATCATGATAACTCTTGCTTGATTGCTTGATAGCTCTTGACCCGAAGGCTGCAAGGATGTGCGCCGGTGCTAGCCACACCGGGTTGGGCGATGCTTGGCCGCTGACCCTAGTAGCACATGCCTCGCGAGCATGGAGGGGTAGAGAGGTGCACTTACACAGGACACGACACATGCAAGGACAGTAGACCCGACGGGGTCCAGGAGAAATGACGATAACCCAGCGGGCAGTCCGGTCGACTGCCGATGGGTCCCCATGATGCTCGCCGAGCATGTGGGCCAGAGCCTGCCTGGCGAGACAGAGGCAGGTAGTCTGGAGCTGACAGGCTGCTTATCAGCGGTAGGGTCGGCCTGGCCGAGCACGCGATGCCCCGCCAGCGACATTGGTCGCGAAAGAAAGAAAGAAAGAAAGAATTTAATGTGTCCTGCTACTCGTCCTGCTGTGTAAGCTGAATGTCACAGTTTGTGTCACCCCTTCGAGGAACGCCTAAGCGTGTTGGTACCTCTACAGAGCACACCTAACACTTCCTAAGAGGGCGTGAACAACGGCCGTCAAGGCCTAGCTGGTACGCTAGAGGGATCCTATACATGGCCACATTAATACCCCCAAAGTTAGGCTAACCCAGGTCTTACTCTTAGGGGCCCTTTGGGTCCCAGGTCTGCCTGGCACCTACAAAGCCTTGCCCTGCACGCTGCTGTCAGGGACCTTCCGTACGTTTCCCCTCTCCCCCGGGTCCCCTAGGGAGGTCCTGGAGTTTCCTCGACCCGCTCGCCATGTTTCAGGCACCCGCCAGGGCGGGGTCGGGTCTAGAGTTCGCCGTACCAGCTGGGCCGGGTTAGGAACCCACCGACGCCGCGTAGGTAGACTTCCACGGACTTGCCGGCTGCGTTCGGGCTCATCTAGCGCTGTCCGATTTCACTCCAGGTTCCCATTATCGGGGGGAGCTCCCAGGGGCGGTTGCCACGTCTTCCAGTGTTCCTGGCTAGGCGCCGGGCCACATCAGGATGGCCCTGCCTTCCCGGCAGGTTACCGACGGAGTGGGTAGCTTCTTGCGTCATCCAGTACCTCCGCCAGTCTGCCATGCATCATCCTCCTGGTGCGCCCCCACTGTGTGGGGAGGGGGTACCCCTTGCGCGCCGGAGGGATGCGCCGGACTGCTTGTCCGGACGCTTGCGCCCTACTGGCCCAGCTGTTTTGCCAGGCCTTCCCTATTTCGTGCTTGTTGTATGCGGTTGTCCCTTAGTGGTCCTTTGCAGCCTTCCCTCCGCCTGGCGCTACCGGAACATGTGGTGTTGTCCTCATTGGTTCCAGGCCCGCTGCGCTTGGGGTCGGTGCTCGGGCCACCTTTCCAGGCCGCCCTGTGGGTTGGGCCTGTCCCCTCTTGGTGGTGGGGGAGTTGTTTCAAGTGTGATGCAGGCATCAGAGTGCTCCCCTTGCTGCGTGGGTTGGGTTGGGTGTGCGGCCGGGCGCTACCGGAACATGTGGGGGGAAAACACCTCCCGCCGGTTCCAGGAATGTTCCGCCCTGTGCCTTGTCTTCACCCAGGGCTTTCCTCCTAGGGGTCTGGGCCTGTTCTGAGGTTCATGAGGGCCTTTTTCCCGCATAATAGACCCTCTTTCACTGTTTCATCCTCCTGTTGCAGTAGCCAGTGGAGCTCCAATATGGCCCTGGAGTTATACCACTCCCCATCTGGGCCGTGCCGCAGCCTACTTGCCATGGTGTGTGTTGCCGCAGCTTCCCAGCACTGCTCCCACCCACTTGGGCGGCCGACGCCCTGGCACTCCGCTATGATGTGGCTTTGTGTTCCTAGCGGTTGGTCTTCCAGCCACCCGGCTACTGCCACTAGCGCCTGCGCCTGGGGGGGGGTATAGTTGGAGGTAGTTGATCAATTCGCGTTCGGCTGCGAGTGTGCATATCGGGCATATTCTTTGGATACGGTCGCAGAGCATTTCCTGCCCGGGGTACCTCCTGCTTATGATGAGCGCGGCTCCTCGAGTTGTGTGGCTGTTGCTAGCGGAGGGGAGCGTGTTGGAGGCTGTTGCAACTACCCTCTTCAGCTCCCCTCCTGAGCATCATCTCCCCTCTGATAATCTTTGGTTTCTTGGGTGCTCTCCCGCCTGCCATTGTTTGCATTGCCTCCGCAGCTAGCACTTCGGCGGCCGCCTTGGCTGTTCGGCTACCTTTGGTGGCGATGTCTCGTGCTGTCATCTTCCATCCCCCGGCTATTGCTCTGGGTCTGGGTCCGTGAAGGTCGCTAGGGGCCAGATCTAGTACATTGTCTGCCCACTTGTTCAGCTTTCCGATAACGGACTTGGGGTTCGCTCTTCCCCAGTCGAAGTCCGCTAGGGGCGATGGGCGGTCAGGGTCCCGGGCCGATTCGCGGATTCTAACCGCTCTTACACCCATGTCCGCTTCCCAGCACATCCATCCCATCATCAGGCGGGCGACACCCCCTCCACCGGGTCCGGTTCCCGCCATGAGTCCTCGCCAGTCGTTCCAAAGCCTTCTGCCTCCTGGGACTTGGCCCCAGATTTCGATTCCGAATTCGATCTTTGGCCATAGGAAGGTGCGGAGGATGGACTCGGAAACAGCCGCGGGCGTGGAGCCTTTAGTCCATCCCACTCTCCGGGCGAGGGCGATGTACTTGTTCGACTGTTCTCTTTTCTTTGCGATGCATGCGCTGAGCGGATGAGGGCCACTTGCTATCCAGAGTCCCAAGTATCGGCCTGACTCCGCTGCTCGGGTGGCCTCCCCTTGAATTCGCACTTCCGCATTTGGATTGGTACTTATGACGATGTTCTTTCCTGGGCTGATACACAGCTTGTGTGCCACTATCACTTCCACCATTGCGGCGGTGAGGGACTCCGCATCATTTTCTTTCTTTGCCGAGATGCTCGTTTCATCTACGAACATTGCTATGATGCCATTCCCGGGTCTGTGGTGGGTGGGGGGAAGCTTCGGGTCTGTTATCTCGCCGTACTGTATTCTGAGTGACGCCTGGCTAATCCAGTTGGCCGTAAATAGTATGAATAGGGTGGGGGCGACCACGCAACCTTGCTTGACTCCTAGGTTCGTTTCGGACCATAGGTCGGATCCCCTTACCGCAATGTAGGTCCTCTCCATTGTGCTTTGTACTGCTCTGACTAGGTGGGGGTGTACACCCATATTGATCAGCTTGCTGACTAGGATGTCCCTGGGAACCGTGTCGTACGCCTTTGCAATGTCGAGCAGCACGCTGGTCCGGTCTCCTTCTTGGTGCAGTTGGGTTAGGAGGGCGATGTGGTCTATGACTGTCTTTCCCTTCATGAAGCCGATCTGCTCTCTGGGGGTGTGCCTCTCAACTGTTGGTTTGAGCCTCCATTTGAGTACCTTCCCATATGCTCGGTAGAGGAGGGGGGTGAGTGAGATGGGTCGGTAGGATCCTGGCAGTAGCTTATCTTTCCCTACTTTGTGTATCGGGGAGATCATACTGTCCAGGGTTCAGGAATTTCCCTTATTGGGTAGGGGAAAGCTAAGAAAAGAACCTCGGGCTTTCCCCCGAGGAAATTCCCTAGCATTTCGACTCGGTAAGAAAAAAAATAAATCAACAACGAGCTGTATTCATAATCTATAAATGAGGTTGAATACATGCCTACACATGAGGACTACTCATGCGTAGTTTTGAGCTTTAAATCCTGCTAGAAAAAAGTAACATAGGGACAATTATTCCTTGGGAGTTCAGACTCAAAAATCGGGCTGGGGGGAGGAAATGGTCCATAAGTACGCCTTATGGGTCGCTTCCTCCTCTCTGCCCTTTTTTTATTGACTTCTGATTTGCCAGATTTGACACATGTTCGAGGTGAGTCTTAGATTACTCAAAATGGCCTCCTGATTCAGCAGATAGACTCAAAATTTCACAATTCGTACTCAAAATTTCAACAGACGTCTGTTGCAAAATCTGCCAAAAACGCACTTTAAAGTCATTTTTGCAACAGACGTCTGTGGAAATGGTCTTTAAGCTCTCCGCTGCCGATTTGACGCAACTACACAAGACTAACTACAGTAATACGTACATTGCCGACATTAGCGGGGTCAAAACTGTCGTCAAGGTCGATAACTGTATGACACTTCGCCTGACACACGAAAAGACGATACTTCAGGCAATGAAAAGCCCATTTATTGTTACAATCGTCGATGTGGGCTTTGTTGACAGCGATCAAGCGTTTGCCACTCGCTTTGTTGACCATATGTCGTGGCGAGACGTTCTGGCACTACCAGTACCGGATCAATGTCGCTACTTGCGGCACTTACTGTTAGCTCTCAGCCATGTGCATGAGAATGGATTCATCCACGGCGACATCAAGCCCGACAACTACCTTTTCAACCGAGAAGACGGTGGATTACTCATTGACTTCGGCTCTGCCATCAAAATAGAGGCTCCTACTGGGATTAACAGGTATATGGGACAAGACATGAGAGGGACACCTGGTTTTATCCCCCCGAGCTTCGTGCCGACGAACTCAGTCGGAAATCGAAGCATTGTACAGTAGCTATGCGGGAACCACAGAATTTGAACCCCTTCCAGGCTTCCAGGAACACCACAACCAGAAACACCAACATGCACACAGTTGATGCGGCATACGACATCTTTTCCTGCGGCGTTATCGTCCTCATGATGGCATTGCGACTGGATAAGTCTCCATTTCGATCTGTGAGAGTGGATGGTGGCAAGCCAAGTAACCCAGACGAGCATATTGGCGCTCTATATAACATGGCGTACTTCTACGGCCGCGAAATCACGATACACAGCAAGAAGAAGAATGCAGCCCGTGGTTTGATGATCAATCCGACTCTCTGCACGAGAGGAAGCCCTCCGACACAGTATAGGAGCCTTTATGACCTTGCAATGGGGATGCTCAGCTATAATCCGGAGGATAGACCAACAGCTTTGATGTGCGCTGAACATCTCAACGATATCGCCGCCCTAGCAGCAACGTTCGCATCAACACCACTGATGATCAACGACCAGGTGACAATCTCTCAGGAAACGCTCGCTGCCGCCAAACTCACCGTTGAAGCACTTCGAGAAACCCGATTTGCTGGCCGATGCATTGCATGTGGCATGCCGGTTCACGATAATCGAACAATAACTTGCAAGACACACCACCAAGATTACAGAAGCATCATGAACCCCCACACAAAGAGAAGAGGACGAGTTTGGAGGGTTCATCGTGATCTATCATTGATTATTGATATGTAACCGCCCAGTATCGAATCACCTCACTACCATGGGATGATCGCATTCACCTTCAAAGAAAGAGATGAGGCCGCATACTCGACCAGATATAAAGGAGATATGCTGCAGCCTTGAAAAGAAAGAAAGAAAGAAAGAAATTTATGGTGCTTGGATTCTGACCCCGGACTGAGCTTGTTTCCCGTGCTGCAGCCTTGCGCTGGCTTTATAGACAATACCCAGTTGTTTACACTAAAACCGAAAAATCAGTCCAGTAGACGCTCGAATCGAACTGGAGTGGGGTGGCTGTGATACAGTGTTCGTTCCTGTAGTACCCAGGCAGAAGACCCGACCGGACGATATGGCCTGGAACTCTACCGGCAAAAAGCA
Source organism: Carpediemonas membranifera (assembly GCA_019828565.1). Lineage (NCBI taxonomy): Eukaryota > Fornicata > Carpediemonas > Carpediemonas membranifera. The sequence continues at coordinate 1,868,659 of JAHDYR010000012.1, forward strand.
GCTGGCGGCCGCTGAGGAATATGTGGAAGGCGCTTCCAGAATGATCTTTACACTACTTTCTTTGCTTCTATCTTGTACTTACTGTTAATCACTCTCATCATCTTTTTGTCTACTTGTGGATGACGGAGCGCCTTCCTGTATTTGCGCTTTTTCTTTTGATACCCTCTGGGAGACTGACAAGTTCCGCATGGTCGTCCTGGAGCAGAATAAAGTGGGTAATGCCATGTCTGGAACAGAACACCTGGAAATTCTCACAACGATCAGCAGCTGAGTCGCCAGAAGGGTACAAACCCCAAAACTGGTGACCATGTGTGAACAATATCACTGTAGAATTATTACCGTTGTTGCACACCATGATGACATTACGCATGTAGATCATGGAAAACTCTCGCACAGCATCATCGGTAAGCCAGCCCATCTTGGAAAACAGTTCTGCCTTAGCGGAATCCTCCGTCAGAGCCGTCCGCTTCACCCGGCTTTCCACCAGCTCGGCACGCAAAGCCATGGCTGCCTCAAGATCTGTTCTGTGGGTCAGGGTGGTCATATCCCGGAAATGGCCGTCCCTAATCATGCAACAGCAGTGCGCAACACAGCTGCCATCACGGTGTGTCGAGTATTTCCTCCATGACTTCAACCCATTCACAATTTCCTCAACGAAGGACTGTGGCTGACCGCTGGTGCCGATTGGAATCTCTTTCTTCTCAATCATATTGTTGATGTGAGACTCAATGGCCACAGATGACTCGTGTTCAGACTTGATCAAGAGCAGAGAGCGAAAGTCGACGATCTTAGCAGTGGAATCGAAGTTCGGGTACGCAGGCCGGTAAACCTTGTTAAGCAAAGGATAACAACGCGGCGGGAGTCTTGCGTCTTCCTCCGATACGATCTTCGCTTTTGCACAACCGTCAGGTCTTGCGATAATGACTCTTCGCTTCATGTACGAGAGCTTGGACATCCAGAACCAGAATTGCGCGATCTCATGGAGGTGATCTGGCTGAGTCATGATTCTGATGAGCCACGTGGCGTCATGGGCGGCAAGTTCGACGGCGGGTAGCTCATCTGGTGTCAAAAAGCACCACACACCGTTGCATTGTGAACTTGAACTTGCCAGAATACAACTGAAAGATCGGCCGTGGGTCACGGGCGGAAGACTGGCAGGCGGCAATATACACACCCATGATTCGGGCGAACTTGCAGACATGACTCTCATAATTCTTCAGAATTGCCTCGATGAAGTCGAAGGCAGTTGTCCAGATGGCTGGTATCGTGCGGGCATCGACCACAAACCGACCATCAGAGTCCGAGTGACCAGTGATAATGAAAAAAAGTCTCATAGTCACCATACAGCTTGCCGAATTCCTTGATTTTCGCCTCAAAATCGTCCTCGTTCTCGAACTGGGCCGTCTCGATAACCGTATACTCGCTATGCATTGCCGCAAAGATCTGACGAATGTGTTCTGCGTGCCCTCCAATGGAGACAGATTCATCAATCGAAAACTGCCTGCTATCTCCAGCAACGAACCCATAGGTTGGCTCGAACACGATGAGGACACGTGTATTCTTCAGCGCCAGTGCAGTACGGGTGCACTTGTGACGTCGGGATGGCGAGGGAAAACCGACGTTGCGTGTTTCGCTACTGATGTCCCCACAGACACATTCAAACAGCTTTGATCCATCCAGATATCGATTTCTCCACCCCATTGCATTGAAAAATGTCTGATCGTCGTTCATGACGCCAATGCCAAATTGAGGGTGAGAAAATGGCATCGCACTTTAAAAGCAGCTTTATGTGAGAAATGTATTGCATATAATTCTGCATTCAGAAGACGATGGCTAGAACAAAGCAAACGGCTCGCCGGCCTACGCAAGGTGGAAAGGCGCCTCGCAAGCAGTTAGCAGCGATAGCTGCGCGGAGAGCGAATACTTCGTCGTACCGCACCTACAAGCCGTTGTCTCAGGCCGCGTTGGAGAATTGCACGGCAGTCCTGCAAAAGGCTGATGCTGATATCCAAGAAACTATTCTGTCGTGCATCAAGAAGACGGAGGCGCACAACTTCAAGCAGATGGTCAAGAATTCAACACGAGCTGGTTTCCGACTTGCATTCAACACTGAGTCCGAGTCTGTCCACATGAACCCATCGAGGAAGGACGAGGTGGCAGCGCGGGCAGAAGCTGCTTACCAATCAGCGCTGCATGCCTTCCGCAGCGTTGACCCTGAGACTGCTGCGACAGAAGATATGAAGACACTGCTTGACACCTTAGCGGTTGCTCTTGACGCAACGCCAGATGTGCCACATGCTCGCCTGGATCCTGAAGAACAGCGTCGGTTCCTGAAGCTGAAGGATACGAAGAAATTCTCCAAGTACTGCCTTCCTCGCAGTGACGAGAAGTTTTTCTCGACCAATCTTCGCGCTGCCTTGCGCGAACACCTGGCGAAGGTGTTTCCAAACCTCCCTTGGAACAAGATTGTCTCCTGCTTCTCCCCTGAAGCGATCAATGCTGATTTCTTTATCCTGTCCACGAGCAATGCCACCTACGACGAAGCTTGCCTGACAATGCCGTCTGATGAGAGAAAGAAGCTTCGCAACCATCTTTCCATGACTGAAGAACGGCAGATTGCTCGTCAAGAGATGGAGGTTGAGATTTACCAGTTTTTAAGAGAGCTCGGTATGTTCTCTACAGTGTAAAGATGCAATTGTTGACCATTGACTCGATCAGCGCGCCTCTAAACCCCACTATTCGAAGGCGTCTCTGCGGGCTGAAGAGACATAAAGGTTAAAACAGTTTAAGGAACTCGTCCAACGTCTTCGCATTGTGCGTCATGGCCACCTTGTCCTTCTTCGTCAACCTCGATTTGGTACCCTTTCTCTTCACAGTCGTCTTCTTCTTCTTAGAAGGCTCCCAGCTCCCATTGGCGCATGCTTTTCTTAGCTTCTTCTGCTCTAATCTGTACTTCTCCTCCTCCGTCATGTCTGCTTCCTTTTTCTTTGCCTTCGCCTTCTTCTTCGACTTCATTACATCTAACTTCTTCGCCTTCTCTGCATCCTCCTGGACCACGCGAGAAATTGAGTGCTTCACGTCCTTCGGTACATCACGATTCCTCGCATGCTTAACCACGACAAAGACATTATCGTCAGTGCCGCCACCTTCAAGGATGACCTTGTCCTTTGGGATCTTGCTGGTGGCAACCAAGAAGCAGATCGGCTTCTTATCCACCTTGAATAGGGCAAACCTGCAGTTGCCAGCAGCCGAATGATGGCAAAGCTTGTTGACGCATGCTTCATCAGGAGTCATGAGGTGCAGCTGTGACGATAGCTGAATCCGAGAAGGCTGATCGCTAAGAACACCCTTGGCAATCCCGAGCACTTCTCCCTCATCAACATCGCCAGCCGTGACCAAACCATACATCATGTCATCGCCCTTTGACACCATGCATGTGCTGCACTTCAGAGAAATGAGCGATTGGCCGTCAAGCTCGACAATTTGGTCATCATCGAAAGGCAAGGCGTCTATCTTCATCGCGGCTTCGCCCATGTCCGCCCAATTTGCATAGACACGACGCGCAAGCTCTTCCGGAAAGCAATCGCAGCAAAAGTTGACAGTTCCACTTTCTTGCTGCATTCTACGCAGTTTATACCAGCAGTTTATACGCAGCAATGACACAGCACCAAGAGCGTGGCACACAACCCTTCAATGACCCATGTAAGGTTGGGTGGGTCTTATGTCAGGCTGTTTCTTTTTCAATCATTTCAATCATATCCTGCACAGACTTCGTTGATGAAGAAGTTCTGCTATGACGAAGCCGGCTTGTCGCGACGAGAACTGGGCCATAGAACTGAAATCGGCATCCGAATATCGCGGCACGCATGGGTATTTACCCCCAGAAATGTTCAAAGTGTGTTCGTGTTCGGTCATTCCGCCGTCAACGAGCGCCATACGAGACCTCCAAGCATACGCGCATGACTGCATCGGCTCTTCCCGCCTGTTCTTCATGTCGTCACACCTGCCTCCGACATTTTACTCGTGCGGTGTAGTCATTGCTCTTTACGGTCTCCCCAAGTCCCCCTTTGCCGCGAAGGTGACTGACATGGCGCAGATCGACAACAAGAAGAAGAATAAGATGCTGAAGCTTGGTAGCTTGCTGAACTGGTGCCACTTCTATGGTGGGCAGTTGCAGTTGTC